>OU860790.2:3282528-4482528 GCA_917862395.2 Heliconius sara
TATCATCTGTTACTATTCTCGTGTATACGTACACGTAAGATAATAAGTGCAGGTTAACGTAATAATAAAGTTACTGTTACTATTATGAATGAGGCCAGTCGTGGCGCAGGGGCACAATGTGTGACTGTAAAACCGACTGGTCCGATAGTCAACACGCAATACCTTCAGAACCTGGTGGAAAATGGAGTTAACACTAGATTCCCAGGTATCTTTTGCCTACCTTGCCATACAGGCTAAAGCGTAAAGCTAAAAAAAAACAGAACACAAAAATAAGAAACGGAGTGTCTTAACACTAGGTTCCCTCTGCCTACCCTGCTGTGTGCGGGATACAGCGTGAAGCTGAATTGATTTTTTTTTCTTACATCTGCATTATATTCCGATGGTGACACATTTTGTAATACTAATATCGGTCGACACGCAACAGTATTTACATTAGCGGCTATCAACGAAGTGAGGGTTGCTCTTATGAATAAGAACAGAAACGAGTAAGAATAGTATAGCAAATGAGACGGCGCACCGTCGTTAGATCTGGAAAAAAATTTTGTTAAATTATAATAAAATAGTCAAAAATAGGCGAGATACAACCCTAGTTTAAGAAGCAGACATAAAAAAATGCACACAGCAGGGTAGGCAGAGGGAACCTAGTATTAAGATACTCTCGTTCCCCACTTTGCCTCGTCACCAGAGCGAAGAAATAAAAATATAAATATAAATAAATATTTATATTTATATTTTTTTTCCCCTCGAGTAGGGATCGAACCTACAACCAGTCGATTTTGCAGTCACACTTTGTGCCCATGCGCCACGACCGGCCTCTAATATAATATAGAAAAGTTAAAAAATATATGGACCACGTGTCTGTAGTATTTAGTGTCTGTAGTATAAGTAAGAATTAGAAAATATTCAATATTTTCTGATTCTGAATTTTCTGTGGCCGTAGTAACTCTGACCACAAGTACAGTGGATTACATCTAAACTATTAACTTATTTTTTTTATATTGAGGTCAGTCGTGATTCAGGGGCACAAAGTGTGGAAATTGGAAACAGAGTGTCTTAATACTAGTGTTAAGATATCCTGTATTTTCATAGCATTGATGTAGAGTGACAGAACTCACCGTCGCGCTTTGTCTTTATACCAGAGTGAGAAAATGAAAATAGTCTATATCCCCACGCGGCAATCGAATTAACAACCATTGCATTTATAGTCAGGTAGACTATTTAACAAAAAAAACAATTCAAACTATTTAAAAAATGAGAATTTTAAAATAAATCTACTCACTGTATGAGATAAAATAGCTGAACGCATATAAAGAAAACATTAGTGAAGAAGGATAGTAAGATTAAATAGCACATGTTGCCGTCCACTTCATTCACTAGTCCCACCAAATGTGAATAGTATACTCGGACTTCCTTCCAATTGATTGTTTTCTGAAAGTAAAATTAAATACTCTTTACTATTAGGATATGAGGCCAGTCGTAGCGCAGCGGCACTAAGTGTGACTGCAAAACCGACTGGTTGTGGGTTCGATCCCCACTCGAAGAAATGAAATATTTACTTAAATTTATATTTCCATTTCTTCGCTCTGGTGCCGAGGCAAAGCGCGGCGTTGAGTTCTGCTACTCAACACGCAATGCCTCCAGAATTCGGCAGAAAATGGGGAACGGAGTGTCTAAAACACTAGGTTCCCTCTGCCTACCCTGCGGTGTGCGGGATACAGCGTGAAGCTGATTTATTTTTTATTTATTAGGAGGAGTTGAACTCGCCCAACAAGGTTCCTGTACCAATTTCAGGATTGTAGCTCAACGAGAAGTACGACTAATAAAAGTTGATAAACTCAATTTTTGCGGGAATTCGGACTTATATTGTATGAAATAACATAAAAATCAACTGCTACAATATTTCAGTAAAATACCTATATATTTTTACGTTTCGGATTTTTTATTTTATTTGTACTATAAGTTTTCAGTTCATGCTAAAGTTTATAACTGTAGGTTTACGGGACGGGTCTACCCTTATGATTAAGCGGTTAATTTGAGTGCCGTGACTGAGAAGCTTTATATTTTCTGTTCTTTAAGGGATTATATATTTGAATATTTGATATTAATTTTAGCTAGATCTCCACAAAATCTTGGGATAAATGGTCTTGACTGATATCAAAGTAATCCTATAAGAATTCCGTTTTTACCTTTTGTGGTACGAAACACCAAAAAGTGTGTCCAAAAACACGCATAATAATTTCGACGTAGCCCGATAAGGCCATATGACCTAATTTAGTAGATAACTCGGGTTAACAAAAGGCGTGGGTTCGAATTCGTGTTCTGCTACGTTCCAAATTTTTATGTATTTCCTAACCTTTTTATTTATATCAAATTAAATTGTTAAAATAATTTAAATACAAATTAATCAAATCAAAATTTTACTAACCTGTTTTTCTTGACTTTCTATAACGTGATTTAAATCATTGAAGAACGAAATTAGATAGATACTGACACACATCGTCATTGCATCAGTGAAGTTCCACAGGAATGTTGCTTGTACTGTTGCCACCTGATATTATATTTTTTTTATTTATTAAGCTTAAAGGTTTATTTAAATTAAAAGATTTAAGAAGTTTATTTAATTTATTAACCTTTATATGAACGATATAAATGATAAATGATGACAACTTATAATTCATTTCGCTTTTAATATATTTTGTCATTGATGATATTTTAATGTAATATTTTTTTAATATTAAATTGCGCAGCATCACAGTGTCACAGTGTTTGAAAAAAAATATTTTTTTTGTATCACTCACTCGCAAAAAAGACAAAACTCAACATTGAATTTAACCACTAAATTTATATTTCTGTTTCTTCGCTCTGGTGTTGAGGCTAAGCGCGGCGTTGAGTTCTGCCACTCAACACACAAGGCCTCCAGAATTCGGTAGAAAGTGGGAAACGGAGTGTTTTAACACTAGGTTCCCTCTGCCTACACAACGTGAAGAAATTGATAATTTACCTACCAAATTATGAAAAAGTGTAAACTTAAAATAATATTACAATATTTTGCATATATTTTATAAAGATCGAGTTTATAATTTTATAAGAATATTTAAAATACCTCGTATAATAAAACTTTCCATTCATTGTACTGGATGATTCCGAAAACATAAGGTGCATTTCTAGTGAACACTGCTTGCATCACTTCCAAGTAGTAGTGGGTTCCGCTCGAAGTTGATAGCAAATAAGCTTTAATTGCGAGCTTAGTTTTGAATATTACAGATAAAATGTGTTCAACTGTAACAAAATATATTAATAGACGTACTCAGATCACTTAGGTGTTTACATATAACTTATCGGTTCAATATTCAAATTAATAAACTTTTTTGTAATAAGGCTGATGCTGAAAAAGCATGGAGACGAGTCATGCGGCAGACCAATAGATGAACAGAAAATTAGAGAGAGAACTTGAAAATTATAATTGAAGCTATTTTCACGAGGCAAAGCGCGGGGTTGAGTTTCGCTATTCAACACGCAACGGCTCAAGAATTTGGCGCGAAGTGGGGAACAAACGTCTCATAATAAGAAACGGAGTGTGAACAGCGTGAAGCTAAAAAAAATGAAGCAGTCGGAGTGTTTTGGCACTAGGTTCACGAAAAAGAAACATTAATATCAAATTATGAAAGAAGCGTTTTGAATTTTATTTAATTGGAAAATAAATTATTTCTTGTACAATGGTATGTATGTGGTATGAATGAACCAATTTACTCATACAATCAAAAATAAATTTTACTTATTTTCCTTGCAATGAAAATAATTTTAGCTTTCTTACATTTCAAATTGTCCCAACGATTTTTTTGCAAAGATTGGATATTTTTTTTTTAATTTTATCCCGCTCGCGTATACAATGCACGGTGTTGAGTTCAACCACTGAGCCCTCAATGTTTAGAATTCAAGCGACAGGCGGGGAACGGAGTGTCCTGACACTAAGGTTTCTCTATTAACCATGCTTTCGTAAAAAATAAAAACCTGTACGTTATACATCAAATATATACAACGATGCTACTTAATAAGACTACTATTAAAGTATTAATTACTAGAGGCTCCTGTGTGTATAGTGCCCCGCCCGGTGACGCTATCAAAACCATCCCAGGTTAATAGCAAAAGAGCCAATTAGGAAAATAAAGATTTAAGTGTATTTAAGAAAGAAGCCACCAATCACGAGTCTGACAGGCCCACAGAGGGTTCTGTACCAATTTCAGGATTCTGATTGGGAAATACCCTATAGGTTTTGATTTGTTAACAAACAAATAACTATATAACTTTGCGGGCGTATACATTTATTTAGTATGATACGAAATAACGATTATTTTTTATTTCATAAGGTTATAATAGTTATAATAGTTATCTAAGGATTTTTTACTTTTCGAATTTTTTCCCTTATTTTTATTGTAAGATCTTATTCTCATTGTCTTAAATTTCATAACTGTAAGTGCACGAAAATTACACTATAGGTGTTGATTTCGGTGACGTTTCATACAAAATAATGCAAAAACGATTCATAAATGAAAATAAAACAAATATGTTAAAGGAAGCATGCCAAAATCTAATAGGGAAAATCGCATTTAAATCGGTTAAGCTAACTCTGAGATCAGCGATAAAAACCCACGGATAAACAGACAAGAATTTTAAAATTCTTTATTTTGGGTTCTATCATCAATACATGCCCTCAATAACATTTTTTTCTCACATACCTTCCATGTACAGACACCTATCGGTTACAATTTTATTATAAATATAAATATAGATTATTTACTTATTTACATGGGGCCAGTCGTGGTGCAGGGGCACATAGTGTGACTGTAAAACCGACTGGTTGTGGGTTCGATCCCCACTCAAGGAATGAAATATTTACTTAAATTTATATTTCCATTTCTTAACTCTGGTGTCGAAGCAAAGCGCAGCGTTGAGTTCTGCCACTCGACTCGAAATGCCTCTAAAATTCCACAGAAAGTGTTTTAACACTAGGTTCCCTCTACCTACCCTGCTGTGTGTGGAAACATCGTTAAGCTGATTTTTTTTATAGATTATTTAAAATGAACATACAATATTGTCACTGTTCCAATACTTACAAAGTGCTAAAATCATTATAAAACTGACGACTCTATTATTTCTTCTGTAAATATCCTTCCTGGTTCGTATAGCGGCCACACAGCTCTCTATATGACCGGCTCTTTCCATTAATTTGGGCCAATTTCTTGCTAATTTTAGTAAAAACATTGACGACAACCAACTTGTTGAGTAAAATAGAAGATTTGCTGAAATCAACATATGATTATAAATTGATGATGGTATTTTGAAGGCATTGTGGCGCAGTGGCACAAGGGTGTGGCTGTATTGTGACGGTTTTGAGTTCAATCCCCATTCAAGGGAATGAATTAAAATTTATTAATATTTACATTTCTTCAAAAAGCAAAAGTCCGGCGTAGACTTCAGTCACTCACCACGCAGTAAACGACATATATATGAGTGCTTATGAATAAATGAAAGTACGAATCAAGAAAAAACAACTTTACGCATTTTATCAAATAGCATATTAGGAACAGAGAACCTTTCTAAAAAGACCTATATTTGTTTATAGCGGAACTCGAACCCGCTTTTCTTTAAAACCGCACTCTTATCATTAAGCCATATGCAAATCAAAAGTTTTCTAAGACGAAGTTTTTCATTAGTGGAGTAATACAATAAGATATAAAATAGATTCTTATATATTCTGACAGATATTTAAAATATTATGTTTATTTTATATATTATCTTCAATGAACGCAACAGGTTATTTTTCAAGTAAAGTTAAATAAAATTAATTAAAAGAATAATTTTAAGAAGACTAACTTCTTAAAATTATTCTTTTAAGGAAAATTTTGTAAGGAAATGAAATTACATAAATGTACCCGTTTAATGAGACTGTATTTCTATGCAATTAGAGAGGAAAACTGACTGCAGGAAAACATGTAATTAATATAATATTTTCAAAAAAAATAAACATATGAACATTTGAACTAAACGAAACTCGAACTCGCGCTTCTTGTACACTATCCAATTTTTCAAATGATTGCTAAGTACCTCTACGGTAAAATTTGTTATTTTTATTCAAATTTTTCTAGCCTAAGCTATACACTTCTATAAACCGAGAAACGTGCCCCATGAATTGTTCACAAGTTGTTACAGTAAAGGAGAGGAAATGGAATACTTTAATATGTTTACTTTGAAATTTGAATATCATATTGATGATGATGGTATTGATGATGGTGATGAATACGATCCTTCCAAATGATTTTGCTTATAGAGACTGCTTTAATGACCATTAATTTTTTTCAGCCTCACGCTGTATCCCGCATATAGGGTTGTAGGGTAGGCAGAGAGAGCCTTATATCAAGACACTACACTCCCTGTTTTTCACCGATTTCTGGAAGCATTGCGTGATGAAACTGAACACCGCACTTTGCCTTGACACTTGATCCAAAAAATGAAAATATTAAATATTTCATTTCCTCGAGTGAGAATCGAAACCACGACCTCATTACAATTCATGCAACCGAATATACCTTTATTTTTGTCTATTTCAGTATATATTAAGACATTGTGCTTTTATGTTAATTCTGCGAGAAACGTCCCATTTCCTTTCATTTTAAATACGTATAGTGATGTTACATTAGAAAATATGTTTGATTTATCTTTGTTATTTTAACAATTAAGTAATATTAAGGTTTTTAAATTGATTTTAATGATAATTAAATAAGATTCAAGACCCAACCCCACTAATCAGCATTCAAAAAAGTAAAATATTTAATTGATTTAAACCATTAAATATCCTAGAAATACTATATTATTTTTCCCTATCAAGTGAATTGAACAAACATTATAACTTGTCGTGTTTTGTGTGTGCTTAGAATTAACTTTCTTTCTATCTGGACTTGCGAGCGAAGCCGCTGCTGAAAGTTAGTATATTATAAATTTGAATAATATAATAAAGTTATATTAAATTAAAACTTACTTAAGTTATGCAGATCCAAGTCGGTAACGAAGAAGTAGTACGTGCTCAGGAAAGCTAGAACGCTTTGGCATACCAACGTTGCGACGTGGTACACTACATAAGGGGATTTTAGGTTAAATCTGGAAATGTAAGAAAATATATATTACACAAGAAATATTACACAGCATGGTAGGCAGAGGGAACCTAGTGTTAAGACACTCCGTTCCCACCTTTCTGCCGAATTCTGGAGGCATTGCTTATTGAGTGGCAGAACTCAACGCCGAGCATCTTCTGGAGTGGGGATCGAACCAACAACCAGTCGGTTTTACAGTCACACTTTGTGCCGCTGCGCCACGACAGGCCTCATTTTTTTTTATTAAAAGAAATATTCAGGCATTTTTATGCATAGGTAACACACACTGTAAAATTTTCTAGATGTTACGTTTTTAAACTTTTCGATATATTGTGTGTTAAGTGGCATAATACGTAATTCAACGCGCTTTGTCTACTAAAGCGACGATCTCAATCATTTGGTGGCACCTGGAGAAAGGAGTGCCTTAACACTACTCTGCTTCTACATAAGGTACATAAACTATAGATAGCGTGATGCTATCAAGGATATAATATTTTAGGCTAATGAAAAAAATACCTTAATCTACTTATAGATAGTTTATCCAAGCCCTCCACCGGGAATACGCCGGCCCACCGACAGAGTCTCATAGCGAAACGAAGACAAGCGTGCAGCTCGCATCGTTTTATTAGCAAACTGTGGCATTGTACCACTGAATCTGTAGAGACCTGTTGAATTGTAAAGAATATTTTTAACATTTTTAAAGTGGTAATCTACACTTAGGAAAAATACTCATATAAGAAACCTATAAAAATTTGAATGTCGATTGCCAGGAGGACCGGGTTCGAGTCCCGCCACGTAATAAAGAATATTTAGTTAATTGAGTCCAGTCGCGGCGCAATGGTGCAAACTGTGAACGAGAAAGGTTGTGGGTTCAACTACCACTGCCCGAAATTAAATATTTAATATTTTTATTCTCTCACTTTGGTAACGAGGTGTTCCACCACTCAACATATCGTCTGCCTATCCTGCTCTGAGAGGGATACAACGTGAAACTAAGTAAGGAATTAATTAAATTTGTATAAACTTCTTACTAATTAGCACTATGAAGTAATACTGTTCTTCTTTTTTTTTGATATGTTTCATATAAGGCCGTTGTGACGCAGTGTTGCGCCTCTGACTGTAAGCACTACGGTTGTAGGTTCGATTCTAACTCGGGTGAATGTATTATCTTCATTTTGTTTTATGTTGGTGCTTATTAAACAAGGTTCCCCAAAAAATGAGAACGAAAAAAATATGCAACAATAAAAAAAAGATCCACGGAAACGAAGTTGTTGCTCATAATTTAATATTATACAAATAAAAATATTGTTCTACGAAATTTGAACTCGTTATTATTTTCTTTCCAATTTTGGTACGTTTTCTAATTAAGTATTATATATTATGCGTAATATTAACGAGAACCTCCTTTTTTAAAATGGTTAAAAAGTACAAAAAGAAACATTACCTTCACACCTGCGCCCATCTTCAAGACGAAAAGATAAAAAACAGTCTTAAAAGCTTACAAATAAATATAGAAGTTGTTATCTTAATCGAATTTTTTTATTTAATAATTTATTCATAGCCACTGGCCCGCTTTAATGGAAAATTCGTCAACATGTCAAAGAAAAACTTGTGCTTTTCATATTTTTACAATGCCATAAATCATATTTGTTGATTTGATTTTATTTATTATTCGCTAGTGTCTTGGCTGTGGGTTTGTTCGTTTATTTAATTTGATAATATTCACCTTGTAACTGATATCTCAAACTTTTTCAAAAATATTATTTAATAAATTTGGCTCGTGATTTGAACTTTTAATGGTTGTTATCGTGAATAACCCAATATCTTTAAGAGATTCAGACGTAACAGTGTTAAGTAAAAAGAGATTTCTTTCAAGATATTAATATACCCCATTTTCAGCCGTATTGGTGGAACTCAACGCCGCACTTTGCCTCAACACCAGAACGAAGAAATTAAAATATAATATATTAAAATATAATAATATTTTCTCGAGTGGAATTATCAATCGAACCTACAACCAGTCGCGTTTACAGTGACACGCTTGTATCCTTGCGCCACGACTCGTCTCAATATACAGCAGCTAGCTAATATCTAGAAGCGCTATTTCCTGTCCACAAATAATGTAAATTGCTTTATGTTAGCGGTAGTATTAAATATGAGTTTATAGTAAAAGAGATGTTAATATGGTTAATCAGAACGAAATGAAATAAAATTGTGTATTAAATAAAGAGAAGTTGTTGTGATATTGTTACGAATGAAAATAGAATTATAAAAGAAATTCTTTTGTTAATATTGTTGTTATGAATTAGTCATTTGAGTTCAATTAAATATTTTATTAGTGATTAAGTCATTATAGGAAGTTGCTGTATAATATTTTATGAGATTATAAACTAAATGGAATACTGTAAATAATAGTAGGGTTGTTATTTAAAATTAAATATTGTTAATATACTTGATTTATAATCTATTGAAACTATGTTTATTGTAAATTATGAAATTGAGACACTTCCGGTAAGCTTAGTTTTGGGAGGGATGTTGTACTATAAAAACACCATAAAAGTACAATTGAACACAGTCTTCCTAACGTTGTAATACGTGCAGCAAGTTCTGAGCAAAGAATTATTTAAGTAATAGTAGATCTAAGTGATTTAAGTGAAGTGTTAAGCATTATAAGTGATAGCCCTAAGTTCAAAGTGTTAATAAAGTGATACAAAGAGTGAAGGCTTATAATTGTTATACCCAGTATTTAGAGTGTTCTTCTTTCACTTCAGAAGCGGGATACAGGACTAAGAAACGCCCATTAGAGACTGAAGGTTAGAAGTGTTATAAATGTGTTTTTTTTTTTTGTTGTTTTTTTCTTACTTTTTGTGTAAAAGTGACTGTACTTCTTGTTACTACTGTTTTTAATTTTGTAGTTTTTTTTTTATATATTTAAATTTACGTTTGAATCACTACAATATTACAATAGTAATTACTATAAGCGTAGGCGAAGTTATAGCGTATCGACAAGTTCTACAGACAGTGATTATAGAAAATCGACTAGGCGTCATAAAAGAAAATATCGTAATAAAAGCAAAGAATCTCGTAAAAATTGTAACAAACGTGCTCGAAAGTCGCGTACATCTCGATTAATTAGTCATAAAAGCAATACACCGCCATTACCGTTACCTACAACTAGTCATAATCATTTGTTAAATATTTGTGATCGGTCTTCAAACGAGCATATTTACCCTCAAAATAATTTTCCTGTTTCATGTAGTGTTGTGCCAGAGTTTAATCCTAATGATAATTACCAAACAATAGAATCTTGGATTAATAAAGTGAATGAATGTGCAACAATATACTCGTGAAATGATAAACAAATATGTCATTACGCTCTGCCCAAATTAAGCGGACATGCAAAGAAGTGGTTCCAAGGATTACCCACATTGTTATTTTCTTGGGAAGAATGGTCACAAAAATTAAGACTAGCATTCCCATCAAATGAAAATTATGGTGATCTTTTAACGGATATGCTAAAAATTAGGTGTAGAATAGGTCAATCTTTAGAAAATTACTATTATGACAAAATGATTTTAATTAATAAGTGTGAAATTAAGGGTATTAAGGCTGTAGGGTGTTTAATACATGGCATAGATGATAAATTTATAAGAATGGGAGCTGGAACTTGCATGTTTAAAGAACCCGAACAAGTTTTAAATTATTTAAGTACATTATCACAAAATGATTTCCAACAACAAAACCGAATGAAAAACATTGATAAGAATATAAATAATAAAGCTTCAAATTCTAGTAATTATAACAAGGGAAATTTTCAAGAATTAAGGTGTTTTAATTGTAATGAAATTGGCCACATCAGTGTCAAATGTAATAAACCAATTAAAAAATGTAACTTTTGTTTTAAATTAGGCCATGAAACAAAAGATTGTTATAAACGAAATTTAGCCGATGATTACAATAATAGTAATAAAAATAAAGATATTTGAAAGACATTTTGTGTATTAATAATGGTACTTATGATAAATATTATAAAAATGTTCACGTTAATGGTGTCAATACGACAGCCTACGTTGATTTAGGTAGTAAATGTACTCTCATACAAGAAAGTTTAGCAAATATTTTAACCAAAGAATTAATTAAAGAAAATTTGACTACTTTAAAAGGATTTGGAAATTCATCAGTGTCGCCGTTAGGTAAATTCATTGCAAGGTTAGAAGTAGATACTGTGAGTGCTGATGTAGAATTTCTAGTAGTTGCAGACCTTTATTTAAAAGTACCTATCTTAATTGCACATACTTTTACAGAAAAACCAAATATAATGATTTACAAAACAAATAAAAATTTAATATTCATTGAAGTCCCTAATATTAATATGGACGATTTATTGGTAGCAACTGATACAGCAGTTACCGAGGGCTTAAAAAAAAAAAAAAAGTTATTTGAAATTATCCGGTCAGCAAAACTTACGTTAAATTTAAAAAAGTGTTGGTTCTTTCAAACAAAAATTGATTATCTAGGATATGAAATAAGTATTGAGGGTATTCGGCCAGGTTTACATAAAATAAATGCTGTTAAAGATTTTCCAGTGCCTAAAAACGTTCACGCAGTAAGACAGTTCGTAGGTTTGACAAGATATTTTAGACGTTTCGTAAAAAAATTTTCCACAATAGCTAAACCACTAACGTTATTGACAAAAAAAGATGTCCCTAGGAGTTTCGGCCAATCTCAGCTAGAATCATTAAAAGAACTTCAAACAACATTGATAAATAGACTTGTATTGGCTTTATATGATCCAAATGCGGAAATTGAAATTCACACGGACGCTAGCAAATATGGTATAGGTGCAATTTTGATGCAAAAATCTATTCAAACTAACAATTTTCATCCTATAGCATATTACAGCAGACAAACTACATCGGATGAAAGTAAACATTTTGAAAATTTTATAAACGAAAAAGGTATTAAACATGTTTTAAACGCTGTCGCAACTCCCAGAACCAACGGACAAATTTAAAGGTATAATCGCACAATACTAGAATCTTTAGCATCCACAAATCACGGAAAATCTGAAAATGAATGGGATTTGTCATTACCACAAATTCAGTGGTCGTTAAATAATACCATCAATAAAACTACTGGTAAAACACCCGCAGAAATATTATTTGGTATTCGTACTACAGGTATATCGGACGCAATTATGAACGACGTAGTTGCAGATGCACATCAGCCATTAGATGTAGATCAGTTACGCAATGAAACGAGTAATAAAATAACAAAAGGGCAAATAAAACAAAGATTTTTTTGATAGAACGCGAAAAAAATGTAAAGAATATAAGGTCGGAGATTTAGTTCGTGTAGAAAAGGCTGTTCGATCAGAACCAGGTCAAGGTAGGAAACTTGTGTCTAAATGTAGTGGACCTTTCAAAGTAACTAGGGTACTAGGAAACGATCGCTATGAAATAGTAGATACTCCAATTACCAGAAAAGAAGGGGGATCTTCTTACAAAGGGATATATTCGGTAGATAAATTGTACCCTTGGTTGGTTTTTAATAACGATGTAATATCTAGTGATTCGGATGATAATGAAAATTTATAAATGTATAAAAATGTGATAAATTTTGGTGCCATTTTTTTTGTAATCCATTTATTATAATTATTATGATTATAAAATGATATTTGTGATTTAGTGTTCTAGTCATATAACGTAAGGATAAAAAAAGATGTTGTACTTATAATATCGAAATGTTAAAATTTACATATTTTTAGTAATTTATTAAAATAATATTATGATGTTTATAGATTAATTAAACTCGCATGAAATATATTTTTAGTGATTTATTAAAGTAGAATGAAAATAATAATGTATTATGATGAAAATGTTAAAAAAATGAAAAAATGTAATATGTCATGTAAATTTAGTGTCGAAAAACTGTTGGTGAATAGTGAGGCGTTTTGCAGAGTTGCATTCAATGTTGGTGGATAGTGAGTGAATTATAAGTGAATAGCGAGTCGTTTGCAGAGTTACATTCGATATTCGTGCATTGTAAGTAAATAGCGAGTCGTTTGCAGAGTTGCATTCGATGTTAGTAAAAAGTGAGTCGTTTGCAAAGAGTTGCATTCGATGTTAGTAAGTAGTGAGTCGTTTGCAGAGTTGCATTCGATGTTAGTAAAAAGTGAGTCGTTTGCAAAGAGTTGCATTCGATGTTAGTAAGTAGTGAGTCGTTTGCAAAGAGTTGCATTCGATGTTAGTGAACAGTGAGTCGTTTGCAAAGAGTTGCACTCGATGTTAGGGAAAAGTGAGTCGTTTGCAAAGAGTTGCACTCGATGTTAGTAAAAAGTGAGTCGTTTGCAAAGAGTTGCACTCGATGTTAGTAAAAAGTGAGTCGTTTGCAAAGAGTTGCATTCGATGTTAGTAAGTAGTGAGTCGTTTGCAAAGAGTTGCATTCGATGTTAGTGAACAGTGAGTCGTTTGCAAAGAGTTGCACTCGATGTTAGTAAAAAGTGAGTCGTTTGCAAAGAGTTGCACTCGATGTTAGTGAAAAGTGAGTCGTTTGCAAAGAGTTGCACTCGATGTTAGTGAAAAGTGAGTCGTTTGCAAAGAGTTGCTCTCGATGTTAGTAAAAAGTGAGTCGTTTGCAAAGAGTTGCATTCGATGTTAGTGAAAAGCGGGTCGATACCAGTGTACAATCAAGGCCAGTGAAAAGCGAAATGTTTGCAGAAGGCTCCAAGTCAGTGAGTCTTTTGCGGAAAGACGTATGATATTGATGAAAACCAGTGATGTGATTATAAAACGTTAAGACTTAAATGTGTGTATGTATATTTCAATATTATTTATTTATTCCAAATTATGTTATAATTTTTGTTGGCTACTAAACGCGTGGGCGCGTTTATGTCAGGATTAGCCGAATGTTAGCGGTAGTATTAAATATGAGTTTATAGTAAAAGAGATGTTAATATGGTTAATCAGAACGAAATGAAATAAAATTGTGTATTAAATAAAGAGAAGTTGTTGTGATATTAGTACGAGTGAAAATAGAAATTATAAAAGAAACTCTTTTGTTAATATGTATGTATGTGTTGTAATTAATATTGTTGTTATGAATTAGTAATTTGAGTTGAATTAAATATTTTATTAGTGATTGAATTATTATAAAGTTATTGGTAGTATTAAATACGAGTTTATAGTAAAAGAGATGGCAATATGATTAATCAGAACAAAAGGAAATAAGTGTGTATTTAAATAAAGAGAAGTTATTGTGATATTGTTACGAATGAAAATAGAATTATAAAAGAAATTCTTTTAATTCAACTCAAATTACTAATTCATAACAACAATATTAATTACAACACATACATACTTATTAACAAAAGAGTTTCTTTTATAATTTCTATTTTCACTCGTACTAATATCACAACAACTTCTCTTTATTTAATACACAATTTTATTTCATTTCGTTCTGATTAACCATATTAACATCTCTTTTACTATAAACTCATATTTAATACTACCGCTAACATTTAGTTCTGTCCGATTCCCACGAGAAGAATAAATGTAAGTCACATTTGACGTATTAGTTTCTATAGCTTAATAACATAAGCAAAATGCAATGTTTTTAAAACTATTTCATTCCATACCCAATTCTATATTATATTATAATTGATAATATTTCTTTAATCTTACTGTATTCTGCATTCAGGAGAGAATGCAAAGGGAATCTAGTGTCTTAACACTCCGTTCTCCATTTTCTGCCTACCCGGATAAAAAATATACTAGAGCGAAAGAAGGATATTTCTTGTTCTTTTTCTATTTTAGTCGAGGCGCAGAGGCACAAGCGTGTGACTGTAAACACGACTAGATGTGGGTTCGATTCACACCCTAGGAATTGAAATATATAATATTTTCATTTCTTCGCTGGTGTCGAGGCAAAACGCGGCGTTGTGTTCCGCCACTCAATACGCAGTACCTGCAGAATTTTGCAGAAATTGGAGTGTCTTAACACTAGGTTCCCTCTGCCTACGTGCGGGTTACAGCGTGAAGCTGATTTATGAAATATTTCATTAGAACTCGGATTTCTCCCCACTCGTGCAGTGCTCCCTCTGCCTGAGTTGCAGGTACGGTAGGTGGTTCTGTAAAGAAACCACCCCCAGGTTCAGCTACTGTGGGGGTTCCCACATGAAGACTGACTGTGATAGCTGGCTCAATAGCGCACCGCCGTCTTGTTGTGACTGCCCAGTCAGACGTAAATGGGATGCGCTAGCCCGGGCCAGCATAGCCTACTGCTAAGGGCGCGTCTCCCTCCTCTCTCTTCTCCAAACTCGCCGAATACACCTCTTCGTGGAGAAATCTGCAGCCCAAAGGAACCGAGCGTCTTCAGACTTTAAAAGTCCATTCAATTCTTTTTTTTCGAAAGGACTTAATGACTTAATGACTTAATGTCAAGACCAGTCCAGGTCAATAGACCTGGACTGGTCTTGACAGCGTCACCGGGCTGGAAACAAAATAATGAATTATTGAAGCGTTCAAAAACTTGTAACATCTAAGCTGGCTACGTGTAAGTGTTATAAAATATAAATTTATCGCGTTATCTAATGTCCACACACTCTATTCTCCTTTTCCTGGCTAGATTTTAGACATTATCATCCATAATTAATTAATTCATATATATACATAAAAACAAAAATTAAACCTTATTAAATTTCATTTTTAAAAAACCTTATTCGAATTCAAATTGTGCTCGCGCGGTGGTCAATACTCCCCGCATTTAAAACCGGCGTTAAGTAGTGGATCTATGCCACTGCGTTTCGCATCAGGTAATGCCGGGCTCCGGAGCCCAAACCACCTTAAAAGCCGGCAACGCACCCGTAGCTCCTCTGGAGTTGCACGGGGCCGTGGGCAGGTGGTTACCATCAGGTGACCCGCACAGTCGTTTGCCTTGTGTTTTCCATAAAAAAAATGGAAATGCCGGTTTTCATAAAATCAACTCTTCAATTTGACAATATTAATAAAAATATGTGACTTAGTTCATTGCGTATAAACTGTCAATGCAAGGTAAAACTAGGTTCCGTTATTTAAAAACAATCTATTGACGTTATAAGTTTACATAACGTGGTGCATCACGCTAGGTGCAGATTAATGGAGTTGGTCAATACGGTGTTATTAAATTGCATTTATATTAAACTCTAGTGTATCTACACTAGAGTTATATTAGTTATGTATGTAGAATCTTAAATGTAGATTAAAAAGCGGATTTTTTAAGATTAAGTAGAGTTTTAGCTCTCTAATTAAAAAAAGGTAAATCACGTTGTTTTAAAATATATAATCTAAAAACTTGGTTAAGAATATTAACTTCAATTCAGTTTTATCTTCATAGAGCTACTGCGTATTTTATAAGGTAAATACATCAACAGGGTCATTTATATTTTTTTAAATCAAGTTCCTAGAGAAGATTGAGGCATTGTGGAGTAGCGATCAACTGTAAAAATGACGGTGATGGGTTCGATATCCACTCGGAGGAATGAATTATTTTCCTTTCCTCGTTATGTCAAGATAAAGCGAGTCATTAATTTCCACCTCTAGACATACGAAAATTGAGCGGAATGTGTCCCCACATTATTGGATGTCTTAATTAGATTTTCCCCTGACTACCCTAATATTTATTACGGCCTAAATACAAAAACAAACTATTATTGTCATGAAAAAATAACGTTCGAGATTTTTTTCTTATCTTAACTTTCTTACTGATTGCAATAAAAATTATATATTTACTTAAAAAATATATATTTGTACCTATCACATATTTATTGCAGAAATATTAAGTAATTATTTTATATTACTCATTTTTACTTTTTTATAATATATCTTTATTTAAAAATTTTCCTAACTAACAGAAATTTTGTGTAAACATTGGATTGCATGCGATTGTATTGTCTAGTACCAATATTTGAAATCGATCACGCGATACATCGTTTAACTACGACTATATTCAATCATACATAGATATTACAAGCAATGACTCATCTGTTATTAGGCGAAGTTTTGTGACTGTAAACCGACTGGTCGTGGGTTCGATCCCCACTCGAGGAGATGAAATATTTACTTAAATTTATATTTCCATTTCTTCGCTCTGGTGCTCTGGTTTCGCAAAGCGCGGCGTTGAGTTCTGCCACTTAACACGCAATGCCTCCGGAATTCGGCAGAAAGTGGGGAATGGAGTGTCTTCCACTACGTTCCCTCTGCCTACCCTGCAGTGCGCGGGATACAGCGTGAAGCAAATTTTTTTGATTTATTTATTTTTTAATTTAGAATTTATAGAAACAATATAAGTATAGGTACTTTCAAATCCAATAACATTTTTTGGATTCAAACATTTATTTTAACAAATCCATTTCGCAAGATCTCTTTTATTAAAGTACTAAAAATACTAATATTAGCCGAAAGTTTTTTCTTACTATTATTAAAATAAATGATGTGGAACACTCCACATCATTCCCAGACATTCCATTTCCAATCTACCGCCGAATTTTGGAGGTAATCCTTGCCTCGACACCGAAAAAATAAAAATGAATATATATATCAGTTCCTCGAGTGGTAATCGAATCTTCAACCTGTCGCGTTTACAGTCACACGCTTGTGCCCCTCCGCCACAACTGGCTTCAATATGGTTAGACCATAACTAAAGCTTTCTGTTGTACTAAAATTATATTAAAGGTAGAACAATATAAGTCTCAGTCACTGCATACAGCTTCATTTGTCATTTTGAGATAAGCGCTCATTCATCAAGATTTCACCAACTTCATTGTCCTCGACGCTGTCGTGTCGTATTCAGAACGTTCCGGTTGAAATAAACTGCTAGTGGGTACAGATATTCTGCATATAAATAACTTGAAGTATATACTTCAACGATGAGATGGGTATTCGCGATCTTAGTAACTTTAAGGTTAAGATAAAGCGTAGTTGAGTTACGGTGTTCAAATTACAATTATTTGGATAGATATAGAACGCAGTGTCTTAACAGCAGCTACTTCGATATGTACACGTACGTCAAGAATAAATAATTAAGAAAATGTGTTTTTAAGATTTATTGTAATGAATTAAGTTCCAAGAACGTTTCGGAATATCCTCAAAAATACTATATTTTTTTTTAAAAACTTAAAATAATAATAGCTTAAAAATTGTAATGTGAACTATTCATAAATTTATCTGGTAAAATACAAAAAGTTAATACTAAAAAGTAAGTATAAAAGTTTATAATTAAGTGTATAATGAAAGCCTCGTTGAAAAATCCTGAAAAAAATGATCAAATATCAAAACAAGAAGGAAGCCATTGACGCTCTTAAAGAAATATTAAACATACAAAACATGTTGGATCTCCGGAGACCGAGTGTAAGATTGATGATAATAACAAATCTTTTATATCTTTAAAGAGTTTTGAAAATATAAAAGGAACGGAATGAAGGTCAACATCAAATGCGTAATGAAAACATGGCGTTAGCTTTAGAAAATGTAATGTGTGTGATATTAAATAAATAAAAATTTCAAATAATTAAAGATTCAATTAAAGAGAGGAAAAATACTTATGAGATATACAGGGCGATTGTTAAATAAATAGATCAACTGATACAGGTTATAGAGGAGGTCACGTCCTGTATTTTTTAAATCATATATATTATTAGGTAGTTAGTGTATTTGTAGTTAATTTTAAATATTTGAGCAAATTTCATATATTTAAAAATAAAAAAATAAATAAATCAGCTTCACGCTGTATCCCGCACACAGCAGGGTAGGCAGAGGGAATTTAGCGTTAAGACACTCCGTTCCCCACTTTCTACCGAATTCTCGAGGCATTGCGTGTTGAGTGGCAGAACTCAACGCCGCGCTTTGCCTCGACACCAGAGCGAAGAAATGGAAATATAAATTTAAGTAAATATTTCATCTCCTCGAGTGGGGATCGAATCCACAACCAGTCATTATTACAGTGACACTTTGTGCCACAGCGCCACGACAGGCCGGCCTCTTACTTAAAAATAAATTACGTTGTATCATAAAAAATATAGTATAAATAACATTTATTTGATTTCAATCAAAAGAGAGCAAAGTGAAAAGGAAGAAGTGAAATTGCTTGTGAGAAAAAAATATATATGTTGAATCTTTGAATGATACGAGAAAAGAACTACGATTAGTGCATATTAATATCAAAAATGCTTTATCATCGATTGATTTGTATAAGAAAATGATTATTTGTGATTGATCGATTGAGCCAAATCGAAAGTAAATGAATGATTGATTGATTGACACGTCTCATTACGACGACGACACTATCGGGAATATTATTAATTTAATCCTTCGTTTATAATAAGTACATTTCTATTGCTCTCAATAGTTTGTTAATCTTCGATTATTAATATCTAATAATATACAAATCACATCTCCAATTTTAAATTATTATAGTTATTTTTCAACTCTTTTTTAAATAAGTAATACTACAAAATACCGTCGTGGCTCAGTGACACAAAGTTGCAAGTGTTACGCGACGGTTGTGGGTTTGATCCTCACTTGAGGGAATGGATTATTATTATTTTCATTTCTTCGCTGAAATCAAGACAAAAGCCGGCGTTGAGTTCTGCCGCTCAATATGCATTGTCTTGAAAAATTCAGCAGAATTCATGAATGAATGCAGGATACAGCGAATAGCTCCACGCTTTTTCCTGAAAAGCAGAGTAGGCTCATAACACATTCCGCTCCCCACTTACTGTTGAATTTCTAAAACATAGTCTGTTGAGTAGTGGAACTTAACATCAACTTTGTCTACAAGAGCAGAGAAATAATGTAATATGTGACTGTATACATACCACCAGAAGCAGCATCCTTTACCACATTATTCCTTGACAGTTAAACTACCTGTTATGCCACATTGTTTTTTCCAGATGAAGATGTTAAAAAGAATTTCAAAGAGGTGACTGTAAAACCACCTGGTTGTCGGTTCGATCCCCACTGGAGGAGAGGAAATATTTACTTAAATTTATATATCCATTTCTTCGCTTTGGTGTCGAAGCAAACCGAGGCGTTGAGTTTTATTACCACTCAACATGCAATGTTTCCACAATACGACAGAAAGTGGAAAACGGAGTGCCTTAACACTAGGTTCCTTCTGCCTATCCTGCTGTATTCAGGATACAGCATGAAGCTAATTTATTTATTTATTTAGGAATTTTAAAAAAATGCATGTGTCTCGATGATGACCTAAACTTTCTAAGGTATTTACTGAGGTGGTAGGCTAGTAGACAATTACCTTAAAGCTGTTGTGTTTGCCTCGAGGACATATTCCTTTCCCTGTGCACCTTTGGATTCTCTGCCTTTTATATAATAAAGAAAATAATATGCAAAAGTCAAAGTCAGCGAACTTAGCATATAAACCTTTAACTACTATGTCCAGTAGATACAAAATTTTATGTATATTATTGAAAAATACATTAATATTTTTAGGTTGCCAACGTTGCATCGATGACGAACGACACTGTTTTATAATGTATAACTATGTGTACCAACCATGTAACCATGTAAAGTTATAGACGTCTAATGTGTCTGGCTCTATGAGCCACGACAGACAAATTCTAATTTGACTTAAAATATAGTGTGCGAAGGACCTAAAATGTACAATATAATTATACGAAATTGACTACTGACTACATTACCCCCTAATGGATGCTGCACGGCTGTTGGTAATTCAAAGCTATTACCGCCGAGATGACCTGAGATCTAAGCAGGCTTTATATAAACTAACTTAGAATATAAAATACATAAAATTGCAGCCTCCTAGATTAAAATTTTTTCGTCTGAATCCCAGATATTACTATTACTGGAACTCAACGCCGCGTTTTGTCCTATTAAGTATAATGAAAAAATTTTTTTAGAAAATTAATGCTCTTTATAACAAAATAAAATCAATAAGTGGAAACGCTTCCTTATTATATCAATTTTTTTTTTTAATTTTAAGGTCATGTGATGATCAAAATAAAAAATATTCGTAGTGCTCCGTAAACAAGACAACTTTTGGTTCAATTTCTACTTGTTGAGATCACTTATTCCAACTTCCCTTGTCTGTCAAAACTGGTTTCCCAAGTTATATTATTCTTCTTCATTATTTACTTTACTGACTTTCATATCCTACATAAAAATCCTCATTCTTTATGGGTATTTTAGTGTAATTTGTCATAATCTTTAACCGTACTTTTGACCTTTTGGCTAGGAGGGCAATGCCATCCACAAATTTGTCTTCTTCAAATTATTTAATTAATATATGTTTTTAATGATAACAATTATTGTTGTTTTTTTAACCTCAGTCAGTCAGTCAACTCGGTCAGTTTATTTTTCGACCTGTCAGGCTTACAACCGGACGTTTTCGCTCGCCCGTGCCACGAGTGGCATCAATTGAATATTAATATTCATGATAATATGAATATACAACAGCAATCTTACATTATATCATTCAATACAATTTCCATCTGTCTTAGAAATCCAACACCCAAGAACGTTCTCAAAGGAATGCCTCGTGTTCTAAATGAACGGTACCTAACTTAATTTATTATTGTACTACACTAAGTAATTCACACGCCGCGGCGCAAGGTTCAGTTTGAACCGTATTGCATGCTACGAGTAGCTCTTATTTACGTCTGTCTTACTTAGACTTTGATGATGAAGTCGAAATGATTATTTCTCATATACTTCCATAGTACTAGCAATTCTCTTTAAGGAAGTATTGAGGTCGTCGTTGCGAAACGGCACAGCGTCCGACTGTAAGCGCAATGGGTTTTTGGGTTCGATTTCTGCTCGGGGAAGGGAAGACAAAGCGTAGTATTGTGTTCCGCCGCTCAACACGCAATGAATATGAAATATAAGATGATATATTCCAGATATAAGGTGGAAAGCAGGGAGCAGTGTATCTTAACTAGGGTTAAACGAGACCCTATTAGTAAGACTCCACTGTGTGTTTGTCTATCCGTCTGTCAGCAGATTGTATCTCATGAACCGAGACAGTTATAATTTTTACAGATCATGTATTTTTGTTACCAACGATATCAACAAATACTAAAATACAAAATATTTAAGGGTGTTGAAATACAACATGATTATTTTATTGCATTATTTTGCAGTTTTATAGATACGGAAAGGTGTATTTTAAATTGCAGTAGACACGAGTCAGGTCACAACTGCGCCACTGCGCCTCAAAAGTGACAATTATGGCTTACGGATTAACTGAAATATAGAATGAACTTTTATATGGATTAATTTGTTTCGTTTGAAGCTTTGTCAGAACGTAGGTATTCGGAATTCTATTGAAATATTGAAACTCTATTTTTCTCTATTCGTCACTATTTATCTCACAGAACAGAATAGACTTAGAGAACGTAGTGTTAACTTTTTCATTTTTGGCGAGTGGGAACTGAACCCACTGCCGTCGCGTTTAAAGTCACACGCTTGGGCCATTGTGCCACGACGCTTGGACGGTTTCCAAAGAGGCGCGGGTTCAAAACGTTTAAAATTTTATACGTTTTCATAATAAGTATTTTTCTTTCCTAAGTGTAGCCTACCACTTCAAAAATGATAAAAAATAATTTAAAAAATAGTATTCTCTGTTGCTAAACGACAAATCTTAGTAATTATCTTTGGGTAGCGGAAATTTGTAAAAATCTCCCTGCAGAGATACTAACAACGTAAGTAAGTTGTAACTAGCGTAAAAGAATTTCGACATATTCGTAGTTCGATGAGAACGTATGGCTCATTGGTCAGAGCGCTTGGACGGTTTCCAAAGAGGAGCAGGTTCAAATTACTGCACGTTCAAATTTTTATACTCTTTTTCAAATTTTGATGACTTCTTAAAGCCTAGCCTTGTGAAATGAGTAGCTAAAATGACTTACCTCTCATACAAGTCTCAAGTACATCCTGTACGCAAGATATTTATAAAAGAAACAGAAGCTTGACTTTCTTTAAAAAAAATACTTAAAAACTTTTGAATTCAAGAGTTGATATGGATACAGTTGTATAATAATATTTATTTGATAATGTATTTGGGACTGTAAACGCTGCCTGTTATGGATTCGATTCACAGGTGGAAAAGTATAATCTGGTGAAAAATATAATCGAGGCATTACCTTACCTAGTTTAGTTCCACCACTCAACACGCAATGCCTTCAAAATTCGACGGAAAGGATATTTTAAGAGTTATGTTAAACAGTAATTTTATTCCAATTACGAAGTCCAAACACTACAAATTGAACATGACGTCTCAGATCGTTCATTTTTGGTAACTTAACCCAATACATCTTATTTAAGATAAGACGACTATAGAAACACTTTGGTTCTCTAGTCATCTTATCTTAAATAAAGTTTCTTTTAACCCTCATTCGAATCGTCTTCCAAACTTTAGAAGGAATACGGAAATAATGGAAATTACGGTTCAAGGACTAAATATTATACATGACGCAATGAATACTTATGTATATATATTTTTTCAGTTTTACGCTGTATCCCGCTCGCAGCAAAGTAGGCAGAGGGAACCAAGTGTCAAGACACTCCTGTCCCTGCTTTCCGCCAATTTCTGGAGGCATTGCGTGTTGAGTGGCGGAGCTCAACGCCACGCTTTCCCCTCGACACAAGAGCGAAGAAATGAAAATAAAAATTTAAATAAATATTTCATCTCGTGGGGAAATCGTGGGGATCGAACACCACGACTAGTCGATTTACAAGCACACTTAGCGCCCCTGCGCCTCATGTATATATATGCCTATAATATATTTGTTTAATTGCGTTTTGCGTTTTAATTGAGTATCTACCGTCTACCGTATTTAAAATAAAGTATCTACCGTCTCGTTGTAAAAATGTGACTTGAGTGGCAGAACGAATGATGCCTTATCTAACCAGAGTGGAGAAACAAATCTAATACATTTTCCCAAATGGAGATTCAAGCAACCAAATCAAACTCAATCATTATTTTTTTAGTTTCACGCTGTATCCATCACATAGCGAGGTAAACAGAAGGAACCTGAAAACTTAATTTAACGACACTCCGTCCCTATAACACTTCTAAATAATTTTACTAAATTTTACATAGTTTTCTAATAAATAATCATTAAAACAAAGTGTTGGCACTTATTTAATACAAAACAATCTGTATTTTATTCTAGACTCAACAATTGATATTTATGTGGTCATGTTCATCTTATGAACATAGATGGGGACTTAGGACTAATGGATTTCAGAGTACGTCTATATATTTAAAATATATGTTTTTTTGCTACGATACATATATTTATATATTAAAGGAGTATCTAATACACCCAAGAGATTCATAATATATACTTTATTTTTTTACCTTTTGTTATATAACTAAAATATTGGGAAACCTCGACACCTGCTCCCTTATTTCACTGTAATAATCGAAAAAAGAAAGTCAAAGACAACGCTAAAGATTACTCTTAGCATTTATGATACTTCTTAATGGTAAATACGCTTTCGCCAGTTGTCACCTGTCATCCATCTTCTTTATGGATGACGGATGTCGATTAAGTGAGTGACATAAATTCAATTTTTAATCTCCTTCGTGTGTTCTCTATACAACGTGACTTTGGCGAAGTGATTGGTGCTCAACTGGCACGCTCGAAGTGTCATTAATTAATAACTGAACTGTATATTCAATTTGAAATATCTCTTAAAACTGGAGTATGGAGCGTGATTTCTTAAGATCTAAATATTTAAGTGAAAGTCGAAAGCAAAAGAAAAACTAAGCGTGTTAATGTAAATACGATGGATGCGGGTTCGATCCCCATGCAGATAATTTGTTATTTTCCTTCCGTTAAACTAAATAATGTGAGTTTTTATGAACAGTTTCGCCAAATACATACCCGGATGTGATAGCAAAATAATTTTTATCAATCAATCGATCAATAAAACACACTTTATTGCATAAAGATAATACAGTAAACATTATAGCACAACATAAGTGATCTCTTACAGGCAACCTTTTATTAATATAAACTAATATTAAGAGAAAATTGTTGGCGGATGACTTTGCCATAAAAATATTTTTGCTATTAATTATATCATACATATATACACACATACACTATTCATACATAAATATATACATACATACATACATACATACATAAATACATGCATAGATATCATATATACATTTACATAGAGATACAATTGTAGACTTAAATATATGCACAAAACAGATATAATGACTATAGCGAAAGGTAATCTCTTTTAGACGACGCTTAAAAATATTAACTGATGTCGACTGCCTGATGAACCGGGGTAGCTCGTTCCATAATTTCACTGTTTTTACTGTGAATGATTCACTGTAGCACTTGGTGCGACATAATGGAACCTCCAATACGTTGTCATACCTTGAACGGAGATTGAAAGACTGAGAGTGAGAGCCCAGGAAAGTAAATCTTTGTTTGAGGTATATGAAGGAGTTAATGGCATATACAAAATAGAATATAGAAGGATAAGTGCATGATAATTGCGTCGATTCTTGATGGTCAACCATTTAAGTTGAGTAATATGGTCATACTTCCTCAATCCAAAAATGAATCTAATTATTAAATTTTGGAGACGTTCGAGCTTATTTAGTAATTACTGTAACAAATCTAGGTAACAGGAATCTGCATAATCCTGAATGGGAAAAAGAAGAGATTGGGCTAACAATATTTTAGTTTCAAGCGCCAATAAATTTTTCCATCTCTTTACCGTCCCAATAGCAGCAAAAGCTTTTCGACTTAGCTCTGCTATTTGAGGAACCCACGTCAAAGAACAATCCATCCTGATACCCAGATTCTTCACACAAGTACGAAACTCCATGTTGCAATCATCAAGCATTACGGAAGGGAAGGAAGTAGTCAATTTTGGAGAGTTGCTTTGTGTTACCAAGTATGCACAACTGAGACTTGCTAGGATTTATCGACAGACCATGATTTGCTCCATGTGCTAATAATCCTTAAGTTAAAATTGACATGTCGTATGGCATTAGCAATATTATCAACCGCCGTTGTCGTATAAATCTGCAAGTCATCAGCGTAAAGATGAAAGGATAGTGTCAGCAATGGTGTTAGGAAGTTAATAAATATGGAATCGGCAACGTCAACAATTTTAATTAATTAAAAAATTGGTACAAGTTACATATTTATAACAAAATCTTATTAATTTTTTTTTAGCTTCACGTTTATCTTTATCAGGGTAACCAGAGACAATGGAGCACTAAACGTTACAGCTTCACGCTGACTCCAGCACACAGCAGGGTAGGCAAAGGGAATCTAGTGTTAACATACTTCGTTCTCCAATTCCTACCGAATTCTGGAGGCATTGCGTGTTTAGTGGCAGAACTCAACACCGCGCTTTGCCTTGACACCAGAAAGAAGAAATTCATTTGCCTCTTTTTTGTATTAAAAAAAATTAAAATCTACATCAACCCCTTTTTTTTCGGATATATTTATTAATGTGGAAAGAAATCGAATCTAGTACCTCCTTAGCCTAATAAACTAAACAGTAGACAAGCAAAATACATATAACACTTTTTAGTAAATAAAATACAAGATATAAATATTTAGATCTTCATTTATTTCCGCATAGTTAACCACGTCAATCTCCTGTCGAAGCCTTTTACAATAAATCAAACGTCACTTCGAGAGTATTATTGTAAAGGTAAAATTATGGGTCGTTAATATTATATTATTGTACCTACTTAGTCACTTCCTACAATAAATATAGGCGTGAGTTACATAGTAAATGTTTCTAAATTTCATTTAAACATTATATATATTATGTAAAGGTTTACTACTAAAATTCTAAAATTTTTTATAATAAAAAAGACAGTAAAATTAGCAATTTTGAATAAGATTCCTTTTGTGATTTCTTTATGTTCGAAAAGGAAAAACGGAGTCAGTCCACTTAAAGGTAAGCGGTAGTCGTCATTTGTGAAAATCATGTTTTTAAAACTAAGGCAGGTGCTTTACTTAATATTAATTTGATAATTCAAAACCTCTGAAGACGACCTTTGACCTCTGAAGATCAAAATCTATTCACTAAACGACCGTAAAGAGAAGGAACTATATCAACCCCAACAGAACAGTTAACGTTAGCGTTAAATTTAGATGCCTGACCTTATGTGATCACATCATGAAAACATGATTTCATCAGATGAATCCTATATCAAAATAGAAACAAAATTCATTCAAATGTCAAATACCCGCTATAAATGCAGTGTTATACTAGTACTCTATATGTACATATATAATATTTAGTGAAGCGATGTGGACTTAGATTTTAATTTGTGTATGAATGTTAATTACGATTAACTTTACTCTCCACTTTTCTTCTGCCAAAAGAAAAAAATGATGTTCGTCAACAGTAAACATCAGTTTCACGCTGTAACCCGCAAATAGCAGGATAGGCAGTGGGAATCTAGTGTTAAGATTCTCCGTTCCCCACTTTCCACCGAGTTCTGGAGGCATTGCGTGTTGAGTTTGAGTTTGAGATGCATTTCATTTTCTCGAGTGGGGATCGAACCCACAACCAGTCAATTTTACAGTCACGCTTTGTGCCCCCGCGCCACGACCGGCCTCAAAAACCGGCATTTTTGTATAGCAAAATGTGTTTTTAACTATTTTACTTTTAACTATTTTAAATATTTGCTTACCCTTTGAAATCAGAGCTATTTTACAGGTAAACAAAAAATAAACCATTACTTGGTGCATATGACACGAATAAAGGTAGAAAAAAAAAACAACATTAAAACCATAAAGTTTATTGTACAATATTAAATAAATTATAAGTTTTTAACATTGTAACAATGTCGGACAAAATGTGACAAATTTCGTGTAGCTGCATTTTATACTTGGACGAAGTTCGCAAAGTTACCTCATTACGTGGATTTATGGCTATTTAAATTTAAATTTTTAGAGACGGCAACATGGTAACGCTCTGATTTTATCTTTTTTTGTTTGGGGAAAATATTTTTTAAGTTCCTTAAATAAGAAGACGCCGTCATGGCTCAGGGGCACAAAAGTGTACTGTAACGCGACAGTTGAGGGTACGCTCGAGTCAATAAATTATTATTTATTAATAGTTTTCATTTCTTCGCTGTGTCATCGAGGCAAAAGCCCGGTGTTAGATTCCGCTACTCAACACGCAATGCCTCCAGATCTCGGCGGAAAATGGAGAACGGATTGTCTTAATTCTAGGTTTCCTCTGCCTACCTAGCGTGAAGCTGATTTTAATATATCGAAGGTTGAGGCTATTGTGGTGCAGTTGATAGTTGTATGTATATTCAATACACATGCGGGGAAAAACATATTTTATTTCCGCTGTAAACACATAACATTTCAAATTCACTTGTCAAGAAATAATCTGTACTATAACAATGCATTGCACAACAAAATGATGATGAGATTTGAATTTTTTGATTGAACTTGCTACCTACGAAATTTCGTTCTATAATATATTTCACTTTTGATGATTCATTCCATATCCGTAAAATGGTCCTTATTTATTTATACGACTCTATCCATATCTATATGACTGTTAAAGGCTATTGAGAGTATAAAGCGTAAATTGGATACAAGCATAAATTTTATAATATTGGTGGTAACATAATGGTGGTGAATTTTATATACCAATTTAAATTTCTTAGTTAAATGTAAATCTTATTTACAAATATTTTTAAGTAGATTTTGAAGAAGATAGTTATTAAAACTATAATGATATTAGTTTTATTTAATAAAATATACAGGAATAAAAATGCATTTGCACACCGGCACAGTGTGTAAACTGAAAACCCGACGGTAGTGGGCTTCTTCTTACTCGGAGGTATGATTTATTTTCATTTCCTCGCTTTGTTAACAAGATGCATTCATAATGCAATGTTTCGAAAATTGAGTGGAGAGTTGAGAGCGAAGAGTGTTAACCCTCGGTTCCTCTGCATACCCTGCTATACGCGAGATACAGCTCGAAAAAAAAATATTAATAATCGAAAAAGATATTAGAATTTCGTTATCTAACAACGTGTCAAAGTTGATTTTATTAAAGAAAATTTTGTTATAATATGTATTTCATTTTAGAAAACGCATAAACTTTTTAGCATAGTGTGAAAGCTTTCCATGATTGTTATTTTTTTTATAAATTTTTATACGTTTTCTAAAAAGAATTTTTCTTTCCTAAATGTGTATGAATCTTCAAAATTGTAAAAACATCATAGGTACATCTTTTTTCTATATTGTGGAAAATTATGTTAAAGATATTATTATGGGGGTCCAAGATGGAAGGCTTGCTCCCAGCGACCCCTGCCAGCCCTCATGAGGGCTGCAACGTTCCATCCATTACCGTTTTATAATATAGCGAAGGTCTATTTGCTTTTGGCTCTCCCACTATAATTTTGAACTGTGTTTAAAGCAATAAGCAATTAAAAATGAGTGTAAGTCAAATACAAATAAACTATTTCAATGAGGCATACATACAGTTCGTGGAAATCAATAGGTTCTAAACACGCGGTGCTTCACTTTTCAATACGAAGTGATTTGTTTTAAACGTTTTATTTTTCATTACAAGACTTCAATACTAGAACAAAAGAATGTAAAGTTTTTAAATATTTTGGTATTTTTTGTGGGATTTTTATGATCCTTTGTCCAATATCGTGTGTGAGTTATTATGTTTTAATTTTTATTTATTAGTAGCGGCCCGCTCGCGGCTTCGCCCGCTTAAACCACAGATACACTACTAGAGACACTAATTGAGCATATTTAATGTTTATAGTGATTTTTTAGTGAATAGAACTAATAGTTATTACAATACTTGCGAAGAAAGCATATTTTAGACATTTTATAAATTCTTATATCTTTTGAAAAACTACCAATATTCTTATCGTTAATAAATATTTTTTTCCAAATTAAAAAATTGTCTAAGTTTTTCATCATAATGGCACGAAAACATTTAAAATGTTCAAAATTAAAAGTTCAAAAATGTTGATTGAAAATAATTATACTGCAGGAGGATACCTTTATATGTACTGTTTTTTTATGATATAATGTAGAATAATATATTCTATAGAGGAATCACACATTCCTCTTCACACTTTTTATTCTTTAACTATACTTAAATATATATTTTAGAGGTTACTCTGTACTAAGATGGCAGCTCTGTTCCCGCATTTACGTCCCACATATATAGAAATATAAATCATTGGAAAGAAAAGCAGAAACGCAATTTTATTGCATTTTTTCTTTTTTTCATACTTGAAACGTATTAATAAATTTACATACAATTCATTTGTTTCGAATATAACATTAAGATTGATTCATAAAATAAATTTGATATTTCCCTAACATTATTTCATGTATTTTTTTTATATACAAAGTTTTGATTAAGTTCTCTTGAGAAATATATCTACTATAAATTAATATAACGTACCTACATGCCAATGATTAAAACGTATTGACATCACCACGTGATCCATCTATTATAACCACAACATAAAATTTTATAAAATATAGCAATCAGCTCGTGGCTTAACCAGCTTAAATTTGTGAGTTATTTGTTTGTTTCGGTACAGGGAATTACGTTCCTGTTTTAATAAATAATGTATGCTTGCAGTGCACTTATGATTTCTAATGTGAAAATTATTAAAACCATGGCATTTTCGATTTTCATTAAACAAATTATTATTGGAGCAATTAACAAAGTAATAGAATCAGCAACAATAATATTTATAAATTTTGTCGGTTTCTTGGTTTTTCTGTTAGTCGACGCTTATCTCAGAAACGACTTAAGCGATTTAAAGAGCTAAGACGTGAGCGCGGTGCGGGGGCGGTAAAATCGGTTTAATTGTTTTTATTGTAATATTCGTCATGTCTGAATGGTGTAATGATGACTGCTGACCTTTATAACTATTTATTTATATCTTCATAGAGAAATGATAGCTTTGTTGGACACTCCTAATTTTTAAGAAAATAAATTTGATCAAAATACATTTAATTATTTTAAGATAATAATTAAAATAACATAAAAAATCTTGTATATTATGATGTAATAATTACAACGCATGCAAGGAAAAATCATTTTAGAAAGTTGTTTAATTCTATTAGAATTATAAAAATTACTAAAAAATATTTAATATATATAAATATATAGGTATCACATTAGTATCGATATTTTACTGGTAATAATAATTGAAAAAAAATATACACTACGTACGGGATACCTTTGTATGCAAAGTTTAAAGCTATTCATTATGACCGAATATAATATTTATATATATATATATATATTAGATGCCCCTCTGTACCACTAAGGCGGCTCTGTTCTAGTTTACACATTTTCCTTTTTTACAGTTACGCATGGTATCGTAAAATTTTTGTAGATGTAGATGTTTTCTATAAAATTGTAGTACATCACTTTGATCTATTGTCAATAATTTGTACAGCGCACGCGATATAAGGTTTTGTTTTGGTATTTTTTTACACGTCAATCGTCTAATAGTAAAAGAATTTTCCAAATTGGTCCCGTACTTTTGGGACCTATTCAATTCAAATAAAGAAAAAAAAATATAATCGATTTTCTTCATAATTTTAGTGATATCGATGCACCTCCCCCTCACCCCTGCAGAGTTACTCGCCATGATGCGCGAGGCCACTCGGCACACACTCCGCATTTTTTATTATTACATGTTTTTCTTAAATTTGATAATTTTTAAATTCGTTATATCTTTTGAATAGGATGTCCGAAAATTTGCTTAAATATATTGTGTACTTTTGACGTGATGCGTGTTCACATAAACCGGAAAACAGACAAACAGACAAAAATTCCAAAAATGTTGGAAATGGATTCTGTTAGTTATCCTTTAACACCCTAGCTAATTTTTTTTTAAATATTTTCAATGTACAGAAACGACTTTTCTACAGATTTATTATAAGTATAGATATGTAATTTTTTTTATCTTCACGCTATATCCCGCATGTAGCAGGGCAGGTCGGCAGAGAGATCCTACTGTTAAGATAGTCTTTTTTTTTATAGAAAAGACACCGGCAAACGAGCGTGCGGGTCACCTGATGGTAAGTGATTACCGCCGCCCACGACTCCGTGCAACCCCAGAGGAGTTACAGGTGCGTTGCCGGCCTTTAAGGTGGGTTGGGCGCCGGGGCCCGGCATTACTTGATGCGAAACGCAGTGGCATAAAGCCACTACTTCACGCTGGTTTTAAATGCCGGGGGTGGTAATGATCCGGTCGAGTTTGCCCAATGCGTGTTGCCATTGCTGGCGACGTGACTCTACCACACGTACTTTAGTCGCCTCTTACGACACCACCAGCACCAGGATGATACTATTCTAAGCCGGGATCACACGGCATAAAGTGATTGTATAAAATATGTTGTTCAGTGTCACGCCGTATCCCAAGATAATTTTGAGATGTATACACATATCCATTCATATACAAATATTAATTAAATAATGTTAAAAGGTTTCTAAGGGCTTTTTGTACAATGCTGTGTAGTGTGCAGTCTAATTTTATGAGATCTAAGGAAATCTGTCACCTGCCTACTCGTATATCATAAGAAATTAATTATTTCTTGCAAAACTATTATATAGGAACGTAGACTTAAGACACTCTGTTCCCCAATTTCTGTAACATTGCGTGTGGTTCCACCGCAACGTCCCTTTTTCTCTCGTTATTAGATGGATAAAATAAAATAAGCTATTCTCGAACAAAAAGAAATCAACATTTTAACTTTAATATCTCACACAGAAGAGGCAGGCAGGATAAGAAGTGAAAATCGAGTGTTAAGACGCTCCTTTGTATAAATTCCGTCAAATCATCTGGAACAATAAATTTCACTTATAAACGCGAATAAATAAATATTTGCAATGGCACAAAACGTCACAATCTGCAGTATTCGACTACATACTCCAAATGTACCATAGGTATACATTTTTATTTTGTACCTTAAAGACATAAAGCTAACAGAACAATAATAAATATATATCTTTTACAACTTTCTATATCTACAAAAAAAAACTTTATTGAAAGTTACATACTATGTACTATGGAAAGAAAATGGATGCTTTATAATAGTAAACTGTTGTTTTACTTAAAATTGCTACCTACAGTATTAATTTAGTATACTTTCATAGTAAAGTATTAAGTGCTGTAATAAGTACTTACTGTAAATGATTGTGAGTTTGGTTCTTGTTTATTCTGTAGTAATTCATTACACAGTATAAATTAGATTTTATCGACAAGCGCACAGATCAGTAACCTCGACAATATGGCATAGAAAAGGTTAATTATATATGAATTCTATAAAATCGTTTTCAAATAAATATGTTCAGGCAAAAATTTTGAGGTCATCGTGCCGCACCGGCACAACTGTGCTATTATAAGGATAACGCGACGGTTATGGATTCAATTTCCATTTGGACGAATGAAGTATTACATATAATAACATTTCCACGCTCTCACAACGAACAGATCCGAAAGTGGGTAATGTGGGTAAATGTCTTAATGGACAACAGAATGTCTTACTAAATAAGTTTATTTAATGGAGAACAGCATATCTTAACACTAGATTTTCAAGTTTTCCCTTCCTACCCTACCACATGTGGAATACTAATATGAAGCTATAAAAAGGACAGTATTTTATATATCAATTCTGTGTAATGTACTGAAGAAAAGAAGACTTACATTTACACTACTACTGCTTTAAGCTGCTTCGCTCATAATAGGGTAGGCAGAGAAAATCTAGACGAAGTAAAAGTGTCAAGAAAATCATTACTCTGCCCAAATCGAAGTTGCACGTATTTGGTACAGCGAACAACAATTATAAATTTGTATTGATTTTTTTCTATGAAACACCTATCAATTGTCACTTTCATGATTTTTTTCTTTTTTACGTCACGGGAAGTACCCTATAGGTTTTGATTAAGTAGCGAATTTCATGTCATGACAAAATATAGAAATTGTGAACTTTTCATTTGGACAGTATTTAATCTTAAAAACTTTCTACTTTGTTTCAGGTACAATGAAATCCAGTCACAATAATGCACAAGGAAAATATCTTTAAGGACACAAATCGTAAGCGCGATGTAAGAATTAATATAATATAATTTAAGGCACAGTTTGTCGCGACTGTTACATTTTTTTTTATAAAATTTTATCTATTTGATATTTCACCCTTTTGATTCGCTTAAAAATATCTGAAAAAATGTTAGAGCTATTAAACTCTTTATTTCTTGGCAATTTTAATCAATAAATTATATCTTAAATTTAAATATATTTTTATAGCTTCGGTATACAGGGTGGAAGTGTCAGCACCACCTTAAATGAAGCCATAGTTTTAAGTACTCCCTATAAAGTATAAAGCCCTACTACAATTTTTTTTTCCAAAAATTAAAGTGTTTTATTTAAACAAAATAAATAATAAATTTGTCGTTTTAAAATAAAACGCCATTTGTCAAGAACGACGCACGCACATATAAACCTATCAAAGAGAAACCGCCGCATACGCCTCATTCCGAAATCGAGTCGTAGGTATTGGTAGCAAAGTATGCGTTTACGTTATTCGCATCTTTGCGTCACTTCGTCACACGCAACACAGGTATGGATAAACATCCTGAAATAAAAAAAATCTTACGTCTTAACTGTTGAGTTATTTTGATTAATTTCTTTAGGTATGGGTTTGAAATATTTTACTCTATATGCTGTTTCCGTAAAAGGAGCGCTGCCTCTCCACCCTGTATAGCATATACGTCTTTATGCCAGAGACCAACAGTAAAGTGCGAAAATATGAAAATAATTCATTCCCACAAATGATAATCGAATTTACAATTGTCTTGATTACATACACACGCTGCGCCACTGAAGACTACTAATAAAATGTAAAATTTCAGAAATTCCTACCAATTATGACAAAGATATTTACAATTGCTCGTTGGTTCGGTATACCGACGTATGGAGGAAAAATTGCATTTATCTGGTCCTTGGTGCTTTTGGTCATGTTGATAACTATTGAAGTTGGAGCTATATGGAAGTTGGTGCGACTTCTAACTGGATATGCTGTTAACTCCTCTGGAGGTCGTAAGTTATGATGAAACTTCAAGTTCATTTTTTTCTTTTTTTTCCTCCGCATTCTGAGGACATTGCAAATTGAATGATGGAATTCAACGATGCCTTTTGCCTCGTTACAAAAGCGTGAAAATGTAAATATAAAATATTTCGTTTCATCGTGTGGGAATCGAACTCGTCACCTGTCATTTTTCTGTAAAATCGATTACATACAACTGTTCTGTGATAAAAACTTTTATTTAACCCTAAAATAATGAAAATGTATATCATGGAACTGTAATTACTATTTATTCCAACGTTAATAATTTCCTTAGATTATATTACTTATTATTTTTTGTTTATTTTCAATAGTTATAGTCTATTTTCTATTCTTTTTCGGTTTATTTAAATTATTAAGGTTTGTATGTTCTCACTAATCCATAATTTCTTTGAATTAATTAAAGAAATATTCAAAGCGTTGTACAAAGTAGTCAAAGCGAGCGATGCCGCGCGGTTCTGCTACTTAATAGAACTGCTCAATTTTTTTTCATTATATCGCAAATATTTTATAAAATTCACACTGTATTAGGTTGGCAGAGACCATTACGGTTTTCTCAAACTTTTTTAGCTCAACTCAATTGCAGCGTCAAAAATTACAGAGTTAAGTTCCGTCATCCAGCACATGTTAAAAAAAACATCACTTGATGTTCTTTCAAAATTATAATCCTGCAAATATTGTAAATGTAAAAATGTGTACAGAGTTTGTTCTATTTTCACGCAAGAGCTTCAGAACGGAATTGGATGCAACTTTACAGTAGTATAGCTTATATATCAGAATAACACATGATCTAAAGCTTATATATTACTAATAATAGCTATATCCAAATAGAGTAATGTACCTCAGACCATTTTATTTTAAAAGGTAACATAACAGCTCGTTTATCTGGTGCAATCTTCTACGGCAATGCACTACTATCACTGATACTATCCTGGCGAACTGTCAAGATCTGGCAGAGCCTGTCTCTGTACTGGCTGCAATCGGAAGTCCATGGCTTATACTTCACTCCGGATGTCACTATAAGGAGACGAGTCAAATTTGTTTCTATTTTCATAGGAGTTTGCGCTATTGGTAAGTTAAGTATAGATATGTATAATAATTATATTGTCATATTAAGATTTACTTTACTTTGTTTTTTTTTTTACTTTCGTCTTCCACACGCTTTCTGCTTATATTAAGCTGCTTATATAAAGAAAATAGAATGTTTAGTCACACCGTTCTCTAGTTTTTTTTTTTTTTGGTTACCGTATAACATTAAAATTCTTGTCTAGCTAATTCCCAATTAATTTAAATATGTTCAATATTTAAATCCTCCTCAGTTGGAATCAAACTATCAAACATAAAATGAACAGTCACGATATCATCAAACCCACATACTTAAGTTTTCCCTTATGTGAATATTACAAAATGTTTCGACCACAATGTGAAATCGTTTCGGCATTTACCTAATTACTTGCTGTATAATACATCGCTTGAGCACCAGCGTGTTTCAATATATCATTTGGAATTGAATGTGGATTTTTGTTTCACTATTAAAAAATTGTAGATTTGTTGAAATGCTCAAAATTGCTCTTCAGGTATTTGATATTCATTATCACGAAAAGTTAAGTTACTCCGTTCTTATCCCTCACGTTCCGCTTACGGTTTTTCCCTTATCTGACAGTCAAGAAAATCTATAGGGGAGATCCTTGTACCTAAGGACACTTTTCTTCAATCACAACTTCTGTATTAATTAACTTGAAGTATTGATTTTTTTATATATTATATCCTTATATAAATATTAACAAAGAGTTATACAAAGAACTACTAAAAATATCTTTTTAAGTATAAATAAAAATGAAAAATTTTGTGATCTTGTGCCAAGGTACAAAGTCTTCCACTATAGGACTGTTACCGGGCAGTAACAAAAATATATTTATACGAGAGTTTTATTTTTCCAGTTTTAGAATAAAGAAGTAATAATTACGAAATTAATTAAAAACATGTTTGATAAATATTCTTTATTCTGTGTAAGGCTATCAAATATTTTAAAACATAACATTCTTCAGCAGCCTTTCGACCTGAATATTATTATACTAAAACCTAGCTTTATGATGCATTTAAAACCACAAAGACAATAATTTGGACAGTCCAAAGGTACTAAAATATGAGTGTCCCAATATATAAAATTTTTTTGCTATATTAAGGTTATGTAAACTGATTGAGTAATCGATCAAAAAACGCATAATATAAGTCCTCTTCCCAAAACATCGACGAAAAGAGATAGAGAAATAATAATAATACCTTAATATTGCCAAAGCAAAACTACCTGACGTGAATATGTAAAGTCGCAGAACTTTTCGGGAACGATCGGGATGTTGGACACAAAAGACAGTGAGGTTCGTTGGTGGCATTTAAAGTGTCAAATTTGAAGTAAATCTATCACTGTCCCTAGGTACAAGATCTCCTCTACCTTACGTATCGCCGAATTTTCGAGACATTGTGTGTCTTAAAATTCTAATTGAGTGTACGTGACTCAGAGAGCGGAAAAATGAAAATAAATGAAATTCAATCATTTCCCCCAGGGGGTCCGAACTCATGGCTGTTGCGTTTGCAGCGGGGTCCCACTACGCAAAACGACACTTTCAATATAATATGCCTATATTACACCTTATGAGGCTATGGTGGTGCAGGGATGGATGCGCAAGCGTGTGACTGTAAACGCGACGGCAATGGAATCGATTGCCACTCGGGGGAGAGAAATATTTAAAAATATCTATTTTTCGCTTTTAGTGGAACACCTGCTAAGCATGATGTCCGCAACAGGCTTCAATTGTCCACCAGAAGAATATTTTAAGCGATACATCCTATCCTCTCATGGATTTTTATTACAAGAATGTAAGTAATCATCTTTAGTTTCTCAGAACTTGTGCTTTTACTATTTAATTTTTAAATTTGAAATTTTATTTTTTCCAAATTATTTACATATATTTCTTAATGTCTTTATCTCTATTTTAAGAGTCAAATTTATTATTGATATTCATATAAGCTTATTTAACCACATTTCTTAAAAACATCGCTTATGTAAAAAAATAACTCTGAAGTACCACCATTTTTTGATCTTTCAAATTTAATCCAGCATTTAGTAAGATCCAAGTGTTAAGACATTCTGTTCCTTTTTTACCCGAATTCAAGACAATACGATAAACAAGAACGAGGAAAATTAAAATATTGAATATTTCCAAAAAAAAATGTTGCATATAAAAATTCTCAAGCGTTTAGTTCATCTTTAATATGACCTACGGAATTAAAAGTTACAAATGTTTTCGTTTACAGTGTCCTATAGTCTTTCTAAAAATTATTATTGATTCCTCTAAATGGATATCGAATAGATCAGACACTGCACGCACTGGTCCACAAAAACCTCTAAAACATAATTCAGTTGAAAAAATTATTTAAACTCACTTCATTCAACAGACGAGTACACACTTTGGCTAGCAATACCAATATTCATACTGAGCAAATCAGCAACAATCCTATGGAACTTTCAGGATCTGATTATCATTTTGGTAAGCATGGGGCTGGCGTCGCGCTATCACAGAATGAATTCATTTGTCAAAGTTGTTGTTAGATATGAGAAACGTGATAAGAATGTTAAAAAGGTTAGTCTTGGGTAAGAATTATGTTACAATAAAAAGAACAGTGCTATCTATATGATGGAAGTGTTAATGTTTTCAGGATTTCTAATAATCTAATAATAGGAATCTATATGGAAAATTGACATGTGGTTTTACATTGACTTCGGTGGAGAGTGGGCGGTGGTCTGTCTTAACACTAGACTTCCTCTGCATACCCTGCTACATACGGGGTATAGAGTGAAGCAGGATTTTTTTTACAAAAGCTTCACGCCTCTTCCGGCGTAACAGGGCAGAAATAGAAAACCTAACCTTAAAACACTCCGTTCTCTAATTTTCACCCAATTTTCATGATATTGTGTGTTGAGTGACAGATTTCAACGCCGCACTCTGTACACGAGAGTGGAGTCCCACTATGTCATAAGATCCTAACGTAATATAAGAATGTAATATAAAAGTCTTTTGCAGGCCAAAATAGACTTCTACTGTAATGTAAATATTTGGCGTAAAATACGTCAAGCGTATGTTAAACAATCGGCGCTAGTAAGGAGAGTTGATAGAGAACTGGGCCCCTTAGTTTTTCTATCTAATTTGAACAATTTATATTTTATATGCCTACAATTGTTTTTGGGTATACGGTAAGATTGAATGAAAAATTTTGGTTTCTAACTTTATTTGTTATCTGTAAAAAAACCGGCCAAGTGCGAGTCGGACTCGCACAAGTTTGTTTTATGGAAGCCTACTGAACTATTTATTTTGACCACTGACCTGTTTGGTTTTTTTTTCGTATTTCTTTCTATAAGCAACGGCAACAGCAACACAGATATATCATCTGTAAAAATCATTTCTTCTCTCTGGTAACGAAGCAAAGACGTGGAGTCCGTCACTCAACACGCAATTCAATACAAAATACCAGAAAATTACTAATACTTATTTCATTACTTTATTATTTAAATATAAGCACTTATTACATAAATCTAATTAGAACAGATTCTCAACTAAACGAGGCCCTCGCTCTGTACAGCCCTTATCATCAGCTCAAGTAGCTTTCGACTTAACTACGATACTTAGCTACGTTATCAATTTAAATGAAATAAAAACACTTGAATATAGTCAACTGGAACTAACTGTTATTTAATATCAAACTAAAAGAAGTTATCAAATATTAAATTTGTATATGTTTTTTAATATTTTTTTAACATAGCATGGTTGACAGAAAGAAACTGGTGTAAAGGCATTTCGTTCCTCATATTAGTATCACAAGCTCAAATACCATCCATACCATCTACATACTTGACACAACAATACTACGTGGTTACGTTGGAACTTTCTACCACGCGCCACGAAACTGTGGAATGCCTACATGCCTACCTGCGACAGTATTTCCAAGTCAATACGATTTGGGTACTTTCAAAAAGCGCGCCTATCTCCACTCCACAGGGCCTTGTCTTTTTCCATAAAATAGACACTTCCTTCCTCACTTTACCACCGCCGAGTAACGGTAGAATTTTACGGCATTCTATATATGGGGTAAAAATAGTTGGAAATGACTTCCTCTACTACCTGTATCAGTTTATCTATATATCTACCACTCACCTGTATATTATAATTTTACTCTTAACCCTAACACCACCAATAAAATGTCTATATCACTGATATAATTAACTCTATTATTCTCTAATAAATAATTATATTTTTCAGACAATTAGATGGTACATTAATTAACTACATATACTACTTCTATTCACTGGGCTGGTTACTCTTTCGAGCGTGCAGCGTCGTTCTTGCTGCGGCTGATGTGAATCTACATTCGAAGAGGGCTTTACCTTACTTATACTCTTGTCCGAGTACTTATGATAATATAGAGGTATGTTTTTTAGCTTCACCTAGCAGCACAAGTTTCACTTAGCAGTATAGACAAAGGGAACGGAGTATTATAACCTGTGAACGTAGACTGAATCCAAAACCATGGTTGAGGATTCAATTTACGTTCGGGGCAACAGTTTATTTTAATGTTTTTGCTCTGATATCTAGGCAAAACATCACCTCATCTACCTTCCTAAACAATAAAAAGTGAAACTGTAAAATCAAAATAAAGTAAAAAAATACCTCTGTTTCCCTTAAACCGTAAATACCCAAAATTTAAAAGTTTTAAATGTGCACAGTTAACCCTTAACTGTGACAAATAATTGGCTCTATTTATGAAATCAATTCCTTTTTATTTTTCTAAACATTATTACTTAATAATTACAAGAGATACAGTAACTTATCTTCATAATATCTATGAAACTCATTGTTTACAAGGTAATTTTACTTAATCTAGAATATGTAAACTTAAATAAAAAATAACGCTTTATAGTCTCTTATAAACATTTCAAGGCACCCAGTGCGAATAGCGACCTAATAAGAATACTTAAAATAACGGCTACCTACAACTACATACATAGCTTAGTAAATATAGAAGATACCTCGTGTGGGGGCCGCGCGGCCCTCACCATACCAGTTAAGGGTTAAATAAAATATTACTTTTCACAAAGAAATTTTGAGTTTTTCAGATAAAAAGGCTTAAAAATCAATTAGGCCACGACGAAGTGGTTTTAAGCGGAATGGGCTTTTTTTCTCTGGATCGGCAGAAACTTTTGGAGGTTCGTTAAGTATACATACATACATAACATTAAAATTAAATTAAATTAGCTTCACGCTATATCCCGGACACAGCAGGGTAGGCAGAGGGAACCTAGTGTTAAGACACTCCGTTCCCCACTTTCTGTCGAATTCTGGAGGCATTGCGTGTTGAGTGGCAGAACTCAACGCCGCGCTTAACCTCGACACGCTTTATTAATAAATATTTCATACTTAAGTGGGAATCGAACCCACTTGTAATTCGCCTTTAAACATTTTATTTTTATTAAAAATATCAATATTTCATAGAAATAATATTAGTAGTATATTTTTTATTTTTACAGGTTGCAGCTGCGATTGTAAAATACGAACTAATACTGATACAATTTGATAAATAAATTTAATAAATAGAGTATGTTGGAATAAAATACCTGTGTATTTTTTCATTTTATATTTATCGTATGTCGCAAAAACTAATGTAAAAAAGAAAAAAAATCTAATCACTAAACTCAATACCTGAGAAAGGACCCTTACTAATGAGTAATTGATAGACAACGGACAGCCGGATCTTCCTGGGAATGGAATTTGTTGTGGGGAGCACTAAGTGATTCCAGCAAGAGCGGGAAAAACACGATTTTACGTGTTAATTACTGTTTTTATTTGTTTAAAATATTTTCTAGAAAATTGTTGATTGTAATATTAATTACTATTTTTACCATTTTTACTTTACACGTCCACTGCGTCCAAGGACGTGGTGCCATCTGTCAGTCACTTGGGGAGCACGTTTCTTGTTTCTAAGTAGAAAGGCACCTAAAGCGACAGGTCTTTAAATTATTTAGAAAAATAGATTTATATGTTTTTTTTTGCTCTGTAGTATTTTTACAAGGTAGCCACGAAATTAGGGGTAAAATTATAAACCTCAATTTCTCAATTTTTTCTTGGCAATAGGGGAAATGACGTTACTCATTGCCACGTACTTAGCATGGTTTTAGCTCCTTACCAGATACTTCTTAACTCCAATTAGTTACAACCGCATATAGATATTTAAAAATATAAACTTATTACTGTATCAAAAATATGTTTAGGCAGATTTCATATCAAACTTTAAGTATACGGGAAATATTTAAATTTTTATTTACGCCTCTTAAACATATTTATGAATTTGGATCTTCATTGTACAAGAATATTCCTATCGGAACGTAATAAGTAAGATATAAAGGGATAAGCCCCTTAGGAATTCATTTAACCTTCCCATCGTAAAACACTGATACGAATAAATTTATACGTTTTAAAATATTATAGTTTTTTTTTAAATCAGCTGTATCCTGTTTATAGAAGGGTAAGCAGTGGGAACCTAGTGTTAAGGCACTCCGTTGCCCACTTTCCACTGAATTTTTCGTGGCATTGCGTATTGAGTCGCGAAAATCAACTCTAGGCTCTTGTGTTTGCCAGAGCGAAGATATGAAAATATTAATAAATAGTAATTCGGGGAAATCTCCGAGTGGTAATCGAAACCACAACCGTCGCGATACAGTCACACGGTTTTGCCACTGCGTCACGACGTTCTTATTTTGTAGCATCACGCTGGATCGAGCACGTAGTACGATAGGCAAAAAACACCTGGGAGCCCAAATAAATAAGTGACGTGTTTATCTATCTAAAACAGGTCTCTGAAATGCTATTTGTAAAAAATGTATATGTAAATTGGCTCCCATAACAACAAGGCGGTAAATATTTTTGTATTATTTTTGTTACCACTATAATAAAAATATATTTTCATTTTACAACCAACTTCATAAGGAAAAGAAAATGAAGAAAACATTTTCAATAAAAATATAACCAATATATAAAATATAGACTGCAGATTACGATGAAAATAAAGGTTTCCAGTTTCTTCTCGATAAACTTGATTTAAGCGGAGATAACACTTACCTTTGAACGCCGACGACTGATACTTGAGGACAAATTGAATAATTCGTTCTCATAAGTTATTTATATATTTGTAGGGTTTTATATTCATTGTTTAGCTTCACGCTTTATCACTGACGAGTTAATCATAGAGAACGGAGCGTTAGTGAGGTTTCACTCTATAGTGCCGGTCACGGTTCGTTCTCTATTCGATGTCATATTCTTGTAATAGAAATATTCTTATATGCGTAGTTCGATCGGAATTTGATAGGAACTATGAATTTAATTATGAATTAAGAAGATTTTTATCAGACTTAATACTGAACCAAGAGCGAACCGTAACTGGAATTGTAATGTGTTTCCTTCCTTAAACGTTACTCACTCTCTACTGTTATGGACCTCCTCCTTACTCGTTATACTAGTAATACTACTATTTTTTTTAATAGAAAAGACAAGGCAAACGCGTTCGGGTCACCTGATGGTAAGTGATTACCGCCGCCGTGACCCCGTGCAACACCAGAGGAGCTACAGGTGCGTTGCCTGCATTTAAGGTGGATTGGGCGCCGGAGCCCGGTATTACCTGATGCGAAACGCAGTGGCATAAAGCCACTACTTCACGACAAGAATAATTCAATACAATAAAAATATATTTTTTAACCAAAACAGTTAACATTCCGTGACCTCGTTACAAAAATATATATTAGTTCATTCGTTATTAAAATAAAAGTCGATGATTTTTCAAAATATTTTAATTTTTATTCTTCATACACTAGTTTAACATACGAAATTAATAATTGGACATCTGTCATCAATCTAGTGGATATATATTATTGCTATACAAAATTATTTACAATTTATTTATTGTATTTTCAATATAAATGTATATATCGATAATAACTTATGTAATAACTTTATAATTTAATGATTATTAAATACCATTGCGGCCAGTCGTGGCGCAGAGGCCCAAGCGTAAGGTCCCAAACGCGAGAGGTTGTGGGTTCGGTGCTCAATCGAGAAAAATTAAATACTGAATATTTTTATTTCCTCGCTCTGGCAACGATTGTAAGCGCGGCGTAGAGTTACGCCACTGAACAATTAAAGCTATCGTTCCGGTCCGGTTTATAAAAATATTTCTCATGCAAGAATATGAGACCGGATCGAAAAGAACTGTGACCAGCAATATAGTGTAAATACTTCCTGACTCTGACCGCAGGTACAATGGGATACACAGAAACGATTAATTAATATAGTAAGTCTAAGAACACAAAACAATTTCGATCTAGTTGTTCCCGAGATAAGTCCGTTTAACAAAAATATAAAACCAGGATCTAAGAAACGAAAGATACAGTGCAAAATTTTATTAATGATTGGCACGCGATTTTTGCTTCGATCAAAAATATTTTATTCATGAGGTATCATGAATTCATTAATTTAAATTCACCGACGAACCAAAATCATAGTTAAAAGCAATCACAATCTTTATCCTTGCGAAGAAATCTATTAATTAAGCCTTTGAAGGAACATTCTGGTTATTACAATATACAATTCGGAGTAACTGTTTGTAATTTGTTTGAAAACCCTTTGTGGTTTTTCAAGACTTGAGGTTTTAATTGATATCTACATTTAAAATCTAGAAGCCTCATGAAATTATTAAATTTGCCTAACTGCGTATTTTGAGATTTATGCAAACAAAAAATGTTAAACAGCTAAAAAGAATTACTAAAATCCATTTACAATTGACGCTGTGATTGTGTACCAAGCAGAGTATACAAAAAGTAAATTTGTGAATTTTTAAAACAGCTTTTCAAAGCATTGCATTTTGAGTAACTTAACGCCTCGCTTTTGTCTTCTGACCATAGCGAAGAATTAAAAATATTAAATATTTTATTATACACAACCAGACGCATTTACAGTCACACGCTTGTGCCTGCCTAAATTTCAAAATTATAATTTAAAATTTCTATAATTTGTATACAACAATTCACTATTCAATCAGTATTCAATCAGTAGTCATAATTACATATAGAAACCATTACACTAACGTCCAATGCTATTCACAGATAGAATCACCTGTAAATTAGCTATAAATAATGCAATACTAATTATCATATCCGTTCATATGGAAACAAGAGCTTCATTAAACTGTATAATTAAAACATTACATTTCATCTTTCTCATACTAAATAAAAGGTTTAGAAATTGTGCAACAATTGTATGTGTCATATGTCAAAATATTATTCTTCATTTTCAAGAGGAAAGGTGCCTGAGTTCTAATCCCATAGAAAATTTGAAGTCAAGAAAATAAAAAAATAACATAACACTGAAGCCAATCCTAACACCATGTATTTCTCATTCACAACGCGTTCTAATTAAATAAAGTACCACTTATTTAACCAAGTCGCCGTTTAATCCTTAGAAACTGTCCGAAATGGCTAAATCCCAGTAGTAAAGTTGGTACAACAGTCTAATGGGCAATATCTGAGTCCTTTGAGTGAAGTACAGTATGTGGTCAACGACGCGACAACGAAGTTGAAGCAAGTAAACAATCCAATTAGTCTTATACTAAAATGTGGATAATTGCTTCTTCTTAATTGAAGAATACAATCGTAGAGTGAAACATATTGGTACAGATTTTAGCTTTCGACGCAAACAAGATGTTATAAGTTTGACGTGTCTGCTTGTGACATCATAGCTCCTAAACAGATGGATCGATTTTCTATGATTCAAGAAAATGTGTGAAAATCATCAATTTTTTTCTAATTGGTGATAACATTTATTTATTTTTAGAAATTTTTGCGTCGGATTTTTTTAAATATATATTTTATGACTTGTGTTTGTCATTGTCGCTAATTGAGTAAGTACGTATATTTAAAATATTTTTATTTTTTCTGTCTGTATAACCTGTGTATTACCTATACATTCCTAAAACAGAACATAATTTTACAATAAAATGACCTATTTATTCAATTACCACGAGAGGAAATGAAATATTAAATTTTCATTTCTATGCACTAGAGCAGTGATTCTAAACCACTGTGCCGCGGCACTTTTGTGTGCCGCCAAATTTTGCGAATATATAAAAAAAAATGTCATAAGCTATTTATGCAGTGTGTTGTAGTAAGTAAATAATTTTTATCTTTTTCTTTGTGTGCTGCCAAATGAAAATCATTAAATATGTGCCGCAACAAAAAAGAAGGTTGAGAATAGTGATTCTAGTGCAGTGGCACTAGAATAGAGGCAAAGCGCGGCGTTGAGTTCTTCTCGATATGCAATGCCTCCAGAATTCAACGGGAAATGGGGAACTATTTTAAATCCAGAGCAATATTAATTAAACATTTAAAAGAATACATTACTTGTCAAAAGAATTTTCGAATACAAATTTCCCTCTTAGAACAATTTTATTTCTTCACCAAAACAATAGGATGCAAACTAGAACAAGTTTCGACAAACAATTGTACTATATACAGAATTTATCTGAAAGCACTCTTTATATCATTTCTTAAGACATTGTCGCAGTCAATTCTTTAGCGTATATATTTTACTGTAATGGTTTGCTACACCTAAATAGTAGTAGGAACCTGAGATGAGATAGTCCAGGTCCCCTAATTATGGCCTGTTGCGTGTAAAGTAGCGGAATCCAACGCTGTTCCTTATTTATCAGAGCGGGCAATAGGATATTATTGTAATATAATCATTTTTCCAAATGGAGATCAAACTCACAACTATTTCGTTGACAGCCAGATAGTGTACTGTTTTATATTTTGAAAAAGGAAATATAAAAAAATAGATTTAATAATGGTTTAGCTGCACACCGTATTCCAAACATACCAGGGTAGGCGTAGAGAACCTGCGAACATGCCGTATTTCAACCATGTATTTTGTTAACAAGTTCTTTTGGAAGTTTCCAACTTTCGACCTTTACTGAAGTGTAGTACCCTAATTAGACGAACAACTTAAATGAGGACCAATTAAACAATGTATTTCTTAACCGGCAAAATGAAAGGAAATTTCAGAAAGTGGAAAAACCTACAACTTCAGAATAGAGGCGTTATTTATATTACCATGTATTCACATTTAATACGTTGTTTATGATTATCATATAATGAAAATTATTCTCAGTAAACGAATAATAAACAGTTCATTGTAGCATATTTTCGAGTGTTAATTGTGTTTTTATTTCATAGTGCCACAAGCTTGTGACTGTGTAGCGAGGGTTGTAGGTTCGATCCCCATTCGGGGGACTGAGTTATTGTTTTTTAATATTTTAGCATGAGTAGACTATACGATTATGGTTATTTTATTATTACAAGTGTAGGACAAAAAAATATCTACATATTACTCTAGAAGCCATATTATGTGTATGTATTAATTTATTTTCAATTCCCGTTTAGTTTCGTCACGAAAATCAAGCAGAAAGTAGAGAATTAAGAATTAATTAATTAAGATTAAAAAGGATTTTATTATTATTCAAATAAACCTTAATCACTCTATTTAATAAAACCCAAAAAAAATGCTAAATATAATACAGTGAGAAGCAACTTTGTAAATAATAACGAAATATTTTAGCAGGACACGCAGGGATACGCTTAACGCCGTTTGTTTTCTCACTACAGAGAGTAAATGAAAATAATTCATTGCATTCAAAGGAATTGAACCCACAACCGTCATACATATAGTCAGACCTCTTCATAAGTAATAATAAAGACAACAAATTAATATTTTCCAAAGAAAAATATGTTTTTGATCAAGTCAATCATAGCGTCGTTGTGGCCACGAGACGTATCCAACTTGGAAGTCCGTAAAGATTTCGCTTTGGAAGCCATTAAAACTTTTAATACAAGAGTTAAATTAACATTTTGAGCGGAACTCCGAACGATACGTTTCAACGTAACTAAGCGAGTTCGTCAAACCTTAATGTGATGGATCGGCTTCTATATTTCTTTAATTTTTTTTATATATTTTTTTTCGTTTTGTAGATTTTTTTTATTTGTTATTGTTAGGCTTAGCTTTTATTCATTCGTGACCGCGTTGGCCGATATTGACCTATCCTTTTTACGGTTGGCGAAGAATCTGAAAACAAAAATTTGATGAATTATTGAAATATGATAGTGATTAGGATGGAAGCGTCAAGCGCTTCTTTAACGACAACAGCATTTAGGGTAAAATATTTCAAACCTAAAGAAATTAATCAAGATACCTCCACAGTTTAGACGATTTTTTTTTCATTTCAAGATGTTTATCCATACCTGTATTTCGTGTGACGCAGTTGAACCTATGCTCTGGTATGTATATACCAATAACGTAACACATACTACTACAAAAATACTACTAAAGGCGAGGCGTATGCGGCGGTTTCTCTTTAATAGGGTTATGCTGCGTGCGTCGTTTTGTGACAAACGGCGTTTTATTTTACAAGCATAATTTTATTATTTATTTTGTTTGAAAAATCACTTTTCCATTTTTGGAAAAAAAAAAACAAATTTTGGTTGTATCAATTAGGCTTTTATAGAGTTTTAACTTTTACCTGGCAGCATACACAATAACAATACACGCTAAATCAGGTGAATTACCTCACTCGGTATTTATATATTTATCTTTTTTCCCGAAACATGTAAAATCCAAATCAGTCTCGATTTGAATTCTTAATAAACTATTGGCTTAATACTAATATTTCTCATTTATTTATTTTTTGTTTTCCACGGTTGGCTTTTTTATATTTTATAATAGATACTCTTGTTTTTTAACAGATAATAAAAGAATAACTAACGATTTTAATTTAAGCAGCTTTCTCTACTCGATGTACCTGTCACTCCTTGTGTCTATCATCCAATACTTAATTTCCTCAAACTCAAAGATAACAATCGCTTAAATGTTGTTATCTTATTGTAACAAATCAATATCCTTCACATTCTTGTTTTTAATGATGAAAATGACTTTTACCCAGGGGAAAATTTACGTGAATTTACTATTTTTAATAGATTTGCCCGAATCAGTCTTAAAACTTATTTACTGTATTTCATGTTTATATTTAGTTTTACTATAGAACCACCGTTTAAAATTTCAATGTTTTCGAATGCAACGTTTTCGAATATGAAAATTTATAACTTTCATGAATATTATCTTTGAATACCGTTACAAATTTGTTTAAACTTGAAACTTTGCGCTGATACTCTTGTGTATGTGTTTCATTAACAACAACTGTGTTCAATTCCGTGGTCGTAGATTAAATCCCCACTTTTTGTTTGACCTTCACGCTGTATCCCTACCGTAGTAGAGTAGGCAGATGCACCTCGGGAACCTAGTGTTGAGACACTCTACTCATACTAAGATACTTCCATTCTCCAATTTAAGACCTGACTTAAGGCATGTTAACACGATAGTTTATTGGTTCAAATATCAACCCCGGCCAAAGAAAGATAACTACGAAATACATACACGGAATGAAAGCCAAGGCAACAGATCAGGACAGCACCTAGCGCCAAGTCGCCTCACACATTGTAGGATCCCGTTATCGTAGCCACCGCATTGCCTAAGAAAAAAAAACATTACAGTAATAATTATGAGCGAATAAATTACATACACGTCGTCGTGATGGAGTGGACGATAACGACCGCTATCGCAATAGTTATGGGTTCGATTTTCATTCAGGAGAATGAAATATTTAATAACTTTACTTTCTCGGTCTGGAACAAGGAAAAATACGGGATTAAGTTCTGTCAGTGAAACGCAATGCCCTCGCAAATCTTGTCGGTTTATTCTATAGATTTATTAACATACAACTTAAATAATAAAAAATAAATTGAAATTTTTCTTTCTTTACCTCGTCATGAGGTAAAGGTCCACGCCGGGGATTGGAAATTTTAGCTAAAGGGTTCACGATGAGTCGTGAGAGGATCCTTTCCATCCACCCATACTGCCTTTTAAAATACGAACTTAACTTACAATGACAAAATATATATAAAATGAAAAATTTTCAACAATAGGCCATATTATATAAATTATGGAATAAAATTCCAAAGGTGCAATTTTATCTTTTATAATATCATTGAGCCCTCGTAATGGCACGGTATTAACTTCGATTCCTATTAGGGGAAACGAATTATATTCATTTTCCTCTTTCTAGTAACAAGTCAAAACCCGGCGTTGAGTTCTGCCGGAACGGAGTGTCTTAAGTTAAGAACCAACACAGCGTGAAGTTAAAAAATAATAATATTATTCCTAGCCTAATATTACTGTGCGGGAGCTTATGATTTGTTTATTAATGTTATACTTTTTAGACAGCAAAGAAAACATAACACCACTTAGTATCACGGTAAGGACTATGTGGTTATATGTATATTGACAGCATTACCTTAATTACCAAATATTAATGCGTTTACTTTCACTTTCATACTGTATCCTGTAAATAGCAGGGTAGGCAAAGGAAACCTAGGAACCTAATGTCAAGACACTTCGTTCCCGTTGAGTCAATTCCGTTCGCCACTTTCTGTTGAATTCTTCGAGGCATTGCGTATTGAGTGGCGGAACCTAACACCGCCTTAAAAGAACGAGAATATTAAAATGTTAAATTGTTCATTTTCTCCAGCAGAAATCAAACTCAAAACCTGCCACGTTTACTGTATGCATAGCATAGCCGCTCTCAATCTTCCTCAAAATGCAGAGAAAAAAAAATACAACAGTAAGTCGATAGGTAAACATAATAGAACATAAAATTCAATATATAAAAAATAAGAAAATAAAAACAGTAAAACATAAGCGAGTACATTAAATATTGGAAATTCCCCAACAACAGCTTATTTATCCGCTGAACCTTCAAATGTAAATTAAAAGTTCATGACAAACGAAACATTATACGTCATGTTACTTTATACAATATCGATTTTTAAAACACACATTGTTCATATAGATGATTAATATTTTAAATATCTGGATCAATATTATATTTGGTTCGATTTCCACTCGAAATCAGCCTCAGCTTCACGCGGTATCCCGCACACAGCATGGTAAGTAGAAAGAATTTTCCACTCGAAGATATCAAAATATTTAATATTTTCATTTCCTCGTTCTGGTAATGAGACGGCGGCGGAGCGCGGTGGAGTTCGACACTCAACAAACCTTCAAAATTTGGCAGAAAATGGGGAACGAAAGTGTCTTAATGGGAACTGAGAAACTAGTGTCATAATATTCTGTTCTCCGCCCTTCAAAGCTAGCTTTGCTAAAATATTTCTCCCGAGTTGGAGTGACCTACAAGCATTGTCCACCAATGTCAAACTGCACCTCGATGGCCAAAATAATATTAAAAACATGGAACACCTAATATAATTCTCTAAAAGCTGCATTTAAAACGTACAAGAGTTTTTGTTTAGTCATTAACTTACTTGAGGCCGGCCGTGGCGCAGTGGCACGAAGTGTGACTGTAAAACCGACTGGTTGTGGGTTCGATCCCCACTCGAGGAGATGAAAATATTTACTTAAATTTATATTTCCATTTCTTCGCTCTGGTGTCAAGGCAAAGCGCGGCGTTGAGTTCTGCCACTCAACACGCAATGCCTCCAAAATTCGGCAGAAAGTGGGGAACGGAGTGTCTTAACACTAGGTTCCCTCTGCCTACCCTGCTGTGTGCGGGATATAGCGTGAAGCTAATTTTATTTTTATTTATTTATTAACTTACTTTGTCTCAACCACACGAATGTGTAAAGTTTTCTTTTGTTTTACAATATGAGAATATTTGAACAAAACGTTGTTCTTTTAATATTTTACGTAGAAAATACACAGTTTTACAGGCTATTTATAAATTAAAGACAAAAAATTTACCAAAAAAACAGCTTTACGCTTTTTCGATATAGAGTAACTAATGTTCAGACACTACATTCCCGACTTTCCACTTTATTTTTAATTGTGTGTTGAGTGTCGGAACTCAACGCTGTCTTTTTCAGAACGGGGAAATCAAATTAACTCATTCCCCTGTATTAAAATTGAACCCACAATCGAGGCGCTTACAGTCAGAAGTAATGTCTCTTCGCCACAACAGCCTTAGAGACGTTAAAGGATATCATTTTTTTTCTTAGCATATAGCGTTTAGATCAAATTGGCTTCTGGATTCCTCATTCGGAGGAATAAATTATTTTCATTTCCCTGAACTGGTAAACAAACTCCGATATTGAGTTCGTGTCTGTAGAGATATAGAGTTAGCCATCAAATAATTGTGTTTTAGAAACTGACGTAATCAAATAAGGAATTTCGATATATCAAGTTTTGAAAATAATAATATTAATAATAACATTTTATGTGTGGTAACCTAAACTTGTAAGTTAAGCGAGGTAGGCAGAGAATCTGGGCTGAGAAACTAGTGGTAAGACACGTTCCAAATAAGACACTTCCGTTCCTTACTTCCCGCCGAATTTTAGGGGAATTGTGTGTTGAGACGCGGAACTCAACGCCACGCTATGCCTTGACACTATAGCAAAGAAAAATGAAAATATATAATTTCCTCGAGTGGGAATCAAACTATTAACCTATCATATTAACCTGCGGGTTTAATTTTAATTTTTAATAATAATAATAACTACTGGCCTCATGAATATAAATATCCATTACTTATAAATACGACCTTATAATATCTAAAACTCCATGTTCATTGAAGTTACTAATATAAATCAAAAACGAATAGGAAGGAAAACTAGCTTCCTTCCTATTAATCTAATAGGAAAATAAAGACAAAAATTTACTCAATTTTTGATAGAAACTCCAAAAATATTCTTTCTTTTCAAAATATTTATATACAATTTTCTGAGTATTGGATGTTGGAAACGAGCTCATTATATTTATTTTGTTTTATAGAGTATTATTTTTGAAACGAAAAATTATGTACAATAAAATAATATAACATATACAATTGTAGCACTACAGTTATTTCCACACAGTATCCCACCTATAGTATATAGGCAGAGGGAACCTGGGAATTTAATGTTAAACTTTTTTTTCGTCACCAGAGAGGAGAAATCAAAATATTAAATATTTATTTGAGAAGGGGAACGGAGTGTCTTAACACTAGGTTCCCTCTGCCTACCCTGATGTGTGCAGGATACAGCGTGAAGCTGATTTAAATATTTATTATTCCCCCAAGTGGGAATTGAGCCCACAACCGTTCCGTTTACAGTTGCACTACGGCCTCTACGTTATAAAATTACCCAATATAACCTAAACCAAAACATTGATTACAATGTTAATTTCAGTTTTTATAAGATCTTTTATAATGTGTTCCCTCTGTCTAACCTGCTGTGTGCGGGATACAGTGTGAAGCTGATTTTTTTATTTATATTGTTTATTTCCTACATTGGCTGACTGGGAGTGTGCATTCAATCATATCAGCTTTACAAAATCAATCAATTATAAATATTGTTAAAGCATATAACTAAAGAACTAAATTAAATAAATGGTGAAATTAAATTTAAAATTCAATCAAAATTAAATTAGCGTCACACTGCATCCCGCACACAGCAAGGTACTTAGATACCGCACACACAGGGAACTTAATGTTAAGACACTCTTTTTTCCCAATTCCCGCCGAATTCTGGAGGCATTACATGTTAAGCGGCTGAACTCAAAATGAAAATATAAATTTCAATATAAAAAAAAATCTCGAGTGGGAATCGAATCTACAACTAACCGTGTTCACAGTCGCACACTTATCCTCCCAATGTGAAATATGTTTAATCAAACTATTTTCTGTTTCAAATTTATACAAAAGTATACCGTTTACATTTTTTCCGTTCACCCAAAAAACGAATAAGGCACACGAAAATTTAGATACAATTCACATAATACTTAAGAAAAGGTACTCGCTATAATATATTCTGGCTTCGGTCCAAGTATGGACGAAACTGAATAATACCCCGCATCAATCAGCTAACACTGCCAAAGAAGTTTACTACACACGGCTTCGATTGTCGATAAGAATGATGGTGAGTTCAAGGCCGCTAGGTTGGTATGTCAATATTTTTTACAGACGGCTCTGGTAAATTTGTTGAATTTGAAAGGTTATTTTTTTTAGCTTTTGTATTTTTTGTCTTCATGAATGTTTTGCATTTTCACAAAGGAACAAAAGGTCGAGTAATATGTTATAAGAAATGGTCAATTGCAAGTCGGACTTGTTCACGAACCGAGGTCTCGTTCTACTTCTTATATATATATGCATGTATATATATCTGAAGCTTTTTTCAAATAAGAACAACATATTACTGAAAGTTCTATGAAAACTTCCGTTCAATGTCTATAGAGTATCGTTTTTAACATATATTTTAACCCTTTAAGATTTTTTCCAGTTTCACGCTGGATCCTATATACATTAGGGTGGGCAGATTTAACCTAGTTTTATGACACTCTGCTCTATATTTTCCCCACTATTATCGAGATGAGTCTCGATGCAATGCGCTCGAGATGCGCTGCTCTTTCTTATCAGGGCGAGCAATTCATTGAAATGATCCATTCCTTTAGTAGGAAAGGAAAGCTCTAAGTGTTTCATTACCAAAGATAGAAGAATTATGGCGTTTCACAGAAGGGATGAAAATAAACCTACAATACCCATAGGCTCGTATCAAGTCGTAATCAAGAGAACGTCACGTCACACGCTAATTGCTGTTTAAGTTCAGATGTCCCAATCGATTGTAGGTAGGGCTGTGTATGCATTGTGTATGTGAATATTTTTTAACAAAAAAATCGACTTCAAATAGTAAAGTAAAAAGTTGAAGTAGGATTCTTCTTCCATTTGTCGCGCACATACTTCATGTGCACAGACTTTTGTGCCGTGTGATCCCGGCCTAGAATAGGATCATCCTGGTACTGGTTGTGTCGTAAGAGGCGACTAAAGTACGTGTGGTAGAGTCATGTCGACAGCAATGACAACAAGCATGGGCAGACTCGACCGGATCATTACCACCCCCGGCATTTAAAACCGGCGAAAAGTAGTGGCTTTATGCCACTGCGTTTCGCATCAGGTAATGCCGGGCCCCGGCGCCCAACCCATCTTAAAGGCCGGCAACACACCTGTAGCTCCTCTGGGGTTGCACGGGGTCGTGGGCCGCGGTAATCACTTACTATCAGGTGACCCCCACGCTCGTTTGCCGTGTCTTTTCCATAAAAAAAAAACTTATATGATTTACGCATAGATTGCATTATTAGAATAAGACTAAATTATAATTTGAATATAATTATATAATTTGAATTAATTTAAATTATAATTGCTTTGAAAGCTTTTAAATAAAAAAAGAATCATCAAAATTCAGTCGAAAGTTCTGAGATATCAACGATAAAAAAATGAAGTTGAATTGAGAACCCACTCCTTTTACAAAAGTTGGTTAAAAATATAGAGTAGATTTACAGCTCCTGCGACATTGACAAAAATATTTATTTTACCATATGAACGTGGAGGCTGTTATGCCCCAGTGGACCTAGGGTGAAATGAAACACGACAGTCTTATCTTAACACTAAATTCTCTTGTTTTCTTTGCCAATCCAGACATATGCGGAATCCAGCTATATTTTATATAACATTTATTCACACCAAATTTATTGCATAACAATACTTTTTAAAGTTTCACAGCCCTAATATTTAAGTCAAGCGTCAGTAGTGACATCTACATAGAGTTTTGCATTTTCCCTTACTAATCTACACCGTGTACACAAAGCCTTATACGAGTTCTATTTCTTGGAAATCTCTTATTGCGCCTACGTCTGACTGTTTGTCAATTCTTAATTAAACAGAAAACACTGTTTAGCTACTTTACTATTCTTGCACTTATTGCTTTCGAGAATAGATTTTCTTCACTACTATTTTACTATAACTTTTGTTTGTAGCTTTCTTCGTATAGATATTATTATTTTTTTTTGTCATATGACAGATTTTTTTATTATAACTAAGTATTAGATTTAAATAACTAAAAAAATTACTCGACCTGTAATTTAAAACGTTTAAAAACATATTATTTATGACGTCATAACCTTTACGATGTTTTTAAAAAGATATACTATGTTATTCCAAAACATATGAGGCGCTTCGTTTTATGCATCTGCATCAACTTTTTATAGTTCATTAAAATAATTTTCGTTGATTTTATCATAATTTTTTTAATTTCTCATTTCTTTAAAAATGTATTTACTATAAGAACAGTTTTATCATGGTAAAGCCATCGTGGCTCTGTGGAAAGAGCGTGTGACTGTAAATGTTCTTTGACGGTTGTTGATTCGATTCCCACTCGAGGGAATGAAACTTTAATACTTTTAACCGACTTTCAAAAAAAAGAAGGTTATCAATTCGTCAGAATTTTTTTTTTATGTATGTTCAGCGATTATTCGAAGATGCCTGAACCAATTTGAATAATTATTTTGCTCACAGATGGTGGTCACACGGCGACCATATCAAGATCTGATGAGGGGATAATATGATATTGTAGTAAAGTTGTTGTAGTATTAGCTTGGCACTGACTTCAAAATAACATCTTTCTTTAATTATTTTTTTAATAAAATTAAAGTACTATTGCTGTATGTTAAGAAAAAATATTTATATCAGGTATCTTACTTACCTGATATAATAGTTTTGAGTTCAATTTCCATACTCAAAAGATATATGAGTATTTAAGTTTTCGAGATTAATTTAATAATAACTTATTTACCCGTACGGTGTTTAATCTTTCCAAGAAATTCTTAATGGGACTTTTTCTTTTTATGTAATAATAGTTAATCTGCTAAACAAGTAAATCTTCCTTATATAAGGAACTTTTTGTAATTATAAATATAAAAGTTATAAATACTTTTTTAGTTACTTCTTTATGTTTACCGAAAAACTGTCGTGGCGCGGCGTTTAACTGTAATCGTAACGGTTATGGGCTCGATTTCAACTCAGGGAAATGAATTATTTTAATTTACTGGCTTTAGTAACAACACAATGCGTGGCGCTGAATTTCGTCACCCAACACGCAATGTCCCGAAAATAAGGCGGAAACAGGAGAACAGGCTGTCATTAGGCCAATTGCTAAAGTAACTAAACTAATAATTATAAATGAAACCAGCATCCTAAGATGGATCTCAGACTTAAGATTACTAACCATTCCTGAAATTACTATACATACTTATAGAACAGAAACATACGGAGTTTTTACTCTTTACATTTGATGCCACGCCACTAGGTACACAAGAAATACAATCGCAGTTTCTGACAACAACTATTTTCAAAAAATTTTGGTTGCCTCCACGCTTACCTCTTGTCACGTTCCCACACGACAAGATTATGAAATGTATGACGAAAATACTAAAAAAGAATGATTTATTAAAGATTTATTTTGTCCTTCAAGGGGAGCACTTTGTCATTCATACCCCATTACATTACAAGGGTTGAATTTGAAAGTCAAAATCAAATAATTTTATTCAAAAATAAGAAGTTACATGCTTCATTTTTTGAACGTCAAATAGTTTACCACCAGTTCACTAAAGTTAATGCCTCAGACCTAAGAAGAACCGGCGCAAGAAACTAAGTGGGACTTATTTTTTTAAATCAATTACAGTGTGCAAATTTAATATGATATTGCCTTTTCAATTTAAGATTTTGCGGTGAGAACTTCAACAATAATTCAACATGTGATGTCGAAAATTCGGCGGATAAGGGAGCGGAGATTCTTGACACTGATTCTGATTGCCTGTGGTGGGGTTTTTTTTAATTTCTTTATAAAATATTTTATTCAGTCAAGTCAGTCTATAATTAAACGTTGCAATATATAAAAAGCGTGTTAGAAATATACTCTACCTTTCTTTATAATAGTAAAAGTTATTGATGTCATTAAATCTGATTATATTTTTTTATTTCCTTCCTATGATATATATGTTTTTTAAACGAAACTTCTGTGTGTTCTTTTATAAAAGTCACTATACCGTGAAAAATTAATCTTCAATATCCCTAATACTTATATTGATTGAGGTGATCGTGACGTAGGGGCACAAGCGTGTGACTGTAAGTGGTGGTGGGTTCGATCCCCACTCGAGGGTATTATTATTATTATTTTTTACATATCTTCGTTTCAGCATCAAGGGAAAAGCCCGACGTTAAGTTCCGCCACGCAACATGCAATGAAAAAATCGGGTAAAAGTGGGGAACGGAGTGCTGTATGCGAGATACAGCATGAAGCTGTTTTTTTATTTTTTTTAGTTATATCGATTAGAGCTTGTCATAGTGGGTGGTTGGGCTTGTTTTTAAAATAAAGCATCTCAAAAAAATATAATTATATAAATATAATAAAAATCTTAGCAAATAAGAAGTCATTCCCTCGAGTAGGGATCGAACCCGCAACCGTCGCGTTACAGTCACATCCTTGCGCTCCTACAACGCCTCCGATTATTTTTTTTACATATATAGAAATTATAATAGCATCAAATCGCATACCGTTTTAACTTTGCCAATAGATGATTATCAGTAATACCCGTTGATAAATTGTTTCATAAAGCCTGTTTTCACTGAATGTTTATATCAATATATCGTCATGTTTATATTAGTTATTTTGGTTCTTCTCAACATCTTATCTCTTAAGCTGAGATCCTGAAATGACTAAAGTTCATACTGTATCTCGCACATAGCATAGTAGGCAGAGGTTAAAGAGTGCTAAGACACTCCGTTCTCCACGCACCACCCAATTTTCGAGACATTCCACACCTATCGGATTCGGATTCGGTTTGTTTTTGTTTTGTATGAAAGCTGGATTCTTAAGAAGTGCTATAGGCTATATAACATAATATTACACATATATTTTAAATATATTAAAATACTTTCTAATTTGACATGCAATTTATTCTGCCATGTTAATAACAACCGACCGTTGCTAAGCAATGGTTTAAAAAAAATGTTGTTTTAAGAAAACGTCACCCAAAATGAACTAGCTTGCTTGATATTCATCCTTATATACATAAATTTAATAGTCACTTTTAGCATTTTATCTAGGTTGAAATTATAGTTTACTGTATAACATTCTAATAAATAATTAAAAAGATGTCACTGGTTCGAAATGACCTAGCCTTCGGGCGGCATAGTATGACCGACGCGAATCGTCAAATATTTTCATACATTTACGAAATATTGTTTATTTTTATGTAATTATTTGCTGTTTATAATTAATTTAAACTACAATTTGGTACCTTCTTCTTTTCTTGGTGTGATGTAAAGTTTGGTCCTGTGCGCATTGCCCGCTACTTTTTATTTAATATTTATCTATATATATTTATCACTTAAAAAAAAATTCATATAGCTTACAATGTGTAATCAGCTTAATAATAGATTAGTGAGCTATCCCGATAGCCACGATTCAATTATTTGATTTGCGAACTATCGTGGACCTTCATAAATATTCTATAGTGTGATAATGTTACGAACTGGAAGCTCTAAACAATATAATGTAAGTTTGTTTTTAACGGTTTCATTTCTCTGCCACATTTTCATTTCTTCGCTCTGTGTCGAGGTAAAGCGCAGCGTTGAGTTCCGCTATTAAGTAGCGGAAACGCAATGTCTCCAGAATTTGGCGGGAAATGACAAAAGCCGTCTCTTATTAATAGGTTCCCTCCCTCTGCCTGCTGTGTTCGGGATACAATGAGACGATAAAAAAAAACTGGTAACTGCTTTATAACTACTGATAAAGAATATTTAAACTGTATGTATTTTTTTAATATCATAGATTCAAAATAATTTCAAGCTTTATATATAAAATTTAAATTACAAGTATGTTGAGTGGCAGAACTCAACGCCGCGCTTTGCCTCGACACCAGAGCGAAGAAATGAAAATATAAATTTAAGTAAATATTTCATCTCCTCGAGTGGGGATCGAACCCACAACCAGTCGGTCTTACAGTCACATCTCGTGCCGCCGCGCCACAACTGGCCTCAAACTGAAAATCGGAGAGATTGGGTTCTGTTTGATGTCAATATACGTTTTACGTTATACGTGCATTCTACCTAAATATGTATAAATTTTGAATTGCTTATATACCCATGTACACCTAATTTATTTATTTTTTATTTATTTATTATATAGAAAACAACAGCATATTATTATTTATTTTTATTTTTTTATTTTTATTTATCGTTTATTTTTTTAGCTTATCCCGCCTGCAATGTCGTATCCCGCACATAGCAGGGCAGGCGGAGGAAACCTGGGAACCTACTGATTAAACACCCCGTTCCAATTGAGATCAGACGTCCTCAACTTTCCACTGAATTCTGGTGAAGCTCAACGCCACGCTTTGCTTCATTACCAGAGCGAGGAAATAACAATATTAAATGGTTATTCGAGTCGAAATCGAATCCACAACATGTGACGTCTATAGCAGCACGAGCACGTTGAGCTCCTGTGCATGGCGCCACGCGTGGCCCGGTCAGTTACTACAGATTAATTTTCTTTTATAATGTACAAATATATTAAAATTGTGAGAATTTATAAAGTATTGTCATAAATATAGCATTGTTGGAAATATTCTATGTAAATGTATTAAATCCAAAATCATTGAAGCATATAGCTTTGTTTCAGAACCTATTGTGAATTACAAGCGAAATGTGTTTACAATTTCATTGTTGCAAAAATAATTTTCTAACCATTCAAGTTTCTTTAATATTTATATTTTTAATTTTAGAATATTTTTTTATTTATAAACAACAATAATACATTATATAATATTTATCTATTGTTAGGGCTTTTTCTGCTACGCAGTTTTTCAAATTATTAAGATATATACTCAGTGAGTATGAAGAAGAACGTACTGAGGTAGTTTAGGCACGTTAAATGAGCGAATGGCAAAAGGAGGAGAAGCAAGAGTGAATGATAAGATAAGCCTTGGTTGACCACAGTATCGATGTTACTGAAAATCACATAAAAATCACGAAGGGGTCCCCATAGGGTATTTATGGGACCATGGGCGACGTGAAAGAGGTATGATGATACCGTATAGCGATTCGATCTCTGGCAAAATTGAAAATAATAATATTATAGAAAAATATTTTTACAGCGTATTCTGGATAGTAGCGTCGTATAGAATAAACCTAGTGTCAAGACAATCTGTTCTCCGCTTTCTATCCAAATTCAAGACAGTGCGTGTCGGGTGCGTAAAGTCAACCCCGGGCTTCTTTTTTAGGGTTCCGTACCTCATTCGAATGATTAGAAACGTATATTTGTAGTCCATTTCGTACGAAATGGATGCATATATTGTCAACTTTTATATGTTGTAATTGCAGTTGACGGCCACGTCAATCCTGGAATAGGTACGGAAATCTCGGTGGGTCCGACTCGGACTTAGCCGGTTTTTAAGGACTAAAAAAAGTACATTTACTGTTTATTATTATCTATTATCATTTTATGGCCCTTCAGATAATATGAGTATCTTAAGTATACTTATTTAAGGTAGCAAATAGGTCATCGTTAAAGGTAAGTGAAGCGGAAAATCGTTTATTTGAACATCAATATTGACACTGACAAGTTTATGTAGGTTTGTAGCATTATGCTAATATAAGAAAACATCGAGAATATTGAAATTCTATGTTAATGGTACTTAAATGCAATGATTGGGATTAGTCTTTTAAATATTCTAACTTAATTTAGTTTAAAATGTTGTATGTCTTACGTAAAACTACAAAAAGGTCTATAAAATACTATTATAAAGCGGTTTTGGTTTGGATGAATATATGTATCTTAGGACCTATTAGTTAGAATGAAAAAAAAAATTGTTTTTTATTGGATAATCCATTTTCTTATTATATAGAATAACAGTTACACTTTGACTCGTTACCAGAGCGAGAAAATGAAAATATTAAATATTTCATTTCACCGAGTGGGAATCGAACCCAAAAACACACGTTGTTTGTGCCCCTGAACAGCGTGGTGCTGCTATCTTATACATTATGCGATGGTTACACAATTATAGTGCTAAAATTTAATATGAATTCCGAAACAAAGCCGCAAGTTTTCATTAGTACGACTTAAGCTTTAAATAAATAACGTCACCCCGAAAAGTGAAGAACTTAAGACACAACTATTTCTTTTAGAATATGATTTTCAGAAGACCTAAATAAATAATAAAAGAGGAATATGAAGGCGAGAGATTATTAAAATAATATATTTTACTAGCGACCCAAACGCGGCTTCGTCCATTTCACTTTCTTATTTTTCTTATTATACGAAATTTAAGACAAAGTATACGATTTTTATACATGAATTATAGCCTATTTATATATATCAGTAGTCCGTCCTCACAAACTTTTACAATTGTAATATTAATAGGATGTCATCGTGATGCAAAGAAATAGAATTTGTGCATACGATAATCAAAGATTCGATTCTCACTACGGGAAATTATTATAAAATTTAAATCAAATTAGATCAGCTCCACGCTGTATCCCACACACAGCAGAGTAGGCAGGGAACCTAGTGTTAAGACACTCCGTTCTGGATTTTCTAATCTAGTGTTAAGTGGCGGAACTCAACGCCGTGCTTTACCTCGACATCAGAGCGAAGAATTTTCATAAATATAAAATATTTAATTTCCTCTAGTGGGAATCAAACCTACAATATGTCGTGTTTACCACACTTTGTGCCCCAAAACTACGACTTGCCTCAGACCTTAGACCTTATCTATTTATTATTAATCTTAGACTTTATTTATAGTGGAAATGATAAAAAAGTGAAGTGTGAACTGTTCAATGAAAATGTTAGAGTGCACTTCATAACGTAAAGTAGGGAACGGAGGTAATGAATCGCTCTTACGATCTTCACCCGACTCGGAACGCCCGTTGATTTTGTAATTGGATTTGTGTTTTATTTCGTTATCAATTCAACTGAACGTCTTTGCCATTCAAATTTCGATACTGTTTATATAAAATAATGATACAAATGTCTAACATGGCGAGGCCGGTCGTTGCGCAGAGGCACAAAATGTGACTGTAAAATCGACTGGTTGTGGGTTTGATCCCCACTCGAGGAAGTGAAATATTTATTTACATTTATATTTTTCTTTCATCGCTCTGGTGTGGAGTCAAAGCGCGGCGTTGAGTTCCGCCATTCAGCACGCAATGCCGCCAGTTTTCGACGGAAAGTGGGGAACGGAGTGTCTTAACACTAGGTTCCCTCTGCCTACCTGATTTAATTTTGATTTAATTTTACCAAAATACTTTTACAACTAAGTTCCAAGTATACATAAACAAAACGGCTATAAAGTAGAGTGTCGTAATTCCCTCTGTGAGAACGATAATAAAGATAAGATGGAGACCGATTGCTGAATTAATGACAGCAGGCACGCGTAAGTGATCGTGTAATTAGACCCGGTGCTGAGTGAAACGGATTAACTGACGTGATTGCGTGTGACAATTCAAAATATTTCCTTATTTATTTTTTTAGCTCACTCTGTATCCAGCAAATGCAAATGAAGAGAAGACAGTCCGTTCTCAACTTGGCGCCGAATTTTCGAGACATTGCGTGTTGAGTGGCGTAACTCAATGCCGCTCTTTTGTCTTGGTACCAGAGCTAAGAAAAAAAAATATTTATAAATAATAATTCATTTCTCCAAGTGGTGATCGAACCTACAATCATCGTGGTACAGTCATTAGTGCCCCTACGCCACGACGATTTTTTTATTAATATTTTATTAGTTTAATATTTGAAAGCTTTTAAAAGGAAATGAAGGAGATATGCAATTGAAAAACAATTTAAGACGCTATGAAGGATATAAGCTACTTTATATTCAGATCTTACAGCGTAACTTTCGTAGGAAAACACTATAATATTTTCTTTGCTGTCCGTTAAACGTAGTGTCCGGTGACATACAGCAGGATAAGCGAAGAAAATGCAGTGTTAGGACACTCCGTTTCCTGCGTGATATTGCGTGTTAAGTGGTAAAACTGAACTTTGATAAAAACTATCACATTCAGGTAGTGCATGTACACAACCAGTGGCGCTGCACTACGAAGGTCTAAAATGTTATCTTCAGAGTTTTATAATTTACCTTTTACAATTTTAATTCGAATTAGGAATATTTAGAAATGAATTAGGTGGCAGTGTTGCAGGAGCACAGACGTGGTCCTGTAACTGCGGCTGTTATTGCGTCAGGTTGTGTGTTCCATTCCCAATCGAGGAATATATTTAATATATTCTAGTGATGAGGTAAAGTGTGGAGTTGAGTTTTGTCATACAACAGGCAATGGATTATTCAACAGAAAATGAGGAACGTAGTGTCTTAACACTACATCTATCTAATAGACTACATGCGGGATTCAGCGCGAGGCTAAAAAAAATGAATAAAGAAAATTAAGTAAACCTTATAGAATTCCATTCAAACAGCTTCGCAATTCTGCAGAGACATACAACAAATGTCCTCTTTACACGCACATGTACGCTCAATTGGCGCTCAATTTATACGTATTTAAATGTATTCTTCTTATCTTTCTTATTATTCTTCTTGAGAATTACATTGGAGTGTGCTATTTTAAAATCTGTGTAAAGACGTTGTAGATGATTTTATTATTTAAACCTAGTAAGGTTGAACGGTTTACAAATTACTTTGTTTTTTTCTTAAAGATGTTAAAAAAAGGGAGAAAATTATAAAAAAATACCCACTCATTTGTATAGCTCTTTTTTAGTTTCACGCTATGGGATACAGTGTGTGTACATTGCAGGTTTGTATTAAGACATTACAGTTCCCCACTTTCTGCGCAATTCTTGTGGCGTTGTGTGTTGAGTTAGGAAACTCAACACCGATCTTCACACCTCGTTACCGAAGCGAGTGAGTGAAAATATTAAATATTGCAATCCCCAAGAGGACATCGAATCCACAATCATCATTTTAACAGTCACATACTTAACACAAGATAAGTATCTTGTTTTGATAATAACCTACTTAAATTCTCACCTCCATTTGCTATATGAGAATCACCTCTCCTTAACCTTATTTTACATTCCCCAAGCACCCATGCCTGTGATTTTAATTATTAAAAACATATTTTGTGTTTTAATAATTTCGCTATTGCGTCTCATCATACTCACTCATCACTCGGTTAGTAAAATTGTTTTATATACACCGATGAATATTTTTTTATAACTTAATGCTGTATCCCCCTCGTAGTAGGGCAACTAGGGCAGGCAGAGAGAATCTAGGATGACAACCTAGTATTAAGATACTCCGTTCCCATTGCCCGTGCCCTCCTCTATTTTCGTCCGAATTCTGGAGGCATTGTGTATTGAGTGGGCGAACTCAATGCCCTGCTTTGTCTCGTTATCAGAGCGAAGAAATAAAAATATTAAATATTTCATTTCCTAGAATGGCAATCGAACCTACACCTACCTGTCGCGATTACAGCAAGCATGAATTACAGCAAACATAAAAACACAAAATTCTGAATAGATCAATTAGAAACCAGATTACAGGTAAACGCGGTACGGTTCTGCACAAAGGAAGTCGGTCGAGAGGTATCGCCGGTGCCGCTTTTATAGCGCTGTATGACTCGTGAGTGCCGCGAAACTACTTTGCTGCCTAAAAGCTTTGAAGGACGGATTAGATTGTGTGTTTGTTTGTTGTTTAACTTTACGGGTAATTTATTCTAATGTTAGCAGTAAGAGAAATTATGAAGTATTTTTTAATTTTTTTTTTCCTGTGAATATAGTGAATAAAGTGGACGTAACATTCTGTCTGTGTATTTATTTGTTATCTTTTTTTTATTATTTCTGATATTATATGAGATTATGTTTATTTATATGATAATTTTAAATTTCTACGTAATTTTTCGTAGAAATTGTTATATATTAATAAATGTGAGGTAGAATGTAAAAACATGTTAGGAAAAATAAATCAGTTTTTTTATTTATTTCTTTATTTGTACACCACTTATAAAAAATACAGAGAGAAAAACAAACGTACAAAACAAACAAAACAAACGTACAAAAAGGTGGCCTTATGGCTAAGTAGCCATCTCTTCCAGACAACCTTAGGGTCCAGTTTTGGTCGTGAGCTTGTTGTTTATATAAATTTTTAATTAACCAATCAAATAGCATTTCTTTCTTGTCTTTCTGGTCTTTCAGACACACTAAACAATGGGTGGCCAAAGTCAAAGTGAAAGTAAAATTTTATTCGTTTTTACGAGTCGAACCCACAACTGTCACCATAACTCTGACATATCTCTATAGCGCTAAGATATTAAACTATGGAAATAACTCGCATAAGATACACAATATTTGATATGAAATAGACCAATATCATTTTCTAACATCCAAAAGACTACCGTCACAAAGCCGGAGCGGTGTCGTATTACACCAGCTACCTACGACGTTGTGACAGAATAATTTCAAATCTAGATGTATTCATGAAGATTGGTAGTAACTTATTTGATATGCGATACGTATAGGAGTATACTATTTTTGTATTGGAGTAACTATAGGGTTATTTATAAAAATATAATTTGCACTGGTTGTGGGCTCGATTCTCAAACGGAGGAATGAAATATTTAATATTTTCAATGCCTTGATTTGATAATGAGGCATAGCGTGGCGTTGGGTTTCGCCATTCAGCACACAATGCTTGAGGCATTCCCTTCTTCCCTACAATATACGAGTACGTTATACAGCGTGAAGCTAAAAAATGAATAAATAAGACGTAGCACAGAACAAAGTAATTTAGTAGTAAGCTTTCTCTACTAAAAATAATTTTAAATATTATATATAGGTTTTATGGCATTATAAAAATATATAAAAAAATAGATAATCATTTTCATGTACATTTGACGGTATTTTGAAATATATAGCATTTGACCTTTCATCGGAGGTCTCTGATGTATTCTATTCAAATGTTCTTGGTAACATTTTACTCTCGCAATGTTAATATTGAACTTAAAAAAATATTCAAGCGACACTACCACTGGTGTTTAATCTGGGTCATGTCGCTTTGTGTCGTATGAAAGTCGATCAGGTATTCAATGAAAACTATATGGATTTTTTCTTTATATTTCCTTATTTTTATAACGTATTCCGCTTTACCGTTTAGTTCCTTTTATTGTTTCTTTGTTTTTATAACGTATTCCGTTTATCTGAACTACCAGTATCAAAAGCTTGTAGAATATTTTATATCATTAACTATATTCATAGATACACATATTAACTACTAGTTGCTGTCCGCAACTGTGTTTACGAAATTTTTTTCACTCTGGCTATATTTCTTCAATTTTCTAATCGTAATTCATAAGTGCTTCCAAAAGAAACAATGACACTAGAGACGCAATATGTGAAATAATTTCTGTTATTAATGCCACGTAAACGTTTTCAATATTTATATTAACTGTCTAGTTGCCGTATAAACCAGCCTTACTTGTATCCTTTCCGAGTCTGCGATTTCGCATCATATGTTCCACACATCCTCCTGAAAAACTCTTTTTTTTAATATCATGTGCTCCGCACATGGCAGCAAATCAAGTGTTAAAATACTCCTTTCTTATTAGGACACTTCCATTACCTACTTTCCGCCGAATTACGAGGCAATTTTGAATTCGAGGCATTACGTGTTGAGTGCTGGAACTCAACGCAGCGCCTTGCCTCGTTACCAGAGCGAGTTCAATATCCCAAATGGGAATCGAATCTACCTATTGTAGAATCGATTTTTCGTTCGATCGCGATTCGATCGCATTTACTTCTAAATCTAAAATTCTTAATTTCGCATTTCCCGAGTTCAAATTGTGGGTTCAAATTACGCTAAGTTCAAAATATACGTAAAAAAATATTTTTTCCATCATGTAGTGTAGACATAAATATCTAAGCAGAATGTGAACTCCCAACCACCACTTTCAATCAGAGTAGCTTGCAATGTGCTTTTTCTGAGTATATATTTATGGAAATAGGGATCCTTAATGTCGAAAGCTTGAGTGCATCGATGCACCAAACTCTAAGAGGTGGTTGTGGTGATAGATAGTAATTGATATAAATGGCCTTTTCGTTTACTTTATGTTCGTAAAAGCAGCTAGATTACGTTGAAACCTAATGTGTTATATTCTTTCATGAATATTTATATATTTTTTTGTTATTAATAAGGGACAGTAGCGTGGCGACGGAAAAGAGACGAAGCGCGGCGTTGAGATCTGTTACTTAACACGCAAAATGTGTCTTAATGTATGTAGGGAATGATGTATTTTAACACTAGTTTTCTAGACAAATTTAATAATGCAAAATAAATTTTCGGTATCTGTCGTTCCGCTTTAGTTTACCATTCCAACGTGTTATTACAAGAAAATGTCAATACAATTTGTAGTGGACATAGAAAAAGTATTGAATAATACGGTGAACACTGCCTTTATTGCATCCGTAAATCAAATGTCGAAATGGAATTGACAGATTATTTTTTTTAATAACATATGCTTTTATTTTTGTTTCGTATGTATTTGGGGTTCCGTACCTTTTAAGGAAAAAAGTAATCCTTAAGGTCACTTTGTTGTACGTCTGCCTGTCTATCTGTCTGTCCAGAGCCTTTATCTCAGGAACGCTTAAAGATACCGACTTGAAATTTACTCAGGTCTATGGTTCTTTGGTTTTCTGAAAAAGTTTTATTTCTACATTTATTTTTAAAAAATGTGGCCATTTATATCGCAAAAAACGCGCATTTCGGAATAAAAAATTAATACGGTATTTCTGGTTGATCTAGAATTACGTTTTTTTTTCACCTAGCATTTACAGATAGTACTAGTTCATAAAAAAAACTGAAATCTATCAAATTATTTGTGATTAAATCCTAAAAAAAAACCTTAAAGGGGGAGCAAAATTTGGTATCAAAGCCGCTAGTTCAAGTGAGGTGTCAAATGAAATGACTTGGCGAGCAAATTTCAATATATATTTTATTTATTTTTTAAGATACACTAATTTACACGGTACTTAACTAAACTCAACCACAATCTCAATTATTATTTTTTATTTCAATTTTATAATATTTTATAATATTGTTGTACTTAATAGGATGTTGCAATAAAAAGTGACATCTGATTAGTTTTTTTTTTTTTTTTTTTTTATTTATTTTCTCAAAATAACAGATATAAAAAACTTACATCTACTCCGCCAAACCATTTAAATGGTTTACCGACGGACAAAGCTCTCATATACACATTTGGAACTTAAACTTAAAAACTATCAGTAAAAAACAAGCTTTAAACTCATAAGCTAATTTATAACAGGTGTTTATATAAATGTTTTATATTTAACAAACATAATAGATTGATTTTTCTAAAAGTGGGTAAGCAAGAAAAATACGCCGAGGTAACTCGGCATCAACAAGAAAATGTGCGTTATTGCGGCAGGGATATTATTATAATTTTGTTATATTTAATCTTTAAGTGTTTTTTTTTAATATATATATTTTTACATCGTTTATTTTGTATTTTAATTTTTATACTCCATACAATATATATATATATATATACATACACAAACATATACACATATATACACATACACATACACATACATACACACACACATACACACACACATATACATATATATATACACATACACACATATATACACACATACATATACACATATACATATACATACATATATATATATATATATATATATATATATATATATATATATATATTTATATATATATATATATATATATATATATACATATATATACATATACACACATACATATATACATATATATATACATATTTTAATTTAGCAGTGGATAGTTTTTTTTTTTTTTTTTATATTGGTAATTCAAATTCTTTTGACATTAGAATATTTTTTAGTTTACATTTCACAACATTTAACTGTTTTGCAGTATCTTTTATGTCTGATGGCAAAGAGTTAAGTATCTTTGGAACTGTCCATTCTTTTGTACGTTTGCCATAAAAATTATTTACTTTAGGTATTTTATATAGAGGATTGTTGTTTATATTTCTACGTGTCATGTGCTCATTATTAATTTTATCTTTAAATTCTGTGCTCCAAAATTCTGATAGGGCTATGCCTAAAATCAATTTCTTTTCTATTGGAAGAAGTTTACATTTTTCAAACAAAAAATCATTATCTATTTCCTCTTTGACAAAGTTTTTACTAATAAGAATTTTTAGAAATCTTTTTTGTAGATCTTTGATTTTGTTTACATAAGTGTAAAATGTAAGACCGTAACATTCAAGTCCATATGACACCACAGATTCCACCAGACTATGATATAATATATAAAGAACGTATTTAGGAGTAGAATAACGTAACTTCTTAAAGTTACTCAATATAATTCTTAGCTTATTACAAACACTAAATACTTGACTTTTCCAATTAAAAGAATCATCTAAAAATATGCCTAAATATTTATATTTTTTTACAATTTCTACGTAATTACAATTACACATTTGATTTTTATGTAGACAATCATAAGAGTGTCCTTTTATTTTTATATTTCTATTATATCGCTTATAATTTGAACTTATACATAGTAATTTTGTTTTGTTAGTATTAAGTATAATTCCATTATCGTGTGACCATTTCGTAATGTTATCAAAATCTGTTTGTATATTGGTTTGAATTGTGTGGTGATCATTTGCTGCATATAATATACATGTATCATCAGCGAACATATACTTATAACATCTTTTTATGACTGACACTAAGCTGTTTACGTGGATAATGTAACACATTGGACCCGTTACAGATCCCTGTGCAACTCCATATCTCATAGTTTTTTGGTTACTATTCTTACTATTTATTTTTACAGTAAAAGCTCTATTTGTCAAATAATTCTTGAACCATCCTAACATAGATCCACGTATACCGCTCTCTTCAAGTGATTTTAGAAGAGTTAAGTGATCTAAAGTGTCAAACGCCTTTTTAAAATCTATAAATAATACTGCGACTAGCATTTTTTTATTCAAATAGTTATTTACATCGTTCGCAAATTTTGATAATAACTGTGTGGTATTTTTCCCTCTTTGAAATCCGTACTGTGCTGAATTAATAACATTAAAGGTCTTTAAAAAGTGAGATATTTGGTTAACTATAGTTTTTTCTACTACTTTATTTATTGAAGGCAAAATGGCAATTGGTCTATAATTATTGAAAGATTGTTTTTCACCCCCCTTAAATAGTGGTCTGACAATAGAAATTTTTAGTAAATCAGGATATATTTGATTGCAAATTGTAAGATTTATAAAGTGAGCTAATATTGGACTGATTTCAGTTTTTATGGACTTGATATCAATTAACCTTATATTATCAACTCCAGGAGATTTTTTTACTTTTAAGCTACCTATAACTTTACTAACATCGCTCGAAGTCACCTTTTTATATCTAAAAGAAACATTTTGTGAATTTACATACATATCTCTATCTAAAAAAATTTTATTGCATAAGTGCTTTATATTATCTACTTCTTCACTAAAAGCGTTAGCGAATTTTTCGCAAATAATCCTTTCATCTATATCTTTCATATTACTCAAAATTATGTCATCTATGGATTTTTTGCTCCTTCCCAGTAACTTATTCATGTGTTCCCACATTTTTGCTGCATTATGTCGTAGGTCCAATAATTTATTTTTTTCATATTTGTTTTTTGCTTTATGTATTGCTTTATTAGTACTGTTTCTCCATCTATTATACTGTTTTCGATACACATAGTTACTCGGGTTACTTTTCCATTTATTAAATAATGTGTCATTGTGCTGTATCATGTCTCTTAGATTTTGCGTTATCCATGGACAAGCTGCTCTTTTAGAATATTCATTAGTGGAGATCATGAGTGTATTATTCTCATATATTTTGTTAAATTTTATGACCAATTTAGAATATAAGCTAAGCGGACATGTTTCTTCTAAAAGTTCATCCCAATTTTCTTCTTTTAATTGTTTTTGTATGTTATTATTTTGATATATTTTTTTCGTTATCTTGGATTCTTTATTAGTGCACTCCATTTCAATAAAAGTTCCGATGAGGTAGTGATCAGCTAACTTGTGATCTATTATAGCAGAGCTATAATTTTTATTGCTTTTTATATATATGTGATCTAAACACGATTGTGTCAGACATTCATTTCTAAATTCCTCTCTTGTAATTCCATGTATTTGCTTAGAAAATCCTGATTCACTTAAAATGTTTTCATATAATGTTACGTTATTGTTTGATTGTTGTAAAAGATTTATGTTGATATCTCCAATTATTAAGACTTCGTCAGTTTGTTTTAGTTTTTGTAAAAAGTGCTTTAACTCCGTTATAAATAAGGATATTGAGCAATTAGGTGGTCTGTACAACAAGAGTATTTTTAATTCTTCATTAGCTATTTTTATGTTTCCTACAAAATACTCCGAAGCTATAAAGTGTTCATTTTGTTCTTTAAATTTTAAATATTTTTTAAAATATATAGCTATACCTCCACCTTCTCTAGTTTTTCTGGTTTTATATATTAAATTGTAGCCATCTATTGAATATAAAGCCATCTGATCACTCGAAACATTTATTTCTGATAAAGCTATGATATCAATTTCTACTTTACAGTCATTCAGTAATAGTAAAAATTCAGAAAAATATTTATTTATAGACCGTATATTTAAATGTACCACAGACAACTTGTTACCAGTATTGTTATTACTGAACCAGCTTTTTAAAGAGTCATATCTACAATTAGTTTCGTCTTCAAATATATCTTCAAATGACGCCATTTACATAGTAAATGTGAAATTAATTATTATTTATTATGTTAAATATTTTCACTTACATAGGTGAAGGAGTAGGTGTTGTAAAAGTATCAGAAGCTATGTTTTTCTTCAATAATAAATTTTCTATATCTGATATATGATATAGGGATATAATTTTACTACTATCATTTTCACGACAAAAAATGCGACCACGTTTCGACCATACAAATTTAAAGTTTGGTTTTAATTTTTGCTTAGCCGACCAAATTAGTTCCTTATTATAGTTTGTCAAGTGTTCGTTTATATAAATTGGATTATTTGAGCCGTTTCTACGTATATCAGAATTTTTTCTAATACATCTTCTTTTTGTATACCATTCCTCCTTCGCAGATTGTGTCCGGAATCTGATTATTAAATTTTGATTCTATGTTCTATCTTTTGTTGACTTTTTTACTTTAGATACACGCCAAACTCGTTCTACGTCGTTAGGATTTGCTTCGATTTTTTCGGCTATGGCATTCACTATTGCGGAGGTATTTTCATTTTCCTCGTTCTCTAAACCTACTACTTCTAAGTTTCGATTTTTATCTTCTTGCTCAAATCTTTGTATTTTCATGTCTAAAGCAGCGTTTGTAACTTCTAGGTGTTTACACTTATTATTTAGATCTTCAATCTTCTTCTCGTTAGTTCTTATGATTTTATTCATTTCTTGATGCATTTGTAATAATTCATCGTACTTGGCGGCATAAAATTCTGTATTGGATTTAATCTCAAATACAACAGCCATTTTTGTATTCAGTTCAAGTAAAAGTTTTTCAATTGTGGTATTGTTTGGATCCAGATCAATAAATTTTTCTGCTGTTACACCTCTTTGTTCCCCAAATGTATCTGTTGCCAATTTTCTTTTTGGTTCACTTCTTTTAGCTTCGAGTGTCGTGCATTCTGCACATGTCCCCGTGTTCAGACTTTTTGTGAAGTCTTTTAAGCAGGTTTTAGTTCGGTGATAATATTCTCCACACTTGTCTTTACAATGAAAATAGTCTTCGGATTTCTTGGTAGAAATATATAAATTACATTTTTTGCACTTAACTGGCATTCTGGTGGAACGCACATGAACTTTTAAATACTACTAAAACTTGTTTTACGTACGACACGACTATACACGCCGAGAGCTAGCGTTGAAGTTAAATTGTTAAGTTTACGTTTCATTTCTGAAATCAGACCACACTATAGATGGAATCAAGAAAAGTTCGCTGTATAATAAGAAATTAAATACTAATTGCGCTACATTGCTTTACTCAGCTCCACGCGCCGTGCACAGCATGTGGCGGATCCTTGTATTAATGTATTTTAAGGTTGACACAACAAGCGTAAGAAAATAAAGAATAGAAATTATAGAAGACAGTTTCAAAAATATTTCATATTGTAAAATATTGGCAGTAAGAAAAACATTTAGATAAGTTCCTTTTAATTATATAAATAACGAAAAAATATAACGTTGAAATGCCTGTAAGGAGGTGAAGCACGACGTAGAGTTTCATAACTATACACACAATAGCCCAAGAAATCGGCGAAAAGCGGGGAACGGATGCGTGTGAATAGGAACGGATTGTTGGTTCCAAAATTCCCAAAAAAAAATATTATAAATAATATAAGCACTAAGCATGCATTAATAACATTCTATTTACAAAATTTAAAGCTATGGCCTCTTCTGAACTATTCATTATCATAACGATATAATATTCTGCGACCTAAAATTCTTTCCCAATAACCGGACAAATGATACCAACAAAATTATATATCGGATCCTTGTAAAATTGGATACATTTATATAAAAAGAGGCTAGAAAATAGGTTTTATTAAGTTTTGTACACATATAACGCGTTGTGATCCGCATACAGAGTGTTCAAAATTATTTATTGCTCCCGCCTGCTGACCATTTTTCATACAAAATGTCGGGAACGTGTAGTGTTATTAGAGTAAAAATAAGATAGACAAAAAAATATTTATGAAGAAACCTCTAAATAACTTAATTTACTTTTTAATTTTTTTTTATAAATAAATCACTCTGTATCCCGCATATAGCAGGGTAGGTAGAAGGAACCTGGTGTTAAGGCACTCCGTTTCCTACTTTTCGCCGAATTTTTTGACCTCCATTGTTCATTCAATTTTCCTTGAAAGTATTTCAAGTCAAAAAAAATATGTACGAAATTTATTTTTAATTTTGTATGACTCCGTACATCTCATACATGATATGAAAATGTAGTACATTAATACCCATATAGTGCAAAACACAAAATTTTCAGTATTTTGTGTGAATGGTGATGACTGAGAGAGTTATATTCAGTACCTATTCTTGAGTACAGCAAATTATGTAATTTACATTTACATTTCATGTTCCCATCTAAAAGCTTTCGTTATATACTTTTTGGAGAAGGGCTTGGTCCGTTTCATGGGTTGTACTTAAAATTATTAATTAAATAATAATTTATGTGACATTTTTTAAAAGTTAGTTTTGTATGAAGAATGTACATTTATATATTTTTGGAGCCCACCACTTTTTGATTTATTTTTAAAAGTAACGCTTCCGTAGATTATTATTAGAGTTGCGTCGTGGCGCAGTAGCACACCGTATGATAGTAGACTGTATACGTGTTGGCTGTGGATTCGATTTCTATTCGGAGGAATAAATTATTTTTATTCTTTTCAGTCTAGTAGCAAGACAAAGCACGGCGTTGATTTCCACGACCCAAAACAATGTCTTAAAAACTGGGTGGAAAATGAACAATGTAGTGTCTTAATAGGTTCTTAGTTCTCAGATTTACTATAAATATATTTCCGCTACAAGTGACACTCCATATTTTTTATGTCGTCGTATTATGCTTTTGACCTTGAAGGCCTTTCATATTGTCGCTTATTGCTTTTAAAATTATCAATAAAAATTTAAATTCATATTAAAATATGAAAAATTATATGGTATTCGAAACCATTTTTTTTTTCATTTTTCCAGTGAAGACCCACAGCCGCTATAATTTTAACGTTACCATCTAAGAACACTTGGGCTCCTAAGACGAATCTAACGATATCTCAAATATGTAAATCGGTTTTGGAGATATGAGGTAATAAAGAATATTACATACATACATACATACAAGATACGCGTGAAAAACATGACCCTTCCTTAGCAGTCGGGAAAATAAAGTAAACACTTTCCGTTTCTACTAAAAAACCAAATATAGATAATATTAACACCCGTAACTCTTTCATCAAATCTACTCGTGATTAATGAGTGCAGTGACATTTTTCATCAGATCTTTGTAGTACAAAGCTTGGTTTAAAAGCTTGTTGTATGAATAACGTTTCATTATTAAATTTCTGATTTTTTTTTTATGGAAAAGACACGGCAAACGAGCGTGCTGGTCATCTGATGGTAAGTGATTACCGCCGGCCACGGCCCCGTGCAACCCCAGAGGAGCTACAGGTGCGTAGCCGGGCTTTAAGATGGGTTGGGCGCCGGGGCCCGGCATTACCTGATGCGAAACGCAGTGGCATAGAGCCACTACTTCACGCCGGTTTTAAATGCCGGGGGTGGTAATGATCCGGTCGAGTCTGCCCATGCGTGTTGCCATTGCTGGCGACGTGACTCTACCACACGTACTTTAGTCGCCTCTTACGACACCACCAGTACCAGGATGATCCTATTCTAGGCCAGGATCACACGGCACAAAATTCTGATTTCTGAAATATGTGGGCTACAAATTATAAATGAATAATTTGATTGAGGTTTTTTATCCAAAAGATATAAAATATAAGTGAATATAAAGATATAAACTATAAACGCAATTATTGCGGGTTCGATTACCATTTAAGAGAATTTAATATTTTTATTTCCTCGCTCTTGAAGAAGACAAAGCTTGAACTTTTTGAGTTCCGCCACTCAACATATAAAGTGTCTCAAAATTTGGGCGACGTGTGGGAAATTGAGTATATTAATACTACTAATATTAGGTTCCTTTTGCCTAATCTGATATTTGCTGGACAAAAATTAATTTAAATTTAGTTTTTTGTAGCATCACGCTGTATCCCTTACATAGTAGTGTTAAGAAACTCCGTTCCCCTTATCCGTCAAATTCTCAAGGCATTGCGTGTTGAGTAGAGAAACTTATCGCTTCAACACCAGAGTTAGGAAATGAAAATATTAAACAATTTATGTCCTCGAGTGTCAATTGAACCCAGGACCTGTTGTGCTTACAGTCACACTTTGTGTCCCTGCGGCACGACTTATGTCAAAGCAAAACGTAATTGCGGTATTATAATCAGAGTGTCACTATTAAATAAACAAAATAACTAATATACAAGTACATTAAATTGCATTGTATTTCTATTCCACAAATAGGGCAAATGTTTCCTTATTGCAATAGTGCACAAGTAACTCTATGTTTAGATATTGCACCTTGACAGTCGATCCTATGCTGAATAAAAATTGCCAACAATTTTAGTGTCCGTTCTGGTGGTAGTTTGTGAAGGACTGACACTACTGACATTTTTATGTCATAAGCAAAGACAAAATTTGTGTTAATATAATTAGCTCTCCTCTTTCCGACCAGTGAGTGAAAGCAGTGAGTTTATCTAAAGCATGAACATGCTTACGAATGGGAACCGAATTCACTATTATTGTATGTAGAATTTGACACTCCTAATCCATGTACGCAATGATGAAAATCTATGTATGTATTCAAATCTTAAAAAATAATAGTCTTAAAAGGGAGGCAAAATTTGGTATTAAAACCGCTAGTACAAGTGAGGAAATGTCTCCAATTATTGTACGGAACCGTCAGTGAGTGAGCCCAACTCGCTCTCGTCCTGTTTTTTAGGCCTGGTGTCGACACGCAATGCTTACAGGATTCAGCGGAGAGTAGGAGAGGAATGTCTTAGCATTAGGCTCCCTCTCCTCACAGTTGCGGCGTACAGCGTGAAGCTGAAAAAAAAGAAAAAAGCAAATATAATACTATTTTACAATTCTTTAGTTATAAAAAAATAAAAGAAATGCCTATTTGGACGGTGCGGTAAGTCAATTATCGTTGCTAGTTCCAAAACTTGGCACGAGAATGTTTGAATAATTTATTCTTGAATTGAACTTCCAATTAAATATTTAATTTGGCTTTTAAAAATTTTATTTCTTTATTTACAAATAAAAATATTTGTGTAGGTTCTGTTTTTTTCTATTTAAAGCCCGTCCGACTTTATATATATGTGATTGAACGCTTGATTGTCATGTATAGGAAATACTAGTATCAGTAATCAGAGGAAATATCTAGTGTTATGAAACGGAAAAAGGAAAAATAAATTATGGCAAACAAAAACACCCCGTAATTCTTGCATTGTTACTTTGTTTTGTTTATTTTTTTAACTCCTAAAAAAAACAGAACTCGCTTTCCTTTACATTAGTGAGATTTTTTTTAAATAAAAAATTAACTTCACGCTATATCCCGCCCATAGCAGGGTAGGCAGAGGGAACCTAGTGGTAAAGACACTCCGTTCCCCACTTCCTACCGAATTTTGGAGGCATTGCTTGTTGAGTGGCAGAATTCAACGCCGCGCTTTGACTCAATACCAGAGCGAGGAAATAGAAATATAAATTTAAATAAACATTTCATCTTCTCGAGTGGGATCGAACTCACAACTAGCCGGTTTTTACAGTCACACTTTGTGTCCCTGCGCCACGACCGGCCTCAGTTTCGAATTATTTGGATAATAGAAATATTGTATTAACATAGAAATATTACTTGGACCTCCTCCTCCTCTTTGAAGTCGGTAAAAATCAAATATAGACAGATACTTTCACTTTCATCATATACAACATCAATACTATTCAAGGTTGTATATAGTTTAGGTAAAAAATATTGAATATTCCGCAATGTACTGTATAACTTATCATATTTTTGCATGAAACATAGCACTGACGCCAACGTTTGGCTAAGATGAACAGGTATACTAATCTTGATAGAGAGGTTCGCCAAAAACAGTATATTTTGAATAATTTACAAATTTTATCTTTCGCTACCCTGTTTTTTTTGTAAATTTGTGTCTTATACACTAGCAAATAACCCGCGGCTGTGCCCGGTTAAGCTTCATGTCACTCTAAATAGCTTCATGCTGTATCCTCCGCACAGCAGGGTAGGCCAAGGAAATCTAGTATTAAGGCATGGCGTGTTGAGTGGCGGAACTCAGCGACGCACTTTGCCTCATTCATCATCATTCATGTCACTTATAGCCATTTATAACAAAATATTTACAAGAAGCGTATGTATTATTATAATGTATAAGCCCTATTACTGTAAAGTTTCATCTAAATCCGTTCAGTAGAAGACGCGTATCATCCAACTCCATAAAGTTTTACATTTATCATATTATACAATTAGGCAGAAAGTAGGAACGGAGTGTCTTAACATTAGGTTCCCTCCACCTACCCTGCTGTTTGCGGGATACAGCATGAAGCTGATTTTAATTACATATATGTATGTATATAAGCAGGACGCAATGATTATGGGTTCAATTCCTCGTTGCAAAATTTCTATAAATATACGTGGTGTATGCGCAAATGTCTTGCATTAGGAAGGAATTAGAGGGTTACTTATAATAGGGTCACTTCTGAAAATTGTAAGCACACAGATATAGTAAAAAAAATAATATATAGGGATAAACAGGTAATTAAAAAAAAAAACGTTTAACAATTTTCAAATAAATTTAAGCTCCGTTTTCTCTGAAACTGTCATTTGAACTGTATATTTGCGTTTCAATAGCATAACATTGTTTGATTGACACCGATACCGAATAAATATTGGTTGAATTTGGAAAACTATTGGTTTTTCCTTATACAAATTGACAAGTTAAATGTGAAATTTAGATTTTTTTATTATTCAGCTTGAGGTTTTTTTCCGCATAGCTTTTCAAGAAAAGGACAAGACAAACGAGCGTTCGGGTCACCTGATTGTAAGTGATTAATCACCGCCGCCTGTGCCCGTGCATCACCAGAGGAGCTACAGTTGCGTTGCCGGCCTTTAAGGTGAGAATTAATAATTATTATATTATTTATTAATTTTACAATTTTTTTCATAGACGCGCTTTTCGAAGGTACCCATGTCATATCGACCTGGAAACACCGCCGCGTGTAGACCATTCCACAGTGCCGTTGATCATTAGCTGAATAATAAATCACACATTTTATAGGCCGTCACTGTCTCCCATTGAGTCAGGAGAGTCTTAGTTAGCTACAATTTTGCAATATTTGCAAAATAATCTTAAAACCCAGCAAAATGACATTCTGGCTCTATGCCAGAGTACGAGGTTTTTTGGAGTATATTTTTAAATGAACTGGTTAAAATTACTTACAAAGCTTATTAATATGTTTTGTGGGAAAACTTCACATCACCGTAGCATTTTTGCTTGACATTCCCTTTTCCTGTCTGGGATAAAGAGTAAAAACTTGAAATTATATATTTTAATACTTACGACGGGGCTAGTCTTGGTGCAAGGTTACAAGCGTACGACTGTACATGCATCAGGTTACGGGTTCAATTCCACTCGAGCAAATACAATATTTAATATTTTTATTTCTTCGCTGTGGTAACGAGAGTAACGTAGTCATAAGTTCCACTTTGACTCAGAATTCGGCGGAAAAATATGCGGGAACTTAAATCTAAGACATTTTATTCTCCACTTTAAGCCCCTTTTTCGAGACATTGCGTGTTAAGTGCAGGAATTGAACGCCTTGTCTTGTTACCAGAGCACGATAACGAAATAAATTCATTTATACCTTTGGATATCGAACTTACAGCCGTCGCATTTACAGCCAGATGCTGTGCCGCTGCACGTTCGAGAGTTTTTCTATTTTTTTTTATATTATATATTCATACAATTTAAATAATACTTCATTATAGGGTACTGGCCGCTGGGCGTTGCTTGGTGCAACGTGTACGTGACGTGCGACGTCCTCGCCTGTTCCGCGAGCATCATGCACATGTGATTTATAAGTATTGGCAGGTTTGTATTTTGTGTAGTTAATTTTATTTATTATTAAAAATATATTGTTTTTATTTCATTCTTGTCGTTTATAGTACCTAGTGTTAGGGCATTCCGTTCCCTTTTTTCCGCCAAATTTTCGAGACATTGAGATATTGAGGATCAATGTATTAGAGAAATTATCTCAGCATGTCTGGAACTATCCTCAGTCTACTTGAAGAACGGCATGTTTTTCAGCTTCACGCTGTATCCTGCATGTAGAAGGGTAGGTAGAGGGAGCCTGGTGTAAGACATTGCGCTCCCCACTTTCCATCGAATTCTGAAGGCTTTGTGTGTTGAGTGGCGAAACTCAACGCTGCGTATAGCCTCGACACAAGAGCGAAAAACTGAAAATATTAATTTAATTATTAATATAGAGTTGGAATCGAACCCACAGCCTGTCGCGTTTATATGCTTGTGCCACTGCACCACTACTAACCCTTTTAATTCTAATGATTCTAAGCATAACACAGTAAATAAATATTTTATTATGTTTTAGTTGTTCCACCGTCATCATTTATTTTGTGTGTATACGAAATACGAATCTTAATAAATAGTACCCTCGTGCCGAGCATATATGGTAGTTCGTTTGCGCCTAATGTTACAGAACTGGCCTATTTTGCCGAAATAAGCTGAAAACATTACATTATTATTTTTTTCTGTTTTATTAAAAAATATTCATAACAATATTACTTACATTAGTAAACGATGTTGAGGCCGTCGTGGCGCAAGCGTGTGACTGTAAACGCAACGGTTATGGATTCGTTTCCAACTTGGGGAAATGAAATATTTAATATTTTTATTTTATCGCCACTCTGCACTCAATGTCTCGGATATTCAGAGAAAAATGGAAAACGGAGTGTCCCTAACACTAGTTTCCCTCTGCATACTCAGCGCGATACAGCGGGAAGCTAAAAAGAAGTCAGACAAGATCGAGCATAACACACTTATGCTTTTTTCTCCTCCTAGATGTGTCGTGTGTACCCTGCGGTAGGCAAAGGGAACCTGGTGTAGAACACCAGGTGTCAAGACACTCCACTCTCATTAAGATACTTCCGTTCCCCACTTATCGCCGAATTCTCGAGGCATTGAGTATTAAGTGGTGAAACTCAGCGCCGCACTTTGCCTCGTTACCAGAGTGAGCAAATAAAAATATTAAAAATTTTGTAGATACTCTTGGAAAGGAAATAAATATATTCATATTAATTAATAATATAGGTACTATATAAGTTTCAAGATGTGTGATTTCATCATACAGGCAAGACACGGTAGTTTTCTTAAAATTAATTATTGTTATTACAATCCTGTCTAAATAGATCGTAAAACGTTGGCGGTATTTGACCATAAAAAATATATCTAATTCTGTCTGTTCATCCATTATGTTAGTTGTAAAAAATTTATTATAGATTAGGTTCCAAATTACTTTAATCAACAATCACGATTTCAGTTCAGGGTTCTTATGTATAAAAACTGTAGTACTTTTACTTTTAAGGCTATCTTGTAAATTAAATTAATAGAAATTAGACAAAAAATTGATTTTTTTTAATACGAACTATTATTAAAACGCAGAAATGATAAAATAATAATTGAATAATTTTATTTTTTAATTTATACCAATGAAAAATGTATAATTGAAATACATATACATATGTACATACATTTTATTAGAACTTAAATATACAATCTAAATTTATGTTCCTTCAGATTCACAGTATATTTTTTTAACTGAGTTTTCGAGGCATATGTGTTCAGTGGCGGAACTCTACGCCGCGCTTTGCCTGGACAATAGAGCGAAGAAATTTAAATATTCAATATTTCATTACTACAAAGTTAAGTACTTGATAATAGTTCCATTTATATTTCATTACAACAAGGTTAAACCCTGCATAATAATTCCCACTTGTTTGCTTTAAAAGACGCTTTGTTTACTTTTTCTGTATAATCTCGTCATATCATCTGCGAATTTCCTTAAAGGTCTACTATTAAGGGATCTACTATTAAGGGATCTACTAACCGTCTCATATTGTGGATGGTTGTATGCAAATGATTTTCTTAATGAGCTTGAACATTTTAGGAGAAATGTATTATACAAACATACACACACACATGGCACATGTGGAGTTTGAATTTTCTTGTTCTCTTGACTTAGAATACGCAAGCTATTTTTTATATTACTTATAATAAAATAGTAACTGTTCATGGAAGATATACGAGAAAATCGATACTAGATTAATTGGCGTGAAATAGAACCCATAATAATGATATTTTATATTTTCTGTTTTACGAATGGCTTATATATGCATTTGTGCACGCTTTTCTTAGAAACGGCTTAACCGATTTAAGTGCAATGTTCATTATTGTACTTTAACAAATGTATATATCTAATTCTATTCTATTCTATACATGTAGTATTTGTTTTATTTTAAATCAGCTTCACGCTGTATCCCGCACACAGGAGAATAGGCAGAGGGAACCTAGTGTTAAAACATTCCGTCTCCCAATTTTCGCCGAGTTCTGGAGGCATTGCGTGTTGGGTAAAGGAGTGTATTAACACTAGATTCCTTCTATGTACCCTACTGTGCGGAACACAGCGTGAAGCTGAACTTCTTTTTTAATACTAATAACGTCATGTAATTTTGCTCCTTCTATATTAAGACATGACAGAGAGCGGGGTCACGATTCAGATTTCTGTACACACACCGTTTTAACGGAACAAATGTTTACCAAAAGGATATAACGTTACGTGTCTTATTTCCTCAGTCGAGACCTTCTTGAAGTGACCGATTTGTAAAGAAATGTCGTATTTTTATAGGCTGGATAAATACGTTGTAGATATCATATTGGTTCGAGCAATTAGAGAATTATTTTGTATTCTGTACCGCATATATCGGGGTTGGCAGGTAGCCCGGGAATCTAGTGTGTTAAGAGACACTTTTCCGTTGAGTTCTTGAGACATTGCGGGTTGAGTGGCGAAACTCAACGCCGCGCTTTTCCTAGTTACCGGAGAGAAGAAATGAAAATGTCATATATTACCACCAACCATCGCGCTTAGCTTGTGCCCCTGCATCAAGACGGCCTCGTTGTTACTATTTCAAATTTATGCTTTGCTACTGACTGACTGACTACTGAGTTGTGAAACTTAACGCTATTCTTACAATAATATTATATTTCATATCTGAAATAAAAAAAATAAATAATAGAAATTAATATTTTAAATATTTTTACAAATAACTAATTTACTTCAAGAACTCACATATGGAAGTATACTTTGATTTATTCTATATATTATTTAGCGTGATTACACGCTTAAGGCCGTACTCGCTATTAAAAAAACGATGAGTACAAAAAAAAAATTGTTTCACGCTGTACCCCGCACACAGCAGGATAGGCAGAGGAAACATAATGTTTAGACACTCTATTCCCCGCTTTCTGCCGAATTCTAGAGGCTTTGCGTGTTGAGTGGCAGAACTCTCAACGCCACCCTTTGCCTCGACACCAGAGCGAAGAAATGTAAATTTAAATAAATATTTCATCTCCTCGAGTGGGGATCGAACCCAAAACCAGTCGATTTTACAGTCACAACTTGTACCCCTGCGCCGCGACTGGCCTCAAAATCAAATTTATTACGTTCTATGAACATAGTCCGACTATTCCGCTTATAAAAGAAATGTTAATATTTTTGTGAATACCTAAAACATTTAAAAATTTGGAAATAATATGTTTATTCTCTTTCATTTTTAACCGTAATAAAATGTATTCATTTCCTTAAAAGATACACAAAATTAGAAAAAAGTACAGTGGAAGGACATCCGGGAAGACAAAAGCCGGATGTTCCTTTTATTCGCCGTTCGCTTTTTATCAAGGCTTTACTTAATATAGTTACTTTGATAGTAGCACCGGTATCTCACTCGTCAAAAGATGCGACTGATAAAGTTGGTATTTTAATTATTAAGACTAACATTTGTTTGATAGTTTTATAAAATCCTTATTTTAATAATGATTGTCTTTTCTGAAATTCAAGATTAGATCAGCCCGATCCTTTCATCTACCTCATTTGGAGCAACGGCTTTAATATCAAATTTTGGCTTCACTTAAGGCTATTATTTTTTAGGATTTAACCATTAACGTACAGTTTTTAAATATTTTTCTGAACTAGTGCTACTAATTTCATAATAATAGATCAACTGAAAGTACCCTATTAAATTTAATTCCCTTTATAGTGTCGAAATAAGCGTTTTATACGATATAAACGGCCATATCTTCTTTTAAGGTAAATGTAGAAATACGATTTTTTCAGCAAATCATGGGATCGAATATCTGAATATATGGTTTGATTTTCAACTCGATATCTCTAAGCGTATCTGTGATAAAGGATCTTGACGGGCAGACAACAAAGTGATCTTATAAGGATACCGTTTTCCTTACGTTGATTTACATCAATCTACTTACAATGCATTGAATTCGAGTGAAGTGGTGGAGGACAGAGTGTCATAAAACTAGATTTCCTTTGCCTTTCTAAAATGCAAAAAAACAACATAAATCTGAATAAAAATAACAAAAATATATTTTTACTTTTAAATAATGTATTTTAATTGTATTTAAGTATGTATATTCATTTGTCTTATTATATTCAATTTCACAGTTGTACCCGCAATCCATTTAAAAGCCGATACCATTCGACCAAACGGGTGCTAGTGATCAAAATAGTGCTGATTGTACTTGTTTAACTTTTAAGTTATTTTGTGTCTTAAGAGTAGGTGCCAGGTTTCCTCTGCCTATCCTGCTGCAGCTTCATCCTGTATCCTGTGCATATCCTGCTATGTTCAGGATACAGCGTGAAGTTTCAAAAAATTAAATAATTTTTCCTCCCAGTTGCCATTGAACGAACAAATTTTGTGTCTATAGTAAAACACTGTCCAACTCTGTTGCGATAAAATGTTCTTGAGTAATTTTCCTATATACTCTTAAATACTACTTTACCTAGACTAGTGCTGCTGCTGATATGCTGGATATGCTGGAGATACATAAAGCTGTAAAAAATTTTAGTGTCTTGAATTCCGGCGGAAATTGGTGAACGGAGTGTGTCAACTCTGTGTACCGAATCTGCTTACCGTGGCTTCGAGAAACTATATTTTGAGAAGATCAACTGATTCGTTACTTGAATCTCTTTTCCTTGTAAATAGATATGGAGTTAAAAAACTTATATATAATCTTAGCATTTATTCCATTAGTCTTGTTACTGTCGATTTGAAGATGAAAGAAATTGAAAAAATATCTGTAAAATATTTTCTTAGAAAACCAGCCAGGCGGCGCGGGTTCGAGTCCCGCTATGTTCAAATATTTATACGTCTTCTAAATAAGTATTTTTGATTGACATTATATATTTCATTATTGATATCATTCTTCGCTTTGTTATTTTCGTTTGTACTGGGTAATACTACGGCGGCATTAATATGACAGCGTGCGACTGTAAACGTGGCAGGTTGTGGATTCGATAGTCACTCCAGAAAATTAAATATAATATTTGTACCATTTTTAAAGTGTTATTCAACACTTCGGAAAGAAAAATACTTATTCAGATATAATATTATCGTATCCTTGCTCTGGTAACGAGGCATAATCTATACCATTCTTATTCCAAAATGGCCGCCGCAATATATGGATATTAATTGAAACAAATGATTTGTAAAATACACGCCACTGAAAAAATATCTTGAAAGCTTATCCCTATTTATGATTAATATATTTTTTAAATTTTTCTACATAAAACGGAAAATACTAAGTATTCATATGTTTTCTTTTATCCATTTTTTTTGAGCCTGTACTCTTCACTTTGTAAATAAACATATACAAAATGAACTAGCCGCCACAATTTAAATGTTTCAATTTAAATGCTTAATATGCTCAACCTCTCGGAAAATCGCCCAAAGCTATTCCGTTCAACTGTGTATCTTCTAAATCCGGTGAGACATCATCTGGAATCGAATTTGGAACCCCTCGGATTTTTACGAGCGATTTCATTCGCAAATCTCTATTCATTACTTCCTTTTGATTTAATGCTTAACACTGCTGCCGACGTTAATGTTTCTGAACTATGTATGTATCTATATATAATAAGGAATTATGGCTACCTGTTATCTACAGCCATCATGGCGCAGTGCGACAATTTCTAACTGTTAACGTGATTGTAATGGGTTCAATCTCCATTAGAGGGAATAATTTGTAATAATGATACGAATAGCGACGACGTTGAGTTCTGCCACTCAACACGCAATGCCTCCAAAAAATCGGCAGAAAGTGCGGATCGGAGTGTCTTAACACTAAGTTCCCTCTGCCTACCCTGCTGTGTGCGGAATACAGCGTGAAGCTAATTTAATTTAATTTTTTTTGATACGAATAGATTACAACAGGAGTTCTGGCATAGATGTATAACATTAATGTATGTATTGTTTGCACTAACAGGTTTTTTGTGTCCGAGCTGTTTACACACAGACTGGTGATAATGTATTAAAATGTCAAACTTAATAAATTCAAGTACACTAGACACTTCAATACATTAATCATTGTGACTCAATACAATTTGGAATTACATATAATATTGGTATACTCTTATAGATTTTTTAAATTATCTTTAAATAAAAAAAAAACAAATATATAGAGACTATGAGTAAATGTGCGAAGTGTGGAACGGAAGTGTCTTAATAGGAACGGAGTGTCTTAGAACGGAGTGACAAAATCTACACCACTATTGGTTCATTCCTACTCAAAGGAATGCTTACATTTAATTTATTATAATTTCCCTGCTCCGCTTGATAAAGCGCGGCGTTGAGTTCCATCTCTCAACACGCAGTATCCCAAAACTTGGGCGGTAGCTGGGAAATGCAGGTAACTGTTTTCTCTACTATTTTATACAACAAGAAACCCTAGCAGAAACTACAGCAATATTGTAGAAGAAAACTACATTGCGTTCTAAGTCTCGAAAGTGCACTCCGCGAGCACTTGATGAGGCGCCCGCGGTGTTATTAAATTTCATAATTATTAAGGCCAAAATTTTAGTGCACGGCTTGCTGCTACACTTTGAATTTTGCAACGCTACATTAAAAAACTTCTACGGTTTCTTTTATATTAATATTGAGGAGCAAATTATAAATATCACTTAGGTGTATAATTCTGAAGTCATTGCGTCTTGAGTTGCGTAACTCAACGTCGCGGTTTGCCTCGTTACCAGGGTGAAGAAATAAAAATACTAAATATTTAATTATAATATATATTCTTATATATATTAAAACAGATTCTACAATAGGAATTTGGTTATTAATATGAACAATGTACTATATCACAAAATCACAACAATGACGTCACAGTTTGTGAATCAAAATTGGTTCTATTTGCTCGCAAGCGCAGCTGTAATACAATAAGAGAAAATAAATAGTAGAAATGAAAAGATTTTTCAATATAAAAGCTAGCTAGTAGAAGATTTTATTTCTAAAATATCTATCACATTAAAGTAGACTGAAACTGAAACTGACTGACGAACTAACTGTAGAATAATTACATTATTATATACAAACTGCGGCGTTGACTTCCGCATCTGAATACCTAATGTCTTGAAGAAGTGTGAAGAAGTCTAACCGAAAACCAACAATTGACATGAAATTGAAAATTGACCATACAACCTTCTAAATATGTTCTTCATACAACGTTTGTGCTCATCTGGCACGTTCGAAACACCATGATCCAAGAACAGGCCAGAAAAATTGGCACGCCGACATTTCGCTATTACTTATTACGACGCATATCGCTTAAATTTCTTTTATAAGGGGTAATCCATATTTTTCGATTCACTGATATAAACACTACGCAATCAAAATTGTAGGTGATAACTAGTTATACAACCTGCAGCTAGATTCAGTAACTAGTGTCCAAGATATCTCTAACTGAAGATAGGTAAATGTATAACCTATAGCCTTCTTCGCTAAATAAATAAAAAAATATATTTTTCCATTCGAACTAGTAGTTCCTGAGATTAGTGCGTGCAACTAAACAAACATTTTATATTTATAATGTTAGTATAGATATGATTTGATTCTAAAATTGGCTCAACCCATTATAATTGTTTGAAAGGTCTGATGCCAAACGAGAGGAACTTCCTCTTTCATCTGTTTCTTCACCGTATTCGCTTAGAGCAGTAATAATGTCTGCTGACTCACATTCGAAGTTTCCAAGTTTATTTATAGCATTGCTTTCGTTAATCTTAACAGAATCTTAGAACACAACTTAAATATTGGATGCAGTAAGTTTTGTAAGGTTTTATAATATTTTTGTGAATTAATAATCTGAATATTATCTTACTTAATTAGAAAACGTATAAAAATTTTAACGTAGCGGGACTCGAAACTGCGCCTCCTGGAAACCGACCAGGCACTCTGACCACTTAGCCATACGTTCTCTACGTTCTCTACGTTGAGAACGTATGGCTCAGTGGTCTACGTTCTCTACGTTGAGAACGTATGGCAGGTTCGAGTCCCGCTACGTTAAAATTTTTATAAGTTTTCTAATTAAGTATTTATCTTTCCTAAGTGTGGATTAACACTTTAAAAATGTTTAAAAATAAATATTATCTTGTTTTAACTAATTAATCTAATATATTAATATTCAAATTGTTGAAGTTTGTGAAAACGGATGATTGTTCTACATTCACGCAAAAACTACTGAAGGGATTTTGATGAAATTTTGCAGTAATATAGCTTGTACATAAAAATAACGCATAGGCAATTTATGTAAACATTTTCTATAATTTAGATATAATATAATAATAACTATAAGCGGACGAGTATTTATATGAGTGTCTATATAAATACTCGTCGAATATATCATCATGAATAATTTTGAGAAAACCTCTAGGTGTGTTACTCTCCACTCCCTAATCTACTTTCTATTTCAGTCATTTCGTTATTTAGGTACAAAAAAGTTGCTTATAAAAAAAGGGTACTTTCTGATAGAACTCATCTCACCACTACTATTACTAAACCAACGGCTATTTATTAACTTTAAATGCATATCGCTTTCCACTGAATTCTGGAGGCTGAGGCTTTGAGTGTCGGAACGCAATACGAAGCTAAGAAAAAAAAATATTAAATATCTCATTTCCTCAAGTGGGTATCGAACCCACACCCTGTTGCGTTTACAGTCACAAGCTTATGGCCCTGCGCCATGCCTGGCATCCATATGATGAACGAGTATGATTATGCTAAACAATATATTTAAAAAAATATGCTTATCATGTATTCTATATGACAGCTCCCATACATCACTTTAATGTGAGTTCGCAAATGTTTGTCATTGATGAAATGTTGGTTGTAAAAAATATATATATTTTAGTGTATATTTTATAAAAATGTCTACTTTTATTAATTTACAAGCGAAGACGTTTCTCCTTTTTTTGAATAAATAGATGGAAAGATGGAAATTATATTAGAATAAGTCATTCTGTTTCAACTTCGATTTTTTAAAAATATCTCAGCATAATTTATATAAAATTTATATTATATGTAAATAATAAATTTCATTTTCATGCATTGATATTGCTCATTTTGTACAACACAACGAGGTAAAATCGCTTTTTGAATTATAATAGATCGAAGTCTGTAAATCGATTTTCCATACTTTGACATATTTAACTATACTTATTTAGAGAAAACGTATAAAAATTTGAACGTAGCGGGACTCGAACCCGCGCCTCCTGGAAACCGACCAGGCGCTCTGACCACTGAGCCATACGTTCTCGCCAAGCTACGTCGAAATTCTTATACACTTGTTACAACTTATGTTGTTAGCATCTCTGTAGGGAGATTTTTACAAATTTCCCTTCTTTTTTATACCGGATTTTTAATTACCACAAAAACAAACTGAGCCAAAATTTAATCTTGCGAACCGTAGAGGAATAAATGTAAAAATATTGTGTATGCAATTATTTTCAGCCGTCCTGGTGCAACAGTGTCGCTGGTTTGATTCCGAGTCATGGGAATGAGTTATATTCATTATAATACTTTGATAAAAAGAAAGAAGAAAAAAAAATTGAAAGTAGCGTTCAAACTTTTATACGTTTTCTAAATAAGTATTTATATTTCCTAAGTGTGGATTAACACTTTAAAAATGTTTAAAAATAACGCATAGGCAATTTATGTAAACATTTTCTATAATTTAGATATAATATAATAATAACTATAAGCGGACGAGTATTTATATGAGTGTCTATATAAATACTCGTCGAATATATCATCATGAATAATTTTGAGAAAACCTCTAGGTGTGTTACTCTCCACTCCCTAATCTACTTTCTATTTCAGTCATTTCGTTATTTAGGTACAAAAAGTTTGCTTATAAAAAAGGGTACTTTCTGATAGAACTCATCTCACCACTACTATTACTAAACCAACGGCTATTATTAACTTTAAACGCATGTCGCTTTCCACTGAATTCTGGAGGCTGAGGCTTTGAGTGTCGGAACGCAACACGAAGCTAAGAAAAAAAATATTAAATATCTCATTTCCTCAAGTGGGTATCGAACCCACACCCTGTTGCGTTTACAGTCACAAGCTTATGGCCCTGCGCCATGCCTGGCATCCATATGATGAACGAGTATGATTATGCTAAACAATATATTTAAAAAAATATGCTTATCATGTATTCTATATGACAGCTCCCATACATCACTTTAATGTGAGTTCGCAAATGTTTGTCATTGATGAAATGTTGGTTGTAAAAAATATATATATTTTAGTGTATATTTTATAAAAATGTCTACTTTTATTAATTTACAAGCGAAGACGTTTCTCCTTTTTTTGAATAAATAGATGGAAAGATGGAAATTATATTAGAATAAGTCAATCTGTTTCAATTCCGATCTTTTTAATATTTTAAATTTACCTCACCATAATTTATATAAAATTTATATTATATGTAAATAATAAATTTCATTTTCATGCAATCTCATGAGTAATATCAATTATTGCTCATTTTGTACAACACAACGAGGTAAAATCGCTTTTTGAATTATAATAAATCGAAATCTGTAAATCGATTTTCCATACTTTGGCATATTTAACTATACTTATTTAGAGAAAACGTATAAAAATTTGAACGTAGCGGGACTCGAACCCGCGCCTCCTGGAAACCGACCAGGCGCTCTGACCACTGAGCCATACGTTCTCGCCAAGCTACGTCGAAATTCTTATACACTTGTTACAACTTATGTTGTTAGCATCTCTGTAGGGAGATTTTTACAAATTTCCCTTCTTTTTTATACCGGATTTTTAATTACCACAAAAACAAACTGAGCCAAAATTTAATCTTGCGAACCGTAGAGGAATAAATGTAAAAATATTGTGTATGCAATTATTTTCAGCCGTCCTGGTGCAACAGTGTCGCTGGTTTGATTCCGAGTCATGGGAATGAGTTATATTCATTATAATACTTTGATAAAAAGAAAGAAGAAAAAAAAATTGAAAGTAGCGTTCAAACTTTTATACGTTTTCTAAATAAGTATTTATATTTCCTAAGTGTGGATTAACACTTTAAAAATGTTTAAAAATATATTTAACTATATTGAATATATCATTAGGTGTAGGTTTCGACATCTAAACTGATATTTTTTACTTTAAATTAGCATTTTTATACTTTAAAATCATGTTTTAAATATAGGTCATATATGAAATTTATAGCTTCATGATCTTTAGCTTCATGTTGTATCCTGCTCATAGCAGAATAGGTAGAGAGAACCTTGTATTAGGACATACATTTTCTCACTTTCCGCCAAAATTTTAAAATATTGTGTATTGAAGGGCGGATCTCTACGCCGCGCCTAGTCTTATTACCAGAGCGACTATGAGGAGGAATGAAAATAAACCCCCTCGGGTGGAAATCGAATGCACAATCTTCACATTTATAATCAGACACTGAGCAGCAACTCCACCGTATATTATGATATCGTGGTTAAAAAAAAAAGATTAATTAATAAGCTCAAATATAACGGTAAGGAATTCTGCTATAACCTTAAGAATCCATTCAATTGAAGTTAAATCAAGTTAATTGAGACTAAATCAATGAGTGCTACAGTTGAGTTGTTAATCAATCATGGTCGAATTATATTGAAAGAGGTTTTCAACCCCGGCACCCCAATTAAGCGGTAATAAGGAAATGTACTTCCTTGTTTTTAGTGGGAAATTGATTTTGAAAATTTTGATTAATTCGGTTACCCAGTTATTCTGATAACTTACGAAGATTTTATGTTATTAAAATACGTCGGAAGTGGTTATTGGATAATTTAATATTCCATATATTTTGGAATTGGGGTTTTTTAATTAGTTATTCTGTAAAATTTTTCAGCGAATTACTCTTATTATCTATTTTTTTATTGAAAAACACCTATGAATACTGAATAATGAAAGTTACGGGCTTTGGTCATCACTTTGAAAGACATCTAAAGAATAAAAGAAAGATATTATAGAAATACCATGTAATTGTTGGATATGTGACTTGGCTTGGCTAAGGGTTTTAAAGGATGGGAGGTACGACCTCCATTGTATGAAAATGAAAACAATTACGTCGCAAAACTCGTTGTAGCAAATATTATTCCTAACAAAAAAAAAGTTGGAAGTCAGTGAAGTTCAAGTTGGAAGTAGAAAACTGAGAAGATAAATGGGGAGGCACCTGGTTTAATACAATCCAAAAAACTACACCTTACGAGAAACGTACATTCATACGGTATGAGCCTGGATAAACCTGTGGGTTTCTTTAGATTCACCAGCTACTATTCGTAAAGGAAGTCCAGCAGTCTCAAATCCGAAATCTCTTACATCTAAAACAATTGAGAAAATCCCAGAAATACATCAATAAATTTTACGGGAAAAACTTAACTTATACATTTTGTATGAGATATACATTGGCCTAAACGATAATAGAATCGTCAGCATTATCAAGTATTTTTAATGAGAACTTACACTTAATGTTCTAAGTGTAAAGATTTTCTATGCTACAATGAAAACTGTTTATTTCAATTTCATGCACCACGCAAATAAATACCTATATTTTCGAAAATATCTGTTTAAAGCTTATTCAGATTCCCCTAGAGAATATGTCTAGATATGGCCAAAGTAACCAGGAAACTTAATGCTAACATACTTTGTTCCTCAATCTATACCCAATTATCGGCATATTATTTGTTGATATCAGTTTTTTTTCTTTTTATCAAAGTATTGTAATTGTAATGAAATATAACTCATTCCCATGACTCGGAATCGAACCAGCGACACTGTTGCGCCAGGACGGCTGAAAATAATTGCATACACAATATTTTTACATTTATTCCTCTACGGTTCGAAAGATTTAGTTTTGGCTCAGCTTGTTTCTGTGGTAATTAATATAAGTATTTTTATTGGTGGTGTTATTTATCCATTATCTTAATAAGATGCTAAGCCAGCTGTGGTCGCAGGTATTTCACCGTCGGTATAACACATAGGTACACGTCATATAAATATTGTGTCTTAAAATTACAACTGATATTAAATTTATCTCATATTTATTAAACCAATAAGGTTCAAATTGAAAAAAATATATATATATATTTGTCCTTCTTTTTTATAAGGTAGACTTAAGCCTATTTTACACATTTGTATCCTCGATACAGTCAGTTACTTCTAGTTTATTACGAGGGCGCAGCAGCAGGTAAATACTAGTTGTTGACCCTGACCCTGTCGTACCAAGGTAACCTTAATTTTGACCTAATTACGTCTAGACTAGACTGTGTTATATTAATTTCAATACATGATAATAATTATAATATGTACCTACGTATATAATTATATTAGTAGACTTAAAGAAAGGTAGTCTCGTTGGACGGTTTCTTATCTCTTGGAAACTGTCCAAGGGCTCAGACCACTAAGCCGTTCGTTATCATCATGCTACGTCGACATTTTTATACGCTTATTACAATTTACTTATGTTGTTAGCATTTCTGTAGGCAGTAGTCAGCACCTCTTTTCTTTGTACTTTGTTCTTTGTCAAAGAAGATAGAAATAGCAATCAAATTAGGTAACGCCAATTTACGCACAGTTGTTTTAGCCCAGTTTAATAATCAGTAAATTTTTATTTTATTCGTTATTTGTGAGACGCCGTCGTGACGCAGTTGCACAGCTTATGCGCATGAGCGCGTCAGTTTTGAGTTCAAATCCCACTAGGGGAAATGAATTATTTTGATTTATTCGCTCTGAAGGCAGACGCGGCGCCTAGTTCCGTTATTAGCATGCAATATCTCGAAAATTGAGTAGTACGTAGGAAACAGAAGGTCTTTGTACTAGGTTCCATCTGCCTACCCTACTCTATTCAGAGTATATTGTAAAGCAAAAAAAAGATCAAGTAAGTATACCTTAGTATATCTTCGAGAATTCTAAAAAAAAGAAGACCCTCTGGAGCCTCTTACACAAAGGGGTGGATGACAGTGGACAAGGGTAAAGAGATATGCAGATACTGAAGAGCTTGGAGCTTGAGTTAACGTTTACTGACAGAAAAGACAACGCGGAGTAAAACGTCGAAATTTGCCATGTACGAGCTCATAGGTTGAGGAGTGTAGGGGAGCACTTCATGAGGATTTCGAGTAAAATATAGTTTTGAATATTATAGTATCTCCTGGTCTAGAAGAACTGAAGCGTCCCTAACAGTCTCGTTTACAGTCGCACGCTTGTGCTATTGCGCCACTAAGGACTCGAAAGTATTTAAAAAAAAAAGGTAAGATTATTTCCTCAATCTTGTTACTCGTTACTAAGTGCGGTGTTGAGTTCCACCACTCAACACGCATGTCTTCAGAATGGCGAAAAGTGTCATAATCGGTGGGAAAGCTTCCTGACACTAGGTTTCCAGGTGCGGGATACAGTGAACATTATTTATTCACATTAAACCATATCTCTTACCATTTACAATAGGAATAGGATCAAACAGTGAGCCCTGACAACATCCAGACAAAAGGAACCCAAAATCTTTTATATATCTATTTTTTATAGCTTTTATATATCGAAGGACTACATCTAACTATACGTACAACAAATCATAAATCACAATGCACGGCCCCCATTCTCTTAAAAGGATTCTGTAGTCTTACCTTTCGTTTCATCGCTCTTGTGGTGAAACCTATTGAAAAGGATAAAGGGTTGTGGTCTAGAGCATCTATTAATTTAAAATAAATATATGTATACTAATTTATTAGTAATTATATTATTATTTTCTGTGGTAAATGTACTTCAAAATTGTTATTAAATAACCGGCGTTATGTGACACTGACAATGTAATACAATAAAAACAAAATATCTTTTTTTAAGATTTAAAAGATAACATTAATTTAAAAATAATTTAAAAAACAAAATTTCTAGATTTCTAGGCGCAAAGTGTGAGTGTAAACGCGATTGGTTGTGGGTTCGATCACCATTCGAGGAAATGAAATATTTATTCAAATTTATCTTTTCATTTCTTTGCTCTGGGGTCGAGGCAAAACACAGCGTTATATTAAGCAGATTATGCAAAAAATAATAATTGACTCTTTTGCTAAAACAATATTTATTGTATGCAATTTCCTTATAATGTGATAATCCAAGTTTTATCTCAATAGAACACTAAGAAGTGAGTGAAAATTCAGTTAGCAACATACACGCATACTAACACGGTAAAAAATAAAGGGAATGCAGGGTTCCCAGGTTCCCTTTGTCTAGCCTGTTATGTGTGGAATATAGTTTGAAACTAAAACAAATGTTTGTAAGTTTAACTATTAGACTGGAAATTTGCGCGCTTTTAAAATGTAACAATTCATAAAATATATTATATAATAATAACATTAAAAAATAACACACCTGCTGACATTAATCTTAGAGAGTTTCATTATTTCGTCAGACAGATAAAAAATTGAGGTTACATTTTAAGAATATTTTTAAAATGAAAGAAATTTTAGCTTTACTTTTCATACTTGAAATGGTTACTAGACTAGGACCACTAAAATATTTTTTAATAAAACTTTTTCATTTCATTATTTCTTATGGTAAATTTTATTTGGAAATAGTGGACGTTAATTGGAGAACGTGTAGGAATGGGACTTTATATATACTTATATAATTTTTTCTTTAATATTTTAGTATTATTATTCATATTTTGGTAATTATATAAAGGGAAAGAGACTGCCTGCCTTGCTAGTGGAGGATAAAACGTGAAGCAAAAAGAAAATATAACATAACATAACGTTTACACGACGGCCTCATTGCGTTACTCGGTATACCGAGTAAGAATTGAATCCAAAACAGTCACGTTTACAGTTAGCAGCGACTAACTACGCCACGATAGCCTAGTAAACATTTTATTAGTCAATAATATATATAGATATCCGTCGCGTGGCCTAGAGACTTAAAGTGTGAATGGAGTGGAAATGAAAAATGATACTTTATTATTACTTTTTAAAAGTCCCATTTAATAATAGAAAAAGGGGTTAATTAATAATTATTTTTATTAGATTATAATCTAATAATTTAAATTTTATATATTGTAGAGTACAACTAGGCAAATAATACTGACAAAGTTAATGTTGTGGGCGTATGCACTCATTTTGTTTGAAATGAAGTACAAATATAAGCCTGTAATGTTCTTCAATATAAATTTCATAATAATAGGTCCAAGAAGAGATTCCTATAGGTTTTGATTATTATATTTGAATTTCACACAAAATGTAGAAAGATGCATAAATGCTGATATGTTTTTGTTGCGACGACCTAAAAGCTTCTTTTTCTTTGCTAAAAGAGACCGTAGACTTGAATATTTGATATTAATTTCAGCTTCATAATTCACTGCGATCTCGATATAATGGTTTCTACAAATGGACAGACGGTCAACAAAATGTGACGACGAAAATGATCAGTTTTCCCTCTATAGGTACGGAACCCTAAAAACGACATTAAAAAAGTCTCCGAAGAATTTGAAAAGCAAATAATAGCTTGGTTTTTTTAGTTTATTGTCTGTAATAAAAAGGAATTTATAAGATTTTGCAAAATAAGAGTGCTATAAACCTCATTTTACTTGGATAGGTGTTGAATTTTAAGGAATTTATCTCAAGACACTAAAGTATAAAGTAAGCTTAAAATAAATATTACTTTGTATACTATTTCAGCTAAGATAAAGTGTAAATGGTTTTGTGTGTATTTTATATGAATTTACAGTATTTTGCGAAATTAGTTGAAATTATTTAGTATATATCTCTTTAATCTCTGCTTTCCCTATTTTTTTGAGATATTTCATATTGGGAGGTTTATCCTAGACTACATTTTTCATTTTTTTTCAGCTTCACTCTGTGTTCCAGGCCGGCCTGTCACTGAGCGCGACTGTTGTCGGTTCGATTCCTATTCGGGAAAGTAAATTGCTCTGGTGACAAGACAAGGTGAGGCGGGGCATTCGGGACGAAATATCTCGAGAAAACCATGAAAGGTGGAGGATGGAGTGTTGTGTGACACTGGGTTCCGTCTGCCTACCCTGCTACATGCGGGATATGACGTGAAGTAAAAATATCCACACCCGTAATAGAAAAATTTTTTTTTACATAAATTTATTTATCTATAGTAGCATTTATTAAGCCCGCTTCGTTAGAAATATTCCAACAAAGCATCAAAGTTGTGTCAACGTCTGTCTTATTTTAGAGCCAGGATTGTCTAACACTGAAACGTCCCTTTAGAAATTTAAATTTCTGAATATATCTCTCGCTTTAGTGACTCGATTTGAAACGCTTGCTAAGCCTATTTTTTAGAGAAAGGTATATATACATATATATATATATATATATATATATATATATATATATATATATATATATATATAACCCGAAACCCGAGAGTTCCGTACCATTTTCAGGATTGTAAGTCAAGTTATAAAAGTGCATAAATTTATATTTGTGGGCAGATGTATCATTTTGAAGGAACTACAATTATAAGTTTCTGATAATGATGAATGACATTTTCTTATGTTTTATATTGACCTTAACATTTGTACTATTCAAATTTTCCTTTTATTTATGAAACTTTCTTTATATACGAAAAGTACTCTATAGATTTCGATTACGCGGTAAATTTCATAACAAAAGGCACCAAAACGAGGCATAAATTTGTTTGCAGAAGGTACGAAAAAAAAATACGTAGTATAGGGCATTTTCATAAAGATTGAAGAAAACGATGGCTAAAATTTGCAATATTACGTGTTGCGGGTAATTTGTGTAAGGTTATTTAGCTCCATAAAAGATGAATGCCGTGGAGATGCGAGCGTAGCGTTTGGCGCTCCGTTTTTTCTGACCTTCTAGGGAAGCTAAGTTAAGTGACCGTTTTAAATTATGTAAGTGCACTTACGGAACTCTTCGTGGACAAGTCTGACTTGCAATTAAGCGTTTTTTATAACATATAATTAGAATGTTATTACTTTGTGAAAATGCATGCATGCATTCGTGAAGATAAAAATTACAAAAGTTAAAAAAAGGTCTTTACAAATTCAACAAATATATTTACCAGAGCCGTCTGCAAAAGATATAGACATACCAACCTAACGGCCTTGAACTCACTATCATTCTTATCGACAATCGAAGCCGTGTGTAGTAAACTTCTTTGGCAGTGTTAGCTGATTGATGCGGGAACTGAATAATACTATTCAGTTTCGTCTTTTCCTTAAAAATTATGTAAATTGTATCGTGTGCCTCATTTATTTTTGTTTTGGGTGAACGGAAAAAATGTGAGCTGTATACTTTTGTTTAAATTAAAAACAAAAGATAGATTTGAAATAGAAAACATATAAAAAAATATTTTACAGACGGGGGATCATTATGTAACTGCGAACGCGGCTGGTTGTAGGTTCCATCCCCCCGAGAAGATACTATACTATACTATACTAACTTCACGCTTTATCCCTAGCGGAGTAGTCAGAGAGCGCCAAACGCTACGGTCTCTACATATCAAAAATATATTTTTCTTATTTAAATTTATATTTTTATTTTTTTTCTCTAGTTTCGAGGCAAAGCGCGGCGTGGAGTTTAAATACTCAACACCTAATTCCTCCAGAATTTGGCTTCCCTCTACCTACCTTGCTGTGAGCGGGATACAGCGTGAAGCTCATTTAATTTTGATTGAATTTTTAATTTATTTTCACGATTTATTTTTTAAGAATTTCTCTCAATTTCTCCAGACCCGGTTAGATAAAGTGCGGCGTTGCTTTTCACTATTTATTACACAATGTCTCAAATTCGTTCGGAAAATAGAAAAAGGAATGTCTTGACTAGGTTTGCCTTACCAATTACTATATGGAAAAGTGTATGAAGCTGCTAAATTACTTTAAACTACTCTGACTCTTGTGAGAAATTGACAGGACGTAATATTTTTTTAGCGTCACGATGTATCCCGTATATAGCAGGATAGGCAGAGAGAACCTAGAATCCTAATGTTAAGACACTCCCTTTAACACATTTTGTTCCCTACATACTGCCAAATTCTGGAGGAACTTATTTTTTTTTTCCAGAGCGGAGATCGGACCCACCACCTGTCACGTTTGCAGTCATACGCTTATGTCCCTGCGCCACAACTGGCTTTAATATGATATTAACTGGCTTTATGGTGTTGTGTCACTACTAAATACTACTAATTATATTTACATTATTTTCCATCTCATTAATTATATTGGCACATGACATTTTGTGGCACTATTAAAAATCATATTTTGCTATTATCAATGTATTTTTATTTTTACTTTTAAAATATTAAGAATTGTATACATTAACAAAATAAATAAATCATTTTAATTTCTGTTGTAAAGCAGATATGATTTAACGCACACTCCCAGGCAACCGATGTAGGAATTAAATTTGAATATTCATAGAATTTATATAGAAATAACCCATTGAAATGTATAAAATATGTAGAACTGGTGCATTATTTTTTTATTGAGCTTTCTCGTATCGTTTCATTAGCGTACTTCTTATCGTTCTAATGAATCTATCATTACATTGTTATTAATATTATTTGTATTCCGTATTCCGTTCCGTAGAATAAAACCTTCAGCATTAATGTAATGAGACCTCTTAGGTTGGGCCAAACGAGATCAAAAAAGGTAAACATTTTTATTTACTTATTTACTCACTCACTCACAGACTCACTGACTCACTGACTCATTGCTTTCACTCACTCACACTGATTCATTAATTTGACGTGTCTTAACCAGCTGAGCATGATCTTCTTTATTCTCACCGTGACATCCTCGTTAGTACCTGCCATTCTATGTATCTCATTATTGCAGAATTGAGTAGCTAAGCAGATATTTTACGAAGAGATCGTATCTCCACGGCTTTCGTCTTCCTTTAATTCTTCTTCTGTAATACCCACGTTTCGCTGCCGTATAAAAGAGTCGGTACCAACACTGCATAATGTACGCCCATACACGCAGCTGTGGTGACGTTTCACCGTCTCATCAATGCAGCTAAGGTTCCGTTAACGCTGTTACATCATCCATCTCGTATCTTCCAACTCTACTGTACATGCTTCCCAAATATACCACTTCATTCACTTATTCTAATATCTTGCCATTTCTTCATCTCTTTAAAATACAAACAACAAATATTATAAATAGAGGCCAAAGTGCCGAAATGCAATAAATAGTAGATGATAAGTTTGATGGCTGTGGTTTCGATCTCAATCATCAAAAAAATCAATTTAAATAAATTGATTAAATAATCAAATAATTATTTTCATTTACTTGTTCTGGTTTGCGTTGAGTTTTGACACAACACGCAATGTCTCAAAATTAGGCAGAAAAGTAGGAAACGGTGTATATTAATACTTCCATCCATACGCCGACACTATTTCTAGCGACAATCGAACCTACAACTGCCGCGTGTATGTACATAACAGCTAAAATATCAATAATATTATTATTGTGTATAGTATTATGTGATAATATTAAGCAATTTCTATTATATGCATGTCCATTAAAGTGGTCAAGAGATACATAAACTATGATTTTATGACGCGTGCTATAACGAGAGTTAATAATGATTGTTTTCCGAAGGTTCTATGGAGATTAGTATGTTAATTTTATGAGCTAGGAACATAGGATAAGTTAAAACAAAAAATATATTAATAAATCCAAGGTATTTTACCTATTTTTACAATAAATTGTACGTAAAACTATGGCACATTATTTTAAATATTTTATATGACATTTTTTTTTATTACACAAAGAAATTGTGTCATTTGTCAAAACTCGCTAAGAATAATTAGCATTCTCTTAAATAATCGTATACACTGAGGTCGCCGTGATGAAATGAGACAGCATCTGACTCTAACCGCGACAGTTATGGGTTCGATCTCCACGCGGTCAAATAAATATATTTTATTCACGCTCGACGGTTTGGTAGATCCTAGTGTTAAAACGTTCGATTGTAGAAAATCTAAAATCGAACATTTTAACACTTTCCAAACCATGATATATAAGAAAAATCTAAGTAAGTGTCGATATTACAAAATAAATAACAAAACAATAACTAAGATGCAATATTTGTTTTTAGAATTCTGCTGGAGGGTTGTTTGGAGTGGTCCGTCCAATTGTAGAACAGGTTGTGCACACACACTCGCTCGTATGTATTGTCAATATTTGATATATTGGTCATATCTTTTTCTTTGGGGATTTTCTTTATCAAGTAAACTATGAATTATTTTTTCTATCTCGAAATCTTATCACTTATCTTATTTTTAACTGACTTTTCTTTGAGGCCATCGTGGCTGTAACGCGAAGGTTGTGGGTTCGATCCCTACTGGGCAGAATTCATTATTATTTATTAATATTTTATTTACGCTCTGAAATGAAATGTCTAATATAATGAGACTTTTTCTTAACAAAATGCCCGGCATTGAGTTCCGCCACTGCCTCGACAAATTCAGGAGAAAGTGGGGAACGGAGTGTCTTAACACAAAGTTCCCTTTACCGACCCTACTGAATGCGGGATACAGCGTGAAGTAATTTTTGTTTTTGAAAACGTGAAAGTTCGTTTATATAAAGTTCTTGTGGCGCTTGGCCACAAGGCCAAGACTTGGCTTGGCTTGGCTTTCAAGATAGGCCAAATAGCTCTGTACGACATTTTGTTTTATAGTTCTTATTGATGCAGGCTATAACTTAATGTAACAAACAAATAAATAAACAACCAAATTTAGTACTAGATTTTTTTTTATGGAAAAGACACGGCAAACTAGCGTGCGGGTCACCTGATGGTAAGTGATTACCGCCGCCCACGACCCCGTCCAACCCCAGAGGAGCTACAGGTGCGTTGTCGGCCTTTAAGATGGGTTGGGAGCCGGGGCCTGGCATTACCTGATGCGAAACGCAGCGGCATAAAGCCACTACTTCACGCCGGTTTTAAATGCCGGGGGTGGTAATGATCCGGTCGAGTCTGCCCATGCGTGTTGCCATTGCTGGCGACGTGACTCTACCACACGTACTAGATTTGCAGTATTAGTTGTCATTATTGAAGCAATAACTTTAAACACAAGTGATGACTTTCAGTATGTGAAATTTTATTTATGTAGAAGTGTCTTATAACTGTCTGTATGCACTGCTTTTAATCTGACGATTGTGGGCTGCATTTTAACATGGATGAATAAATTATTTTTTCTCCGCTATGATAAGTTAGTTGAGTTATGCCATTCGTCTCCCACAATGTCTCGAAAATAAGGCAGAAACGAGAAATGGAATGTCTTAACTCTAGGGTTATACCACCCTCACATAGCAGGGTAATATGGAAAAAAAGCGTAAAATTGTTTTTTCTCTGTCTTCATTTTTTATACAAGTTTTTGAAAATATTTTATATGGATAAAAAACATTTGTGTTTTTTTTTATAAAATATTAAGAGAAAAATAACAGCAACACTTTGTTTAATTATTCCCATATTATATTTGTTGAGACAAACTATAAGCTAATGACTAAACAAAATCTCTTGGACGTTTTAATTACAATCCTTACAAAATTAAAAACAAACTATAGTGTTCACATATATATATATATATATATATATATATATATATATATATATATATATATATATATATATATATATACATACATATATATATATATATATATATATATATATATATATATATATATATATTTTAAAGTACCCTATATCCTTTATACCATATATATATTATAAGACCACTAATAATATGTGTACAAAGTTTCTTAATAATTGGTGAAGTAGTTATCGCTTTGAAGCGTAACAAACAAACATACATTCAAATACAATATTAGTATGTAAAATAAATTATATGCTTATTATTAACTTTCGGTTGAAGGTGCCATTGAGTAAATATATAAATATTTCTTCTCAATAAAATACATCACTTAAAGCTACCGTTATGCGCGAGCACGACATTGCCGTAAGTTTTTATGTAAGAATACAGTATAGTGTAGTCTTGTATTTTATTGAGGCCAGTAGTGGCGCAGTCGCACAAAGTGTGACTGAAAAACCGACTGGTTTTGACACTCGAAGAGTTGAAATATTTACTTAAATTTATATTTCCATTTCTTCGCTCTGTTGTCGAGGTAAAGCGCGGCGTTGAGTTCTGCCACTCAACACGCAATGCCTCCAAAATTCGGCAGAAAGCGGGGTACGAAGTGTCTTAACATTAGATTGCCTCTGCCTACCCTGCTGTGTGCGGGATACAGCGTGAAGCTACAATTTTTTTTTTGTATTTTATATTTCTATCTATCAACCTATAAAAATAGCTTTCATATAAATTTCTTGAAACTGTAAGCTTTCTTTCTTGAGACTGTAACTGCGACAGGTTGTGGATTCGATTCCTACTCGAGGAAATGAAATAATTAAATATTTTCATTTCCACTGTTGAGTTCCGTCACTCAACCAGCAATTACTCCAGAATAAACAGAAGTGGAAAAAGAGAAACGAAACTTAATGGGAACGGAGTTATTTTTACACTAGGGTCCTATCTACTCTCGATACAGTGTTCACACTGTAAAATAAATATGAAGTTTCTATAGTAAACGTTTAGTAATCAATTGATATGTTGAAGCCGTCTGGAACGTATTTAAGTACTATAGTAGATATCCTGTACAAGTGAACGAAGCAGGTCAATATCATTAATTCTATTCTACATACTTCTACAATTATTAAACGTACAATATTGGCATTATATTATTATTAATATAATGCCAATATTGTTAGACCAGTCCTATATACAAATAAAAGTAGTTATAATACATTTAAAACTAAGAAGTCCAGTCGTGGCGAAGAGGCACAAAGTGTGATTGTAAAAGCGACTGGTTGTGGGTTCGATCCCCACTCGAGGAGATGAAATATTTTCTTAAATGTATATTTCCATTTATCCACTCTGGTGTCGAGACCCTGCTGTGTGCGGGATATAGCATGAAGCTGATTTTTATTTAGATTTATTATTAAAAGTAAATAAAAATATTCTATTTAGGGCTGAAGTTGTAAATTTATTTTGATTTATGCTTATATACTATAAGGAGACGGAAAATCTTGAGCCCAAATATAAAGAGTTGAAGTGAGTCTCTTAAATTATCAGTTTAGTGGAATATACATGATTTAGAATGTAACTAACTCACACTACCTTAATCTGACACGCTTGAGAATTTTAAATGATATTTATTTTTACTAATCTGATCTTTTATTATAGGCAGGCGGCCATATATCTATATGAGGGGTGGAGGAAGTACTTGACCGAGTACAAGGACTCTTTCAGTATATTGATGGCTGGTGGCTCAAATGCTGGCTAAAGCGTGAAGCTTAAAAAAAAAAAAATATTATAATTTTTATAAAGAAAATAAAGAGTGTGTTCAAAAAAAAGAATAAAAAAGGTACGAATAACAAAAAATCTGTAACAACACATATTTAAAACAAAAACATATCCCTAAAAAAAAAATTTAACGCGCAAATGTTTTTTATCTCACAATATATATATATAATCTGTACATATATAAGTAATATAGATCTTTGGTATAGAACAATTTAAGTCACTTAATTCTTAGTGGTTTTTATGACAGCATTTTATATCTGACCCAAAAAATACATATAAAATAGAACACGGAGGACATTTATTATTTAACAAGGCATTAATCTATTGTCTCAAATTAAGAAATTGAGTTCGTCATTTGATTAATTGCTTTCAAAGCCAAAAGATCCCAATTTAATAAATATTAAAGAAACTGATTTTAAATATTTTTAAACATTTTTAAAGTGTTATTGCTCACTTAGGAAAGAAAAATACTTATTGAGAAAACGTATAAAAATTTGAACGTAGCGGGACTAGAACCCACGCCTTCTGTCTTGGTCGGTTTCCAGGAGGAGCGGGGTCGAGTCTCGCTACGTTCAAATTTTTATACGTTTTCTAAATAAGAACATTTATTTTAACATTAAAACATTCTGAAAGTTTTTTTAGCATATCGCCCTATCCTCCATACAGGTAGTGCCACATCTTTAGTATTAAAACACTCCGTTTCCCGCTTTCAGCTTAAGTTTTTAAAGCATTGCACGTAAAAAGCCTTCACAATTCATCAGAAGGATCTTAATGGGAACAGAGTATCATAACACTAGGTTCCCAAGTTCCCTTTGCGTACTCTCCTATGCGGGATACATTGTGAAATTAGAAATAATCTACTATGAGCATTGTTGAGTTCCGCAAACTCAGCCACGACACACTATGCAGATCTTCGGAATGTAATTGAATAACGGATCTTTTGACACTGAGTCTGATACTATTTCACGAGCTTAAAACGCCAAGCTAAGAAATTTATAAAAACAAAACATTTAAAAATGTTATTTGTTTCGCATTAGAATGCGAAATTGAAGTTAGAACCTAAGATAAATACTTTCTTTTTTCTACTTTACGCTGTGTCTCACATTTAGTAAGATAGGCAAAGGGAACCTAATGTTAAGAAACTCCGCCCCCTTTTTTTTACGTAAAATTCGAGGTATTGCATGTTTAGTGTTATAACTCAACGCCGCGTTTTTGCGTTTGTACCAGAGCGAAGAAACGAAAATATTAATAATTAATCATCTATTCTGCCGATCGGGGATCGAACCCACAACCATCGCGTTACAGTAAATATATACTATGACATAAAAACACAATTAACACCCTAAAATATACAACAGTGAACTGTTTATTATTCGCTTAATGAGAATAATTTTCACTTAATTAAAATCGTAAACAACGAATTAAATGTAAAGAAGTGCTAATGTTAATATAAATAACGTCCCTATTCTGAAGTTGTATGTTTTTCTACGTCCTAAATTAATATTAAATTTGAACAAAGGCCCGTGGTGACTCAGAGGCACATAGTGTAACTGTAAACGCGACTGGTTGTGGGTTCGATCCACAATCGAAGAAATGAAATATTTATTGAAAAATATATTTAGATATCTTCGCTCTGGTGTTGAGGCAAAAGCGCGGCGTTGAGTTCCGCCACTTAATACGCAATACCTCCCGAATTAGGCGGAAAGGGAGGAACGGAGTGTCTTCACACTAGGTTTCCTCTTCTTACCATGCTGTGTGCGGGATACAGCGTGAAGCTGATTTTTTTTTATTTAAGTCTCTGAAGAATCTGCTTTCAAATGAAGATATCTTCAAGCATTTCTGTATATAGTACAATTGTTTGTCGAAACTTGTTCTAGTTTGCATCCTATTGTTTTGGTGAAGAATTACTCTGAAGATGTTTCTAAAGAACATTATTTTAAGAGAAATTTGTTCTTTGCTAAACTTGCTATTTTTATTATATGTATATAATATAATAGGGTATTACCTAGATTGGCGGAACTCAACACAGCGAATAACCTAAAAAATAAAATATTACATTTCCTTGAGGGGGAATCGAACTCACAATCACTCGGCTATGCCACTGCGCCACGACTATCGTCAGTAACTAGGTCATTTAAACATAAAAAATATAAAAATTAAATAATCACCTTTTCAGCCAAAAAGAACTAAATCAAAATTGGCTCATCCGTTTAGGAGCCATGATACCACAAACAGACATGTCAAACTTATAATATTCTGTTTGCGTTAAAATCTGTACGAATGTTTCTCACATTATGATTATATTCTTTTCTTGAATTAAGAAGAAGTAATTATCCACATTTTAGTATAAGACTAATTGGATTGTTTACTTGCTTCAACTTCGTTGTCGCGTCGTTGACCACATACTGTACTGCCCTCAAAGGACTCAGACGTTGCCCACTAGACTGTTATACCAACTTTACTACTATTTAGCCATTTCGGAAATTTTCTATGCCATGCCGGATTAAACGACGACTTGGTTAAATAAATGAAACTTTATATAATTAGAACGCGTTGTGAATGAGAAAAACATTGTGTTGGGGTTGGCTTCTATGTTATATTTTCTTTTTATATTCTTATATGGAATTTGGGCTTTCTTTTTTCTTTTGGCTTCTTTTCTTTTGAAAATGAGGAATAATATTTTAAATATATTCTTTTATTTCATTGTTTTAACTTTATATATTATCATATCATATATATGAGGACAGTAAGATAAAACGAAGTCTAATATCCATATATCTGCTCTGCCAGACACAAAGCATAGGCATATGCCTATGCTTCGTGTCTGGCGCCTATACCCACAACTTGTCGATTTTATAGTCACTCTAATATTAGTGTGACTATAAAAGCGACAAGTTGTGGGTTCGATTCTCACTCGAGAAAATTAAATGTTAAATATTTTTATTCGACTGGTTTTGGGTTCAATCCCCACTCGAAGGAATGAAATATTTAATATATTCAATTCTTCGCTATGGCCAGAAAACAAACGCGAGGGATTGAGTTAGACCACTCAACATGCAATGCTTCGAATAATTGGCGTGGAAGTGGAGAATAGAGATGATGGGCTCTTAACTGAGCCCATCCTCTGAATACCTTGTTAATTACATTATACAGCGTGAAGCATTTCAAACATTAATATATATTTTTTTAATTAACTTTTGAAAAGATAATTTCCCTATTTCAAAAAGCAAAGTCGAAATTAGAAACATTCACAACTTAGCTTTTTATATACTGTGCTTATGATACAATAACAGCGTCAATTAAAAATGGTTTTTAGCGATTCTTTTTGCCATATTTGGCATTTAGCTTAACATTTTTTGCTTGCACAATAGATCCTGAAATACGCAGGTACTATTGAAATTTGGAAACAGATAAACAGATAAATATAATCATTTCATGAAACACAACTAACTAAGGCTTCAATATTGAAATGTAGGTTACATTTAACCCTTAATTTGATAATGTATGCGCTAACATACATCAACTTTAAAAAAATATTTTATATTAGAAAATACATAAATAACGTAAAATTATATTTTTATCACCTTGCAACTTAAACAACTTTTAGTAGAAAATATAAAACGGGCATCTGGTGTCACTAGTTTAGACATTAGTTGATGAAAATGACGTACCGGCGGCCGTCAGCTGTTCTCTCCAAGGTATTTATATAATTTTATTGATTATTACCCAGTTTGGGAAAAATTTCACGACTGAATCCTATGCTTGATATCATGATTATATAATTTGTCTAATAAGTTTGCAGTTTTAACTTTTTACATTGGTGTTATTTTGGATATTAACATGATGTATGCTGTGACATACATTGCCAAGCTTGTTAAAAAAATACCCCTATTTAATTTGTATGTCAGGGCATACATTGCCAATTTTAGGGTTTTGCTTTGCTTAGTTTGTATATTAGCATGTTTTTCCTTTGCCTGCAGCAAAAGCTTGAAACTCGTGGTGGTAGAATTTTAGCGCTTGTCCCTGCTCTAAATGCACCCTCTGATGATAGTGAACACTCTGATATTGAAGACGGAATACGTGTGCACACACCGCTTTTCATGTCCAGCTCCTCTGCAAGCTCAATTGATAGCTCTTTAGAAAGACTTAATCTTTTAGACGATGAAGATCCCACCAGCGAAAATGTTCGCCTTACACCAATTTTCCAAAATGTTTATTCAAGCCCTTCTCTAGAACCGAATTGTAGTCAAGTACCAGTACTGAGTGATATTCCCTCATTTCCCGCAACGCCTGTAACCCCTGCTACTCCTGCAACTGCAACACTAATTGCACCTAATGCACCCCCTGGTTTGGTAACACCTAGCATGTCGACGAATGCCTCCTCCACATTACGTATTTCCAGAAAAACAAGATCACAACGTCCCACTGGTCATGTTGCTAAACGACCTAGACGTATGCAAAAGTTTACTCTTAGTTATAATTGGAAAAAAGCTGTGTTTCGACATGCGGCTTCTATAGAAGAGGAATCGGAACCTGTCGGGAGCGACACAGTCCTGACTCCCCTGGAGTATTTCTACAAGTTTTTTTCCCCAGACATTTTGACAGATATTGTCGAACAAACAAATACGTATGCAATATCTCAAACTGGACGTACTCTGGGTTTGACTGAAAACGAATTACGGGATTTTTTAGCGATTCATATCATTATGGGTGTTGTAAGCATGCCGTCTTATACTGATTATTGGAGTTTGCGATATAGATACAAACCTGTGGCTGATTTGATGCCACTAAAACGATATCAACAAATACGTCGTTTTTCACATTTTGTTGACAACAACGTACAAGATTCTGACAGATACTATAAAGTTAGGCCGTTAGTGCAAAAAATAAGAGACAATTGTTTAGCTCAAGAAAATGAAAGGAGATTACATACAATAAAAAGATACTGCAAGGACTCCAAAACGAAGGTTGACGTTGAATGTCCGCAAATTGTAAAGGAATACAACAAGCATATGGGAGGGGTTGACTTGGCCGATATGCTTATCTCCTTATATAGAACACCGTTCAAGACAAGGAGATGGTATATCGGCATATTTGCCCAAATTTTTATTTCTTGACATCTGCATCAATAACGCGTGGCTCCTTCACAGAAGAGATTCCAAGACAAAGTCAATTGCTTTGAAGGACTTTAGATTCGAATTATACGAAGGTCTAAAAAAATACCAGCGTTCTGAGGGTAGTAACAAAGGCACCAAAAAAAGAGTACCACAAGCCAGTCCAGTTGAAACGTCACGATTTGACAACGTTGGTCATTTTATGACAATGACCACACAAGGAAGATGCCGATTGTGTTCAAAACTTACAGTCGTACAATGTATGAAGTGCCAAGTCCGCCTTTGTTTCGTAACTGGCAAAAATTCCCGTAATTGTCAACTAGATTACCATGTGCCTACGTAATTTGTATGTATTTTTTTATGAAAATAAATAATAAATATAATAGTTGTTTTTTTTACATACATAGTCAGTACCTGCAGTAATTGGCAATGTATGCCCCTGCATACAACACATTTACGATTTGTATTCTTGAGTAGTTTGCGGTGTATGTTGTGGCATACATGAGTTTTCAGGAAAACTAAGCTTTTCAGATTTTTTTTCAAATTTTTCTTTAGTCGTTTTATGTGTATAAATAACATCTCTGATGACAAAATTCAGGTTTTATAGCATTTTATACTTTGCCAAATTAAGGGTTAAAACCTGGAAGTCTTGAAAAGCCAGCCACAAAGGCTTTTCAAGCAAATTACAAACTGTTACTCCTAATTGTATATTGTAATAACCAGAATATGCCTTCAAAAGCTTAATTAATAGATTTCTTCTCAAGGATATAGATTGTGATTGCTTTTAACTATGATATCGGTTCGTCGGTGAATTTAAATAAATTAATTCATGATATTTATTTCATGAATAAATATATCTGATCATGAATGAATATATAAACATTTGTGATCGAAGTAACAATCACGTGACGATGTTCATTAATAAGATTTTGCACTGTCTTTGGTTACTTTTCTTAATATTTTTGTTCTTAAAAAAAATTATTGCTATTCATTTCAAGTTTTTATGTAATACAGCATTGTATTATGAATTTGAGAGCATAATAAGCCATTACATTTGTATGCCACAGGATACAGATTGATTTTTTAGTTTTAGTTTTAGCAGAGAAGTATTTTATGAGTACCAAATTTCAAGTCATTCATTGTTTTTTTTTCTCGCAGGGGATCAAAAGATATGTATCCAATCCTGGGGTAGGACCAGATTATGGATGTGGTTCCCGACTTCGACAGAAAGGAAGGACCCGGGAAGTTGGTAGAACCGTGTCCGTAGCCCTCCTCAGATAACGCACTTCTCTACGGAGCTTACTTATATTTTCAAATTATCCCTTATTCCGATGTTTATGGACCATTCTATAAGATAGATAGGATGTGCCGATTCCCCACAATGCAGTGGTCAAAAGAAAAAGACTAATTTATTTGATGACCAAGACGATTGGCAAGCACACGTCCACGGCAACGCTGTCTTCTCTGAAGAGATGGATCAGCCCTCTCTCGATCTCGCCCAGCAGCCTCTTTTTGTAACATGACAGTCTCACAAAGGGTGACTACGGTTGTCCACACTGATAGGTAGGTACCTAACGTTTGTCCTTAACTACGGGAAGGAAAAGATTACGCCCTAGGGCCCGTCTTGTATTGTAAGGGTCGCAATGAATGCAAATCGCTGCTATCTGACGTCCAATCTTAAACAAATAATCACCGCAGCAACCGTGCCCGGTGATTGTGTAAGTTGCGTAACTCGCTGTTTTCGTCTCATCCATGCCTCGAAGTCATTTGATGTTAGCCCATTTTAACAAAGAAATTGAAAAATTAAACCACCTCCTAGAAAAATTTAAATATATTTAAGTATGAAAATTTCGACGCAGCTTGGTAAGAACGTATGGCTTAGTAGTTAGAGCGCTCGGTCGGTATCCAGGAGGTGCGGGTTCGAGTCCAGCTACGTTCGAATTTTTATACGTTTTCTAAACAAGTATTTTTCTTTCCTAAGTGTGGAATAGCATTTTAAAAATGTTAAAAATATCTAAATATACGTTACCCTTATAAGTGATTATTGGAGTTGTTGTCTTTAAAAAAGATAAAAACATCGTTTAAATTAATCATAAAAACTCCGAAGTGAGGAAATTTCGCTTGTTAAGTACAACAATTTAATATTATAGCTACGGAAAGCTCACGATGTTGTTCAAGTGTATTTGACTGTGTACTCGTATACACATAATATTTAAGTAGGTCGTCATGGTGCAGTGAAACAGTGTATGACTATAATAATGATGGTTCGATCCGTAGTCGGGGAATGATTATATTTTTATAGAGGCGGGCTTGTTGGGGGGCGGAACTCAACGCCGCGCCTTGTCTTGATACCAGAGTGAAGAAATAAAAATATTAAATGTTTAATTTAACCCCATATACATACATACGTACATATCTATATATATATATATATATATAGGGGTGGCCTTCATGGCGTGATGGAGCTTCGTTTCACTATAAGTGTAATGAATGAATTATATTTAAAATATTTTCAATTCCTTAAGAAGCCAAAAGCAATGTCTCATGTGGAAAGTAAAGATTGGAGTGTTGTATTAGATTCTCTTTACTTGAAATACGGGATAAAGCGTGAAGTTAAAGGCTACAAGTAGAACAGTTTAAAAGTTCCTGGTACGTACGGTTCTTGATACCTTCTTATTATTAAGAAATTATCATCCAGTAGGACTATTCAAGTTACTTCTAAATGTACTTAGAAGCACTCCTAAACAAATATTGCCTAAATTAAGGGATTATTTGGTATTCTAGTCTCGTTCTATCTGTAGAAATGAAAGTAAATATTAAATGTTATTCTATACTTATTTGGGAAAACAATAAAGAATCTCATTTAGAGGCCAGCCGTGGCGCACAGGCACAAGCGTACTGCTATAAGCGCGACAGGTTGTGGTTTCGATCTTCGACTTACACTCCAGGAAATTAAAAATGTAATATTGTCATTACCTCGCTCTAGTAAAGAGGCAAAAGCACGGCGTTAAGTTCCGCCACTCAACACGCAACGCCTCCAGAATACGGCTGAAAGTGGAGTACATGCGGTATGGAGTGTCTTAACCACCTACACTGCTGTGTGCCGGAAACAGCGTGAAACTGAAAACACATTTTTGTTCTAAAAATAATTTCATTGAAATATCCATAATTATTAATATTTCAACGAGCAATCGTATTAAATGTTACATTATAGTAAAATAAATGAATCGTACATTTCAACTATAGTTCTGTAATGACTTTGTAAAATAATACCTTAACTTTAAATTAGGTAGCAATTAACTTTGTTCCATACCATTGCCATTTCAAAACCTGTTTGTTTCAGTGTCTGACTTTCAAGTAATATGTGAATATAGGTTTTCTTTTTTTATTTTTATATCTATAGGCCACTCGTGGCGCAAGATATCAAGGGTATGGCTGTAAATATGATAGGTTACGTGTTCAATCTTCGGCTTACAATTCAAGGAAATGGAATATATAATATTTTCATTTTCTCGGATCTGGCTACAAGGCTAAGCGCGGCGTTAAGTTCCTCCACTCAATAGACAATGCGTCAAGTACGTTTCATATATTCAATATCAGTAAGGTTTCAGCTGCCAAATGCCGTGACAATATCTCGAATGTGAATAGTAAACTTTATAGATTTTATTCCAATAAAATCTTATACAGGAAAAAGAGTCTCAAATTTCGACTATATTCTAAGTTGTTTATTTTATTTTTTACCAAAGAAATAAAAAAAATATTAACTAAGTGTTTTTGTGTGGCGACACACTCTGACCTCTTATGATTTTTATCAATATATTATTTTCTTATGTTATATCTACGCAATTTCTAAGCTTCCTGTTTCCGAGTTCGTGTTAAATATACTTTACTAATATAATAACGCTAAAGAGTTTGTTTAATTGAACGTGCTTTACTCAGGAACTACAAGATCGGTTTGAAAAATCTTTTTGAGTCGTACAGTCTATATGATATCACATATAATCGTTTCTGTGTATCCCATTGCACCTGCGGTCAGAGTTACAGAGTATTAACGCTGAAGTGCTTTCTGATGCGATCTTTTCTGTCCGGTTTCATATTCTTGCATGAGAAATACTCTATAAGCCGGACCGGAACGATAGATTTCATTCTCAAGATATGCGTGCTTAAGAAAGCCAAAGCGAGGAAATAAATAATTTAGTATTATTAAATTATTTATTTCCTCTATATTTAATTTTTCTCGAATGAGCATCGAACCTACAACATCTCGCGCTTGGGGCCGTACGCTTGTGCCCCTGAGCCACGACTGGCATCAATGGTATTTAACAATCATTAAGTTATACAGATATTACATAAGTTATTATAAGCATAAATGCATTGAAAATGCAATAAATAAAATGTAAATAATTTTGTATAGCAATAGTATCTATCCACTAGAACGATAAAAGATGTTCAATTAGTAATGTCGTATTTTTGAAAAGTTGAATGTATATAGAATAAAAATAAAAATATTTTCTAGAATCATTGACTTTTATTTTAATAACGAATGAATTAATTAATATTTTACCTTTTTTTTAACAAAGAACTGTCAATTGCAGATAGTGAGGTCAAGAAATATTATATTACAATTAGATTAGAAAATTATATTTTTATAGTACTTATTAAGAAAACGTATAAAATTTTTTGAACGTAGCGGGTAAAAGCAAATTTCCGCTACCCAAAGAAGTATCAAAATCATAGAATTATCGTATGATAAGAGAGAATACTATTATTTTTAATATTTTTAAACATTTTTAAAGTGTCAATCCAGACTTAGGAAAGAAAAATACTTATTAAGAAAATATTATTAATATAATAAATTCACATGTGTTATTTATTTAGAAATAGCTCCACTACACATTCAAGTAAAATAGAAACATTTCCCTATGAAACCAGTTTTATAATCTGGTAGAAAGTATCATAAGGGTTGATATAAAACCGTAATAGTCAAACGCTTTCGATCAATACACAAGAAGAATTCACTCATCACACAATTATTTCTCTATGAACACCTCGTCAGTGACAAAACACGAAGCTAAAAAAAATATTAATATAAAAACCTACAAATATATATATATATATACATATATATATATATATATATATATATATATATATATATATATATATATATATATATATATATATATATATATATATATATATACATATATATAACTCATGAAAAAGAATTATACAGTTTGTCCACAAGTATCATTCGTAGGCGTTCGAGGGTAAGTCTTATCTCCACTTAAATCAAGTTTCTCAAGACTGGAAATCTTTATTTTTATCGTAATCTACGGTCTATATTTTATATATTGGCTATATTTTATATTGAAAATGTAGCTTTTCAATATGAATTTGGTTATAATATGAAAATATATTTTTATTATATTAGAAACAAAAATGGGTAATAAAAATTTATTTACCGCCAAGTTCTTATGAGAGCCAATTTACATATACATTTTTTACAAATAACATTTCAGTTCAGTTCATATTTGGGTTTCCAGGTTCCCTCTGCCTATCCCTCTATGTGCAGGATGCAGCGTGCTAAAAAGTTAGGAGGTCATGGCACAGGGGCAAAAGGGAGTGACTGTAATGTGATGGTTGTGGGTTCGATCCCAACTCGGGGGAATGAATTATAATTTATTAATATTTTCATATCTTCGTTTTGGCACCAAAACAAAGGCCCAGCCTTGAGTTTCACGACTCAACACGCAATACCTTGAAAAATCAGTGGAAAGTAGGGAACGGAATGCTTTAACACTAGGTTCCCACTGCTTGCCCTGCTATATACACAAAATACAGCGTGAAGTTGATATAAAAGAAAACTATAATATTTTAAAAAGTACAAAAATATTCGTATCAGTGTCTTACTATAAAAAGGTTTATTCAATTTCTAAAGGGTTTATCCCTTTATATCTTATTACGTTCCGATAGGAATATCCTTAATATAGACCAAAATTCATAAATATGTATTTAAGAGGAGTAAATAAAAAATTTAATATTTAGTTTTTCCGCATACTTTCAGTTTTATATGGACGTGTAAAATAAAGATTAAATAAATAACAAGTACGATCTGACTGAACATATTTATGATTCAGTAAAAAGTTTATATTTTTATATGTCTATATGTGCTTGCAATATGCTTGTTTTGAAGAGTCAAGCAGGGGGCGGAAACCTTGCTAACTATCTGACTATGAACGACGTAATTTCTAACATTATTGTCAAGAAAATATAAAAAAAATGAAAACTTTATAATTTAAAGAAATTTAGATACTATTTTATGCACATTATTTGCCTAATAAAAAGTACCCAACCACCTAACATCCATATTCCTTAATAGTATTTACAGGTGTTGGGTGTATGCGCACAGAAACTTTCAGGCTTTATAAAATAACGAAGGTATGGCTTCCTCTCTATGATTATATCTTCTAATGCTTATAATTGGAATAATAAGAGCTTATTGATATAATAAGCAAATAAAATTAAATAAATCAGCTTCACGCAGTATCCCGCACACAGCAGGGTAGCCAGAGGGAACCTAGTGTTAAGACACTCCGTTTCTGCCGAATTCTGGAGGCTTGCGTTGCCACTCAACACGCATCTCGATCTCAACGCCGCGCATATATAATAAGCAATTTTCTAGAAAATACTTTAAACATATAAAAACTATATAAAAAAATTAACATATAAAATCGTGTTTTTTCTTTTTATTTCTGGAATTTTGGAAAGGCCTGTTAGTCCTCACAACAAATTCCATTTCCAGGGAGACCCGGCTGTCCGTTGTCTATCACTTACTCAGTAGTAAGGCTCTGTTATCAGGTATTCAGTTTAATGATTAGATATTCCGTACTAAATTCTTTTTTCTTTTCACAGTAGTATTAGCGACATGTGTTAAATATTAAGTAAAAAAGTACGAGTATTTTATTCCCTGTACATAGAAGGCGCGTGAAAGAAAATTTCCACGCAACCACGCATTATTGGAGTGCCTCGTATCTGGATGTCTAGATGATGTAGATGGGTTTTGAGTGTGTAACGTACTAAATATGGAACGGAATGCTTAAACACTAGATTCCCTCTGCCAATCCTGCTATGTGCGGGATATAGAGTGAAGCTACAAAAAAAATATAAAGAAAAATATACCAATTTTATATTCTATAACTTCTTTCAATTTGATATTAAATAACTATTAGTTCTAGTTGACTATATTCAAGTATTTTTTTATTTAATTTAACAATTTTATTAAATTGATAAGGTAGCTAAGTATCGTAGTTAAGTCGAGTCGAAGCTACTTGAACCGATTATAAGCGCTGTACAAAGCGAGGGCCTCGTTTGCTTGAGTATCTGTTCTAATTAGACTTGTGTAATAAGTGCTTATATTTAAATAATAAAGTAATGAAATAGGTATTACGTAGGTACTAGAGCGAAGAAATGAAAACATCAAATATTTCTGGAGTAGGAATCAATAATAAATATTTTTTGTACTGGTTAAACGTGATTTATGAATGTAATGTATAAATATTAAAATTCGTCACTTATCACCCAATTTGATAATTGCGATTTTTACAGATGATGTTGAATTTCTGTTGCTGTTACCGTTGTTTACGCTGTATTCCGCACACAGCAGGGTAGGCAGAGGGTACCTAGTGCTAAGATACTCTGTTCCCCATTTTCTGCCGAATTATGGAGGCATCGCGAGTTGAGTGGCAGGACTCAACGCCGCGCTTTGCCTCGACACCAGAGCAAACAAAATAAAATATAAATTTAAGTAAATATTTCATCTTCTCGAGTGGGGATTGAACCCACTACCAGTCGGTATTACAGCCACACTTTGTGCTCCTGCGCCAAGACTGGACGATTATATTACATATTATTTTATATATGTGTCCGAGTTTGATTTCATATCAATACTATTTTTCATATAAAGTAAAGCTACGTTCGAAGCTCAATAGGGTTCACAAATCGGATTGTCATTTTATTATTGACTGTTTTTACGTATTTGGAGATTTAAATTAGGATCACGTCCAACATTACTTTACTAATAAAGAATTTAAATTCCCATTTCCGTCCCGTAAAGGCTGTTCACGTTTAACAAAAACTTTTTCTGAGAACAGTCGTGGCGCAGGGACAGAAGTGTGTGACTGTAAGCGCGACTCTGGTTGTGGATTCGATCCCCGAAACTACGAAATGTAATATTTATTTAATTTTTTTTTCATTTCTTCACTCTGGTGTCGAGGCAAAGCGTGGCGTTGAGTTCCGCCATACAATACGCCTTCAGAATTTGGTGGAAAATGCGTATTGGTGTCGTTACACTAGGTACCCTCTGCCTACCCTGCTGTATAGGGATTAGGATATGAATGGAAATGGTGAATTAAGTAAGAATGAGTCACCGTTTAAATACATGATACATTATAGTTAAAAAATATAATTATATTTTTTAAAAGACTACTTTTTTTAAGGTGCGGCAGCAATGTATTTCGTGCCCCTATATACAAATGTAATGATTTTATATTTATAAGTTTTAATATTCGCAATAATATATAATAAAAATGTAAATTAACCTAGTTTAATAAAAAGATGTTTTAAAATAAATAATATAGAACTGTCACCAGAGGACATGAATAAAAGGACGCTTTATGTGGTCGGAAAATTCTAGATTTACTTTTAGACTTGGAGCGGAAGTAGAAGGAGGTCCTCTAGAATAACATACTGTATTAGAATTTAAGATGGACATTGTACAAGCTTAATAGTATTTTACTCTGGAAGAAATATAAGTTCTGTAAAAGCCTCGAGGTGTTTGATTTCGTTACACAAATACTTGTGTTGTCTATTAATTTTTCCTTTATATCATAAATTTGTATTATTTTGCGAAAAAAAAATTGAAATTAAAATAATTTAAAGAAAAATCAAATTAATGTATCCAAAGTATCCCAATCGAATACACAATGATACAGTTAATCATTTTCAACTGGATGACACAAGTATTAATAAAAATATTTTTTATAGTGCAACGTTGATAAAAAATGAACTAAGTCACGTTAATGATTACAATTTACGTTTAGAAGAAATAGAAGAAAGAGAAAAATGTACTCTTAGAAAATTTACGATTAGAAGCCGCACCAACCTCCATATAGCTCCAACTTCAATAGTCATCAACATGGCCAAAGTCCAGATAAAAGCAAGCTTTACTTCCTCCATTCGTTGGTATACCAAAGCAACGAACGGAATATTTTAGTCATGATTGTTAGGAATTGTAATCACGACGGTTGTGGGTTCGATTTTCATTTGGAATGAATGATTGATTATTTTTATTTACTACCGCCAAGACAATTCTCGGTGTTGATTTGTGGCACTCAATATCGAAAATTGGGCGAAAGTTGAGAAACAATTTCATACTACTAGGTTCCCTCTGTTGACCCTGCTATATACGGGACACCGCGCGATCCTATAAAAATATATTTTACTTAAAAATGCCATTGCTTTATTAAATTGGCTGAAAATTAATAGTTAAACATAGCGCAAACAATATTTTTTTTATTTGAAAAATATGTCTAATTATTGCACAAATAAACAAAGAAGAAAAATTAAATAGTTTGAAATAAGCTTTTCTTAAAAAAAAATTACACACAGTCGTTAAGAAGTTGTGCCTTAAATTATGTTAAATTAATTCTTACATCTCGCTTAAGATTTGCGTTCTTAAAGATATTTTCCTTGTGCATTATTGTGACTGGATTTCATTGTACCTGGAACAAAGTAGAAAGTTTTTAAGATTAAATACTCAACAAATGAAAAGCTCTTTCACAAAAAATATATTTTTTAATGGTTCAAAAGGGTAAAGGTTAAAACGGAACGGGCTCTTACTGATTATATTAAACCTTCACTTCTTCTGGGTTCTCTTTGCCTCTTTTCCTGTGCGGGAAACAGAATGAAAATAGATAATAGTAATAGTTCTACTTCTTCTTATCTTCAGTAGGTTCTCTGCGGTACACAGAAGAACTTATATGTTTTTAGCTTCACGCTATATTCCACTTGTAGCAGATTATCAAGAAGGAACATGAGAACCTAATATCTATACTTATAATAAATCTGTAGAAAAGTCGTTTCTGTACATTGAAAATATTTAAAAAAAAATTAGCTAGGGTGTTAAAGGATAACTAACAGAATCCATTTCCAGCATTTTTGGAATTTTTGTCTGTTTGTCTGTTTGTCTGTTTGTCTGTTTTCCTGTTTATGTGAACACGCATCACGTCAAAAGTACACTATATATTTAAGCAAGTTTTATACGTAAAAAATATAAAAAATACCAGTAAATCAAGGTAACATTTAGTGTTTATTTCATTGTAATAGCTTCACTCTATCAAAAGATATAAGTATTTAAGTTTCCAAGAAGCTTATATTTGAGATATATCATTTCTATCATTTCTCTATGAAGATATAAATCAATAATTATAAAGGTCAGTTATGTAATCATTACACCATTCATACATGACGAATATTACAATAAAAACAATTAAGCCGATTGTACCGCTCCCGCACCGCGCTCACGTCTTAGCTCTTTAAATCGCTTAAGTCGTTTCTGAGATAAGCGTCGACTGACAGAAAAACCAAGAAACCGACAAAATTTATAAATATTATTGTTGCTGATTCTATTACTTTGTTAATTGCTCCAATAATAATTTGTTTAATGAAAATCGAAAATGTCATGGTTTTAATAATTTTCACATTAGAAATCATAAGTGCACTGCAAGCATACATTATTTATTACAACAGGAACGTAATTCCCTGTACCGAAACAAACAAATAATTCACAAATTTAAGCGGGTGAAGCCGCGAGCTGGTTGCTGTATTTTATAAAATTTTATGTTGTGATTATAATAGATGGATCACGTGGTGATGTCAATACGTTTCAATCATTGGCATGTAGGTACGTTATATTAATTTATAGTAGATATATTTCTCAAGAGAACTTAATCAAAACTTTGTATGTAAAACAATACATGAAATAATCATGTTAGGGAAATATCAAATTTATTTTATGAATCAATCTTAATGTTATATTCGAAACAAATGAATTGTATGTAAATTTATAAATACGTTTCAAGTATGAAAAAAAAAATGCAATAAAATTGCGTTTCTGCTTTTCTTTCCAATGATTTATATTTCTATATATGTGGGACGTAAATGCGGGAACAGAGCTGCCATCTTAGTACAGAGTAACCTCTAAAATATATATTTACGTATAGTTAAAGAATAAAAAATGTGAAGAGGAATGTGTGATTTCTCTATAGAATATATTATTCTACATTATATCATAAAAAAACAGTACATATAACGGTATCCTCCTGCAGTATAATTATTTTTAATCAACATTTTTGAACTTTTAATTTTGAACATTTTAAATATTTTCGTGCCATTATGATGAAAAACTTAGACAATTTTTTAATTTGAAAAAAAATAATTTATTAACGATAAGAATGTTAGTAGTTTTTCAAAAGGTATAAGAATTTAAAAAATGTCTAAAATATGCTTTCTTCGCAAGTATTGTAATAACTATTAGTTCTATTCACTAAAAAATCACTATAAATATTAAATATGCTCAATTAGTGTTTTTGTCAGCACCACTTTAAATGAAACCATAGTTAATCACTCTATAAAAGCCTAATAAATACAATAAAAAAAATCCTAAAGGTGAAAAAGTTATTTTTCATACAAAATAAATTATATACTATCGTTGATATTAAAATAAAACGCTATTTGTCATTAAACACGCAAACAGGCGATTTCGGCGGTTTCCCTATCAAAGGGAAACCGCCGCATACGCCTCATTCCTAAATCGAGTCGTAGGTATTGGCGACAAAGTTCAAAGTTCCTTAACCTTTAGTAATACTTTTGTAGTAGTATGTGTTAACGTTATTGGTATCTATGCGTAACTGCGTCACACTGTATTTCGTGGTATGGATAAACATCGATCGTGAAATGAAAAAAAAAGTCTACGTCTAAACTGTTGAGGTATCTTGATTAATTTCTTTAGGTATGGGCTTAAAATATTTTATCCTATATATTGCCCCCGTAAAAGGAGCGCTGACGCTTCCATTCTGTATTAATATTAAAGGCCATCACGGCGCAGGGGCACAAAGTTAGGTTAAGTTACTTAAAGCTTTACGGTTAAGCCCTTTCTGAGATTATCCAGAACGCACAGATAAACAGACAAATTGACCAAGTTATATTACATTGTTAAATGTCCGTAATAATAATTTTTCTAATATATCTTCCACGTACAGACACCGATGAGTTAGGATTTTATTGTAAGTAGCGATATTACTATAACTATATATCTATAACTATAACTTAGGTCCTAAAGACTCCTTAAGGCAAAAGTTTAAAGAAATTAATATATTGACAGTTGCATCTCTCTTATGGGTGGTACGAAAATGCGACTGCGTTGCAAACATACATTATAGGTATATTAAAACACGAACATAATTTTAGTGTATTAAGCAAATAATTCTGTGGTTTAAGCGGGCGAAGCCGCGAGCGGGCCGCTAGTAATAAATAATATTTAATTTCCCCAACGGTAATTCAATCCACAACCATGGCCTTTTCAGTAGCATGCTTGTATGGCACGACGATTTCAAATTTTATATTTTAATTATATACGGAATGTTTGTATACTATTTTAACTATTCCATAAAAGTCTAATACAATTTTTAAAACAATCCTAGGGGTGAAAAAAATATTTTTTCAAATAAAATAAGTAAGCGACGCACGCAGACATAAACCTACCAAAGGGAAACCGAAATCAAGTCGTAGATATTGGCGACAAAGTTCAAAATTGCTTAACCTTAGTAGTATGTGTTTACGTTATTGGTATCTATGCGTAACTGCGTCACACGACATACAGGTGTGGATAAACATCGTGAAATGAAAAGAAAATACTACGTCTAAACTGTTGAGGTATCTTGATTAATTTCTTTAGGTATGATTTTAAAATATTTTATCCTATATGCTGTTCCTGTAAAGTGTAAACGAAGGGCTAACGCTTCCACCTGTGTAACTAACCTTTTCAATGCAATAATATCGATATTACTGATCTGTGAACGATCGTGTCGATATAATCTAATTTATACTGTGGAATAATTTACTACAGAATAAACAAGAACCAAACTCACAATCATTTACAGTAAGTACTTATTACAGCACTTAATACTTTACTATGGAAGTATACTAAATTAATACTGTAGGTAGCAATTTTGACAATATTCTGAATAAAACAACGATTTACTATTATTATAACATATATTTTCTGTCTAAAGTACATAAAATGTAACTTTTTATATAGTTTTTTATAGAAACGTATACTATGAAAGTATTTTGTTTTGGATATTTTTAACATTTTTAAAAGTGTACGTCGAAATGCTAACAATATAAATAAGTTGGCTTAGTGGTGCAGTGGTGGCTTAGTAGAGCGCATGGTCGGCTTCCAAGAGGCGCGGGTTCGAGTCCTAGCGTTCAATTTTTTATACGTTTTCCAAATTAAGTATTTTTCTTTCCTAAGTGTGAAATAACACTTTAAAAATGTTAAAAAAAAATAATATATAGTATTCTTTATTGCCAGACGATATTTCTTGGTAAATTTGTAAAAATCTCCTCATAGAGATGCTAACAACATAAATAAGTTCGAATTTCGTTTTAGAAATAAGTATTTTGTTTGATTTTGAAAGTAGTAAATATTTTATATTTATTACTGCTTAGTTAGTATTGTCTTAGGGTACGGTGTATATTACAATGTATATTCCCTATGAAAATATCTCATACCCCGGGTAAGAATCGAATTCAGAACCGCCGCGATTACAGTTCGACGCTGGGCCGCTGCTCAAATTCATTTTTTTATATGCTTTATTTAACAAAACTAATATCATTTTCCAACAAAATTTAACAGAGTTGGCCTACATTATAATAACTGTTTTCTTCAAAAGCTTCCTTTCTTCCTGTCAAGTATTTTGAGTTACCCTTAGATCAGTTACTTTTTTCTTCAGTAAATATTATAATATATTGAAGCTATTATGGCAATATTTTTATATTTATACTATATGATATAGGTACCTGTGGGTTCGATACCCCAGGAATCTAAATAGGAAACTTGTCGCCTGTGTAATGATGAATGATGATTACATGTTTAAACTTTTGACTTGATTTCACAGAATTATCAATTCTTTTATCTTGTTTTTTCTTTAAAAAGGCATAATATAATATAAAATAATAATAATAATTTCATTCCACTGCTGTAGCACTGTGTATGCCACCTTCTCACTCACTCTGAGTGAGAAGGTGGCGAATACGAAAGTGGAGGAACCACTTAAGAAAAAATTGAAGAGAGCTTGAGGAAAGTGAAAAATGGAGTGTCATTGCACTTTGTTTCCTCTGCCTATCGTGGTTTGTACTTCTGACTTAAAAGAAGAGGTGGTTCCCAATTGGATTGATATGTTTTTTTTCTACTGCTCTTTTTAAATATGTTAGTGTACTACTTATTCAAATTAAATTAAAAACTCGTAATTGAGATTAAATTTTAATTTTGAAATTTGAATTGTTACATAAACAACTCGTGTAAGTCCATCTGGTGTTGCGGTAACAATTTATGCTTGTATCCAATTTACGCTTGATGCTCCCAATAGCCTTTAACGGTCATATAAATATGTATAAAGTCGTATAAATAAATTAGGAACATTTTACGGCTTTGCAATGGATCATCGGAGTTGATATATTTTGTGAAGGTATAGCGGAATTTGCGTTGGTTACATCCAATTTCTCAACAAGCTCAATCCATGTCTTAATAAACCTTATTTTCCCATGAGTTATTATCGTGTACATGTTTTCTATTTTCTTGCGGCGATAGGTCAAAAATCTCTGTCTATCGCACTTGCCTTTTGATCTATTTTAAAGTGTGGTATATATATATATATATATATATATATATATATATATATATATATATATATATATATATATATATATAATTTAATATTTTAATATTTTAATTCAAATATTTTAATTCAAACTAGGGGAAATAAAATATTTTCATTCTTTTTTATTTATAATATATATATATATATATATATATATATATATATATATATATATATACTTTTGCGCTTACAGTTAACCAATATTAGAGGTTTCCTCTTTAAATCGACAGAAGGAAAGTAGAGCGCAAAGTAAATCGTAAATTAGATTCGTACACAAAACATTTTAAGTCCACGTCACTCCACTAAATATTATATATGTACACATACAGTACTAGTACAACACTACATTTATAGCAGATATTTGACATTTAAATAAATTTGGTTTCTATTTTGGTAAAGGTATAACCCGATGAAATCATGTTTTCTTGATATATTCACATAAGGTCAATTGTGACATCTAAATTTAACGTTAGGTTAACTGTTCTCTTGAGGTCTCTATACGGTTCTACGGGACTTCCTTCTCTATACGGTTGTTTCAGAGAATAGCTTTTGATCTTTAGGGGTCAAGTGTCACCGTACTTCAACTTACTAAATCTTCACACTTGAATGCTATTCTAAAGTAAATTGTTTTTGATATTGTTTTTTTGTCATTATCGTGTTTTTCTATGTAAGATTAAATATAGGAATGATCTCTTACGTATTATCGACGGCGTAATTAATACAAATTAAAGATATTCTTTATCCAAACATTTATTGGTTTCTTTCCTATACATAACAGAGGGAACTTGGGAACTTAGTGTTAAGTAATACTTCATTCCCATTTAAAAATTATTGTTTACCACTGTCTGTTTAAAATTGAGTCACTGCTTACTGAGTGACGGAACTCAACGCTACGCTTTGTCTATCGTTACTAGAGCGATAATATAAAAAATATTAAATATTTTATTTTTCCAATCGAACGTTTAAACTTATACAGTAATTTGAATTTTCAAAATAATATATTATATTTAATTTCCTCGCTCTAGTAACAACACAAAGCACGGAATTAAGTTACAACACTCAAAACGCAATATTACGAAAATTGGACGGAAAGTGGAGAAAGGAGTGTCTTATCACAAGGTTCCCTCTGCCTACCCTACTGTATGCGTGATACAACGAGACGGTAGGTCCTGTACTTAAAGTCGGTTAAAATTAATTAACATTTAGCAAGCAAAACGCAACTTAGCAAATACGTACTTATAAAGTTTCAACTAGTATGCAATACGTAATATGCACCGTAACTTGCACTATTTCCGTATTCCTTCTAAAATTTGCGAAGACGGTTCGATTGACGGTCAAAAGAAACTTCATTTAAGATAAAGTGTTTCTGTAGTCGTATTGGGTAAATTTATCAAAGTGAATATGAGAGGTCATGGTCATTTTGTAGTGTTTAGACTTCGTAATTGGAATAAATTTTCTGCTTCACATAACTCCTAAAATACGTAGGTATTGCGTGCTGAGTGGTGGAACTAAACGCCACATATGCCTCGATTATATTTTACACCAGATTATGCTTTTCCCCACCCCCACCTGTGAATCAAATCCACAAAAGGCTGCGTTTACAGTCCCAAATACATTATCAAATAAATGTTACACTACAATTTTATCCACAACGACATCTTTAGAACTCAAAAGTTTTTAAGTCATTTTTAAAGATAGTCAAGCTTCCGTTTCTTTTATAAATATTCCGCGTACAGGATGTACTTGAGACTCGTATGAGGAGGAAGTCATTTGAGCTACTCATTTCAAAGGTTAAGCTTTAAAAGTGACATCTAAAAAAATCTTTTACCAATACTTATAATAAAAACGTATTAAAAGTTGAACGCCTCCTCCGCCTTTGTGCCGCGTGATCCCGGCCGAGAATAGGATCATCCTGGTACTGGTGGTGTCGTAAGAGGCGACTAAAGTACGTGTGGTAGAGTCATGTCGCCAGCAATGGCAACACGCATGGGCAGACTCGACCGACTCGATCTACGTCGACCGGATCATTACCACCCCCGGCATTTAAAACCGGCGTGAAGTAGTGGCTTTATGCCACTGCGTTTCGCATCAGGTAATGCCGGGCCCCGGCGCCCAACCCATCTTAAAGGCCGGCAACGCACCTGTAGCTCCTGTGGGGTTGCACGGGGTCGTGGGCGGGCGTGGGGCACTTACCATCAGGTGACCCACACGCTCGTTTGCCGTGTCTTTTCCATAAAAAAAAAAACCGTACAAGCACTCTCACTAAGTCATACGTTCTCATCGATCTACGTCGAAATTCTCATACGCTTTTTACAACTTATTTATGTTGTTAGTATCTCTGTAGGGAGACTTTTACAAATTTCCGATACCCAAAGATTATCGTTTAGTATTATGGTTTGACAAGAGAATACATTTTTTTTATATTTTTTTAAATTTAAAGCTTTATTCCACACTTAAGAAAGAAAAAATACTTATTATGACAACGTTTTACGGATGACGGGATTTTAGCCCGCGCCTCTTTGGAAATCGTCCAAGGGAGGCCGCCGTAGATATTTTAGTATTTGTTGACATCGTGGCATCAAAAATACATCATCCGTAAAAATTATAACTATCTCGGTTCATGAGATACTATGTGGTGACAGACGGACAGACACACAGTGGAGTCTTAGGAATAGACCCTATTCCTTTTTCGTTTTCGTTTTCCGTTTGAATCTACTTAAGATACACTGTTCCCTGCTTGCCGCCTAATATCTCGAATATATTATACTATATTTCATACTCACTGGGTGTAGAGTGGCAAAACACAATGCCACGTTTTGCCTTGTCACTAGGTCGGGGAAATTTTAATAATTCACTTCCTCGAGCAGAAATCAAACCCACAACCGAATTACGTTTACAGCCGAATGTACTCGAAACAAAGGAAGTATTAAGTAAAGAGAATTGCTAGTACTATAGAAGTATATGAGAAATAATCATTTCGACTTCATCATCAAAGTCTAAGTAAAACTGACGTAAATAAGAGCTACTCGTAGCATGCAATACGGTTCAAACTGAACCTTGCGCTGCGGCGTGTGAATTACTCAGTATAGTACAATAATAAATTAAGTTAGGCTCCGTTAATTTGGAACTCGCGGCACTCCTTTGAGAACGTTCTTGGGTGTTGGATTTCTAAGACAGATGGAAATTGTATTGAATGTTATAATGTAAGATTTTAGTTGTATATTCATATTATCATTAATATCAATTGAGGCCAGTCATGGCACAAGGACACAAGCGTGCGGTTGTAAGCGCGACAGGTTAATGAAAACAATAATATTTGTTAATTTATTGTTAAAAAAATATAATGATTAATGGAGAAAGATTCGGTGATGATATTCTCCTCCTAGCCAAAACGCCAAAACAACTGGGAATGATGTCAGACACATTAGACGAAGAAATTAGAAACACATTAGAAGTAGAATTACAAATTAGCGTGACCAAAACAAAAGTTAAGACGAATTTCGCTAGAATACCCATACAGGATAAAACTTGTAATATAATATATGTTGACCTCGGTTGACCTTCGAAAACACAGTATCAAAGATACTGGAGAAAGGTACACGTAAAAAGCATGAGAATCCCCTGGAAGGCACGTATGAAGAGGCTGATGACAGTGGACGAGGCGAAAGAGGTATGTAGAGACGTTTGGTGCTCCGTTCTCTCTGACTACCCCGCTAGGGATAAAGCATGAAGCTAAGTTAAGTTAAGTTAAGTTAATATATGTTGAGAACTATAATATATTTACGTAGCATTCAGTAAAGTAGATAATGAAGAAGAATAAAATAATATAGAAGAAGTTTTGATAGAGAATGAAAGTGAAAATAACTGATTTCAACAAGTAGAGACCAGCTGTCTTGTTCGCACAGTACTGCGCTACTATAGCCTCAAAATAAAAAAAAACATACAATAAAAAGCGTTTTCGATAGAAATCGAAATTATAAGTAAAATTATAGGGACATTTTACTTATTATGCATGTAAAGTTGGTAGTATTGACCGAATTTCATAAAATTGGAGGTAAATTCCGTCCTATATGTACTGCGATTTTCAAACGAAGGTTACACGTTGGATAGTGTATAACCGGTGGTCGCAGGGAGTGCCAGGATGTATAGAGGAAGGAAAAGTCTACTACCACCTCAGTAAAATGATTCAAGTTTCATACTGTCTCTATTTTAGATAATGTGTCTTTGTATTATTGCCCATTATTTTAAAATTAGATCTTATTTAAAAAATTAGATATTTTTGAAAAGTATTCAAAATATATTTTTTCGAGCTTTTTTTGCGTACATATGGTATTTAAATTTTTTTTTTCAATGATCAATATCTCCTTAATGGTAAAATTTCTGATCAACGTATATAGGTAAAAATAGTTAGAAATTAATTTTCCTATTATTTGTAATAATTTTGTCTACCAATCATCCTGTATATATTATTTATAAGATATTCCTGGAAGTGGGTCCCGTTAAAAAATATTTGTAGGGTTGTGTAATAGTTTAATGCTGAGTTATGTGAACAACCTCCTTTTATACATTTTTGGAAACCCGGCGTTTTGAACACTGCAGTAGTCCGTGGTCACGGGTAGAGTACCCGTACTACTAAAATAAAAAATAAACGCGATTAATCCGGTTAAAATAGTTTCATTTAAAATGTGTAATAATCGTGAAAATCAAAGAACCTCCGTTTACTTTGTAATTGTTTTAATTCAATAAATGTGGAAAAATTTCAACAATATATATTTTTTAATAATAATAAAAAATAAGCCGACTATAAAAGCAACCAAAAAATTTTATTGAATGCAACTTATACCTATACCTTAGAAAAATTAAGGCAGAATCGCGACGGATGCATTTTTTTTTCTTATTATCTTTTTAAATTTTTTTTATCAGTTATTTTTTATCGCTGTTGTAACAGCTATTTTATTAGAAATGACTTTTTTAACCGAGTGATTTAACAGTTCCATTCAAAATCTAATTTTAGTTTTCTTTGACCGCAAGAATGTTACAGTTAATCTCTTTTATTAAACATAAATACCCGTAACAACGGGTACTTTTTGCAGTCACTCAGACGGTAGTCAGTTATTCTACTCTCGACAATCCTTATGAGCAATTAACTAATACATAACTAATCAATCTTTCTATCAGTCCAAATTATCAAACATAAAAAACGTAATCATTCGATACAAATTTTCATAATATTATTGGAAAACTTTCAAATTTGTTTATCTAATAGCTAAAAATGCAAGAAAAGTAAAGAGGAAAATTTTCAATTAAAGTCTTTGCAAAAGTAACTGTCTCAAAGAAATAGAAGCAGAAGTATTTTAAAAAGTTCAATGCAAGAATATCTACCTATTGCTGATCCTGCAATCACTAGCTCCAGGAATTCAATTAACTATTTAAGTTTTGCAAAGGAATTTTGTAAAAGTTATACCGTATTGCAGGTGTTTTTATACAGTAAAGATACTGCTGTAGTTATTTTTTTTTACATTACTAATCTCTTGTAAATTTTTTTTATATTTGCCTAAAATCTATGTTAAATAGGTTTTTTAATGCATCGTATTATTTTAATTTAATATCATTTTTTTTAAATGAGTACTCTGTAAGAAATCTGTAAGAAAATTGTTTTTTTGTAGAGAAAAGCTTTTTAATAACTATTTAATTTTATTTTTCTCGTCGTAATACATTTAACATCTATTCCTTTAAGTAGATATTTGTTCCAAAATAAAGAATATTTTCATTATATTTTTTTCAAGCTTTTACTGCACAGGGGGTTACAAAGAACTTCGTGTATGCAGTACGTCTTCTGCTTCCCGTCTGAAATGCAAACATTGCGTGTTGAGTTGCAGAGTTTAACTCCGTTTTTTTGTCTTGGAAGAACAAAGACAATAGAATAATATTCCTCTAAACGGAGATCGAACCCACAAGCACTGCATCGTACTCTATAGCTACAGATTTTTTATCTTGCAATATAGCAGAAATTGAATTCCTGAAAATGTAAGCTAAGAGAAGTACATTTAAAATTTGTTGCTAACGTGGCTGCTGTTGATTACCCTGAGGGTGCCATACATAAATATATGACAACAATCCCCAATAAACACAACTTTATACAGGACATTGTAAAACAGGACGTTGAGAATGTAAACGGCAAACAATATTGAGACTTGCTAACCATCATTGGTTAGCATTTCCGGTTTGATATTTAATCGAATAAAAATATCGATATTAAAGTACAAATTGTTAATTGTTTTGCAAACACATTTATTATTTTTTTAAATTTATATTTATATTTTTTTATTAAAATGCATAGGTGAATTATATATTGTTTTACTTCAATATTATTAAAATATTACCTAATTCCTGAAAAGTTTATTTTTACAATTTTCACGTCGTGTAACGTAATGGGTTGTATTTCCATAACGCAATTGAATATATTTAAAAAATATATTTTTATTTCCCTGCTCTGGTACATAAATCTGATGTTAAGTCCCACAAACAATGTTTAAAAAATTGGACAGAAAGTGGGCGACATCTTAGGATTGAACTAACAACCATCGCGTTACAGTTATAACCTTGCGTCTCTAAGCCACGACGGTATTTAGTAGTACAACTTATTTAAAATACATTTGACAAATAACCATAACAAATTTAGATTGAAGGTGCGACATTTATATATCTTTGGTATCGACAGCTCATTATAAATCAAAGGTTATCCAACTATTGACAGCAATAGAAATGTACTTATTACAAACGAAGGATTAAATTAAAAATATTCTCGACAGCGTCGTCGTCGTAATTAGACTTGTCAATCAATCAATCCTTTACTCTCGATTTGGTTCAATCGATCAATCACAAAAAAACATTTTCTTTCACAAATCAATTGATGATAAAGCATTTTTGATATTAATATGCACTAGTCGTAGTGTTTTTCTCTTTTTTTTTATTATATTTTTTTGCATTTTAAAACAAATGTAACATTACATATTTTAATTATTAGTACATAGTATGTGGACATTGGGTCTCAATGGGATACCATCTGAGCGTAAACTTTATAGTTACAAATTCGATTTCCTTCCGGAACAATAAATTATTTTTATACTTTCGATTTAGTAAAACAGTATTCCGTTGAATTGTGCCAATCAAAATATTATAATTCCTCGAATTCCTATAGAAAATCCAAGGGGAACAGTCTCTCTGCTGCTACGCAGGATACAGCGTGAAGCTTAAAAAAATATACAGGGTGATTGGCAGTTATTTAATTGCTTGCATTACTGAAAACCAACCACTGAGCTATACGTTCTCATCGAGCTACGTCGAAATTTTTATACGCTTGTAACAACTTATTTATGTTGTTAGCATCTCTGTACACAGTTTGATTTTTACCTTCATTCGTTTCTTTTATATTTTTATCCTCAAAACTCTTTCTTTGTTATTGTCATCAATCTTCTACTCGGTCTCCGGAGATCCAACATGTTTTGTATGTATAACATTTCTTTAAGAGCGTCAATGACTTCCTTTATGTTTTGATATTTAGACAGTTTTTTTCGCTATTTTTTTTAAACATATTCAATGTTTTTATTATAAGCTTAATGTATTATAGACAATTTTTTGAGTAATTCACATTCCAGTTTTTATGTTATTGTTATTGAAGTTGAAGCTGTTATGGCGCAGGGTTACAAGGGTGTGACTGTAACGTGACGGTTGTGGGTTTGATCTCCACTCAAGGAAATAAAATATTTATTTAAATTTATATTTCCATTTCTTCGCTCTGGCGTCGAGGCAAAGTGCGGCGTTGAGTTCTGCCACTCAACACGCAATGCCTCCAAAATTCGGCAGAAAGTAGGGAACGGAGTGTCTTAACACTAGGTTCCCTCTGCCTACCCTGCTGTTTCCCGCAAACAGCTGGGTAGGCAGAGACATTGACAGAGACATACAGTTTGAAGTTGAAAAAAATATTATAAAGAAAAAAATTCTATACTTTTAGCGATTTTGAGAATATTTCGACACGTTTTTGGAACTTGATCCATAATAATAAATCTTGAAATCACATTTTCTAAATTATTTTTTTTGTGGTGTACTGCGAAATTATCACGAAGCTTCTCGATTGGATCTGATGTCGAGGTTTTAAAGGTTTATGTTCAGCTTCTTCAAAAGAGAATCTCGGGGAAAAGACAACTCTAATAAGAAAAGCCCACTGAACACATCATGTCTCTTACACATAGAATCTATTTTGAAGAAGCTGAAAATAAACCTTTAAAACCTCAACATCATCAGTATGGAGAAATGACACGGTGTCCTTTACATTACCATTAAAGCCCGTCAAAGGGATTCGAACTCACAAACTTCGCCTAATAACAGATGAGTCATTGCTTGTAATATCTATGTATGATTGAATATAGTCGTAGTTAAACGATGTATCGCGTGATCGATTTCAAATATTGGTACTAAACAATACAATCGCATGCAATCCGATGTTTACACTAAATTTCTGTTGGTTAGAGAAATTTCTAAATAAGGATATATATTAAAAAGTAAAGATGATTAATATAAAATAATTATTGATATTACAAATCTAACAACATAAATAAGTTGTAATAAGCGTATAAAAGTTTCGACGTAGCTTGATGAGAACGTATGACTTAGTGGTCAGAGCGCCTGGTCGGTTTACAGGAGGCGCGGGTGCGAGTCCCTCTACGTTCATATTTTTATACGTTTCTAAATAAGTATAAATTTAATGTGATTTTTTTAAAGTAAATATAGTTTTTATCTTGCGATCAGTAAGAAAGTTAAGATAAAAAAAGAATCTTGAACGTCAGTCAGTTAAGAGATTAAATTAAATTATTTATTATTAAATTATTATTTTTTCACGACAAAACTAGTTTGATTTTGTGATTAAGTTCCCATAAATATCAAGATAGACAAATGAAAAACTAATTAATACATTCTATCCACTTTCCGCTTAAATTTCGTGTTTAAAAAAAATCAATTTTTCCGAAGTAATATCGACCCAATCACCATTATTTTTATAGTACGACGTTGTTCCACAGTGCCACAACCTTTTCTAGCAATATTATTAAGAAAAATATATATATAAACAGTGCAATGCAGAACAATCCTGTTGAAGTATTTACCCTATTAAATAGCAGTAGCTCTGTGAAGTTAAAATTAAATTGACGTTAACATACTTAACCAATTTTTTGTGTTATATATTTTTATATAACGTAACAATTAACCCTTTTTTATGTAATTAATCTTTAAAAAATGCGTTTTTTTCCCTTCATCCCTCAAGGTGATCATTTTTACTTTTAACTCCACTATATCTACATTTAACACTAGAGTTTAATATAAATGCAATTTAATAACACCGTATTGACCAACTCCATTAATCTGCACCTAGCGTGATGCACCACGTTATGTAAACTTATAACGTCAATACATTGTTTTTAAGTAACGGAATCTAGTTTAACCTTATATTGACAGTTTCATACTCGATGAGCTAAGTCACATAACTATATTAATATTGTAAAGAAGAGTTTGTTTGGTTAAACGCGCTATCTCAGGAACTGTTGCTTTGAATTTCAAAATTAGATTTGTGTTGGATAATTCATTTATTGAGGAAGACTATAACGCTTTTGTCGATAAGGCTTTTTTTGGAACATGACAAAAGTGACTGTTAAAAATGATTTCCAAAAATATAACTTAGTGTTACCCCAACAACCATATTTCGATGTAAGTATTATTGTTATTATTTAACAGCTATACGCGATTCGAAGATATGACAGAGTTAAGATACTGCGTTCTTCACTTTTGAAGTTTCAAGATAAGTGGCGAATCTTAACGCCTCGTTTGGTCTACCAGGAGGAGGTAATAAACGTAACTTAAACATAATATTTGCCTTGTATAGTAATGGTTGGCTAGTAACCTGTGAACCGTGTGGGTGCGCTATTCTCGAAGAAATTAATTATTCACATTTCCTTGCTCTGGTACAAAGGCAAAACCGCGGCGTTGAGTTGCGCCATTAAACACGTAATATCTTGAAAATTAGGCATTGTCTTTTAGCACTAGAGTCATTTAGCACTGCTATTAACATTATACAGAGTGAACCTAAATAATAAATAATTATTTTATTTATATTCTTGCAGGATTTCTTGCAAACTATGACAAAGATATTTCACTGGTCGCGTTACGTCGGTTTTGTGGGTCTCGAATCATTTGTATGGAAATTATGGGCGTTTCTACTGATATCCCTATTCCTGGCTATAGAAGCGGAGGCCATTTGGAAAGTAGTGAAGGCGCTGGCTGGCTGGGCTATTGATATGGTTGGACATAGTATGTTGATTTTGATTATTAGTTTTAAAAAGCATATTTTAATTTTTAAGTTTGTTTAATCTATGATAAAAAATACTTTTGAGAGAGTCTATATATTAAAACGTGAAGCAAAAACCTTTTCAACTTTTCTATAATACAAAAACTACTGCGTTATAGTTATTAGATAGTAGTTTATCTAGAGAAAGAGTGCAGAATGGTATTATATTTTTTAAAGAATGCATAAAAAAATATAAAATTGGTAAAATAAATATAATGCTTGACGATACAAAATGACATACACGTTGCTATGGCAACATCTATGTATCATTAAAGAATCCTCTAGTAATATTTTTGCTTGAAGATTAAATTAATGGACTAAATTACGTGTTTATTGGACAATTTTTTGTATTTTTTTATATTTCTCCAGAGTCCTTAGAATCGGTAATATTTTTTTAAATGAATTTATTTTAAGCATATATAAAGGCAGATAACGAATTTTTCATGGAACGATTGACATGGACTAACAGGTACTTTACTACCGTAAGTTTCGTGATACGGGTACACTGAATTCATTGGGGTCCAGCGTTTTGACTTTCGTCCTAATTTCGGAATAGAGATAGCTGAAATTTATTCTGTTTCGCTGCTATCTTAAATCTTAAATTTTAATACAACGAAAATTCTTGTTTCTGATTGAGAGCCATTTTAACAATTCTCTACTCTATTTATATCATTAAAGTTATAAAACATATCACTAATAGGTTGATTTCATGATTTTTAACATTTAATGTAAATTAAAATTGGAATGTAAAACAGTTTCTTGCATTGGACGCGTCGCTCTAGTTATATAAATTGGGTCTCAGAGAGACTGACTATATTTTAACACTAGTGCGTGGCTTCACCCGCTTATTTGCACCCTTAGGGGTGAAATCATTTCGCATTTATAATATTAGTAGGATAGTCTGAATTTAATTTTTTATAAAAATCGGTGGCAATTTAAACATTTTTCCATATAAATTTTCAACCCCTTATTTGAACGCTTAGGGGCTGAATTATAAAAAACCATTAAACACGTATTCAATAAAATATTTTAAAGAGTCTGAATTTCGAATTTTATAAAAATCGGTGCTGTTTTAAAAAAAGAACCATACATATTTCAACCCCTATTTCATCCCTTTAGGGTTAAAATTTTTCAAAAACCCTTCTTAGTAGATGTCCAGATTATAAAAATAAACATCTGTCCAAATTTCACGTTTCTACGCACAGCGGTTACGGCTGTGCGTGCGTACCTCAGTCAGTCAGAACAAGTCCTTTCATATATATAGAAGATTACATTACACTATTTGTTTTATTGTAGGAAGTGTAACAGCTAGATTTGCAGGATCACTGTTCTACGCGTCCGCCATCTTAGGTTTAATACAATGTTGGAGACTCTCCAGTTCTTGGGAAGACCTATCGAAGTACTGGGCTTCAGTGGAGTGGATATTGAACATAAAAGGATTGCTACCGGATAGAAATATTAGGAAAAAAATGTATAGAGTTACTATCTTTGTTGCTGTATGTGGTACAAGTAAGTTAATGAATCTTACTTTTTTTCAGTTTTTTAAGGACACAAGAGGAACCTGGGAACCTAGTGTTAATTTGTTCCTATTTTCAACTCAACGTCGCGCTTTGTGTCGTTACCAGAGTGAGCAAATGAAAATATTTTATTTTGTGCCGTGTGACCCCGGCCTAGAATAGGATCATCCTGGTACTGGTGGTGTCGTAAGAGGCGACTAAAGTACGCGTGGTAGAGTCACGTCGCCAGCAATGGCAACACGCATGGGCAGACTCGACCGGATCATTACCACCCCCGGCATTTAAAACCGGCGTGAAATAGTGGCTTTATGCCACTGCGTTTCGCATCAGGTAATGCCGGGCCCCGGCGCCCAACCCATCTCAAAGGCCGGCAACGCACCTGTAGCTCCTCTGGGGTTGCACGGGGCCGTGGGCGGCGGTAATCACTTACCATCAGGTGACCCGCACGCTCGTTTGCCGTGTCTTTTCCATAAAAAAAAAAAAAAAATATTCCGCCATTGGTGACGTTACCTTGACTTACATCTTTGGTGATGCTGGTCTCACGGACCATAAGATTTTTCTAATAACTAATAAACATATGGTGTTTGGTCAATCACAACTCATTTGTTATTATTATATCATGATACTTACACTAAAAATGAACATGTTTTTCATATCTTCTTATATACTTTATAAAACAAATTGCTACATGACATCTTAAGTATAAAATTGGCCTTCAATAGTCTTATTTAAACCTTCTAACACAAAATAGAAAATACACCTTCTTGAAAATTACTCTTCTTGTATTGTCAAACAAGTATTGCAACAAGGAACTACGTGCTCGAGGGACACATATTGATCTTGCAATCGTGTCAGTAATATTTGGTTGTTGTAAACTATGATTTCGCCACCTGCATGAGTGCAGGTTGGTGCTATGAGTTCAAAAGGTCTTAAAGTCTTAGTCTCCATCCTTAACTGTTTCTTTCTTATTTCTACATTTGGCAGAATTGTAATTTCCCAAATAAAAAGAGAACTCGTTGCCCCTAAGCATTCTTGGTCACTTAAGGCCTTTTTGGTAATCCGAAATCTGAATTTTGATCTGGATATAACATATTCCGATTCTATGTCGCCATCAGATTCGCTATCCGACTATGCTTGTGATAAAATTTCTTCAAATAATACGGCATCTCGTAAAAAAACTTCAAGCCAACGCTAAGTGTCGTCTGTATTTACTATATATTTATTTCAAATATCAATTATAATATTGTATGTTAGTAATTGGTAACGCCGGTCTCACGTACCTGGTTGATGCCAAAAGTCTAACACGGAGAGAAGTAACTGCAGAGGAAAATAAGGATCTTTTAATTTTTTTTGTTTTAATGGCGGGTTAATGTCCTCGAATAGTAATCTAATCCAATACCTGTCGTGTTTACATATTTGCAATTAGGGCCATAAAAATAGAATGGACTGTTTGGAAGGACTGTTTCTCTTTGCTGCTACATGATATTGCGAAGAGATTAAAGAGTTATTGCATATTGAGTTAAGCAGAATTCAATCTCACACCTTGTCTTACCAAAGCGAGGATACTATTATTTTTTATATATAGATAATATATAATACTTTTGTTTACAGTTGAACATATATTAAATATGGCAGCTTCATTTGACTTTCAATGTGAGTCATCGATGTGTCTAAGAAAGTATATACTAAAATCACATGGATTTTTGCTGCTAGAATGTAAGTCCTTGTATTGTTTGTGGCTTTTTATACAACATTAAGAAACTTGAGGCCAGTTGTTGCGGTTTGTTTATTTTCATTATATTTTATCATTGATATCGATAAAATTGTTTCTAGTCGAATATTCTCACTGGATAGGCGTGCCTCTTCTATGTATGAGTATAATAGCAACTGTTATATGGAATTTGCAAGATTTACTAATAATTTTAATCAGTATGGGACTGACCTCTAGATATCAGAGACTGAATCGATGTGTAAAAAAAATTACAGCTAAACATGGTATGGACCAAATTAATAAAGTAAGTATTATAACCTATATAAACTCTTAATAAAAGACAAGCAATAAAAATATAAACAGCGTATAACTACAAATTCGTTGGTTGTGAGTTCAATTCCGACTTTGCTTGTGTTTAAATAGTTTCATGCAAATTTTGTGTATATATTAACGTGACTTAATTAGGAAGTATCTATATAAAGTAGGTTCGATTCCTGCTCAGGGAATGATTTAATTATTTTTCAGCTTATACCGCACTGGACTGGATAGACAGAGGAAACCTAGTGTTACAACATTCCGTTCCCCACTTACCGCCGAATTTTGGAGGCATTGCGTGCTAAGTGGCCAAACTCTACACTTACTCTAGTGGTGTGAAGCAAAAAAAATATAGAAAAATAATAAAAAACGTTACGGACCTAAACGTTAAGCTATCTAATATCTTATTCTATTACTATCGTTATAGGAGGATACAGAATTCTTAAAAATTAATACGTGGCGTAAAATCCGTGAAGCGTACGTGAAGCAAGCGATGCTGGTGCGAAGAGTCGACAGTTGCTTGAGTGGAATCGTTCTACTTTCTACATTCTTCAATTTTTACTTCATTTGTTTACAATTGTTTCTTGGTATTACGTAAGTATATACATATTTATGTAATGAAAATATACATTATTGGTATTGAGTGCCGGCGGAGTTTAACGCCACCTTTATATCGTTAGTGCGGACAAATGAAAACTAAGGCCCGTATTGCTCTTAAGTGTGAGATAGATCCTAAGACGGCATTTCAAGATCAATCTCAGACTAAGCTTCCTAGAGTGGAACACTTACTGCGCTGCTATAGCTATTTACATTATTATTTTATCTTGTTTTGTTATTTTAAATACTTTTGAAAAGAAAAAATCAATACCGTATACTTCTATCATATATATTTTTTCAGTATAGGTCTAGGAGGACTTCCTCTAAGACAATTGTACTACGCAGCTTCTCTAACCTGGATCTGTATTCGAACTGGCTACACCGTGCTAGCGGCCGCTGATGTAAATAAGCATTCTAAGTTAGCTTTGCCTTTCCTGTATGAGTGTGAGGGCCAGTTTTATAATATTGAGGTACTTGGTTGAATTCTAATTTTATTACGACTAATCGACTTCTTGAATATAGCGGGTATCAATCTGTATAGAAAATTTTATATTGTTCAGTGCGGGCTAGACTCGACAACCGTATAATTTTTTTTAAAAATATTCTGCTTAAATGACTTCTTATGTAATTGACCCTTTATGTATAAAAGGAATGAAACTGTATAAGCTTTTGCGGCCAGTCGTGGCGCAGGGGCACAAAGTGTGACTGTAAAAACCGACTGGTTGTGGGACTCCAGAATTCGGCAGAAAGTGGGGAACCGAGTGTCTAAACACTAGATTCATTGAATATAAAAAAAATGGATAATTTGATTAACTTAACATGTTTGCGGCTATTCTTGGCGCATGGGGCATATAAGGGTAACAGTAAACGGAACTGATAGTGGGTTCGATTCCCTCTCAAGGAAATAAAATATTAAATATTTTCATTTTTTCTCTCTGGAGTCGAGACAAAGTACAACAAAATGTTTCGCCATTCTACACGCTATGCCTCCAGAATGACGCGGAAAGTTAAGCTGAGAGAAAGTGTCTTAACACTACGCTCTTTGCTTATCCTGCTACATGCGGGATCCCTCATGAAACTGAAAAAAAAAACAATGTTTTAAAAATATATTTTAATACCCACATTGTGTACGTGTAAGTACTTAATTCAATATACGTACTTCCCAAGTTAAATTTAGGAATACATTAACTTTATAGATGGAGAGACTTCAAAAGCAGTTGAATAAGGATTATGTCGCATTAACCGGAATGGGTTTTTTCAATTTGAACAGAAGTGTCGTATTACAGGTAATACTTTAAGAATTTTTTCTTGTATTTACTTAATTTCTACTGACAATATTTTTTTGTATGATTTTATTGTGGACTCTTTTTTGAACGTAGGAAAGTAGGCAGAGGTCGTAGTGTTAAGCCAATCCATCCATATTTCCCCTATAATTCGAGACATTGCGTGTTAAACGGCGGAACTTAACGCCGCAAATTGTCTCGGTATAGCTGAGAAAATATATATATATATATAATTTAAATATCTATAAATAATTTAAATGTCTATTCTGTTAAATACAATATAGAAATATTGTATCGAAAAAGGACTTTTTAGATATACTTTGCATAGTTAAACTGTTGAGGTTTTTTTAAGTTAAAGTTTTTTTGAGCTTCACGCATATCGTGGGGTAGGCAGAGGGTACTCAGTATCAAAACATTCTATTCTCTACTTTTCAAGGACTTTTCAAGGCATTATGTTGAGTGGTGGAACACGTTCACGGTGGTGGTGATTGAGATGGAACTCAACGCCGCGCTTTTGAGCGCAGAGCGAAGAAATGAATATGAATAAATAACAATTCATTCTCCCTAGTTGAAATCGAACCTACAACCGTCGCGTTTAGTCACACGTTGGTACCCCTGCGTCTAGACCAAAATAAATATATTTTGTCTATTACTTTTTTCAGATGGCAGGCAGCGTTATGACTTACGTATTAGTTCTCATCCAATATGATGATAGCGGCACAAAATAATTGTATAAAAAAAACGTTTTAATTTTTCAAATAATATATATTAATTTACCTTCAAAATGGCAAGCCCTTACTCGGGATAGGTACCTAGGGCCTGTTTTTAAAAACCGCCTTCATAATTATATATTAATGAATAAAAACGATATCTCAAGATCGATCTGAGACTTGAGAGTGATTTTTAAATAGGAGTCTAAAATGGTTATAATTCCATCTTAATGGGTTTCAAAGAAACCTATATTAATGTAATTTAGTAAGATAGAGTTTACCCCATTTATGGTAGTAAGACTACCATGGTAGATTTAGCAACATATGTAGGAAGCAGTGGGAATGTCAGTCAAATGCTATACATAGCTTTTACAACATTTTTTCGTTACTTTTAAATCCATAACTAAAATAAATACAAGATTTTTGAATGTGTGTATTTTTTTAATTTTAATATTATTAATCTTTCAATTACAATAAACACTTTAAAACTAAGGACTATAAATATAGTAGATACTCACCTATTTTTTTCCTTTTTTTTCACTCAAACCTAATTCAACCTAATATATCAGAGTGGAATGGGAACCTGGGAACCTAGTGTTAAGAGACTTCGGTTAGATTATAATATTTCTATACCCCACTTTCCGTCGAATTTTCCAGACATTTCGTGTTGAAAGCCAAAACTCAACGGAGGAAGGAAAGGAAAATATTAAATATTTCATATTTCCGAATATGAATCATACCTACAACCGTTATGTTTACAGTAACACGTTTGTGTACCTGAGCCTCGACGTCCTCTAGTATTTAAATGTTAATAAAATGTATAATACACTTAAGTGTATTATACATTTTATGTTTACATATGTATGTTATGTTAACATATGTACGTCATCATACTATACTGACAATCTGATTACAAAGGCAATAGTTGTAGGTTCAATGCACAATCGGGACAATTAATTATTTCCATTCTCTATGGCAAAGTGCGGCGTTGAGTTCCACCAATATATATCTAATAACAGCGAAAAGAGAGGAATGGAGTGTCCTGACACTAAGTTGTTACCTACCTACACAACTATGCAAGAAAAATCATAAAGCTCCCGCACTTAGTACAGTGGGCAAAAGGAACCTGGGCACATACTTTTAAGACATTTGTTTCCCCACTTTTCACTGAAATCTTTAGGCATTACGACTGAACACAGTGGCGGAACTTAACGCCAAAACGTAAAGTGAAAAAAAAAATTACATCAATTAATTTCATCATCGCTACGCAGAGGTGTTACAGTGGGCGTGACGCCAGCGAACTGGAGTAGAACGAGTTCATATGTCACAATAGTTCCTGCTATCTGGAATAGATGAAAAATATATTGTTAAACGACCCTTGTGGCCCAATAGTCTTAAGATGTTACTTTACCACTTATATTTTTAGGTTCAAATATTGAATTTCTTTTATTTCCTTTTACACTAAACTTATCAAGTTCAACAAGGGTCGGTCGGCCGGTCACGAACCTCCCAATTTTCAAGACATTGCATGTTGAGTGGCTGAAAATAATGAATTCCCCAGATGCTATTCTGCTGCGCCATAAAGGCCCCCAATTTTAAATTTAAATATAAATTACATAATGACTTACAGCCAAAACCATTCCTCTTTTTACTTTAAAAAATTGGAGACCGCTCAAAGCAACAGTCTGTCCGTTTATTTGTTCAATGAACCGTTGGACCTGTGGAATTAAAACAAATTATTTATAACTATGTCATTCAGGCCAGTCTAGGCACAGGGGCAGAAGCGTGCGACTGAAAACGCAACAGGTTGCGGTTTCGATTCTCACTCGAAGAAAGTAAATATTAGATATTTTCATTTATATGTTCTGACAACGAACGAGGCAAGGGGCGGTGTTAAGTTCCACTACTCAGCACGCAATACTTCCAGATTCGGGAGAAAGTGGGTAACGAAATGTCTTAACACTAGGTTTCCTCTGACTACAACGCTGTTTGCGGTACAGCGTGTTAATTCTTCCTATCCCACTGTTTCACAGCAGCTTCATTCTTCTAAATTTTCAAAGTTGCTCTAAATTTAAAATACCTCAATACAATAAACTGGTGAAGGCACTTCATACAACGTATATACAGAATTTCGACTTGCAGTATGAACGCCGGACGCTATGAGGCACACCGCCAAGGACCTCACAATGAGGAAGACTAGAGAGTAAGTGAAGTATACAGGCTGCTCGTAGCCTCGGAGTGGTCTGAAAAATATTTATTTATTTGAAAATTACAGTTTCATTAGAAGATTTTAATAAAATAATTAATACATATATAAGAACAGCACCTTTTCAAAACAAATAGAATTATTTAATAAATGTTGTCACTAATATTAACCATAATAATCAAAATGAAATAAATTAGCTTCACGCTGTATCCCGCACACAGCAGTGTAGACAGAGGAAACCTAGTACTAAAACACAGTCGCTACTTTCCATCGAATTCTGGAAGCATTGCGTATACAGTGGCGAAACTCAACGCCGCGTTTTGCCTCGATACCAAAGCGCAGAAAATAAAATATAAATAAAAAAAAATATTTCATTTCCTCGAGTGGGGATCGAACCCAGAGCTAGTCCCGTTTACTGTCACACTTAATATCCCTGCGCCTCGACTGGTTTCAGTAACCATAACAAATATTAATGGTACCTTTTATCGGGATAGTGACAACCGGGCATGGCCTTGATTCCATCTCTGAAAAAATACATATATTTCCATTGGTTTTATTCCTTTCGTTCATCTCATGTGTATATTATGACTTAAAGTAATATACTCATGAGTAGGAGTCGAACTTACAACCTCCGAGGTCCTCATGCATACTGATACTGTCTAATTGCGACAGAAAATTGTAATTAAACTACTAATTTCACACCGTAGTACACAGTTTCACGCTGTGTGCCCGCACACAGCAGGGTAGGCAGAGGCAACCTAGTGGTAAAACACTCTGTTCCCCACTTTCTGCCAATTTCTGAAGGCATTGCGTGCTGAGTGGCAGATCTCAACGCCGCGTTCAGCGTCAACACCAGAGAGAAGATTGGCCTCAATATACACAATACTCAATATACATATATACAAGAGCTTATAATAATTTAAAACACTACAAGTGATCTCCGCCAGCTTCTCTTCTATCAAAAATAATATTAAAAAAAAATCTGTATTACTTTAACTCTATCAATTACTGAATTCATTACTGAACTAACAGACAACACTCAGCTGAAATACGCTTTGCCTTGTTGTCAGAGCAAAGAAACGAAAATATGAAATATGTCATTTCCTCAAGTGGAAATCGAACTCACGACCTGTCGCGTTTACAGTCGCACGCAGTTCCCAAGAGCCACGGTTGGTGTCAATTTCTAAAAAAGGATTTTTCGAAATTTTAACTTTTTTTCAAGTAAACAAAATTGCCAGCCTAACCTGATTTTAAATAAAAAAAGTTGATTAAATAACAGAAGTTAATAATTTTTACCACAAAAGTAAAACAATAATATACTCACGCCAATGTATGCAAGAGCTGAAGGCAAATGAAGAATAAATTATTTGCGAACGATATGAATACTATACTGCCGATGACATCGTCCACTCGTCTCACAAGATCTGTTACCCTGTTGTAGTCCTCCCGCACTGATCGCCAGAATATTGCTGGTACATTCTTAAAAAAAAATATTAAAAATATATAATTAAGTCAAAATGATGTAGTAGACCAGTCGTGGCGCAGCGGCATAAAGTGTGACTGTAAAACCGACTGATTGTGGGTTTGATCCCCGGTCGCGGAGATGAAATATTTACTTAAATTTATATTTCTATTTCTTCGCTCTGGTGTCGAGGCTAAGCGCGGCGTTGAATTCTGCCACTCAACACGCAATGGCTCCTGAATTCAGCAGAAAGTGGGGAACGGAGTGTCTTAACACTAGGTTCCCTCTGACTACCATGTGAAGCTGATTTTTTGACTTACGATAGTGGCTTCAATTTCCGCGCTCGGTTCGGGATATAACATGAAGTCAAAAAAAACAACTGTGCAACATAAATTACCCTTCCCTTCGTAGCGGCGATCTTCCTGTTTATCTGTTCCAGCCTCGATGTTAAATAGAAACTGATGCAAATCACGAATAAATCAGCAAAGTTCCAGTTAAACGTGCATTGTATGTTGAGGAACTAAAGAAAGAAAAATCTATATGTACTAATATGGCGAACGAATCTCAAAAGTTAATTTGGTTGGATGTGTTAACCTCAGGAACTACTGGTTCGAATTGAAAAGATATTGAGGAAGGCTATGTTATAAATGAACTTTTCGCTGTATCCCGCACATAATAGGGTAGTCAGAGAGAACCTAGTGTTAAAATAGTTCCTCATTTACTGCCGAATTCTGGAGGCATTGCGTTGTTGCGTGGCCTAGCCTAACGCCGTGCTTTATCTCGACACCAGAACAAAGAAATGAAAATAAAAAAACGAATCGAACCTAGAACCAGTCACGTTCAGAGTCACACACTGGTGCCTCTGCGCCACGACTGGCGTCGTACTCTTATTCATTTTAGCAATTAAACCGCCATTCAGCACATGCATTACGTTTTTAGTCAAGAGTTTCTCATATTAATAAGTTCTTTGATTTTCACGATTATTACACATATTAAATGAAACGGGTAGACTCTACACGTGACCACGGACTACTGTAAAGTGTTCGAAACGTCGGGTTTCCAAAATGTAAAAACCTTAAATATACGCGATTAATCCGGTTAAATTAGTTTCATTTAATAGTTTCTCATATTTTTTGAATGTCTAATTGCGACAGAAAATTGTAATTAAACTGCTAATTTCACACCATAGTACACAGCTTCACGCTGTATGCCCGCACACAGCAGGGTAGGCAGAGGTTACCTAGTGGTAAAACACTCTGTTCCCCACTTTCTGCCAATTTCTGAAGGCATTGCGTGCTGAATGGCAGATCTCAACGCCGCGTTCAGCGTCAACACCAGAGGGAAAACTGGCCTCAATATACACAATATGCATATATACAAGAGCTTATTAGATTGTTAAATCCATAATTTGGTACTGAAATTTACTAATTTTAAGAATTTCTTACCTGAGTCAAAGCGCCAAGACCAGGACTATAGCTTAGCTGGTGATTAATCCAAGGGAAGCTGTGCATAATAAATGTCTCGTAAATCTTATCGGGATTGCAGTCTGCGGCCGTTACAAATCCCGAAAGTTCAGATAGACCGTGCTCCACTAAAACAAATTCAAATAGTTTAGTTGCAAATAAATGATTTTGTTTTCTCGTTATTTAATTTAATAAATCTCATTTCTTTACTATGATAATAAGACAAAGCACAGCAGTAACACCTCTATCGTGTGGTGCACGCATTTATAAAATGCGGCCAAACGCGGGTAACGGAGTGTCTTAACACAATTTCATTCTGCCTACTCTACTATGAGTGATGCTATATAAATCTATAGATCCTCAAATACTTAATGCAAAACTAAATATAATTTTAGAAAAATATATAAATATGTACTACTTACTTAGGAAATATATAAATTTCAAAATGATTAATTTTTTTTATCAAAATAATGTTTTTTTTTTATTATTATTTTAAATATATATTTTTAAATAAGATCTACCACTATGTTTCTTGAATATAATAGAGAAAAAAAAATAATAAAAAAGCAATCTCACCCATCGCCAAAGACATGATTACGAAGCAAGATACCGCACATTTTCTCGCAAGCCTCGGATCCACAAAGGGATCAGTGGCCTCCGTGCTGGAGATATGTTGGCACAGCTTAGGCCACTTTATAGATATTCTAAGGAATAGTATTGTTGTGGTTGTGTTTGTTAGGTAGAATACCAGAGACGCTGTAAAAAATATATTATTTTACTTAATGTTATACAAACTTATTATGTAAAATGCTTTTGACACCTTTGAGCTTTTAAATGGGTTCTTTTAGGTATTCTACTGTGAAACATAAAAATTGAGGTCGGCGTAGCAAAGTAGCACAAGCTACGTGCTGTGAGTTAGATTCCTGCTCGGGAGTATAAATGATTATTTATTAATATTTTCATATTTCTTTTTGGATACAAGGCAAATTGCAGCGTTGAGTCTCACCGCTCAGAACGAAATGCTTCGAAAATTTGGCGGATTATTTATCACTAGGTTCCATCTGCCTATTCTGCTATTTGCTGGAGATAGCGTGAAGTATCAAAAATATTTTTTTATAATTGTTAAGTAACGTAAAGCTGAGAATTTTCCTCAAAGACTTAAAGCATAGGCCATATCCTCTCTCAAAATACAAATAAAAAAAATACAAAAAGCACTAACTTCCACTGGATGTCATAATCACTAACTAAACTCTCATGAAACTAACTTTAATGCGTACTTTCTTAAATTTTGCGGTGTGTAATATACAAAGTGTCTTAACACTACGTCCTCTAACAACCAAAAAATCTTACTATTAGAAGACACCGATGTCCCATTGTCCTTAAAATATTTCAGCAAAAAGAATCCGTTTAAGAAAAGAACTTGGCCAAATAATGTTATGTATGTATAAATACTGCGCCCAGAAAAATATTTAAATCTGAAAAATATAACATCACTTAGTATATTGGTTAGCAGTGGAGATAGAGGGAACCTAGTACTAAGTTACTCCGTTCACTAGTTTTTGTATCAGTTTCACGCTATATCCCACTCATAGCAGGGTAGACAGAGGGAAGTAGGAACTTTGTGTTAAGACAGTCCGTCTTCATTAAGATATTTCCGTTTCCTACTTTCCTGAAATATCAAATATTTAATTACTCCGAGGTTCACGCGCTTAGAATTTTTAGTTCGATTCTCACTCGGGGGAGTAATTCACAGTCTAGAATAAGTAGAGGGAACCTAGTGCTAAGACACTCCATATCAATTTTTCCATCTAACTTGCCAGACATCGCGTGTTGAGTGGCGGAATTTAACGCCAGGATTCGTCTACTAGAACGAAGAAATATAACAAATTATATACCTTAACTTAGAAGAATCTCCATCAGTAACTCCAAGAACAGGATTCAGACCAAACGCTTGTCCCATTAGTACGGGAAGCTTCATGGTTGCTTGAAATGTTGTGTTTTCAAATTGTTGTTCGGTAGTAAGCGCATTATTTTTAGGCTTAACTGGAACTTTGTAATTATATTATTATTATACCTGCACATATAAATTCATTACATTTTAGTTTTTTTTGTAAATATATTGCTTTTTTGATGAAATAGTTTTTGCAATATTGCAGGAGGCGCAATGTAATTTTTATTCGTCTTTCGGCATACATTGACATATTTTACCATGTTTAGTGTTGCAAAATCGAGGTAGGAGTAGAATTTAAAGTGATAACCACCGAGACAGCACTTGAATAAAGGTTTTTTTTTTTGTTTTGTTGTAGTTTAAAGTTTTAAGAGAGAGAGAATATAAAATAGAAATTCACACAAAGTATTTACACAATTGAAGACCATTTTTTCGATTTCGAATCCGAAAATTGTCTGAATTTTCATTATTTTCATCTCTCCGCTTTGGTAGGAAAACCGAAGCGTCCGAATCATCACATAACGTCTAATATTTAGCCAGGAAAAAGAGAATAGAGAGTGTGGACACTAGAAAACGTGATAAATTCATATTTTAACACTTACACGTAACCAGCTTAGACCTTCCAAGTTTATGAACGCTTAAATAATCCATGATTTTGTTTTATTTCACTGTTTAAACATAAACACAAACTTTATAATAGAAAGCATTTTCAAAATTACATTTTCATCAAATGTCAATATTTATATGCCCACCAATGTTCATATATTCTCTAACTAGTCTCTACAAAACCAAATTGTGATGTTGACTCTGCGAAATAATAGAGTCATTTAAAACTAAATGGCTAACGCCTTTTATCATTGAATGATAAATTATTCCACTAGTAATTAACTTTGTTGTTTGCTGTCATATTAATTTTCAGCAAAATTAGAGTGAATTTTACAAATTATAGGTGAGTACTTATAATTGAAACCGATTAATCTAAATAAATTCAAATTAAAATCCACTCAGTTCAACCTTTTATCAGAATATGATTAAAATATAATATGATTTATTATTTACTGAATGTGTTTGAGAACGCGACAGGTTGTGGATTCGATTCCCACTCGAGGATATGAAATATTTAATATTTTCATTTCAACGCTCTGGTGTCTGGGCAAAGCGCGGCTTGTGTTCCGCCACTCCAAAACATAATGCTTCCAGAATTCAGCGAAAAATGAGGAGGGGAGTGTCTTAACACTAACGCTCCTTCCGCCTATCTTGCTATATGCAGGATATAGTGTAAATCTGAAAAATAAAAAATGTTTATTAGTAACAAATAACAAGTAGATCAACAACGACATGGCACAATTATTTTTCACTTGCGCTTATCACGCTTTATCTCGCAGCTGAGTAGGGGTAGGCAGGGTTATACTAAAGTTACACGTCCCTAATTTCGAGATATTGTATTGGGAGAGACGAAGTTCAACGTCGCGATTTATCGAATAGAATGAGCCCACATTCATCAAATTTACAATCAGACTCGGTCCATGCCACGACGGCCTCCTGGATTGAGTTTCTAAAAACCAACCAGAGCAAGTCGGACGCGCGCACGATGAGTTCTGTACCATTATCTATGAAAACCGCAAAAAACTTCGCTTTTGTGGGAGGGTGGTGCCCACTTTAATAAATATTATCTTATTCTGCTTTTTAGTGTTTTAGTGTTTTTTGTTATAGCAGCAACGAAAATACATCATCTATAAAAAATCAACTGTCTAACTGTTACGGTGTATGTATAGCCTGGTGACATATGGACTGACGGCCAAAGGAGTCTTAATAATAGGTCGCTTAAACATTCGAATACGGAACCCTAAATAATGGATCAACTTGACATATTTCATACTCAATACTTCACAGCCCTGAAATGTCATGTCGAGTAAATTTTAATTTAAAATATAAGGCAGATATTGTGAGTTTCATTGATGAATGTTGTTTTTCCACCGCGGCATATTAATACCTTCATAAATAAAACCGAATGGAGCCTTTTTTATTATGACCACTAATGGTTTTTGAATGTTCGAACGGCTGTTGCCGTTGTTTTTCGTTGTTTCTAGCTTTTCGGTGTAACCCGCACACAGCAGAGTAGGTATTCTGGAGGTGCTGCGTGTTGAGTGGCGGAACACAACGCCGTACTTTGCCTCGAAACCAGGGAAGAAATGAAAATATTATATATTTCATTTTAATTGAGGCCAGTGGTGGCGCAGGGGCACAAAGCGTGACTGTAAAACCGACCGGTTGTGGCTTCGATTCCCACTCGAGGAAAAGAAATATTTATTTACATTTATATTTTCTTTCTTCTGCTTAGTGTAAAAATTTAGTTTTTTGTAATAATTATTATTAAGTTGCTCTCAGAGTTGCTTCAGTTGCTAAATAATATAATTTATTTTGTAATATATTGAATATTAAAGTATAAAATTATAATAAGAGACAGTTATAAATAAATCTTTCTTAATTTATCGGTCCTTTTTTCACCTCTCTTTCTGTATATAATGACGGAGGGTTTTAAATCGTAGTGATACTTATTAGGTAGAGTTGTACACTTAAATAAATAATAAGAATACTACATACTGAAAAGAAAAATGCATTTTTAATATTTTTTTAAAGTTAATACTCCACACTTAGGAAACAAAAATATTTATTTAGAAAATGTATAAGAATTTGAACGTAGCTGGAGTTAAACCGACGCCTCTTGGAAACTGACCTGAGGCCAGTCGTGGCGCAGGGGCACAACGCGTAACTGTAAAACCGACTGGTAGTGGGTATGATCCCCACTCGAGGAGATGAAATACTTACTTTAATTTATATTTCCATTTTTTTTTTGCACTGGTATCAAGGCAAAGCGCGGCATTGAGTTCTGCCACTCATCACGCAATGCCTCCAGAATTCTACAGAAAGTGTCCACTTAATTATAATCAGTAATTAAAATGGAATTTAGTGGTTTTTAATTTTTTTCTACTTCAGACTCTTCAGTCGACCTGATCGTGCGCGGGATAAAGCGTGAACTTTAGAAAAAGACACTTTTTAATAATTTATATACTTAACGCTTTTCAACGTATAAAATAATTCAACATATTATACTTCCATACATTGGCTTCATACCTACAAACATTTTTTTATGAAAAAATTGTAGAATATTTTTTGGAAAAAAAATCTAATGTTATAATTTTTTTTTTTATTATACAGGTTGGAAGCGTCAGCGCTCCTTTTACGGGAACAGCATATAATATAAAATATTTTAAACCCATACCTAAAGAAATTAATCAAGATACCTCAACGATTTAGACGTAGGATTTTTTTTCATTTCACAATGTTTATCCATACCTGTATTTCGTGTGACGCAGTTACACATAGATACCAATAACGTAAACACATACTACTAAAAGTTAAACAACTTTTAACTTTGTCGCCAATATCTACGACTCGATTTCGGTTTCCCTTTGATAGATTTATGTCTGCGTGCATCGTTCTTGACAAATGTCGTTTTATTTTACAAGGATAATTTTATTATTTATTTTGTTTGTAAAAAAAATCATTTTTGGGACTTTTTTAAACTATATTAGGCTTTTATAACGTACTTAAAACTGTGGTTTCATTTAAAGTGGCGCTGACAAGAACACTTTATATAAGAATTATTAAAAAAACCTAATTTAACTTGGTAGGTATGTCCTTCATAAAGAGGTTGATGACAATGGACTAGGCGAAAGAGGTATACAGCAGAAGTATGCTATGTATATACGGACTTACCTATCACCACTCACGTCTACAACGCATTTATCTTCCACACAATTGAATTAAAATCTAACACCTGAGTGTTTCTAAGGTGAATATTTAGTCGGGGTGTGGAAATGGCACATATTGATAATTTATATTTTCTCTTATGTTCCAAATTTTCCGGGACTAGTGAAACAGAATGACCTAGAGTTTTAGCATTTAGTACTCTATTTTCTGGTTGCACAATTCGAGATTTAGTACTCTATTTTCTGGTAGCAAACTTTCGAGATATCCGAGTACCGATGTAACCAAGTAACGATAAAGTAAAAATGATTAAATCCTCCAAGTAGGAATCGAACTCTAATCCTTCAATTTGAGACTCTGAACGGTAACGACGTTATTGTATTTAGACTATATCTTTTATAAAAAAAGGTTTACAACATTGTATAAACAAAGCACTGTTTTAAATTATTTTCACATTCGCTCCTCTTAGATGAGGAACCAGAAACTGTTTGTATTGTCCTACGTTATAGTAAGAAGGACTTAAGTTAAACCAGTTTTCAATAGAAATTCGTCCTAAAATTATTCTAGAAATGAAGAATTTAAAGGTAAAATTTCCTTTATTGAGATGTTATGGAACGGTTAAAACGGTGTGAAAATAGTGAAATCATCGTGACATGTTTTCATTAATGTTGTTTTGGCAAGTCAGCTTTTACCTTATGCATTATATATTTTGGTTACGGCAGTAGATTTTGCCTTTACATTTGTTTATTTTTTTTCACGCTATCATATGCAGAAGGAACCTCGAAACCTAGTGTTAAGATACTTCCATTCAATAGTTTTCGCCGAACTTTGTAGGCATTGTGTGTTGAGTGGCGGAATTCAACGCCGCGCTACCTTTTACTTATTTTCTATGTTCATTTCAATTACTCCTTTTTTAACTCCCTTGCTTATGTCTACTTATTTCTTTTACTCTTTTTCGGCCTTATTAATCTAGTCTTATAATTTCTTACTAATCCTATTTAAAACGGATAATAAATCATAAATACATTTTATAATTTTTTTTTTCGGCGGAAAGTGGGCAACGGATTGTCTTAAACTAGGTTTTCTCTGCCTATCCTGTACTGTGCGGGATACAGCGTGAAGCTGGTTTATTTGATTTTTTGGAACTAATATTAAAAACAAAATTATAGTTCATTATATTGAATATTCTTTTTTTTTTGATAAATACACTAAAATGTGCATTGTAAAATAGTATCCAATTTAATTAAATTATGGTTCACAATTTTGTTCATAGTGGCTTCCACATAAAAAAATTACATATGCTGTCACGGACTTTTAATTAGAGCTTATCAAGACAAACAATACTACGCTACATCTTTTTTGTATAGCTCTAATGGTTTAGGCAGCATGCGCTAGGAAGGCTTGTCAGATGGCAGATTTTTCCTGGCTTAATTGACATGTATCGTTATATTACGAACAAAATTACATAAAATCATTACAAATTTTAGCCTATATGGTATTTTGATATATTCCATATGACTGTAGTTTCATCCAAATCCGTCCAGGATTTTTTTCGTGAAAAAGTAACAAAAATACATCCATACCTACATCCTTATTATAATTTTAGTAGGATGAACTTATATTCACTTTTGTAGCAAATATTAAAAATCTGCATTTTGGTGAAAATATCTCAAAAATCCTCGAAAAACGGGAAACAAAATTTCTTAAAACTAGGTTCCTCTTTTTACCTTTTTATATACGGGATGCAGCAGGAAAGAAAAAATATAACCTGTCCGAAACATAAAGCTAAATTAGGTACAGAAAGACGTATCTTGAAAGAAATCTCTTTTTCATTCGCTCTTTATTGTAAAGTACCTCCTTTGTGACCAACATGTATTTTACTTGAAAAGACGTTTAATCAAGCTGTAGTATGTAAAATCACGTATACATACTGAATTTTTGGAACGCTACGTAAAGTTTTTGTACACTTGATGTGAATATAAGGCAGTTTAATGACTAATTGACTTTTTAGATAAGTAAAAAAAAGAACTTATGCCGATAGATAGGCTTTTTTTCAGGTTCGCTGTTTGTCCGTCAGCTTGTGACCAGGCTGTATCTCATGAACAGTGTTAATTATAGACAGTTTAAATTTTCACAGATGATGTATTTCTGTAACAAATACTAATCGAATAAATTAAAAATTAAGTTCAGATCTATCTAATAAAAATATTTACTAATTGCTTATATTTCATTGAAAATATGAGGTACAGCGTCTGACTAATCTACGACGCTTGGGTTCGAATCCTGGTTGGAGGAATAAAATATTTTCATTCCCTTCATCTGGTAACAAGATAAGGTGCGGCATTTAGTCCCTCCACTCAACATAAAATGTCCCGAAATTGAGCAGACAATTAAAAACAGAGTCTCTTAACACTAAGTTCGCTCTACACTGAATGCGAGTAGGTAATAGTGAATATTATAAAAAGAACAAACGAACAAACGCACAGAAAAAAAACTAGAGAATAATAAATAAAATCAAATCAACAAAAATGATTAATGAAATTGTAAAAATATGAAAAGTTCGAGTATTTATTCCTTTGACATGTTGACGTATTTTTAATGAATACGGACCAGTGACTATGAATATATTATTAAATAAAAAAATCGATTCAGAAAATAGCTTCTATATTTATTTGTAAGCTTTTATATGACTATTTTTTATTTTTTTGTCTTCAAGATGGGCGCAGGTATATAGGAAATTGTTATTTTTGTACTTATTAACTGACTTATAAAACGAGGTTTTCCTTTTAACATTATGTACCTATGTATATGAGATAGTTTTTTTATACAGGGGACCTGGGAACGTAGCGTTAAGACACTCCGTTCCTGTAAAGACACTGCTTTCTCACTTTTCGCTGAATTCTGGAGGCATAACCTGTTGAGTAGCGGAACTCAATAAAAAATAAAAAATATTCCTATTCCTCTGGTGGAAATCGAACCCGTTAGGTTTACAGTCGCACCCTTGTGCCCTGTGATACGGTCTCAATGGTCTCAATGTGACATTATTGAAATTTGATAATTTAAGCACGATGATCTATTTAGGCTGCCAATACATGCTAAATTTCGTTAGTAAGTATATTAATCCGTTCATACATTACTGACCTTCTTTTGAATGTATTGTACTAATAAAAAATCAAAATTACACATACTTCATATAATATGTTTTAAATCAGGTTCACGACACAAGTTCTTCCCTCGACACAAGAGCGCAGAAATGAAAATATAAAAATAAGTAAATATTTTATCTCCTCGAGTGAGGATCGAGCCCACAACCTGTAACAATCTGACGACTGGCCTCTAATATGTTTTAAAAAATATATATCTCATATTTGAATAATATTGAATGATATATGATACCGTATAACAAATCATCCTGTTATCCAGATGCTGTCTTTGTTAGAGTTTTTCAATGCATTTAACAATGCATCTGTTTAACAATAAGGTAGCGCAGTGGCGAAATACTAAGGTAATATTAAAGATTTTTAAAATTTCGCAGAGGAATATTTTTATTTTTAACAAATTGTCTATTAACTTAAAATCTTTTTTTTAACTATTGTCATTTTTTTCGATTCGAATGCTGAGTGGCGGTAATCAACGCCATAGAAACAAAATGAAAATAATTGATTCACTCGAATTAGAATCGAACTTACAATTATCGTGTTAACAGTCCGTTGCTGCACCACTGCGTTTCAACGACCATATATGAAACACGTTAAAAATAAGAAGAACAGTGTTACTTCTCCTAATTTAATTTTTCTTTTTGTTAACCTTACAAAACTTTTTCCCCACGTCCCCTTACCGCCGAATCGCTCGAGGCTTTGCGTGTGGTATGGTGGAACTCAACGCTGCGCTTTCCTTCGTTAATATAGCAAGGAAATGAAACTGTTTAATATTTCATTTCCTCGACAGCCTCAAATAACTAATATTTATGTAATTGAGGCTTCAATTACCTTAATACTGTGCATAATTCAACAGATTTCCAGAGATTTAGTGGTAAAATACCACAATTTGCACAAGTTTCGCTATGAGACTCTGTCAGTTAGTTCGGCGTATTCCCGGAGGAGGACTTGGACAAGATCTATAAGTAGATTATGGTATTTTTTATTAAGACTAAAGTATTATATCGTATATAGAGGTGAAGCTATTCACGCTGTATCCCGCACATACCTTATGTAGGTGCAAAGTAATGTTAAGACACTCTATTCTCCACGTTCTACCAAATTGTTAAGACATCACTTTGGTGGACAAAGCGCGTTGAATTCCGCCACTTAATATGCAATCTCGAAAATTAGACAATGTGGACAATACTACCTATGAAATGCCTGAAGGTAATATTTCTTTTATTTTGCTTTTAAATTATTTAAAGGACAAGAAAAAAACGATAGATAGAAATTTGTAAATTTATTTATTTATTTACACTTTATAGTGCACAATTAGAGACATAAACAGTATAAAAGAAACAACAAAGATTAAAAAATTGATACACAAAGCGGCGGTCTTATCGCTAATCAGCGATTACTACCAGACAACCTTTGGATTAGGAAATTTGTGATAAACTAGAGTGGGTGGTGTAAATAAACTTACATATTACATTAAATCCTTATACATAATCATAATACATATATATTTGAAAAATATATACTATTATAATACACTAATATATACAATAATACTATTTATAATAGTGAGTTGTGCATATTGATGTCATTTCAGGGTGAATCATCCTTCAAATGTATGTAAATGTATGTAATACAGAAGAAATAAATACATTATTAATTAGCTTTTATATGCAAACCGTATGAAGTCCTCGTGTGGTCAAATGGAAGGAAACAACCAGAGTCGTTTGTGAGTGTGACATGTTCATAGACATGCCTGAAGTAACACAGACCGCAAATATTGTAAGTCATATCGAAACAGGTAATGTCAAATATTATAGTATGCCTTCATCGATAAATGGAATGTGAAACGCAAAAAGAACTTTTACAATTCTGATGAGTAGTTCCTATGACGAACATGTTAAATAGAACCAAATCTTTATATTTTTTATAAGCATCACGCTGTATCCCGCAAAGAACATGGTAGGCAGAAGGGAGCACGAAACCTGCTGTTAAGACACTCCGTTCCCATTCAAAATACTTGGGTTTCCCACTTTCCGCTGAATTTTAGAATTATTGAGGTATTGCATTTTTAGGGGCGGATTTCAACGCCGCGCTTTTTATTTTCATTTTCATCCCCGAGTAGAAAACGAACCGATAACCATCGCTTATGCCAGTGCGCCACGACGGCCTTATGTTTTGTAGTGTAAGTATATAAATATAGTAATATTAAGATTATAATATGTGAACCAAAAATTGAATGAATAATCACAGTTTCTACACAAATCCATCACAACTGTGCCTAAATAGCACATTTTCCTCTTTCTAAATATTTAAAGAACGAGCAAACTCTTTTCGTTAGGCTTGTGTAAATATTTAACGTGACAATTTTTTTGAGTTTTGTTTTATCAAACCACCAAACTATCAAACAATAGTCACTTCGAAGGTATAAACTCGGTTGACCTTCAAAAACACAGTATCAAAGATACTGGAGGAAGGTCACGTAATAAGTATGAGGACGCCCTGGGCATGTATAAAAGGGTTGATGACAATGGACATGACGTAAAAGGTATGCTGATACCGTAGCGTTTGGCACTCTGTTCTCTCTGGCTATCTCGATAAGGATATTACGTGAAGCTAGTTTAGTTTTATTTTCGCCTTTTTATCTAACAGGCGAATATGATGAAATTATAATGTTTCCTTATAAATAAAATATTAACGATATAATTTCTAACATTTCCAGATTTATTCTAAGATCCCCTTACGTAGTGTACCACGTCGCAACGTTGGTATGCCAAAGCATTCTAGCTTGCCTGAGCACGTACTACTTCTTCGTTACCGACTTGGATCTGCATACCTTAAGTAAGTTTTAATTTAATATAACTTTATTATATTATACTAACAAATAAAATATTAACTTTTTGGCTCTACATTGTGGCCCGACTTTGTGTTACCGTTTTCGATATTTTTTCTTATTTAGTGGCGAAACTCAATGTCAGAATATTTTTACCAGAGTAAGTGAATAAGAAAAATTATTGTTCCACTTGGAACAATATTTTTTTTCAAACTCACAACCTTTGCGTTTTCAGATAGACATCATGATGCTGCGCCATAACGTGGAATATATATTATATAATAAATTATAATAAATATTTCCTGAATATCGTCCTGTACACGACAATAAATTGGTTGTGTGTTCGATTTCTACTCGAGGAAGTGAAACATTTATTTACATTTATATTTTCATTTCTTCGCTCTGGTGTCGAGGCAATGCGTGGCGCTGAGTTCCGCCACTCAAAACACAATGCCTCCAGAACTCGGCGCCCTCCAGAAGTGTCTTAACACTAGGTTCCCTCTGCCTACCCTACTGTGAGTGGGATCAGACCCGTCCCGTAGACTCACAGTTTTTAAATTTGACATAAAGTTAAAACTTATAATACAAATAAAAGAAAAAATCCGAAAAGTAAACAATTATGATAAATACGTGCTTTATAGTATTATCTTTTTTACAGGTAATTGGTAATGTGATAAAATATGAATTAGTACTTTTACAATTTAAGTTGTGGGATTTTGATGAATAATTTATATGATAATAATTTAATGTGACTAGAAATCAGTACGCATTATTTTACATCTTTAATGTATTTTTCTGTAAAAAATGTCTATCTGTTCTTTTTTTTCTTCTGCCTTTTCTGTTTATTATTATTTGTTACTTTGCTTATTGCAATCAGAGAGTAGCATTTTATTATGTTTGATTCATTTACTTAGTAGTTCTATATAAAATAGAGTAAAGTTGTAATCACTACATATAAAAAATAAGGCATTTATCAATTCACAAAATATAACTTGAAACTTTAAATATAAATTCTTATAACATGAACGTTTTACAACAACAATGCAATTTCGTACAACTACAAGTATACAAAGCAATACAAGGAAAATACAAGGAATCCCAGAATCCCGGGATCACGTCTGCAATATGTGGATCTAATCTCGCCACTGAACAGCAGGACCACGCAGACTTTCAGGATTGAGTGTAAGGTGGAACCAACCATTTCTGTTGTTTCCAATCCGTGGAATCTTGAACTCATAATATTTATATTCTAATAAAAAAAATTGATTTTAAGAAAGCCTTTATGATATTAAATGCTTTTTAATAACAGAAAGTTGATATTTAAATAAATGCCTTTTAATAAAGAAAAAGGAAAATTTTGGTGGGTAACTTGCCCCCATTAAGAAGGCGTGGATACCCAAATATTTCAAAAACTACTAACACAAGTTTGATGAAATTCAAACTATTTTCTATGTTGGATTATTCCATTCAAATTCAAAAAGGATACGCTCGATATAACTCGATATAAAAATGTGTACAAACATAAATATAAAATTTATCACATATATTCCAAATGAAACCTTAATGTTAATCAAATGTTATCCAACATTCCTTCTCTTCTATTTATTTTGAAGTGGACTAAAAGGAAGGCTGTATACATATACTACGTCTAACTAGGACTTATTATATATTATTATGAATTATAAAAAAAAACAAGTTGACATAAATTGTGTTTTATTAAAATTTTACATTTTCCAAGATATCACAATAAACAGTAATTTTTTTTATTAAAATATATACATAGATACATAGAGAGTGAAATTTGAATTTGAATGACATCACTTTGAAAAGACTAAGCAAACACACATAGAAATCATGATATTATCACAATGTCGTGTCAACAAAAAAATATTAAAATATATAAATTCGATCGGCGGGCATTTGCAATAACACTAATTCGTATGTAATTATAGTTGACAACATCTGAAATTAATATTTAATTCGGATTAGTCTTAATTAGAATATTAATTATGTGGAGCATTAACAAGTTTAATTAACATTAACATGTAACATAATATTAACACTACATCCCGCATGGACACGCTCCCAACTTTCCCAGAATGCAGAATTTGTGATATTGTGTGTTGAATAGAAGGACGCAACGCCGTATTTTATCTCATTAAAGACAATGTATACGCTGAGCGAGGACCGAACTCACTACCATCACGTTTACAGTCACACGCAGTGCCACTGCGCTATGATAACCTTTAAAACCTTTTGTTTTGGTTTTTTTTAGCTTCACGCTGTATCCTGCACTTGGTGGAGTAAGAAGGAGGCAGAGAGAACCTAGTGTTAAGACGCTTCATTAATACACTTCAGTTCCCCACTTTTCGCTCTATTATGGGGAATTGCGTGTTAAGTAGTAGGTTCTTTACGCTGCGCTTTGTCTCTTTATAATTTATATTTACACATCTTATCAATTAGTATCAAATAATATTATATAATACATCCCTCCTTCCTCAGTTGTCGGACTTCTATTTTTAAAGACTTTAAATGTTAGTGAAAAAAAAATAATAAAATGAATAAATTAATCATACTGAGAGAATCGTCCCGCGGGATACATTAAATATTCCATATCCGCTTAAACTTATCTGTGAATGATACACTTGGTCCATAAAACGCTGCATCTGTAAAAATATAAAGGTATGGTACAACATCATTTATTACGATGCAATCATATTATACCATTTTACGCCTCAAAGCAGGGTGAGAGAGAGAACGTAGTTTTAAGACAATGCGTTTCCTATGCATCGCCCAATTTTCGAAACCATTTTGTGGTGTGTGGTGGAATTCAATGTCACATTTTGTCTTGTTTCCAGATCCAGAAAATAAAAATAATCGTTCCCCCGACTGGGAATCGAGCCCACGATCGTCGCGCTTTCAGTCAAACGTATGATAAATAAGAATCAATATATTTATATTTTTTTCATAAAATATCATGCATAGGTAAGTGTGAAGAAGCCAGTTGTGGCGCAGGGGCATAATGTGTGGCCGTAAGCGTGGCAGGTTGTGGATTCGATTCCCACCCGAGGAACTACTAGTATGGTCCTATATTTGGTCCTCTACGCCTCTTTTACATCATTCTAGGAATTAAAAATTTTTTTTTTTTTATATGTACATACCTCCAAATTATATGCAGTATCAGGGATAGTATGTAAAGCGTCTAAAGGCTTGCGACTCAACGTATGAAGATGAGCTGTTAAACCAGAAATGAGAGTCGTCTTGATAAATAAATGCGTTATATTTGTAAACGTGTCTAATACGGATACCCAGTCTGAGCTGAAATTGCGTAAAAATAATCTTTTATTTTTTCAGCTTCACGCAGAAACCCGCAAATAGCAGGATGGGCAGCAATAAACAAGTGTTACAAAAGACACTTTCTTCTCCATTTTCCACCCGAATTGATATATGTTTATTCATTTATGTATTCAAAACTCAAAATAACAAATCCAAAACATGCAAGAATATTTTAAGTATACTGTAGGGTCGGCAGAGGAACCTAATTGTTAAAAGATCCCGTTCCCAAATTTTCCAGACATTGCTTGTTAAGCGGCGGAACTCAACGCCACGCTTCGTCTCGTTATCAAGGTGAAGAAACTTACTAATATTTTTATAATCAAAATCAATAATCCTTAATGTTATTTATATGAAAGTTTCTTACCTTTCTGCAGTAATGCATAAATTGTCTAAATTATGACGAGACAGTTGTTTTTTTTTGTTTCCTGAAATAGGCTAGATTATAAAAAAATAAAACTAATATTCTTATAAAAAATAAGAAGTAACTATTAGTTATAACAATATTTATTATCATGTACATTTTTATATTTTTTGTATGTTAAATAGCAGGATCTAACTGATATCTAAAACGAGCTTCTTTCTCCCGAGTGGGAGCGGTACAGCTTCTGACTGTAAATGTGACGGTTGTGGGTTCGATTCTCACTTCATAGAATTTTTTACTGAGCTCATCGTAGAGTTTTGTACGATAAACACGAAATATTTTAAAAATTTAGCGGAACGAGGTCACAGTATCCTAATACTACGTTCCTTCTGTTTATCCTGCTACATACGAGGTCTATAGGCGTGAAGCTGAAACAAGCAAAGGTTACTCACTGTATAACATCATATATCGTCTTACAAATAAATATAAGATTAGACAAGAAAGAAAGGAAGATAAAAGGGTTGACGTGGTCATCAATTATCTTGACCAAACGAGCTAAGCGAGTGTAATGAGCCTGTAGGTCCGACCAACGGGTGTGGTTGGTTTTTGCACACTGTAATGGAGATAGAAAAATTGTTTTATATATATTTTTAGCCTCGCGCTGTATACCGCATATAGCTGGCTAGACAGAAAGAACTTAATTTAAGGCACTCAATTTCCTCGTAAATTTTAAGACGTAATTTATGTCCAAATTCGAAATCGAATACATTGTGTATTTGATTTCCAAAAATCAAGTTCCAATGTAATAATTAATATTTTATTCATATTAATTAAAACTATCATGGTGCAGCGGTACAGCGTCTGACTGTAACGGGATGGTAGTTTTGTCAATTTTTCGATGAGTACATAAAATATCCTAATTTTTTCATTTTGATAACAAGACAATAAACACAAAATGTCTCCGAAATTGGGTTAAAAATGGTGAACTTAGTGTCTTATCACTATACACAGGTAAAATATTAAATCAGAAAATCTGAATCGATCAAGAAAGTACAAACGTCCTTTATTTAATTTATTTTCTTAAGTATTATTGAAATTTTACTCACACTCGATTGTCTCAATCGTATCAGTCGGTGGAAGTTCCGGAAACGATAAATTAGATACAGAGTGACTGTGAGTACCAAAATGTCGACGAAATTGTACAAAAATAATGATTGTAATTTTAGATACTGCAACAATATTTGATTATGTTTAAAATTCAAAAATAACTTTATGATTTCTTCCAACCAAATTAAATATATTTATTTGATGTTATACTAAAATATATTTTAATTTTCAGTTTAGTGAGTGGTGATGAATAATGAGGATATTGATTCAAGCACTTGTATGTTTGAATAGAAGGGAATAAAATCAGTTACTACTTATTTCTTAAAACTTTACTAATATTTTTAACTTGAAGAGTATGTTTGTCTCAACTATATTAAAAGCTTACATAAATATATTAATAGCTGAAATATATTAAAAAATAATTATTGGTAGAATATAACTTTATTAATTACTAGCGGCCCCGCTACTACTTCCGCTTTGAAATATTCGAATGTTTATTTAAGTGTATGTAAAAAAAACGAATCGGACGCACCCACCCAGGGTTCTGTACCAATTTCAGTATACCTTAGAGGTTTTGATGACGAACAGACGAACAAACGAAAATTTAAAAAATCATTCTTTTGGGCTACTATATTAATAAAAGTCTAATTTTTTTAAATATTTTCCAAGAACAGACACAGATCCATTACGATTATATTATAATAGTTCGGGGCAAAAGTATTTTCGTATTTTGAATGTATTATTATTAATTAAACCTCTTTGGCTGTACTGAATGTAACTGACTGGTTTTAATATCTATAAATGTGACATTCTAAAGATGCAATAAATAAAAAAAAACTAGTTCCCTCCATTTTTCAATTGGTTTTCAACCAAACAAAATAAACGTATGCGACGAAGAAATCGGTACATTATAAAGTTTTATTACAAAAAAGATAAAAATGCGACGAACGCTGCGAATAAAATTTGTGCGGCTTACGGACCTAATACGGTATCAATAAAAGTAGCACAAATGTGGTTCATGCGTTTCAAGTCTGGAAATTTTAGTATGAAAGATGAGGTTTCACTCTGGACACCCGACAGATAAAATCAGTGTTATCTTTGAGAAAGTAGAAAATTTATAGACTAATTCACGTGAAACAAAAAGTATATTATAATAATTAATATATTAAAACGATTTTCCAAAATTTATAAAATAAAACAGGCGATTTCAAATCACTATCGTTTACGTGGACTTTATCACTTTCACGTTTTAGGACTTTGTAAAAGTCCACTTTTTTTGACTTTTGACTTTGACTTTTGAGGACTCAGAAATTTGGAATATACATCCCTTGTTACTATTCCGTAGTAGTAGTGCCCTAGTAATTTAGTATACACGCTAACTGTCCGTCACTCAGTAACTAGGTATATATACAAATACTATATACGTACCTCGACTAGAAACGCTAAACCGTAAGTCAACGGCATCTCCTCTTTAAACCATTTATATTTATGCATAATGTAGGATTTCACAGAGTAATCATGATCATTAGAACATAAAACAAACATTCGAATGTTGAGGGAAAGTTTTACTAAATATTTCGCTGAAAATAAAAAAAATAATAAGAGGCCAGTCGTGGCGCAGCGGCACGAAGTGTGACTGTAAAAACGACTGGTTTTGGGTTCGATCCCCACTCGAGGAGATGAAATATTTGCCCAATTATTTTCTATGCCTCTATAGTTCGTTGTCAGCAGCAGATGTACTGACATTGTCGTTGATCCATTGCATTCATTCTTCTACGTACCCGGCATTGCTTTATTGGCTCATATTGTTTTATTACTTACGAGTATACTAATGCTTTTGAGTATCTGTGTTTGTTTTAGGCTCTTTGGCACGTATAGGCCGACATTAAATATTTTTCCCTGAGTCAAAACTTATACTAATTGCAAATCTCGATACGCAACGAAATAACCTGAAATTCCCTCGCGCGCTCGAACGCTTCCCTCTTCCCCGCGCGCGATGCGTCACTGACATATTTTATTGTAATAAATTATTTGATTCTTCAGCTAGCCTAGCTAGCTAGCTAGCTAGTGATATCATTTAATTTTAGATGAAAAAATAGATTCGAAACTACAAGACCAAACTATATGCCCCGATTTTGTTATCACTAGGTTTTTTGGATTGTCCCCGTATGGTAGCAATTTTATAGACGTATTCACGTCAAAATTTCATTTCCTTCAATAATAATCGAACCGGTCGCGTTTACAATCAAATGCTTGTGGACACAACACTATGCCTGGCCTCATTCATATGAGGCCAGGCATAAAACAATAGTAAAATGAAAAAAATACTTAAAATTTAGGTAGTAAAATAAAGTTTGGGTTAATTGACTCATGTATAAGAAAAACATTAATTAAAAAATATATATGTGTGATACTTACCAATATCAACCACGAATACTAAAGCAACTATTCTTTTAGAATTCCTCGATGCCCGTTCTGGGTTTTTAAGAGGCGGCAGTAATCTCTCATTAGCTTCAATCTTACTTATCATTTTCCTCCAATTCAGGGCAAATTTCAAAAGAAATAAAGCAGCCACAAGAGCCTACCTATAGACTGCCTTAAAAGCATACCTACAAAAATATATTTATTGTTTAGCTTGTTTCTTGTGTCGATACACTATTGTCTAGAATTCAAAATATTTTTTTTTGTTTTCATCAAATTTCTCATTTATCTAGCTGCGCAAATAGTAATTGATCTGGTGGTATATTTTTCAATTCAATATAAAATGACTAAAAAGTCCCACGTTTTACTTGTTTCATTAGTTCAATAATAATAAAATTAATCGAATTGCAGAAGAGCATCAATCATAAGAACTAATAAGTGGATATGGACATTCAAAGAATCTTTTTTTCAAAGAATCGAAATAATAGCATAATGTGATATTTTATAGCAATATTGATTAAGAAATCTAAGATTTGCGTCGTCTTATGGTTCGTTTCGTTCGATTGATCGACGTACGGGTAATCGGACGCTGTACTATTCTTGTTTGTATATCTTTATAGTACTTTCCTGTACTTACCCAATTCCTTGAAGTGATCTCGAGGACTCTGATTAATTTTAAGTTTAATTATCCCTCTTCCAACCATAAGAAATAAGCTTAAAGCGTAGTATAAACTATATGAAGACCACGTGCATCTGAAAATTTTAAAAGGAAAAAAGTCGCTAAGAAATCAATATTAAACATATGTAGGAATTATTATGATCGATTCGTGTAGGACGCCACGTGATATTTTTTTATTTTTTTTAAATTGTTACAGTTGCAGAAAAATGTATAACTTTTAAATATGAAATGATTGCCGCATTGATTTACTTTCAGTCAGCACATTAATTTATTGTATGGAAGATTGAAAATACAGTGACTCTACAAATTCGCCAAAATAAAATTATTATTTAGAATATGCAATATACATTAAATATATTATTAAGAAGATAAAACTAAAAAATATATTTAAAAAATATATATATTATCATTTTCAAACAATATGTATATTAAAATTATAAGATTGAAAAGTTTAGTTGAACGCGCTAATCTCAAGAACTTGTTCGAAATGAAAAGATGTAGCGTTGAGTTCCGCTACTCGATACGTATTGCCTGCAGGATTGCGAGAAAAATGGGAACACAAGTGTCTAAATGGGAACGGATTGCTTTACACTAGGTACCCAGATTCCCCCTGCCGACCCAGCTATGTTCGCGATACAGCGTGGAGCTAAAAAAAGTATACAAATCTTATTTGTTTCCATTTAGCGAAGCGGGCGAAGCCGCAGGTAAAAGCTAAGTACCTATAAAATTTACCTAGAGAATTCGCTGTGTCTGTTTAGCAAACCGGAAATGGGCAAAAAGCCCACTAATCTGCAAGTGTACAATATTTTCCGTACACATTCATAGAAACCTTTAATTTGCTCTGGATATGTGCCGCCCATTTTGAGTCCTTTGAACGTCTTATGAGCAAAGAAATGAGGAGTTTTAGTGAGAAAGTTGTATTATTACGTTACATTAGGCCTTTATAAGGCTTGACCACACTATGTATGAATGTTATTTGTATATATAAAAACATACTAATGTTTTATTTTGTCTTTTACTATATTCCTCGTATAGCAGGGGAGGCAGAGAGATGTTGAAACACTCCGTTCTCCACCTTCCGTGTTTAGTGTTGAGCCGCGAAACTCAATGCCACAAAGAGCTCTCCCAGGAGAGCGAGGAAAAGAAAATTATTTGAACCTTTGAATAACGTTCGAGCTTTATAAATTATATATCTCGTATATTTTTCAATCTCGTATATGTTTAAAACATATTTATTCTTGACAGACATTCATAAAAAATCTTACAATTATATATTAAGAAAGCAATGGTGGCAGTAAAATGAAGAAATTCTTCAAAAGATCTTTTGTTGTGTTTATTTAATTATACGATAATTATTTTCTATGGGTTCTCTATCATGTTATTCACTAGATCCATTGTTATCAACAAACATTCAATTTAAAGAATTTATATAAAGTTTCTTTATTTTTTTAGCATAAATTATTTAAACATTATAAATATGGAATTAATTCACATTTTCTTAAATAGCAAATGTCAGTTTGAAGAGTGGTGAAAATAAAATATAATTTTAAAACCACTGCGTTGCAGCAAGCATATATGTACAAAAACGATGGATTTTTTTATTATTTGATATTTTCCCAGGTTGGTTAGACAAGTTATTTAGCAAAAATATATATGTATAATTGAGCATAATATAGTTTAAACTATGAAATTTATATTACGCATTGACCTGTGAGAACTTTCAAAAATATTTTTTCTTCATAGCAATATTGTGTTCGCCATTAGGGTAGGCAGTGGTAACCTAGGAACGGATTTAATGGCGTAACTCAACGCCGCTCTTTGCATCATTACCAGAGCGAGGAATTGACAAATAATAAATATTTTATTTCTTCGAATAGCAATCCAATCCACAATCAGTAGTGTAAGTTATCTCCTCTAAGGGTACTTTACATACATTTAATTAAAAACATAATAAAAAAAGCTACTTTGATACAGTAATGTATAAAATGCCTAAAAAACATACATTTATAACTTATAATGTTCATAAAACTGATATTATATATAGATGAATGATGACACGATGTTGATTTATTACTATAAATGATTTTATTTACCTCAAACAAGCTTACTCTCTTATTAAAATGAAGACATGTTGAAATATAAAGTAAATAACCGTATATTATTTACATTTTTGTATGTAAATATCAAATGTTTAGGGTTCCCTCATTCAAAATATGTATATTAGAATATATTAATGAGAAAATTGAAATAAAGATAAAAATTTGGTAAAGTTTCTATTTCTATAGTTACACGCTGTATCGTGTATGTAACATGGAAGGCAAAGAGAGGCTAGCGCTAAGATACTTTCCTCCCCACTATCCTCGTCTTATGCGCTTTGCCTCGTCACCAGAGTGAAAGAATGAAAGTACTAAATACTGAATTTGATAATAATTCATTATGTTCTCACTTATTAAAGCCTAATTTAATATACCTGTCTTGATGAAGAAGTACTCAAGTGGCAGAACACAATGCAAATTTCAATTGTAACCTATTTACCTATTATACCTAATTGTAAATACCGGAAAATCAAAATTAAATAGTTTCAATATCGTTTTTCCATTCAAAGAAACTGTCTATAATCCAATACGATTGCAACATAAGCTCGCTAATTGACCAACATTGAATGGGCTCTCTGTTAAATCATTAAATAGGCATACTTTGCTTGATGATTTCGTGATATTGTTATTTCGTTATATTTCCAGCATAGTAGGATAGGCAGAGGAAACCTAGTGTTACGTTCTCCACTTTTCGCTAATTTTTTGGAGAGAATAAAGTGGCGGAACTCAACACTGCAATATGTCTACAGGAGCGGAAAAATTAAAATAACGCGAACCATTACTCTGAAGGGGACGAATCTATGACCATCGTGTTTGAAATCAGACGCTGTCCCACTGCACTATGAACGACACATTAGACTAGTATGTAGTGATAAAAAAAAATCATTGAAATACAAAATAAATGAACAGAACCTTTCCAAAAAAATATTTTCACTAATAAAAATACTTCTTCATTTATCATTTAATATTTAATATCGTAAAAGCCTAAGGTCGAATTGTTATAGGATTCAAAGAATTGACATGTTCATACATTATTTACGTGTGATCGAGCATATAATTTATTATAGAGCCCTCATTTTGACAGGAAACTAAGTTCAATCTCAAAGTATGTGAAAATACATAGTAGCTAAAACATGTCTACAAAACCTAAACAGGTTAATGTGAACAGTGGTAAAGGAAAACGTATGTATTTTAATACATAATATATGTATATATTTTTTATTTCACTTTATTTTCCAAATAAACGAGAAGAACTCCTTTCTCCTAAGTGGTGTTCAACGCCGCAGTTAGTCTTATAGGAGCGGGGAAATTAAACTAACTTTTCCTGGTTAGCAAAGCAACAAAAATATGAACCCACCACGACAGCCTCATAAAATATTATGTAGTAAAATTATAAACAATTGAGTTGTGGCAAAAAACATAGCGTTTTTGTTACCAGAGCTACGAAATAAAAATAATTCATTCTCCCGAGTGGGATTCGAACCCACAATGGTTAAGTCAAAAATCAGACACTATGCCGGTACGCCGCGACAGCCTCATGAGATTTTTAATATGTATTATATCTTATGTTAAACAGTAAATTTAAATGCCGACATGTATAATGGAATTGCCTTAATAAGCGTGAAAACGTATACTAATGGGAATAATGGGCGCCCTTTTATTAAGAAGTAAGTAATTGTATAAATTATAATATTTTTTAATATAAAAATTTGTAGTAAATGTTCAAAAAAAATTATGTCTAAACGAAGAGAAAAATAATTATATTCAAATAGTTTTCATTTCAATTTGAAAGCGAAAAACTACTAGTACTAATTTTAGAATCGTATTATAGTATTGTATTAATTGTATTGTAGAAAGTGGATATAACTTATGATTGTATATTTATATTTTTAGGAACAAAATGAAAGCCTTAATTGACATAAAAACAAGATTTTCAAAACTTGGATACAGTAAGTATTGTAACGATCCACGCCATAAATAAAATGTATAGGTTAATAATATAAATATTTTATAGTCAGAGGGAACCTAATGTTAAGACACTCCGTTCCCCACTTTCTGCCGAATTCCGGAGGCATAGCGTTTTGAGTGGCACTATTCAACGCCGCGCTTTGCCTCAAAACCAGAGCGAAAAAATGGAAATATACATTTTAAGTAAATAGTTCATCTTCTCGCGTGGGGACCACCACCTGTGTAAAACCAGTCGGTTTTACAATCACACTTTATGACCCTGCGCCACGACAGGCTTCAATCAAATATTTATATTTTATATTGTATCACATTCGTGTGACGTGTTAGTAACAGTATCATAATACTTATTACCCTTTAGACACTGAATGATAAAAGCTTTCCTCGTCGTGGCAAAGTGCGACAGCGATTGACCGTCAATTGGATGGTTGTGGGTTTGATCCAAAATTTCATCACAAGGAATATTTATGTTAAAATTATTTTGTATTGGTAGACAAAGCGTATCGTTAAGTTCCACCACCCAGCACGTAAAACCCAGGGTCCACCGCGAGCGAAGCGGACCCATTAAAGATTACATTGAACTCGCAAGGGTAAACCACATATGAATACTTGTATATCCAGAAATAAAAAGACAGGCGGAAAGGACCAAGCGAGCAGCAAAAGTTGTAATGAGCTCGTTCTGTTCTAGAGAGTGAAGCGAAATAATTACAAAATACAAAACTCTTTGTTGTTGGAAATGTAAACTTATTTTTTTTAAAAAAAAGAATGTCTGTTCTGCCTAAGCCATTACCTTCACATTTCTTTTTCGCGGTGGAACCGTCTCCATCCGTTCGTCTACCTACGCTGATATGGTGCTTCTTATCTTACTTTGTATTATATAATGTTATTATATAAATTATATAATGTTATTCACATTATTTCAACGCCAACTATCATTTGATAGAGAGATTTTTTGCCTGGTTTTTTGTTATTTTTATGCAAAATTTTATATTAAAGTCGCTAGTTCAAGCGAGGTATCAGTATCGGTTGACTCTCATCATCTTCAAAACAACTAAATGTTCACATATTATAACACATTTTTTTCAGTATCACAGATATGTAAGTATGTGTCAAGTAAGCATGTTAAAAACCAAGTGGGAGTGTTCCACCGATCGATGATGTATTTTTTGTTGAGTGGTCAGTTCTTCGGTATATTTCCCATGATTGATACTTCAAGTTTAGAAACGCCAAACAGAAGGTTAAGTTACAAAAATTTGACATATTATTATACATAGTTGTAATATAATTCCTGTGATCGCATAAATAATTCATTCATTTGCATTAATTATTTTAATTTTTACGCTTTGATAACAAGACAATGCGCATCGTGTAGTTTCTATTCTGTAGTTTTTTTTTTGCTTCACGCTCAATTCCACGCGCATCAGGCCAGGCCGAGGGAACCTAGTAATCTAGTGTTAATATATTATTAGTTCCTATTAAGATTTCCGCTTTCCACTTTTCGCCAAATTCTAAAGGAACTCGAGGCCGTGCTTTTGCCACGTTGCCGCTGCAAAGAAATGAATGCATTAAATAATTCATTTCTTCGAGTAAGGATCGAAGCCACGATCTGTTACGCTTACTCAGATTTATAGAATTTTCGTAAGACTAAAAGAGTAGGTGTTTGATACATTAAGAAGACCTCGTTTCAATACGTAATACATCGACAATCAGATGGTGATTGGGGAATGCAGTGTGTAAGTAATCACATTTATTTTGTAGGTACCAATTTGTATCGTGGAGATATCTATTAAGCTTCGCTGTGAGCTTGGGACAACTTTTTGCAGCTGTAATATGCTTTTACAGAATGACAGTTTCGATTGTAAATCTTCATATATTTGGTAAGAAATTTCATATATTTGGCTCTCTAAAGGCCATTTACCGAAGAGAGACCACACCTGACTGTAAACACAATTACTGTTAATGTACCAATTGTACGTAGTATTATTAAAGAAGTCATTGTTTTCTAAGAAAAGTAAATAAAACTTCACGTTGTATCCTGCACTCAGTAGGGTAGGCTGAGGGAATCTAGTGTTAAGACACTCCGTTCTTCACTTCAAAATCCAAGAAATGGGTATATGATTTAAATAAATATTTCATTTCATCGAGATTCATTTTCATTAAAATATATTATTTTTAGCATATTTCACATTTTACTTTTCAAATTTTGTCACTAACGTTTTGTTCATTCGGCTGTCAACCAAATGGAATTATCTGATGAGGCAAGTGGCTTCGTCCAATCTGGACGAGTACGTCGATGCCACCGTGATTTGTCGATGTAATGTTGCATTTTTCGGTATACTGGTATTTATATTTGGTGAGTAGAAGATATTATTTAGCTTAAGTATTTTTATATACTAAAGGTTTGTAAGCGCGTAGGATACAGGGTTCGATTTCGATGGCCACTCGAAGGAATTGAAAATTTTATATTTTCATTCTCTTGGTCTGTTCACGAGGTGAAGCGTTGTGTGAAGTTTCGCCACTCAACACGCAATGCCTCAGAATCTGGAAAGTGGGGAACTGAGTGTTTTAACACTATATTCTCAGGTTCCCTCTGATCTCCTACCATGTTGTGCGGGACACAAATTAAAGAAAAAGATATATTATACATATAGATACTTTAATAAAACTTTTCCAATCGACAATGGGTAGAAAGCTGAAATTAGTCATGTATGTCCTTGGAGAATAGAGGAACGCTAGGAAAGGATTTCTTGAACGAGAATAAAAAAAAGCTTTTAAATTTTTTAATTTTTTTTTCCCTTGCCAACGATTTCTGGAGGCATTGCTTGCTTTGTCTTACTAGACCAGGGAATTAAAATAATATTTACATTATACTAAATCGTCCAACTTTGTTATAAATACAATATATTACTTTCTAAAGCTTATAATATAATTAATTTACATAACAGCATTTATAGTTAGGGCTGTAATAGAGGTTACGTGTAGACTGTCCCTGGAAGTTAGCGCCTCGTGAGAAATTACTGAAGTTTTGATACCTACTAAATATAAATGAATTACCAAAATCCTTTCGTATAAATATATTTCAATGTAATACTTCAGATTATAACAAAAAAAAATAATCCTGCACAGCGACACAGCGTCTGACTGTAAAATCGACGGTCGTGGGTTCGATTCCACTCGAGAGATTAAATTTTTTTATGCCACTCAACACGTTATGTCTGGAAAATGAGTGAGAAGCTAGGGATCGGAGTGTCCTTACATTAGGTTCTCTCCCTACACTTCCATATCCGGGATACAGTGAACATAGCAAAGCAGGTATATAAAATCTGTGTTAAGGTACTCCGTTCTCCACTTGATGATGTCCGATTTCGAGACATCCCATTTGCCAGTGTATAGAAGTCTACGCCCCATTTTGTCTTGTTAGTAATTTAACATTTTATTTTATATTTCAGCGGAATACATATTACAATGATAGCAAAACTAGCGATCATCCAAGATTGTTTTCAGAGCATTGACAACAAATTTGAAACTTTCTCAAGAGTCGTATTCCCTTGGCTTTTTGATCTAAACGTAAATTATTCACATTTCATAGGAATCTATTTAATGGCAAGTAATATTTATTTATTCAATCAAAATATATTTTCATGGTTTTTAGAAACCCCAGTTTAAATACAAACGCTGAAGTTGTGAGTTTGATTTTCATTTACCATACCAGAGGGCAAGATACAGTTAACTCATTCTGCAGGAATCCAGGGCAGTACGCGAGGCAATTAAGAAATCGCTGGCGGTAGTTTGATATGATAATTATATCAACTGACAGACGAATGCCACCTCAGTCTACCCGTGACCACGGACTACTGCAAAGTGTTCGAAACGTCAGGTTTCCAAAAATGTATAGAAATACAACATATACGCGATTAATCCGGTTAAAATAGTTTCATTTAAAACAATTCAATAGATTTTATCTCCTCACATTCAACTATTATTCTTTGTTCCCAGATACAAAATCTATTATCAACTATAAGTTGGAATTTCGCACATATTTTCATTGTCTGTATTAGTTACTATTTGGCATCAGTTTTGGAACAAGTAAACAAGAAAATCATATCTTATGAGGGGCAGGTATGAACGCTTTGCTACAATTAAAAAATTTAAATAAAATTAGCTTCACGCTGTATCCCGCACACAGCAGGGTAGGCAGAAGGAACCTAGCGTTAAGACACTCCGTTCCTCACTTTCTTAAGAAATTTGGAGGCATTGCGTGTTGAGTGGCAGAACTCAACGCCGCGCTTTGCCTCGTCACCAGAGCGAAGAAATGGAAATATAAATTTAAGTAAATATTTCATCTCCTCGAGTGGGGATCGAACCCACAACCAGTCGGTTTTACAGTTACAATTTATACCACTTTTTTGTCACATTATCGGTTGGATTCCGATTCGAAAAAAATTACATACATAATATTGTCGCTTCCTCACTAGTAATGAAACAAAATGCGGCGTTGAGTTATATCAACAGCAAGAACCTCCAGATACCTCCAGATATCGGCGGAAAGTGGGTAATATAAGTGTCTTAATGGGAACAGAGTGTCTTGACTCTAAATCCTTTGCCTGCCTCGGTACAATCAAAAAAAGTTATAATTTTTTTTATATATATTCCAGTATTTATCATCGTTCCACTGGCGGACCCTACGCGAAGACTACAACAGGGCCACACGACTGATTCGCGACTTTGACGACGTCATAAACAGCCTTATATTCGTGTCGTTCGCGTGTAACCTGTTCTTCATATGCTTACAACTGTATCACGTGTTATCGTAAGGATATTTTTATTGTGTTGAAAAAATATTTTATTATATCAGTGTGAAATTAGTAATACAATGTAGGTAGCCTTGTTGTAATACCTACAATATAAAAAAGGAAAGACTTTCTCCTTCTTTCAAAGATTTTTTTATTTAACACATTGTATTCTGCAAATAGCAGGGTTTGCGGTTGGATTATGGGTACCTAGTGTTAGGGGACCCCCTCCCCATTATTACTTTCGTCCCCCACTTTTTTCCGGATTCTGAAAGCATTTTGTGTTGAGTGGCAAAACTCGCCACACTATAGATAGTTACAGAGCGAGGAAATGAAAATGTTAAATATTTCATTGCATCGAGTGGACATCAAACCCACAATTTGTCGCATTTACAATCGCACGTGTGTGCCCCTGAGTCAAGACTGACCTCTTTTATTATTACTAATATTAGTATATTTCTCTTGAGGCCTACGTAGCGTAATGGGTCAGCGTCTAACTGTACACGTGATGGTTATGGTTCGGTCACTCTTGGAGAAATAGATATTAAATTTATTTGTATTTCCCCGCTCTACCCACAATGTCTTGTAAATTAAACGGAAAATGGGGAACGGAGTGTCTTAACACTAGGCTTCGCTCTGCCTACTCTTGCTATACGGAAAAAACGTAAACCTGTTTTTATCATGATAAATTTATTTTTAATACTCCGCTTATGTTTGCTTAAATTGATTATAAGATATATTAATAATAGTTTTATTATATTATATAAATTTTAGTACTTTTTTACAGTGTAGGCGTTAATATGCCACATGAGGATCATCGCATATGCTCTTACCATTCTAATGGGTAATTTTACATTTTTATTTCTTATCATAATTATTAAGAGGCCAATCGTGGCTCAGAGGCACAAAGTGCGACTGTAAAAAAGACTGGTTGTAGGTTCAATCCCCACGCGAGGAAATGAAATATTTATTTACATTTTTATTTTCATTTCGCTTTTCGCTTTCATTTCGCTCTAGTGGCGAGGCAAAGCGCGGCGTTGAGATCCGCCACTCAACACGCAATGCTTCCAGAACTCGGCGGAAAGTGCGAAACGGATTGTCTTAACACTGGGTTCCCTCTGCCTACCCTGCTGTGTACGGGATACAGTGTAAAGCAGATTCATTTATTTATTTTTATCATTATTTATATGAGTAACTATTAGAATACTACTATTTCGGAATCCTTTGTTTATTTTTTTAAGTAAAAAAAAATTTATGACGGTACTATATGAAGTAATGGAACTTATTTGTGTAATTGAGCTATACCGTGACAGACACTCCAACATAATTTAAAAATAGTAGCAAGTAGTATTTAAGAATAAACCTACCATATATTTAATATTAGGCAGTCATGGCGCAGAGTCATAGGCGTGCGACTGTAATAGGTTGTGGGTTCGATTCCGATTCAAAGAAATTAAATATAATTATAATTAAATAGTAACATATTTCTTTTCCTCTTCTGATAGCGAAGTAAAAGTCAGCGATGAGTTCGTTCACTCAACACGCAATACCTCCAGAATTAAACAGAAAATAAAGAACAGAAGTACCTTAATGAAAATTGAGTGTCCCTAGGTTCCCTCTGCCTACTTTCATAAGAAGAATAAGTTGAAATGATTGTAATATATATTATTTCTTTTAGATTATTAAATGGCTACGAAGACGTTGTGTATTACACGTTTTCCTTAGCGTTTGTAATTTTACGATCGTTCCTAGTATCTATAATAGCTGCAAGAGTACATTCTGCGTCGTTGGTGGCGGCGCCGTCTCTTTACAATGTACCGTCACCGTCGTATTGTACTGAGGTAAGTCCACATTTTTTTTTATGTAGTATTGTGCGGAATTTAAGTTTGAGTTTAAGTCCATTTTCTTCGCTCTGGTGTAGAAGCAAAGCGCGGCGTTGAGTTCCACCACTCAACACGCAATGCTGAAATTCAGCAAAAAGTGGCGAACGGAATGTCTCAACATATTTTTCCTCTGCATTCCCTACTGTATGCAGGATATTCTGTTTATTTCTTAAATCTGAAGCTTTTCCTGAAAGTAGAGCACACATCCATCCTCACAAACTTTTACATATATAATATTTGTAGTATGAATGAGAATCTAAATATATTCAAATTATTTACATTTCCTGCCTTTGAGGCGTCTCTCAACAAGACTATCAGCTCTAGGTTTCTCTGCCTACCCTGCTATATTCGAGATACATTGTAAGTCTAGAAAAATATTAACATGGTTTCTACACTCAGTAAAATATAAAAAAATAATACTCTACAGGTACAGCGATTCATCGAACAACTTCACGGCGACACTGTAGCACTCACTGGTCTCAATTTTTTCTATGTCACTAAGGAATTAGTATTATCTGTAAGTATTGAAATAATCAATATTAATAACAGGAGTTTAATATTTTTTTGTCACTCTTTTATCCTTCTCTCTACTAATCTCGTTAAGTAAAAGGAACCTACCGTAATGATACTCCCTTATCCAATTCCCACCGAATTTTCGATACGTTGTGTGCTACTGTGCGTTGTCGATACGTTGTGTGTGTAGTGGCCTTCCAAAACATCGCACCGCCACCTTGTTATATTTTTGCAGTTTTTCTTTTTTTTTGTATGTATTTTCTGAATAGGGAGGCCGTGCTGAATACTTCCTTTACCAGTCTTCCACTGAATTCGAAGTATTGTGGACTGGGTGGTGAACATCAGCGCTTCTCTTTGTATTTATCTGTTTTTGCACTTTCACGCTGTATTCCTCATAACACACAGCAGGGTACGCAGAGGGAGTCTGGTAATCAAGTGTTAGGACACTCCGTTCCTATTAAAATCGGCGGCCTATTAAAATTAGTGGCGGAACTTAACGCCGCGCTTTATCTTGTAACCAGAGCAAGGAAATAAAATATTGAATATTTCATTCTCCCGAATTGAACCCACAACCTGTTGCTTTTACAGTCACATGCTCGTACCACTGCGCCACGATGCTATAACTTCATAGTGCGAAAAAAAAGGAATTCCCTAGGAGACTAGACCCACAACCACACTTATAATCATATGCGCCAAAATGATTTTTGTTATTTATATATTTAATAAAAAATAAAAAAAAAAACATTATGTTCCAGGTTGTGGGCACAATCGTTACTTACGAGCTGGTGCTGTTGCAGTTTAATGAGGGTTAAAAAAAAATATTTATATTCTATTAATAATAATAGAATATAAAAGATAATTATATTCTATTATTTATATTCTATTAATAATTTAATTATATGTAAAAATAAATGTGAGGTAATACACAACTAAAAGACTTTATTTTTTATAGGATACTACAGAATTTACCCAAGAATTTAAATATTTTATTTGTTCTATATTGTACTGAAAGTTTTATGTTAGTAACTTATACTAATCTAATTAGGAATGAAAAAAAAATATATAGTGAGAAGATAGAATTATATAGTGAGTGAGATGAGCAATAGAAAGAAGCTCTAAGTCGTCATATTGTTTTATTGCTATTTTTAGGTTTCCTCTTGTTGTATGATCGATAAGTTAAAAGCTTATATACATTATTCATACAAGCATTACCTTCAATACAAACAAAACAACACGATTATAATAACGACATCCCATTATTTTGGAATATTAATTAACTAAATAAATAGACAAATTTCTTAACTATTTTAAGAGTTACAAGTGAACAAAGAAGCTGGCAGATACGTACGTACATACATAACAAAAAATAGCCCTAAGTGGAAAAAAAAACGATTTTACTAGATGTATCCAAATGTCTGTAAACATTTTTAATATTTTTAGAAGCTTATCTTTTTGTGATAAACGGCTTTACTTAGTTACCTTCGCCGACGGTCAACGGTCAGTTAAGGGATGGATATGATTGAAATTCCAGTTGAGCGTTCAAAGATTAAGGTGACCTATGAGTAAGGGTAATAATATAAGGATAATGTTTCATACTAAGCTGTACTCTTTTAAAGTATATATTTCAAGATATCTTTAAGGTATGTGTAGAGTCTAGTGTCCTATCGTTTGTTGCTATATTTGAGTGGTTACTGAAATTTAGTTAAGGCAAAATTTATTAATAGATTTTGTAAATTGACAAGCGACATTTTAAAAGTCGTTTTCGTAGAATTAACTATCTAGAAATTTCTGAAAATAAAAATAAATAATAATAATATTAGAAGATTTTTATAAAGCTGCCGTGGCAACGACTATGCAACAACTGAGGGTTCGTTTGTCGGGAATATACTCCGGTAAGAAGAAAAAGCGTAGTATAGAGTTCCACCTGTAAACTACGTTTCTCCTACCTGTATGGACGGACACATACGGGATACAGCTACAAGCTCATTTTTATTTCCTACTCACTTTTTTCATATGGTGCTTTAGGCACATTCCATTCTCCTAATGGAGACATGATGTACAAAAGTATGTAAAATCATATAATTTCCTATTGCAACGTAGAGCATGGTATTAGTAAATAAATATCAATTTTAAATTTATTGACTTTCACAAATGTTATTTTTCAGTATAATCGCGACCCTATTTAAGTTTAAAGAGGAACACTACAACTACTTAAGTTTTATTGTTCATTTTTTAGAGAAAGTGACGTAAAATAAAAAAATATTATTTCATTTATATTATTTCTATTTAAGTGGAAAGTAAGCCTTATCAGTAAATGTACGTTCATATTATAACTCTTTGAAATGCGCCGCAGGTGTTTGTAAGAAATCGTTACTGTCTTCCAAAAATAGATATAATATATATTTGTAGTAGATATTTACGTTTTTCAGTCTTCGCAAGAATATAGAAATGATACTACTGATACCTTAAGTGTCACTTTATTAACTAGATATTGCTATCCGAGACCCGTGAAAATTGTTGCTTTACTGACAGATAACGCTATCAGGAAATTTATCAGCCAGAAGTGAAACCGGCCTTAATTGTACGTCGTGTTTTCGATCATTTGTTTTGTCGATCGAAAGTCATTTGTTTACTCGCAAGTAAATAACATTATATATGTTCATTTGTGTTTTAAATAAAAAAAAGAATTGTTTTTTAACATTTTTAAATCAAAACTTAGTAAAGAAAAATATTTCTTTAGGAAATTAATAAAAATTGGTCGTAACTGGAAGTTAACCACGCAGTTGAAATCCGTTCAAGTGTTTTGACCATTACCTAGCAATTGTAAAAATAATAATTAATATAGTAAAAGTATTTTATAGATAGACTCATCTGTTGCCAAACGTTAACTATAAACAATTTTCTTTAAATGCCCTTAGTAAAGGGGGAAAACAGAATAAATTGTGAAAATAAAACCACTTAAGAATTTCGCCGTAGCTTAATCAAAATGTTTGGGTTAGAGGCCAAAGCGCTTGGATCTACCTTGCCGTTCGAGCGGCTACCTTTAATTTACGTTAAAATCCTTTAAAGATTTTTTGATTGCAGAACTTGTAGTACAAATATAGTTCATAACATATTCATATATTCAATCACGCAGCCTCTGCATCCAGAATTTGGTAGTAAGTGGGAAACGGAAGCGTCTTATCAGGAACGAATTGGCTTAGTACTACGTTCCCAAGTTGAAGCTAAACTAGGCCACGCAGGCTATAAGTGACCCTTACTACTATGGCTCTCTCATCCGATTAGATAAAGTCCATGTTGCAAACTATCTTAATATGATTTATCTATATAGTCTAAGGGCCTAATAGGTGCATTAGGTACAATTTATAATTAAGAAGTCGAACCCACACTACGTAAACAAAAAAAATCAATCATTAATACATGAAACCTTTGTATAGAATTTATATTATATTACTAGTTTTAAATCTACATTATTGCATTTTTATCTGTGAATATATATATATATATTTTTTCAAATATGAAGCATAAATTAACTAAATGTTATTAAAATAACAATTTCACTAACAAAACAAGTATTTCCACATATAAAATTAAATTTACGACCCCAAGCCCCGTGTTAGAACACAGAAGCTTGTTATAACTTGTTCATCACAAGTAATCTATAGAGCTTTGGAACGATATAGTGGTACGCTCTGTGTTTTATGTTGAAACTGAAATTTTAATTTTCTAGGTAAAATCTTTTTACCTTTATCTTTTATTTTTTACAGGGATTTTTAATTTTATTCTCAAATCTATTTTAAGATATAATTTATACATATGCATTATCGGTAGATCGATAACCAAATTAATATAAATGATAGAGGAGGACAAGGCGCGGCGTTGGCTAGAGTCATAAAATATCCAATGTCTAAAGAACTTACCTTAAACCTAGTTTCTGTCTGACAATAAATAAAAAAAAATATTAAAAACTGAAATCTGGTGAAACCTGGCTGTCTTCTGAATATCATAATAAATATCTATTTAATTATATAAAACGTCACTGTTTTGTACCAAGAATGAATTCAATGTCCATCGGGCGGAACACTTTATATTTTTCCCGCTGTGGTGGTAGTGGTACCTCGATAAAGCGGCGTTAAGTTCTGCTTTGCAGTGATAAAAAGGCCAGTCATGGCGCAGGGGCAGGGGCAAAGTGTGACTGTAAATACGACTGGTTGTGTGACTATCCCCATTCGAGGAAATGAAATATTTATTTAAATTTATATGTCCATTTCTTCGCTCTGGTGCCGAGGCAAAATGCGGCGTTGAGAAAGTGGGGAATGAAGTGTCTTATCATTAGGTTCCCTTGGCTCACTCTGCTGTGCTGTGTGCGGGATACAACGTGAAGCCGATTTTGGTAAATAGACTGTCTTGACACCAAGTTCATTCTACCTGTCCTATTATACCTAAGTCAAATGTATTTTAATTTCACGCCGCATCATGCACATAATAGGGTAAGTACCTTTACTTAAGTTCCCTTGAACTTAAAACTAAAACTTAAGTTCCCTTGAACTTAAAATTAAAACTTAAGTTCCCTTGAACTTAAAGCTAAAACACTCCGTTCTCATTAATTCACTTTTCCCAGATAGTGCACCGTTATTAATTTTCATTACGTGTTAGGTGGCGCAACTCTTCGCTGCGCTATGTCTCATTACCATTACCATAAATATAAAATATAAATTGTTTCGATCCCTTCCTTCCCCGGGTGGTAATCGAACCCACAACCGTCACGTTTACAGTCACTCGCTTGTATTCCTGCGCCATAACGGCCTCCCAAATGCTATATATGGATAATAAAAAAACATATTAACTTAGATAAAATCAGCCAAATCTTAAGCCTTTTTAGTATGCGGTCGAGTTATGAATACAAAACCAAGAAATCCGAAAGTATCATTTAAACTTTACTCATATGAATTGTTTTCAAGATATCTTGTGAGAAGAATTTCTCTATTATTTTCGTACTTCGAGTATTATAATTGAAATAACGTAAAGCTTGAGAATATTAACGTAAACGTAAAGTTGAATGTTTTACATAATACTTAAAATGTATTTAATTGTAGCTTCTAGACATTTTTATACTCTACTCTCCTCTATAATAACGGAACATTAGGTTTTGAATACTTTTTTTTTATTTTAATTTTTTTCAGATATTACTTATTGAGTGGCAGAACTCAACGCCGCGCCTTTGTTTTTGTCCGCTACTGCAGTCGAGAACTGAAACTAATTTAATTACAAACTTTCTTTCAAATGCCGATAGAGCTTTCAATGACCACGTTTACATTCAGCAATATCAGCATTTAAATAACTAAATTATCATAAAATTTACAATTTTTTTTTCTGTATAAATGTCAATTTTATTTCAAAAATATGTCTAATAATTGTAAGTAGTATGGAGTTATGTATTGAACAATGAATGCATGTAACATGTATGTAAGTATGTTTAATCTACTGTAACGTCGAACCTGGTATACGTGATGTTGAATAATCGCATCGTTTGACGATATTGCGGCGCAATTTCCTAATGATGTAACCTCAGAAGATGGATCTCGATTTGAATCCTGTTGGTTGAAATATTTAATTTACAATAAATAATTCATAGGTATCTATTAGATAGATGTTAGATAACGTGGTGCGAATTAGTAATACACTAATACCACTTTAAAAATATAATATATAATTATGTTTTCCCAAATAGTTTGTTGAAGAAAAAAGTAAAGCACTAAAGAAAAGCGAAAAAAGAACCGCAATCATAGAAAGAACTCAAAGAGAGAATCTCCTCTTGATCCCTTAGATCCAAAATATCGAAACATTATATCATATTACTTATATAGCTAAGCTATGAAGTGATACTCGTATTATACTAAATGAGCTATAAATTTTCCAACTGCATTCCGATATATGGTCATAAAGCAACCACATCGTAAATTAATCTATCAAAATCTATAGAGATACAAGCAATTGGGATATTCTTATATAATATAGTGAAATAATATTTGAAATGTGTTATCTTGAAACGTGCTCAGCTGGTTTGGGCACGTCGAACGAATGAGTGATGAAAGAATGGAAAAAAAGATTTATAATGGAAAAGTGAGTGGTAAGAGATGACCTCGGTTGACCTTCGATAACGCAGTATCTAACATAGTGGAGGAAGGTCACGTAAAAAGAATGAGGACCCGCCGAGGGCATGTATGAAGAGGTTGATGACAGTGGACGAGGCAAAAGAGGTATGTAGAGACCGTAGCGTTTGGCGCTCTGTCCTCTCTGAGTACCCCGCTAGGAATAAAGCGTGAAGATAGTTTAGTTAAGTTTTTTTTTTAATTGTAATCGAGGCCAGACTTGGCGCAAAGGCACAAGTGTACGACTGTAAACGCGACAGATCGTGGCGTTGGGTTTCGCCACTCAATACGATTTATCAACCCTTAGTGTGAAATAACTTTTAAATTTGCAAAATATAAATAATTCAATCAATCCTTCCATTAATAATATCTATACTAAATTATTGTAAAATATACAACGAAATTAACATAGAACCACGAACCTGATCGTCAGTTTAGTTGGGCATTAGTTAGCATAAGCTGCGTTTTATCACTGAGTTTAGTGCCCAAACGGTGTTAATTATGTAGGCGGTGCTTAAACAGATTTTGTTAGTTTATACCTACTATTGTTAGAAGAATGGTAAATATATAATTATACTTTTGTTAATTCGTTCTATTCCCGCTCGAGGAAATTAAATATTAAATACTTTCTTTTGTTCTCTTTGATTTTAAGGCAAAGCGCGGTAGGAGAATAGAAAATGGAGAGTGTTAACACTAGACTCTGTCTGCCTACTGCTGTGTGTAGGAAACAGCGTAAAATTTTTTTAGCTAGAAAGTATTGAACATAATAGTGGTCACTGGCAATCTTGTTAGCGTGAAATTTAAGAAAAAAAAATATTTTATCTGTAGAAATTTCAAAAAATCCTTTCTTAGTTTTCCCGTGGATGGACTCATCGATTGATAGTTTAGATCGATTGTTAGAAAACGTATAAAAATTAACGTATAAAAACGTAGCGGGATTCGAACCAGCGCCACTCGGGAACCGACCAGGTCCTGGTCTTTTTTTGTTCAAGTATTTTTCTTTCCTAAGTGTGGAATAACACTTTATAATTTTTAAAAATACCATCGATTGATCTTAAATTGAATGAGATTTGAAGCTAAAACTGTCCACATCATACTGGCACTCTACTATTGTGCTACCACGGTATTATCGTCGCAAATATAATCGATTCGTTATTTTCTATTCGTTTACAATAAAAATAATTGGATAGTATGTATGTAGTGGGTATTGATATATATCGACAATTTAGGAAGGGCGTTGGTTGAATCACGCGAAGTTTAGTTCACTTTTTGTATGAAGTAATCAAACCTTTGATGTTTTGATCGTTATAGAAGTGAAATCATTATTTCCTTCGTTGTGTGATAATAAACTATGTGCAATTGCTTATTTCCACATTCGAAATTTTTGTTTCTTGTAAGTGTAGTGTGGTGTATCATCAATAAGATGTTAAGTTCCGCAATTCCACACGAAATGTCTTTGTTTGCTTAGGAAGTGAAGTACAAACAGATATTTAACAAAGTGGATACTTAGTTAAAATTTTTACATTATTTTATCCATTTCCTCTAATATTTACTTAAATTTATAACTAATTTTAAAGAAAGACTATGTTCTCAATTGGATTGTTTTGTTATGCGAGTGGATACGTGACAGATTTTTGTATTGAAGGTCTTGTTTCAGATGTGGTTCCATATACATTTTTAGGCAATTGATTCAGGATATTCGTGACATCGTTAGTGATATAAGTATATAACGATGTACTTATATCACTGATGATGTCATCAATCAGTATAAGTATTTAGCGATATTTTGATTGATTTTCTATTTTTTTTAGTGATAGTCTCTTAATAATATTTGACATATGGTAGATTTGGCGCTACGGTTTACGGTGATGCTCTAAGTTCAACGGTTGTCGTGGCTCTATATCGATATCACGATGAGAATAAAGAAGAACGTGCTTAGCTGATTTAAACACGTTGAACGAATGAGCGATGGAAGAATTGCAAAAAATATTTATGATGGAAAAGTGAAAGGTAAGAAAGGTAGGCGAAGGTACTCCGAGGTTGGGAGAGGTAGGCCTTGGTACCTTCGAAAACACAGTATCAAAGATACTGGAGGAAGGTCACGTAAAAAGCCTGAGGATCCCCCTAGCAGCATCTATTAAGCGGTTCCGGTTTCTCTGACTACCCTCCTAGGGATACAGTGTGAAGCTAAATAAGATTAAATTTTAACTAATAGTGCATTTTACTTTAAAACAGACCATAGAAGCACACAGTTTGCAATTATTTATGAGGCATGGCGAATAACGACAATCGGAACTGGAAACGCAAGTCATATATTACATAAAATATAGAATTTCGTAATTACTATAGACTATAGTACTAAGAAAAGGCCAGAACCGAACAAAGATTTCATTATTTCTATTTGCCCGATCTGGCATGATGAAACGAGGCGTTGAGTTACACCAGGCAATGAAAAAAACTTGAACAAGGATGGAAAGCGAAGATCGAAAGATTCCTTCTGCTAATATATATTCGCAATTATAAAAAAAATATATATTCGCAATTATATTTCATATCGTGTGCCAATATTTTAATCAAAAATATATATCCCCAAATCAAATATGAACCTGCACTGAACGCTTGTGAAAATTTAAAAGATGCAATTCGAAAATTACAAATTCCTTGTAAAATGGATAAAGGTCCTTAAGCACTTTCTTGTTTGATGTTTAAAGGAGGATATCGTAAGAACATTTACATATGCTTTAAAGATTAAGTGTGCCTATATATACATTTTATCTTCCATAATATATTAATCTCTCAATAAAATTTATATTTAGGCTGTACTGGCGCAGTGCTATAGCGTCTGATTGTAAATGCGACAGTATTGGGTTCCATTCTCATTCAAAGGATAAATTGTTTTTAATTTCTCGCTTTGGTAGCGCGACTAATCTTGGCATTGAATTTTGTTTGTTTTTATATTTTAGTTTTTTTATTTGTTTTATTTTACTTTTATTCTTTTTAAGCTTATTATTTTAATTGTATTAGTATACTCAAAAAACGGTAATAAACTTTTTGAATACTAAAATACTAAATAACTAAATCCTAAAATTCGTATGGAAGCACTAATGAGTGGGTGAATCCGACTCGTCTTAATCGGTTTTCGTAAATATAAATTCTATCACTATCAATTTCTTTACATTTCTGCTATCTTAAAATAGGTTCCCTCTGCCTACCCTGCTGTGTGCGGGATACAGCGTGAAGCTGATTTATTTATTTTTTTTTTTTTTAAATATCTTAAAGGAATACTAAGTATTCCTTTACATATTTAACTGAATGATTGCACAGAGGACGTATTTCTAATTAAATCTATTTAATAAATACAAATAGCCAAGATTGAAATACCACATTAACTGATTTAAAATTGACAATAACATGAAGGGGAAAAATGCGTAGATTTTTTTTTATATTATTATGAAGCCATCGCGGCGCAGGAGTACAAGCATGCAAACTTATAGGTTAGTAGTTTTCGAGTGGTAACTCGGAGTAATGTAATAATCTATTTTTATTTCCTCGCTCTGGTAACGAGCCAAAAGCCCAGCGTTGAATTCCACCACTGAACACGTAATGTCTAGAAAAAATCATATGGATCTGCGGGATACAGCGTGAGGCTGATGTATTTGATATTTGGTCCGGTATCTCGGCGTTTTTTAATGTTTGGATACCAGTTTGTGACCTCTAGTCTCAAGATACTCTGTTTCTCAAAACTAAAATGTCAATATAATATGTAAAATGTTAATATTTATAAAAGTTTTTTTCAGAGACGGTAGAAAAGGACAAGCCGAATGTTCCAATCGTGCGACGAGGACTTGTTGAGTCCGACAAGGCACTTTCACCACGAATAGGTGGCTAAAATATTTTTTTAAAAAGTATAAAAATTGCACCTTGTGCAATTTGAACCTGCGCCTTAATATTTTTCGCTCCTATCGAATTTCGAAACGATTTTAAAATAACACTTTAAAAGATGAATAATAGAAAAATAGATCACAGTGAAGATGTATCAAATAAAAAAAACTTACATAACTAAAAATAAAATTATCTATTTTATGGAGTACCTACGATACTATCGTATCGATACTTTTTAGTTCAATCTCTATTCGCTCTGGAATGACTACGGGCTACGGCTCAACAAACATGGTCTCTAATTTTGGCGTAAATCAGAGAATGGAGTGTCTTAACACTATCTCCTATCTGCGTAAACTACAAGAAACCAGGCCAATTGTAATATAAATTAGCTGAAATCACTTAATAGACACATGAAACAACATTAAGAATAAAAGAAAATGTTCTTGTCTGACACTTGTTAAAGTTAGTCAGTAGAGACTTCTTGACCTTCGTAAGTATCTGCACTTCGACATAAATAAGGCTTTATTTCTTTGCGGTATAAAAGTAAGAAATAAAATTTACTCATAGCTAAAATTATTATCAATTTAATTAAATTGTGTGATGATAAATGTCTTAGGGCAAAATTTTGCGTTTATAGCTTTACGTATTATCCCATTCATAGCAAGTTAGGCAGAGGGAACCTATTGTTAAGACACTCCGTTTCCCATGCACCGCCCCGTTTTCAAGACAATGCGTGTTAACTGGCGGTACACATCCGCTGAGCCTCAATTTTTTGCTAAGAGTAAGAAATGAAAACTTACAATAGTACATTCCCCCAAGTGGGAATCAAACCTACAATACATCGTGTGCACAAGCTAACACTGTGCTACTCCGCCATGACGAACTCAATACTCACATAAATTATTATTCAATATACCTTTTGACCTCAGTCACTCTATAACTTATTAGTATTTCACAGTAACTATTCATGAAGTTACCAGCCACGAGCGCAACCCAAGTTAGATACCAATTTATTACAGGTCCAAAGGTTTCTTGGATAACGTTGGGCTCTTAGTCGGGACGCAGTAGGTGCATTATTGAATTCCGCTACGATATATATATATATATATTGTTTATGAGGAGGTTTCGTCACATAATAATCTTTAAGAAAAACACTTATTAAAAGTTACCAACAAGGTAACGAGGCAAAGCCCGCTAAATTGCACCACTTAACATACATGCCTCTAAAATGCAATGTAAGGATAAAAACGGAAGTATTTTCATAACAACGAATTGTCTCTATATTAGGTTCCCAGGTTCCCTCCGCCTACTCTGTTTTGTGCGGGATATAGTCTGAAGTTCAAAAAAATATTTATAACTATACTAAAGTGGTGTGTGTATATGTATATCAATCAATTGTTGCAATTTCCTCCCGAAATATATTTTAATATTTCCAATTGAACACAAAATAGATAAATCGTTTCTCTTTACAAAAATGACTTGAAAAAGTAAAAAATCATATTCTTTGATCAATCACAAACGGCGAACAAAAGACCTGAGCTAAACCTATAAAGCTCCATTCATTCTTATTTAAAAGCACCAATGTAACAAAAGTCCATTTCTATGTCACGCCAACTTCACCTGGGAAAATCCTATTATAATATACTGAGGGACGTAAAAAATTGAATGTTATATGAACTGGAACGACTCTAGAGTGCCAATCCTGGAGGGATTCAATTAAAACAAATGAACTAACTTTTAAGTATTTGTGATCGTTTGTTAAGTGGACGTATTCGATCGCGTTCCATTTTTTTCTTGATGATATTTTTTTTTATATAGATTCTTATATTACGACGGCTTTTCCTAATAACATTGAATTTCACATGTGACGGTGGCGAACATGGTGTCAAAGCACTCTATTCTCCGATTTTCAATTTAATTAGCGGGTTTAGATGTGAAATTACAAGCTGCATTTATTTCAACAGTTTTAAGCTATAAAAGCACTGACACTCAAATATCGTCGCGTCCACAGTGCCACGACGGCCTCTAAAAATATATTCAAACTTTTTTATAACGTCTTTAAATTCCGTTCTATAAAACAATGATTATTTTCTATTTATAAATAATATTTTGTAATTATAAATAATGATTATTTCCATATTCTTCATCTCCGCAGGTCGCCGGTACAATAGTCACGTCCGAGCTGGTAATGTTCCAGTTTAACGCATCCCCACCGACTCTCGATGGTACTACAAGTGCACTTCTTAATGTGACCATACAAGTTTTTAACTTAAATAATTATTAATTGTTAAAAAACCTATTAGTTTTTAGTTTAAAAGATTTAATTTCCTTTTTAAATTGTATTTTTTTTGCTTGAATTTAATATTTGTTAAAATAAGTCAGCTTCACGCACATAGTATAAAAACTTTAACATAGCAATATGTGAACCCGCTCTTGTAAACTTTCCAAGTCCCTTGACGACGATGCAATATCATCGAATTCTTTCCTTTTTTGCACTATTTCAAGAGAGAATACTTTTGATGCCGCACCGTCGTGGCGCAGGAGAATAAACGTACGATTGCAAATACGACGCTAGATTCCCACTCGGGAAATTAATTATTTAATATTTTCATTTTCCCGCTCTGGTAACAAGGCAAAGCGCGGGGTTGAGTTCCGCCACTCAATATGCAATGCCTGAAAATGGAGAAAGGAAGTGTCTTAATGAAGAACGGAGCGGATGAAAGATATGTGTGGGGTACAGCGTGAAGCCAAAAAAATAATTGACTCATATCACTCGCAAAAAAATAAACCGTTCTTTATTCAACTAAGTCTTTACAACCACTTTTATTAATCCGAGTCCAAAAGACAATTTCCAAAAATCTTAAAAAGCAGTTCAACCTTTATTAGATATTATAGATTTCGGCGTGTCTCTGTTAGGTAAGACCTAGGTGGTAGGTGGTAGGTAGGTGAGTTCCCACCATTAATTCCCTAATCACATGAAAATGAAACAATTTCTTTTAAAGACGATTATAAAACGTTTCGCAATAAACTACTATACATTAATTACTTTTACTCAGTTTTTTTTTCAATTTAAAAAAAATACTTGAAAAAAAAATGATTCCAACCTACGACCCATAAACAAACTACACAACCACAGGGGCAATCATGTGTTACAAACTTTCAAATAATTCAATAACAGAATACTAAAGTGGCTTTGTAACCGAATAATTTATAGTTACTTTTAGTTGGATCCAGGAAATGGCGTCCGTTAGATATTTTAATGTGTATTAGTTAGTGTATAGTTTATTAATTTTATGCTACAATTATAATTTTAACACTGACTATAAGCTTTTAAATCAAAAACGAAGTCATCGAAAGTTGTTTATTGTATTTTTTCAGCTTCACACAGTATCGCATGTAGCGGGATAGACAGGGGGAACCTATTGTTACGACACAAGGCTCAAACGCCCACTTTTCACCGAATTCCGAAGTAATTGCGCATTCCGTGGCGGAACTCTACGCTGTGCTATAGCGAAGAAATTAAATATTTCATTTCCTCGAGTGGGAATCGAACCCACATCCTGTCGCGTTTACAGTCACATGAGCTCTAATTGTGTCAACTGACAGATGAACACCACCTCAAACAATCTGTCGACACTTGCTGCTGCAAAGTGTCCGAAACATCGAGGTTCCAAGAATATATACTATCCACATATACGCGATTATCCAAATATAGAATTCCTTTTATTATATAAAAAGGTCATATTTGTAGTTTCTTCGTATTTATTGAAACAAATTACGGTGCTGAGATCCGCAAATAACCAACTGGAAATGGATAGTTTTATGACAGCCGTAGATTCAAAAATACACGATGCCTTATATATTTTTATTTTTTAAATAAAATCATATTAAAATATATTTATTTTATAACATAAAACTTCACTTTAATAAAAACATTAGAAAACGTATAATTATTTAGTTATTCTCAATCTATACCCATGTAAAACTGTCCGCTTTTGAGACATCTCGCTGGATGAACCATTTGTAATGCTGAAACAGAAATATTTTTAGCTAAACAGTACGGAGTGTACGGTCTCTGTACTATATCCTATAATATTTCTTAAATTAAAATTAAAAAAATTAAATTAGCTTCACGCTATATCCCGCACACAGCAGGGTAGGCAGAGGGAACCTAGTGTTAAGACACTCCGTTCCCCACTTTCTGCCGATTTTTTGAAGGCCTTGCGTGTTGAGTGGCAGAATTCAACGCCGCGCTTTGCCTTGACACCAGAGCCAAGAAATGGAAATATAAATTTAAGTAAATATTTCATCTCCTCGAGTGGGGATCGAACCCACAACCAGTCGGTTTTACAGTCACACTTCGTGCCACTGCGCCACGGCCGGCCTCCTATAATAATATAATATAATATTTCTATAGATTTTAAACTCAAAGTCAATGTAATATTTATCATCAATACTATAAAAACTCAAAAAATATACTAGGTAATAACAAAGTTCATGCCATGAAACCCATAGCCGTGCTTTACTACCAAAACAGAAAAATATAGTAATATAGAAAGAATATACAAAAAAGAAACTCACATAAATTATCCTTACAAATAGCCCGTCGAGCGTGGCACAAGTTCACAAAGAACTGGTATCCACGTTTATACCGACTGTGCATCATACATACAGGCTGGTGGTCGTCGTCGGGAAGATCTAGACACACGTTCATACAATTTTCTTGTGACAACGTTACGTGAAAAAGATACAGCAATGCTAGAAATATATCCAAAATATTTTTAACAATTTTTAAAGTATTTTTCAGTACACTCAGGAAAGAATTAATTTAACGAAATAAATGAAAACGGCATCTTAATATCGATATTAGAGTTGAGAGAAAATGATACAAAATATATATTATATTTAAAATATATTTTAGTGCAGAGTAACAATTACCATAAAACGGCCGCAGTACATACATTTTATTGAGGCTTAGCTCATAAATTTTGTTTTCGATTGCTTTTACACAACAACATTTTAAAATATACCTACAAATATTACGTGAATAAAAAATCAAACAGTAAATTGAATATAGAAGCCGTTTTGGCTATACAAACTTATATTAATAGGCCAAACTGGACTAAGGACTGGACTGCAAAAAGTTGAGGCGCAGGGGCATAGGCGTGAGAATGTAAGTGCAACAGGTTGTGGGTTCGATTTCCAATCGAGGGAATAAAATATTTCATATTTTTATTTTCGTCGCTCTGATAACAAGGCAATGACAGAAATGACAGAATTTTAATATTATTTTCATTTAGGAACACATTATTTTGTCCAGAGTAGCGTACGTGTAGATTATATAAATTTAGTCTTAAAATTAAGAATTTACATTAAAACTGCTGTAGCCTTACTACTAACCATTAATTTGTATTTTTAGCTTCACGCTATATCCCGCACGTAGCAGGACAGGCAGAGGGAAAGACGCCTCGCCCCACTAAGACACTTACGTTCCACACTTTCCGCATAATTCTCGAGGCATTGCTTGTTGAGTGGAGGAACTCAACGCCGCGCTTTGCCTCGTTACCAGAACGAAGAAATGAAATAACACGATCATTTCAAAGTGTGGGACGTTATCTCTGGCTTCTATTTATTTGCACAAGCATATTCACAAAAACATTAACCATACTCCTACAAAAGTAAAATGTCTATATAAAAGTCGCTCTGACATCACGCGAACGCGGGCAATGTAACGCAATCGGTTCAAACGTAGCAATTTAATATTATGCCTCTCATAGTCTCTAACAAAACACGTATACAGTACACGGCTGTACGAGAGCCATTTAGAAAACGTTTATTAAGTGTGGGGTACAAAGGAACCTTTCATCCCTTATTTCGTTTGACTGGCGAGTCCAGTTAAGTTAAAATGTACTTGAAAAAATGTATGGGCTCAATACTTACGCAGCAAAGCCTTGGAATACTAAGAAGTTTCTAGTATTTCCTATAGTGACGTATGCCTGCGGCTTCGCTCGTGTGGTCAAATGAGTATAATTAAGAGTTTTTTTTCACCTTCACGGTAAGTAGAGCGAATCCAGTGTTTAGACACTATGTTCTCCATTAAAACACTCATATCCTCACTTTCCGTTGCATTCGTAAGGCATTGCGTGTTAAGTGGGAGAACTCGTCACCACTCTCGTTACCAAATATTTCATTCCCTCGAGGAAACCGAACCCACAACCGTCGCAGTTTACAGTTGCAGGCTTGTGTCCTTACACCACAACGGCAATTGTGTGTATTGTAAAACATATGACTTATACTCAGGGTCCCAGGTAAATCGAAATACAAAAAATATTTTTTATCAATTCGAACTAATAGTTATTGAGATTAGGCCATGTATAGAGATACAAATAGATGTGTATACTAAAAATATTAATGCTGCAATATTTCTCAATAAAAATAGGCCAAGTGCAAGTCAGATTTTTTTTTTTTATGGAAAAGACAAGGCAAACGAGCGTTCGGGTCACCTGATGGTAAGTGATTACCGCCGCCCACGACTCCGTGCAACCCCAGAGGAGTTACAGGTGCGTTGCCGGCCTTTAAGATGTCTTGGGCGCCGGGGCCCGGCATTACCTGATGCGAAACGCAGTGGCATAAAGCCACTACTTCACGGCGGTCTTAAATGCCGGCACAGATTAGCATTTCGATGGTTCCGTATCACTTTCGGGACTTCTTTATATAATTGATTACCCCGAGTGGGAACCGAACCCCGAAACTATCGCCTTTACAGTCAGACGTTATGTTAATAAAAAAATATGCTTTTTACTTTTGCTCTTACACTTGGATGAATACGAATAATGTATGAGGACAAAATGAATTATGCACTCACAGTTGCATTTTTTATTGTAAAACATGAAATGTGCATACTTAACAGCAACTACGTTCTGGTAACGAAGAAACAGAACAATTTTTTTATTTCATCGCGAAAAAATTACACCTCATTTACTCTATATTTATTTTTTTATATAATACTAATTTGCTTATTATCCCGTTTATAGCAGAGTAGCAAGAGTGTTTATACTCTCTATTCTCCACTTTCCGTCGAATTTTCGAAATATCGCGTGTTGAGTGGCGAAACTCAGTGCTTCGGTTGGTCTTGTCACTGGAACGAAGAAATGATTCATTTCCTCCAGTGATAATGGAACCCACAACCCGTCGCGTTTTCAAGAAAAAAGCTAAGAAGTTTTTGTACAAAAATAAATAGTAACAAGCGTATTGCTTGATAAGAATGGCTCAGGTCAGAGAGTGATTGCAGGAAGTGCGGGTTCGAGCCTACGTTACTACGTTACGTTCAAACTTTTATTACTTTTCTAAAAATCTTTAATTTTCACTTTAAAATAATACAAGTTTTTCATAATTAGAAGATTGATTGATGGACGCTGTTTCTTAGTAATTCCTATCAAGGTTGTCTTAAAATATAAAAACAAATATATAATCACAAACCTGAATGCCGCACATCCAGTAAAAAAAGGAATTAACGTTTCAGCCTGAAATTTGATCTGTCATAAGATAGATCTATCATCGCCTAAATAGAATATAATCCTCATTTCAGATGAATTTATTCAAAAACTTGAATTTTATTAGTATAGAAATATTTCATATATAATTTTCCTCGCTCTGGTAACGAGATAAAGCGCGATGTTGAGTTTCCCAACTCAACACACCTCTAGAATGCAGCGGAAAGTGGGAAACGGAAATGTTTTAATGAGAATTAAGTGTTTTAATGAAGCTTTAGGTTTCCTAAAAATTTAATTAAAATATAATTTAAGATTAGTCATTATACATATTAAGAAATATGATTTACGCTACGTTAGAATAGGCATACGCCGAGAAACGTGTTTCCTCTCAAATCCACGTGTAAAAAAGCTAAAATTCAAAATGCGAAAAATAATGCGGCCTCCACGCTGCTTTGCGCCAATAGACTGACTACCCTATATATTATAAAAATACTTTTTGCAATTCAAACCAGTAATTTCTGAGACTAGAGCTATCAACCAAATAAACCCTTTGCTTTATAATATTGGTATCATAACGTGGTACAGTGTTTGACCGCAAACGCGACAATTGTGGATTAAATCTTCAATCACTATAGTTAAATTATGTATTGTGTGTAATTACTATATTTAAATTGTCATTTTTTTCGCCAGGATCCAATATGAGCAGCTTTAAATTCTTCGACTCAACACTCAATGTCTCGAACCTGAGCGAAATGTAGGGAACGGAGTGTCTTTTATTACCTATACAATATATAGGAAAGATTTGTATGTGCACTCGAGCTCAATGTGCTGCAAAAATTATTGAACACGTTCTACAAAAAAATTGTTCTAAAAAATTAAAAAACATACCCATATAAGAAAAAAACAATACAACTACCTTTTTCTACTTTGGATAGAAGTGCCGACTATAATCAGAGTATCTTATCCATACATAAAATATAAATCCTTATACAAATTAATAATTTCTTATTCGAATTTGTTTCTATACCCACAGCTTACTCTTAAATTAAAATTGGACATAAAATTCAAAAGATGATACAAATTTAAAAAATACAATCTGAGCAAATTTATATTTTATGATTTCCAATAAATCTATGTATTTTGTAGTACCACGCAAAAATACCACTATTAACGTAGTGTATAGTGAAGCTTAGGTAAAAATGGAAGTAAATATAATAAGAAAATATAATAACCTGAAGTATCCATACTACCATTATGTATGCCAAATCTGTTCGTTCTTGTGTGTCTGCGATAGCGTCAGAGACAGACAGACAAAGTTACCTCCATTCAGGTCATCACGCCCAAACCACTGAACCGATAGTGATGAAATTTCACAAAGTCAAATATTTTTATTCAAAATAGAAAGTTACATATTTGAACGTGAAATAATTTACCACCAGCTCACTAAAGTTAATCCCTCAGACCTGAGAACTGGCGCAAAAACGGGAGAGGGGCGCTGCAAATAGCTACTAGCTACGTGGAATGACAGAGAAAGGATGGAATATAAGATATATTAATTATTAGATTCAAATTTCAATCATCCAGATTGAAATCTGACTGTTGTTTGAGTGGCTGAGACCAAGATTGTGGTATAACGCAAGGCGACCACCATGACGTTAGTTTTGGCTGTTGAAGCTGGGGAGAACAAGAGTATTCTTGATGTGCGCTTGTATCCTCAACTCCATTAGACAAGTCAAGAGTGTCCTAAGATATTAGAACAAGTGAATGAAGCTTTATTTCTGGAAAGTACATTTAGTTAAAAGAAAAGGTGCCGGTAACAAAGTTAACAGTGCTATAGCGAAGGCAAAACGTCAGCACAGCTGCAAAATGCAGTGTTGGTACCGATGCTGTTATACGGTAGTGAAACGTGGGTATAACAGAAGAAGAATGGAAAAAAAATGAATACTGTCGACATGTGATCTTATCCTAGACTATTTAGAAATACGTGTGTATGGGACATAGAATGGCAGATACTAGCGAGGATGTCACAGTGAAACTGAAGAAGAATACGCAATGGCAAAACCAAATATGAAAGAAATTAAGTGGTAGCGTTTGGCATTTCGTTCTCTCTGGTAAACCTGCTATTAATACAGCGTTAAGCTAAAAATATATGTTAATACACCTTTGACATTTTATCTAGATTAAAATTGTACTTTACATTACATCATCATAATAAATACTTTAGGAAATGTCATAAAATCAAAACGACAAAGCCGCGAGCTAAAAGGATATTTGGTATCTTTTTGAGTAGTTAAATCTTTAAATTTCTTGGTTAGGTTAGGTTAAGTTAAGGTCGAGGTACAGAGCACATAGCAGACACAATAGGTAATGAGGTCAATTCCTACTTGAGGAAATGTAATATTAATTATTTTCATATCCTCGCCTTGATAACAAGGCAAAGCGTGGCGTTAAATTCTGCCACTCAAAACGCAATTCTTCCATATCTTACATAATTCTTTCTTCTGGAAGGTGGGGGATGGAAATGTATTAATTTAAAGTGCCCAATTATACTTTTATTCACGAAATATCTAATTTTTTTATGGCAGTTATGATAAATAAGTAGAAGTTTCATATTAATAATCTTTATAACTATAGAAGTAGAAATATATATAAAAACATAAATACTAATATGTATAGATATAGACCGGTTATAGAGCCATGACAGACAAATTCCAATTTTAGTAACGATATAGTCAGAAGGACCTAGAATGTACAATATAATTATGCGAAATTGACTACTGACTAGATTACCCCCTAATGGATGCTGCACGGCTGTTGGTAATTCAAAGCTATTACCGCCGAGATGACCTGAGCTCTAAGCAGGCTTTATATAAACTAAATTGCATTCTTCCCATATTTTCACTTTCTGTCCGAATTCCAGACATTACTATTACTGAGACTCAACACCGAAATTAAAATAAAAAAGGGAAGAAGCTTTTTATTATATTGAATATTTTATTATTATGAAGCCATCGTAGCACACTGCTACGACAGCTGTTAGTTCAATTTGTACCTGTTGAAAACAGTTAATTTCACTTCCATTCTCTGGCTTTGTCTAAGCTATTTAATTCTTCTTCATTATTTGCTTTACTGATTGCTATCTTAATGTATTGTAGTTTCCAACATATTCTATATTAAAATTCTTATACTTTATGGGTATTTTAGCGTAATTCGTCATAATTTTTGTTTATGTCACGCTAATTTCTAATTCTACTTCATTAATTTCTTCGTCTTATGTGTCTGACATCATTTGTCCTTTTCATGATCATCATTTGTTTTGTCCTTTTGACTAGGAGGGTAATGTCATTCGCGAATCCGTCTCCCTCAAACTTGCACTTGCTTTAATTACATTTTTTTAAGAAAACAATATAATTATTATTTTTTTAACTATAATTTTTTTTTTAACTTTTCATTTTGTTTTTTTTCAGCTTCCTCGAGTAGGGACCGAGCCTACAACATGTTGCGTTTATAACCGCACGATATTAATAATAATATGAATATATAACTAAAATCCTACATGTACTATTATAACATTTAATACAATTTCCGATCTGTCTTAGAAATCGAACACCCAAGAACTTTCTCAAAGGAATGCCTCGAGTTCTAAATGAACGGTACCCAACTTAATTATTATTGTACTATACTGAGTAATTCACACGCCGCGGCGCAAGGTTCAGTTTAAACCGTATTGCATGCTACGAGTAGCTCTTATTTACGTCTGTCTTACTTAGACTTTGATGTTGAAGTCGAAATGATTATTTGTCATATACTTCCATAGTACTAGCAACTCTCTTTAAGGAAGTATTGAGGTCGTCGTGGCGCAACGGCACCGCGTGTTGGGGGTTGAAGTGAATTATTTTTCCCCGGCGGTCATCAGAATGTATCTCATGAACTGAGATAGTTATAATTTTAACAGATGATGTATTTTTGTTGTCACGATATCAACAAATACTAAAATACAAAATGTTTAAAGGTGTTCCCATACAACAGACATGATTGTTTTGCCGTTTTTTGGATACGGAACCACCCGTGCGCGTATCTAACACGCATAAGCTGTATTTTAAATTGGAGTAGTCTTAAGTCTTGACACTACGTTCACTCTGCTTACCCTGCTGTGTGCGGGTTACAGCATGAAGCTGATTTTAGTAGACACAGGTCAGTACATATTCTTCCTCCGTTCATTGACATAAGTTTTAAGTTATATTTACGTAATTATAGCACCAAATGAGCGATACTACTTTTCGTCTTTTCATATTATGAATAAACGAATTAGGCTGTAGAAATCTATCACTTCTTTGTCAGTTACCAGTCCAACGGTATATCTAAATTGTATTAATAATCATCTGTATTCTATTAGATATACTAAATTGAATTAATTCGATTGTATTGTATTACTCTTATTGTATTGTATTAACAATAATCTGTATTGTATTGATAATGGATTTGAGCCACAGAAATTCCCATTCATAGGCAGGTCACGGTTGCGCCTCAACGGTGACAATTTAAGCTTACGGGTTAACTGAAATATACAACGAAATTTACATGGATCAATTTGTATCTTTTGAAGTTTTTTCAGAATGTAAGAATTGGGAATTCTACTTCTTTACTCTTCTCACAGAACAGGATAGACGAGGAGAACGTAGTGTCAAGGTATTCACTTTTGATTTTGATAATCTTGAGATTTTTATCATCATAAAAATTGAAAGCTAAAGCATCAAACCCTATGTTAACGGAAGCTTGCCAGAATCCAATAATGAAAACTGCATTTAAATTTGTTAAGCCGATTTGAGAGATGCACACACAAACATATTAGACACATTAATAAAGGCCCCTAATATTTTTTTTTTCTTATATATCTTCCATTTACACTTTTAAGGCTTAGCCTTTGAAATGAGTAGCTCAAATGACTTCCTCCTAGTACGAGTCTCAAGTACATCCTGTTCGCGGAATATTTATAAAAGATACGGAAGCATGACATTCTTTAAAAATTTTGACTTAAAAATGTTTGAGTTCAAAAGAGTCGTTATGGAAAAAGTTTTATTTTATAATGTATTTGGAATTGTAAAGGCCGCTTTTTGTGGGTTCCATTCATACTCAGGGAAAGGTATAATCTGGTAAAAAATATAATTGAAGCATTATGCGGCGCTGATTTACACCACTCAACCAAATTCGACGGAAAAGCTCTTTTAAGAGTTATGTTAAACAGAAAATTAATTCAAATTACGAAGTCCAAACACTACAAATTGACCATGACGTCTGAGATCGTTCACTTTTGTAACTTAACCCAATACGACTACAGAAACACTTTATTTAAATAAAGTTTCTTTTACCCTCATTCGAATTGTCTTCTCAAATTTAGAAATGATACGGAAATAATGGAAGTCACGGTTTAAGGACTACATGTTACGTATGACTTAGTTGAAACTTTATAGACATATAAATTTTTGATTGCGTTTTGCTTGCTAAAACACAATTATTTGTAGCGAATTTTAAAAACTACAGTACCTACCGTCTCGTTTTATCCCGTATAAAGTTGGCAGAGGGAACCTAGTGATAAGACACTCTGTTCTCCAATTTCTATCCAATTTTCGAGATATTGCGTTTTGAGAGTCGGAACTCTATTGCACGCTTTTTGTTGTTATTAGAGCGAGGAAACGAAATAATTCACCAAACATATTTTTTTGCTTTTACGCTATATCCTGCGTATAACAGCGTTAACAGAATAATATCAATTGAGTGGCAGAACAAATGATGCCTTGTCTGGCCAAGGGGAGATACAATAAAATGGGGATAAATCTCAAATGGGAGTTGACAACTATCGCGATTACAATCATTTTCAATCATTATTTTTTAGACTCACAATTTATCCCGCACAAATAGCAAGCAAAGTAAACAGAGGGAGAGAAACTTGAAAACCCAGTGTCTCCACTCCACTCCGTTCCTATTAGAACACTTCCGTTCCTAGCTTTCCACCGAATTCTGAAGGCTTTGCGCTTTGCTTCGTTACCAAAGCGAGAAAATATTAAATAATTCATTTCCACCAGTAGCAATCAAACCCACAACCGCTCCGCACCACAAAGCAGACACACTCTTGTGCTAGCGAACCTCAAATTTCAAATAAAAATAAAAATATTTTTACTATCGTAATTACAAGAATTTTACAAATTTTTTTAAATCTATTTAATAAGTAAGCATTAAAACAAAGTGTTGGCAAGTGCCAAGTGTTATCTAGAACAAAATACAAATCTTTTTGTATTAACTAAGTAGTTAATACAAAATGATTTGTATTTTGTTCTAGAATCTAAAAAAATATATTTGTGTTGATATTCTTATGAACATTGGTGGGGATTTGGGAGAAAAAGACTAATGAATTTCAGAGTATACTAATATATTTTAAAATATATGTCTTTTTGCTACGATACATTTATTTATGTACTGAAGGAGAAAACAACTGACTATTTATTCACTTTTAAGTATTCTAAATATTTAAACTGTTAGTTTAAACTGTAAGCGTGAATTTTAACTAGTTTATCTTTTTTTAAGTGCCGCATCCAACTACGCTTTACAAAGCAATTCTTTTGATTTATCGACCTTTACAATTAAGCCTGCCGTGCCGTAGCGTGTGACTGTAAACTAACATTGAGACAGGTTACGGGTTCGATTCTCACTCCAGGAAATCTTTGTTCTGGTAATAAAGAAAAACACGAGGTTAAATTCCGCCACTCAACTCACAATGCCTCCAGGATTCAGCGGAAAGTGGGGAAGGTAATGGGAAAGTTAAATGGGGTCATAGTTGTCGTTCCCCGGTTTCCTTTGTCTGCTCTGCTATGTGTGGGATACAGCTTGAAACTAAAAATAAATAAATAATGAATTTGAAATCAAAACCAGCTAGTATAGGTAATACACGAAAAAACCAACCAATACTTGGTTTACTTGACACAAATAAGGGTAGAAAAAAAAACAACTTTAAAACCATAAAGTTTATTAGGCAATTTTAACTTTTTTTTTTATGGAAAAGACACGGCAAGCGAGCGTCACCTAATGATAAGTGATTACCGCCGCCCACGACCCCGTGAAACCCCAGAGGAGTTACAGGTGCGTTGCCGGCCTTTAAGATGGGTTGGGCGCCGGGGCCCGGCATTACCTGATCCGAAACGCAGTGGCATAAAGCCACTACTTCACGCCGGTTTTAAATGCTGGGGGTGGTAATGATCCGGTCGAGCCTGCCCATGCGTGTTGCCATTGCTGGCGACGTGACTCTACCACACGTACTTTAGTCGCCTCTTACGACACCACTAGTACCAGCATGATCCTATTCTAGGCCGGGATCACACGGCACTAAACTATAAGTTTTCCAACCAAATTTTTTAACATTGTAACATTGTCGGACAAAATGTGACAAATTTCGTGTAGCTGCATTTTATACTTGGACGAAGTTCGCAAAGTTACCTCATTACGTGGATTTATGGCTATTTAAATCTAAACATTTCGAGATGGCGACAGGTTAACACTCTGATTTTATCTTGTTTTGGGAAAAATATTTTTTAACTTATATAAATAGAAGGTTGAGGTCATTGTGGCACAGTGAGACAGCGTCTGACTGGGTAATGGTAGCATGTTTGATACCCGTTCCGCGAAAAAGATTTTTATCATATTGCCGCACGTAATATCTCAAATTCACTCAAGAAAAAAATGTATAATACCATTACAAGTCATTGGAAAATAAGGCTTATTAAGACATGGATTTTTTTTGGACTTTTCTCTGACAAATTGAACTTGCTATCGACGCAAATTTAACTACACCTTCATAAAATATATCAACATCGATGAATCATTCCATATCCGTAAAATGCTCCTAATTTATTTATACGACTTTATACATATTTATATGACCGTTAAAGGCTATTGAGAGCATCAAGCGAAAATTGGATACAAGCATAAATTGTTACCGCAACACCAGAAGGACTTACACGAATTGTTTATACAGCAATTTAAATTTCATTTCAATTTCAAAAATTATGAATATTTTGATTTAATTTAAATAAGTAATATATTAGCTTCACGCTATATCCCGCACACACCAGGGTAGGCATAGGGAACCTAGTATTAAGACACTCCGTTCCCCACTTTCTGCCGAATTTTGGAGGCATTGCGTGTTGAGCGGTAGAACTCAACGCCGCGCTTTGCCTCGACACCAGAGGAAAGAAATGGAAATAAAAATATTTCATCTCATCGAGTGGGGATCGAACCCACAACCAGTCGGTTTTACAGTCGCACTTCGTACCACTGCGCCTTGACTGGCCTGGTTTTATTTTTTATTATAAAATTTTAGATTAGAGCAAAAGAATTAAGTTAAAATTGTTTAGAGTTTTTGTGGGATTTGTCAAGGGTTTTGATTATCGATTGTCCAATATTATTCGTAAGTCGTTTTAATTTTTATTTATTATATGTAAGTGACTAGCGGCCCGCGTGCGATTTCGCCCGCTTGAACTACATAATTATTCATTTAATAAAAAGAATTGACTGACAACTAATGATACTACAACTAATGAACTATGTTATGAAAATATAAATGTATATTTCATTTCCTCGAATAGAGATTGAACCTAAAACCAGTCTCGTTTACAATCACATACTTGTACCCCCTCACCACGACTGGTGTAAGAAAAAATATTTATCAAAAGGCATGAACAGCCTTAACGACGTTAACGCATGAGACGGCAATAGGAATTTAAAGGATTTTACGCATTTTAAGATAAATTAGACTTAGAATTTGGGGCAGAAGGTAATGTTGAACGTGATTCTAATTTAAATCTTCAAATACGTAAAAGAAGTGAATAATAAAATGACAATCCAATTTGTGAACCTTATTAAGCTTCGAATGTAGCTTTACTTTATATTAAAAATAGTATTAATATGAAAAAGCTTATCCTTAATAAAAAAAAATAAATTAGCCTCACGCTGCATCTCGCACACAGCAGGCAGAGGGAACCTAGTATTCCCTCACTTTCTGCCAAATTTTGGAGTCATTGCGTGTTGAGTGGCAGAACTCAACGCCGCTTTACCTCGACACCAGAGCGAAGCAATGGAAATATAAGTATTAAAATGCGCGGTATGCCTTTTGTTTTTATCATGTGTCATTCTTAAATATAAGTTTTATTAGAATAATAGATCGTGACGAATTTTCTTTTCCGTTTCCGCCCGAATTTAAAACATGCCGTGTTATATTACGAAGCCCAAGTTCTGCAGTCTTTCTAAGAAATTAATATGGCTATTTATTTCTCTAAATGGAAACCGAACCCGCAAACATTACGCTTAGTGTCAGATACTGCACGCACTGGTCCACAAAGGCCTTTATAATATAATTCAGTTGACAAACTCGTTCAAACTTACTTCATTTACACAGACTAATACACACTCTGGCTAGTAATACAAATATTCATACTGAGCAAATCTGCGACAATCCTATGGAACTTTCAAAATTTGATCATCATTTTGGTAAGCATGGGGCTGGTGTCGCCTTATCACAGGATGAATTCCTTCGTCCAATTTATGGTTACATATGAGAAACGTGATGAGAGTGTTAAAAAGGTTAATCTTAAGGTTACTATAAAAAGAGTAGTGCTGTATTATTCTAGTTGTTTATTTTTAGTAAATCATAATTTTGTGGCAAGTCGTGGCGAGATACAAGCTGGTGGCTGTAAACGCGACAGGTAGATTCTATTCCCACTCGGGGAAATGAAATATTTAATATTTTCATTTCTTCGCTCCACAGGTCGTCACAAGCTGCCTTACGGGTTTATTATTATTATATTATTTTATTACCTCGAATGGAAATCTTTCAGACAACCTGCATTGACAGTCACCTATTTGTACTCCTGCACCACGACAGTAGCCCACGGCTATAACAATAATTTATAAAATACTGAAAAAAAATTTATTAATACCTATTTCCTTCCTTTGCTATTTAAATATAAGCACTTATTACACAAGTCTAACTAGAACAGATTCTCAACTAAACGACGCCCTCGCTTTGTACAGCAGTTATCATCGGCTCAAGTAGCTTTCGACTTAACTACGATACTTAGCTACCTTATCAATTTAAATTAAATAATAAAACTTGAATATAGTCAACTGTAAGTAACAGTTATTAATCTGGAAAAGTTATTAAATATGAAAGTGTATATTTTTCTTTCTTATTTTTTTTGTATCTACAGGATGTATCCCGTACCTAATAGGGTTGGCAGAGGGAACCTCGTGATAAAACATTCCATTCAAATACATCTGTTCCCCACTTCCTGTCGAATACATATAATATTTCAGGGCACTCTATATATGGGGTAAAAATAATTGGAAATTACGTTCTCTATTACCCGTATCAGTTTATCTATATATCTACCAGTCACCATAGTATATATAATATTATAATTTTACTTCTAACATCATGAATAAAATATGATGATAACTCTAATAACTCCCTTAAACTCTGTAATAAAACATATCACTATTTATTAGAGGCCAGTCGTGGCATATCCCACAATGTTGCGGGAATGTAGGGCTCCCTCGTGCTCCACAAGGGTTTGACTGTAACGTGACGGTTGTGGGTTCGATCCCCATTCGAGGGAATTAATTATTATTTATTAATGTTAATATTTCAATTTCTTCGCTCTGACACCAGGTGAAAAGCTCGGCTCAAGACGGAATGTCTCAAATATTTCAACAAAAAATGGGGAACGAAGTGTCCTAGCACTATATTTTCTCTGCCTACTTCAAGTTAATAATTCAATAAAACATATTATAATATATTTCAGGTAACTAGATGGTAAAAACACTTAAATAGCAACTAACATCAGCCCCTCTTCCTCTCTCAATACGGCCAGTCACCGCGGGAGAGAACGACTACAACCCTCCAATAAATCAAAATCTTTACATCTGTACTTTTAACGTTAAATCACTATTATCACAGCAAAGAATGATACTATTGAAATATTCACTATCACACACTAAATATGACATATTAGGATTGTCAGAAATCAGAAGGAAAGGCAACGAAATCATCGAGGACGAAGACCATATTTTTTGTTACACTGGTAAGGTACAAGGACAACATGGGGTAGGTTTTTTAATTAAAAAGAAATATAAAAACAACATAATAAGCTACATCGGTATATCAGCTAGAGTTTGCATTCTAATATTGAAATTTGACTCAGTATCGATTTCAATAATTCAAGTTTATGCCCCCACATCCGATGCGCCAGATGAAGAATTAGATATCTTTTATAATCAGGTAGAAGAGGCCCTAAAAATTGCAAGCGGTATCATTATCTTAATGGGAGACTTCAATGCAAAAATAGGCCAGAAAAAACCATCAGAACATTTTAATTCAATTATGGGAGCATACTGCTATGGAGAAAGAAACGAAAGAGGAGAAAAATTACTACAATTTGCACTTACTAACCAATTTACAATTATAAACACTATATTTAAGAAAAACATAAAAAACCTTTGGACTTGGACTTCACCAGATCATCAGTATAGGAACCAAATTGATTATATAATGAGTAATAACGCAAAACTGGTGTCTAATATGGAGATTTTAAATAACAAGACATTCCCAAGTGATCATAGACTACTGAGAGCTACAATACATCTGCGTAAACAAAAGAAATGTAGAGCATCTTTTAGAGGAGTGCAAACTGATCTATCAAGTGATGTAAATCAACAAGTATACCTCGAGAACTTGTTAAAGAAAACAAATCAAATACAATGGGAAAATAGAGAGAACGTAGAATCATTCTATATAAAAATAGAAAAGGCTATTAAAGAAAGCCTAGCGCGTTTAACCTTAATTAAGGCACGTAAAACAATAATATCCGAAAAAACTCAGCAACAACTTAAAAAACGTATAGCACTCCAATTTAAACCATCAAAAAATAATGAAGAAAAAAAGGAACTTTCAAAATTATATAAGGAAACAAACAAAATGTTGAAGAAAGACTATAAAGATTATAGAATGGGCATAATAGAAAAACATTTAACTACATCTGGAAGCCAAAAAAAGGCCTATAAACAATTAAATACAGAAAAGAGGTGGATTCCTACATTAACAGCGCAAAACACGCCGAAAACACAAACAAGACAAAATCTGATAAACATTGCCTCTAATTTTTATCAAAAACTTTACCAAAGGGGAAGTAGCGACGAAAACGTGTATAAAAAATGTGAAACTCAGTTGATCACTCCCATTGAACCTTTTGATTGTAGTGAAATAATGAAAAAAATAAAAAAGCTAAAGAATGATAAAAGCCCAGGTCCGGATAACATCCCCAACGAGGCTTTAAAAGTCGGAAAAAACATACTAATAGGTTGTATCACAATGCTTTTTAATAAGATACTAGACACACAAGAAATACCTAAAAAATGGGGTGAATCTCGTATAATCCTTTTATATAAAAAGGGAGATCCTTCAGATATCAATAACTATAGACCTATTAACCTATTGCCATGTATGTACAAGCTATTCGCCATGTGCATGGAAAAACGAATAGAACAAAATATAGAGATAAACCAACCAGTTGAACAGGCCGGTTTTCGCCCTGGTTTTTCGACTATGGACCATATCCACACGCTTGATCAAATAGTGGAAAAATATCTAGAATTTAACCAACCCCTTTACCTTGGATATATCGATTATGCAAAAGCATTCGATTCAATTTCTCACGAAAGTATTTGGCAAGCTCTGGTACATCAAGGCATTTCAACCGTATACATAAATATTATAAAAGATATTTACCAGAAAAGTGTAAGTAGAGTAAAATTAGATAAACTCGGGCCAATAATATATATACGGAAAGGAGTAAAGCAAGGCGACCCAATGTCACCTAAAATATTCATAGCTGTACTTCAAAATGTCATGAAGAGCTTAGATTGGAGCCAGAAAGGAATACCAGTTGGCACGGAGTACCTAAGTAACCTCCGTTTTGCGGATGACATTGTACTCTTTGCAAGCACAGCAAAACAACTTGAAACGATGCTAGTAGACATAAACAGAGCAAGCCAAGCCATAGGTCTACAGCTGAACACTTCAAAAACAAAAGTTGCTACAAACAGTTACCAACATCCTATAACAGTAGACGAGGCAAGTATTGATTACGTAAAAGAATATGTTTACCTTGGCAAACAAATTTCTTTCAAGAAAACGAGGCATGAAGATGAACTAGAGCGTAGAATTAATAAAACATGGAAAAAGTATTGGAGTTTAAGAGAGATATTAAAAGCAAAATTTCCTCTAAAGCTGAAGAAAAAAGTCATTGACTCGAGTTTGCTGCCATGTCTATCCTATGGGGCACAAACCTGGATCTACACGCTTAAAATAAGAAGAAAAATACGCTCCTTTCAGCGTGCCGTGGAACGAAGCATCCTAGGAATCAAGCTCAGGGATAAACAAAAAAGCGAGAGTATAAGGAGTAAAACTAAAATAATAGACGCAGTACAATACATGCAAATTCTAAAATGGAATTGGGCAGGTCATGTTGCACGGACAACAGATAATAGATGGACAAAGCGTGTCACCAAATGGAAGGGTCCAAGTGGTAAAAGAAGGTCAGGAAAACCTAAAGACCGATGGGTAGACGACATTCACAAAATTGCTGGGAAAGAATGGATACAGGTGGCACAAGACAGAAAAGTATGGAAAAAATTGGAGGAGGCCTATACTCAAAAAGGGGCTATGTCTTGAACTTGTATTTATTTTAGTTTTAATTTTGTAATATTTTTTATCATCAAGACATAGAAATAAAGGCTTATTATTATTATTATTATTATTAACTAGATGGTACATTAATTAACCACATATACTACTTCTATTCCCTGGGCTGGTTACTCTTTCGAGCGTGCAGTGTCGTTCTTGCTGCCGCCGAACTCAACGCCGTTACTTCTGTTTTAACATCGAACCTCTAACCACGTTTACAGTCAGACTCTGTCCCACCGCGCTACTGTGGTCAAAGTGTTTATGAAAGTATAAAACAACATAGTGAAAATTCTACTAAATCCGTAAAAACTCAAAACTTAAAACTTTTAAAAGCGCACAGTTAAATAAAATATTACCTTTCACAAAGAAATTTTGAGGTTTTCAGATAAAATGGCTTAAAAATCAATTAAGCGACGACGTGGTTTTAAACGGGATGAGCTTTTTTCCTTTAGATCGGCAAAAGCTCTTAGAGGTTCGTCGAGCGTTTATATACATTAAATTATTTTATTAAAGATGATTTCTTTTTGTAGGTGTTCATTTTGTGCTATAATTTTATTGTGTATATATATAAAATTATTTGTTATATTTTAGCCGCGTCAACCTTGCTGCTTCACTGCTGAAATACATATGTCTAAAATATATATATTTATACATATATAATCTATATATGTATAAATATATATTTTTTATGCTTCACGCTGTATCCCGTATACAGCAGGGTAGGCAGAGGAAACTTGGGAATTTTGTATTAAGATACTTACTTACAAGAACTCAACGCCGGGCTTGTATAATAATTCATTCCTCTATGAATGGGGATCGAACCCACAACCGACGTGTTATAGTTACACTCTTGTGCCACTACGTCACAACGGCATTATTTTTTTACCAACAGGCTATATCCTGCACATAGCAGGAAAGGCAGAAGAAACCTGGGAACTTAGATAAATAAGTGGCATATTTATTTTTTCTGTCCAAAAGAGTTCTCTGAAATGTATAGTCGTATAGAGGCTATACGAACTATATATATAAAATATATTTGGTGGTAAATATTTTTTTTGTTTCCCTATTTTTTTTTGTTGCCAATAGAATAAAAATATATTTTTATTTTATTACCAACTTCATATTGAAAAGCTGCCTTTTCAATAAAAAATATAGACCGTATACAAAATATAGACCGTAGATTACGATAAAAATAAAGCTTTCCATCTTCTTCTCGATAAACTTTATTTAAGTGGAGATAAAACTTACTCGAATTCTTTCTCATTACTTATATATGTTTGTAGGTCTTTATATAATGATTGATTGTTTACTTTGTCTGTGTGCTATCTCCAATCTCAGAATTGGCTTAACCTTAATTGGATTAAATGCGGTTTTTATATATGATATTATGATAATAACAGCGAGATTGTATGATTTAATAAGATAGACCGAGATTTCAAGATTTAGGATTGTCCAATGTAAGTTGACACCTTCTCCAGCACCTTCTCAAGCAGCCACGTAGTGTTTGAAACTTCTCAATGATAGATAGGGATTTGTGGAGCAATATATAATGTATATTTTAACCCAGAATTTAAATGGAAAAAATTATGTTTGCAGTTTGTACTCATTTACCGTTCACCTAGACAGATGTAAAATAAGTAAACAATTTTTTATTAAATACGTAAATTAAATCAATTTCCAAAATATTTAAATTTAGATTTATTTAATGCATTTTTAGGGTTCTGTACCTCAAAAGGAAAAAACGGAACCCTTATAGGATCACTTTATTATCCATCTGTCCGTCTGTCATAACCATTTTGACAGGTTAGCAACTAAGTAATTGCGGATTTCACTTATACTTGGTTTCAGTTGAATTTTTAGGTTTGCATACGTAATATAAATGTAAAAAATTTTTTGTTATTCGATAGTTGGCAATTCAGCTGTAAATCAGTAAAAAAAGTTTTTTGATCGGTTGCGTAGTTTTCGTTTGGTGTCCGTTGAAAAATGGAAAATCAAAAGGAACATTTATTTACGCAGAAGGAAAAACGCATCACAAGCTCGTAAAAAGTGTGCGTTGTTTATGGTGAGAAAGCCTTAAAAGAACGCCAGTGTCAAAATTGGTTTTCCAAATTTCGTTCTGGTGATTTTTCACTCAAAGGTGAAAAACGCTCTGGTCGTCCAGTTGAAGTTGATAACGCCCTAATCAAAGCAATAATCGATTCGGATCGTCACAATACAACACGTGAGATTGCAGAGAAGCTTCATGTATCACATGCATGCATTGAAAAGTTACTTAAAACAACTTGGCTATGTTCAACAACTCGATACATTGGTTCATCGCGAATTGAAAGAAACGCATTTAACGCAACGCATTAACAGATGCGATTTGCTAAAGAAACGTAATAAAAATGATATATTTTTAAAAGGACTACGAGAAGGTAACTGGCGATGAAAAATGGGTCATATACAACAATATCAAGCGGAAAAGATCGTGGAGCAAGCCAGATGAACCAACTCAAACAACATTAAAAGCTGATATTCATCAAATGAAGGTTCTGTTGTCAGTTTGGTGGAATTACAAAGGAGTTGTCTACTTTGAACTCTTACCACCTAACCAAAGGATCAATTCTGATATCTGCATTGAACAACTAAAAAAATTAAAGAATGCAGTTGAAGAAAAGCGGCCCGAATTGGCAAATTAAAAAGGTATTGTATTCCATCATGACATTGCAAGGCCACGCATCTTTGGCCACTCGGCAAAAATTATTGGAGCTTGGTTGGGATGTTTTGCCACATCCACCATATAGTCCTGACCTTGCACCATCTGATTATTTTTTGTTTCGATGTTTACAAAGCTCCTTGAATGGTAAAAGAATAATGATGATTATGTCAATTCGTACCTGATTCAGTTTTTTCGTAGTAAAAACCAGAAATTTTATAAACGTGGGATTATGATGCTGACTGAAAGATAGCAAAAGGTCGTTGATCAAAATGGGCAATACATTACAGAATAAAGTTATTTAGTTCCATGACAAAATTGTCTTTGATTTTCTAAAAAAAACCCACAATTACTTAGTTGCCAATCTACATGAGATCCCGGTATCCCGGATCGACATAGCTTGATGAGAACGTATGGCTTAGTGGTCAGAGCGCCTGGTCGGCTTCCAGGAGGCGCGGGTTCGAGTCCCGCTACGTTCAAATTTTTATACGTTTCCTAAGTGTACTTACTTGAAAAATTTTTAAAATATATAAAATATGTTTTTAATAAAAATCATTTAAATATCGTAGAATAGCTACCATTGTATTATTGTCTTAACTTAATAATTGTAATATCAATAATGAAAAAGTAACTGTTGAGTTTCTTGCCTGCTCTTATCAGAAGAACTGCCTTCTGAACTGATGTAAACTTTTTTTTTATACTTTCATTTGACGATTGAATTTGAATAAAAATATATATTTTTTAGCTATAACAGTCAACACTGCTTGACCTCTTTTTTCTGTAGCTGAGCTTGTTATAAAAAAAGGTAAAATATTAATTAATTATTTCATATAAGATTCTTTTATTATTAAAATAAAATTCAATGATTTTTGAAAACATTTTTTATTCTACATACATACATTCAACATATCCAAAATACGACATTACTAATTGAACATCTTTTATCGTTCTAGTGCATAGATACTATTGCTATACAAAATTATTTACATATTATTTATTGCATTTTCAATACATTTATGTTGATAAAAACTTATATAATATCTATATAACTTAAAGATTATTAAATATCATTGCAACTGCAAACACCACAGGATTTGATGCTCGCTAGAGGGAAATGAAAAATTTAATATTTTCCTCGGTTACCTCGGTTCGGCTCGAGCTTTGTCAACGGCGTAAAGTTCCGCAGCTCTAATCCGCAATGTCTACAGAATTCGGCGGGAAGTAGGGAACGAAAGTATCTACATGGGAACGGAATATCTTAGTAGGTTCCTTTTACGTTCACTCTGGTAACAAGATAAAAGAGCTGTATTGTGTTCTGCCACTCAATACGTAATACCTCGAAAAATTCGGTGGGAAGCTTAAAACGGTGTGTCTTAACACTGGTTCCCCCTTTCTACCCTGCTATTTGCGGGGTACAGCGTAAGGCTAGAAAAAAAATATTACATCGGACCGCAAAGAACCGTGACCACTATAGTGTAAATACTCCTTAATTCTGGCAGCAGGTACAATACACTGAAACGATTAGGGTGATATAATAGGTAAATCTCGATCGGAGACTATCCGACATAAAAACTTTTTTCAATTCGATTTAATAGTTCCCGAGATAAGCACGTTCGAACAAACTCTTGACCCACTGACCACTAAGTCAAAGTGAGTTTTTTTTTTATAAAAAATGTAATAAAATTAACCTAAAATATAGTCTTAAATTTCTTCTTTATCCTGTTTATTTGTAATAAAATTTATAAATTCTAAACGCATTCGAGATATCGGCATAGTTTTTGGCAGCCGAAACCCAACTGCTATTCAATTACTGAAATATATTGAATATTTTATATTTATATGTTAGAGGACACCTTGACTCAGTGGGTCAGTGGGTTGTGGGTCCAAGTCCCATTCGGGGGAATTGTATTTACAAACGATATAAACCTGTAAAGTATTTTTTTCTATCTAGTAATTTTTAGTTAGACGTAACTGCATTAAAAATAGAAGTAAAAAAATCTTTGATTTCTGTATAAATATAAAGAAAGAGAATTTAGAAATTTTAGAAGATTTAATCTTCACTAAATAGCTTAAAATCTAATAGCATATAATATTTATTATTTTTTATAACATAAACTTAACTTTTAATAATTCGTTTTAATAGTAATCATTGTGTTAATATGTACATTTTTTTAGCTCTTAAATATGTTAGAACTATATATTTGGATATTGTTTTAAAAAAACGCTTTCATATAAACTAAAAAAATACGATTTGTTAATATTTACAATAATAGATAAACAATGAAAAAACTTTTTAATAAACCTATTAAAAATTAAGCGTAGCGAGTTCCGAACTCGTCCCACCTAGAAATCATCCAACAACAATTTAAGCGAGTTGAAATCTCACAAGGTACAAATATTAATGCGTTTTCTAAAATATATTTTTTCTTAACTCAAAAAATATTTTAAAATATTAAAAACATCGCTAAAACTCTATTACTTTAAAACAACATTACAATTTTAACACTAATTCTGACGAGAAGTAATTACAAACTAAATACATGTAGAAATAGTGTCTAATGAGGAACAGTATTTTATCAGAACTATTAACTATTAATAGAAGCCTATAAAACAAATACTTTTGTTTAATGTTTTATTCTTACAAATGTTTAAAATTTAATTTATTGAAATATATAGGTGAATTTCTGTACTCGTAATAATATTATTAATAACATACTCTTGACTGAAATAATGTAACATCATTTATTTAATGTAATAATTAGCAACCAAGGAATATCTTATTAAATGTATTTTTATTTTACTTGAACCTATATTCTACACTATAAACAAATTAAAATTTACATAATTTTACAGAATCGAATGTATACAAATTTAATAATTATTAAAATTTTAAGAAACAATTTGTTAACATATATACATTAAATTACAAAAAAAAACCAACTAATCTGGAATATTTACAAAAATAATAATAATTTAATAATATTGAGCATTAAAACTTTCTACATTTAAAAAAAAAATCCCTAATATCTAACTTTAAAATCACTTAACTGCGTTTCAATAAGTACAGTTTCAGTAGTTTCCTGCGTGGGCGTGGCCGTGGGCATCACTGAAGGTCGCAGTGAAATGGCAAGAGGTAGTGCTGACCGTGCACAAAGTTGGGAGGCGCCGCGTGTCGAGCCAACCGATCTGTATCTGGTGCAACGGCCTCGTCTGTAATATAAGTCTGTTTGTAGATTTAAATCTATACTAATATTGTAGGCTGAAGACACCTGCGAACCCCGTGTTAAGACGCTTTGTTTTTATTAAGACATTTTCATTCCTCACTTTCTGCTGAATTCTAGAAACCTTGTTTATTGAGTGATGGAACCCAACGCCGAGTTTTGCCTCGTAGGCAGAGTGAGGAAATGAACATGTTAAATATTTCATTTCCTCAAGAGAGATCCGAAAATTGAAACCATAATCTTCTCGGCCTCGCTAACCCAAAGATAAAAATGGCAATGGCAATCATTATATAACACAGGTTTTGAAATGGCAATGGTATGGAACAAAGTTAAAGAGCTGCGTTCGCTGCTACCTAATTTAAAATTGAGGTATTATTTTACTAAGTCATTACAGAACTACAGTTTAAATGTTTTATCCATTTATGTACTATACTGTTTAATAGTTATCTTTAACTTCTGCTTTATCCCATAGGTAGAGTGACTCTAGTGTTATAACACTCCATATTCCATTTCTCACCAGAATAAGACATTGGCATCGCAGAGATCGCCAATTTTTTTTTTTTTTTTCGATCTTGATGTTAATGCTGTTAGCCCTATTGGCTTTTACAGCGACACCGGGTGGGTAGGGAAGAGGGTACTCTGTCCCTGAAGAAATGCAAGCACTACGTGGCTGCTTGAGAGGGAGTCGACGGCTGTAAGGGCACCCCCTGCGGGGCTCGAACCTCGGCTTACAACCGCCGAGCGGGCTGGGAGATCTGGAGATCGCCAAATACGTAAATTGTTGGCATACCAAATGGACCATTCGCGTTTGTCTGTATTGAGACGATATATCCCGCGTAAGTATATCGGGGAAATTTTGAATGTCAAGAACCTCCATAACCACGAATATGCAGTCTTAGAGAATATTTTCTCAAGATTGACGAGGATAAGTACAAGGATGTCATAACAGTTGACGAAGGCCTTACTCCTCTTTCCTTGGGCAAAGAGAACTGACGTAGGCCTGTTGTACTTGCTACTTCTGATCACATAGCTGTGTGGAAGAGCTAGGAGCTGTATGGTAGACTCTATAAAGCTCTAGTGGCGGGTCCACTGGACGTGGATTCTGCTTCCTTTTCAATAAATGAACTCTTTATCTACAACCACGTCTATTTTTTGTAGTATAAGACAAAAATTCGGAATATTTTATTACATCAGCTACATCCATTATTAATAAACCCATGAACCAATGTGTGGCAAAGTTACCCATTTGATGGGGATACATCAGTATAGATGAAAATCAGTACTTGTACAAAGTACTGATTTTCATCTATACTCTTGTACAAAGTACTGATTTTCATCTATACTGATGTATTTTTTTTTATTTTTATGTGAATGTTTATGGCTGAAAAATATTATAAGAGCACTAACAAAACAAAAACACCCTTGCAATATGCTTTGATTTTTTAAAATATATTGTAAAATATTAGTTAGATCTGTCAAAGATACATAAATTATATGAACAGATGTTTCCTAATATCGAAAAAGAGATGAGATCACTAATATCAGCTACAATATTACAATTAATGAATTTATATAAAAACATTGTGAGAACATCACGAAATTGTAGAATAATTAGAAATCTTATTGAACAGAATACAGGGTTCAAATTTCGATAATATATATATATATATATATATATATATATATATATATATATATATATATATATATATATATATATATATATATATATATATATATATATATATATATATATATATATATATATATATATATATATATATATATATATATATATATATATACATATATATATATATTTATTTATTTATTTATTTATTTAACGTTAACGCAGCAATTATAATATGCAATAATAAAAAAAAAAGGTGCAAGCAAGAAACAGTGCACAATTTTATTAATGAACATCGCAACACGCAATTTTTGCCTCGATCAGTAATGTTTTATTCATGAATTATCATGAATTCATTAATTTAAATTCACCGACGGACCAAAATCATAGTTAAAAGCAATCACAATCTAGCCCTGAGAAGAAATCTATTAATTAAGCGTTTGAAGGAATATTCTGGTTATTAAAATATACAATTAGGAGTAATTGTTTATAATTTGTTTGAAAACCCTTTGTAGCTGGCTTTTCAGGGCTTTAAATGATATCTACTTTTAAATATTGACGCCTTAGTAACTATGTAATTTTGTATTTCTTGAAATTATTAAATTTGTTTAGACTAAAATTTTAATAGGACCAGCGAAATTCGAGATTTATTTCGCAACCAAAAAATTATAAATTAATTTGCTACAAAATTTGTGTAAAATCACCACAATCCACTTATAATTGTTGTAATTGCATAACAAACACTGTAGACTGAGATCCCAGGGCCCCTATACTTACGTAATTTTAGCAAAGCTGAAATTTGGAGGATTAATAGTCTAATATGTAGTCAAGACCGTATGTGACTGTACTTACTAACTTGAAAGTGGAGCCCTTCAGAGGTGACAGCAAGTAAAAAATGTATATTTATTATTACCAGATTCTTTACTCCTGCTAGACGCCGATAAGTTGTGTAAAGTTGGTGGAAAACACGTTAAACACGTTATAACTGCAAGCTTTACTTTTACATACATTATTTACCGACTACGGCACCCAGGCTCCTAGAACTCCTAGACAGAGATATACCTTTATTTGGCGCTATATAAAAGGGATCCACTTTCAAGTTAGTGAGTACTCTTTTGTCTTAAGTACATATTAGATTAAGACTCCTCAAAATTTCATCTTTGCTAAAATGACTTAGGTCTGGGGGCCCTGCGATCTTGGGATACAGTGTATAAAAAGCAAAATCGTGGGGATGTTTATAAATTCGACTATACTTTAAAAGGCGAGTCCTCTTTTTTAAAGTCAGTTAAAATATAAATTAATGCTTAAATAATTTTCTATTTTAAAACCTATTTTCAGATTTATATTTAACCCCGCAATTAGCAGGGTAAACATAGGTGACGTCGTTTTAAAAAACGACGATTCCATTTTTTATCTTATTACTACAGCGTAGAACTTAAAATATTAAAGGTTTAATATTCTTGAAATTGAACCCACAACCAGTCGCGTATAGTCACACCCTCGTGCCCGTGTGCCACGACTGGCCTCAAAACAAAATTTAAAACTACATTTTCCAAATTTCTATAATTTGTATACAACAATTCACAACTCAATCAGTAGTCATAATTAAATATAGAAACCATTACACGAACAAACGTCAAACGCTATTCACATATAGAATCACCTGTAAATTAGCTATAAATAATGCAATAATACACGTTCATATGGAAACAAGAGCATCATTAAACTGTATAATTAAAATATTACGGTTAATCTTTTTATGAAAACAAATGTATGTGGTATGTACCTTTTGTGCATATAAAAAGTATTTGTTATTGATTATCAATAGAATATATGATTAAAATAAATATATGATTAAAATAAATCAAAAAATTGAAATATTTAATTTTCTCGAAAAGTAATCGAACCCACAACCTGTTGCTTTTACAGAAAAGGCAAAGCAGACTTACTAAGAGAATATAATGTCGATAATTCTAAAGTAAAGGCTCTCTTGCAGGCATTTGTGCACTTCAAATTATGGAAAAATCAGATTTGAGTGATTTTAAAAATCTTTCTCATTTACGAAAAGGAAAAATGTCAATGCCCTAAACTATATTGAAAAATAGAAGTCAAGGAAATAAAAAAAACATACCACAGAATTCACCCTAATACGATCAGCACACACATTCTTTTCTCATTCTACTATTACGCGTTCTAATTAAATAAAGTACCATTTATTTAACCAAGTCGCCGTTTAATCCTTAGAAACTGTCCGAAATGGCTAAATCCCAGTAGTAAAGTTGGTACAACAGTCTAATGGGCAATATCTGAGTCCTTTGAGTGAAGTACAGTATGTTGTCAACGACGCGACAACGAAGTTGAAGCAAGTAAACAATCCAATTAGTCTTATACTAAAATGTGGATAATTGCTTCTTCTTAATTGAAGAATACAATTGTAAAGTGAGAAATATTGGTTGAGTATTTAGCCATCGCGGCAAAAAAGACATGTATGTTTGTTTGTGGCATCGTAGCTCCTAAACGAATGAACCGATTTTGATTTATTTCTTTTTGATTGAAAAGTTGACTCAGGTCAAAAGTTCTCTTCTAGTAGGTGAAAGGAATTTTTTGTGTAGGTATTTATTAATATTAGATCATAATCTTCTTTTTATAATAATTTGGCTATATGTGTTGAGTCTGTCATTGTTACCAACTTAGAAGGGGGTTTAGGAATATTTTTTTAGTACTGGCACGTTGGGAACGCTATAAACTGAAAAGTAACTGAACTTTTTTTTGAATTGATTTCTTTTTAGTCGTTATCTAATTATGAATTTTACAATCAAAACATATAATTATTGAAGCTAGTGATGGCGCGGGGGCACAAGCGTGTGACTGTAACCGCGACAAGTTCTAATTTAGAATCATGCTCGAGGAAATATAATAATTAATAATTTCAAATTTTCGTTCTGGTGGCGAGACAACGCGAGGCGTTGAGTTCCGTCACTCACAGAATGTGAAAAATAGACTGTCTTAACACTAGGTTCCCTCTGCCTACCGTGCGGTGCGCGGAATACAGCGTGAACCTAAAAAAAACCTTATTATACTTTAAATCAGCACAACACTTATAAGAATACATTACTTGTCAAAAGAGCTTTCGAATACAAATTTCCCTCTTAGAACAATTTTATTTCTTCAGAAACATCTCCGAGAGTAATTCTTCACCAAAACAATAGGATGCAAACTAGAACAAGTTTCGACAAACAATTGTACTATATACAGAAATGCTTGAAGATATCTTCATTTGAAAGCACTCTTACATCATTTCTTAAGAGATTGTCTCAATGTATTCTTTAGTGTTTTAAAATTTTACTATAATGATTAGATATTTTCACTTGCATAGCAGGGGGAACCTAGTGGGAACCTGGAGTGAAACATTCTGGACACCTAATTGTCGCCAATTGTGTGTTAAGTAGCAGAACGAAATTCAACGATGCGCCTTATTTATCATAGCGAGAAATAGAATATAATTATAATATAATAATTTTCTCGAATGGAGATCAACCCCATAATTATCTCATTAACAACCAGACGCTTATACTCTTTTATGTTTTGGATAATGTATTTAACGGTGGATTTTATATCTTTTTTAGCTTCTCGCTGTATCCTGTACATACCAGGATAATCAGAGCCTAATCAGTTCTTTTCGAAGTTTCCAACTTTCAATCTTTAACTATGTGTAGCGCCATAATTAGTTGAATAACTTAAATAAGGACAAATAAAACAATTTATCTCTTAACCGGCAAAATGAAAGGAAATTTCAGAACGTGGAAAAACGTACAACTTCAGAATAGGGACGTTATTTATATTAACATTAGCATCCCTTTACGTTTAATACGTTGTTTACGATTTTAATTAAGAGAAAATTATTCTCATTAGGCGAATAATAAACAGTTCACTGTTGCAAATTTTAGGGTGTTAATTGTGTTTTTATTTAACTTTTTAGGGTTCCAGATATTTTAAGGTAAAATGATACCCTTGTAAGATCACTTCGTTGTCCGTCTGTCCTTCTGTCAAGATTCTTTATCTCAGGAACGCTTGGAGATATTGAATGCAAATTTAAACCATATACTCAGATCTACACTCCCATAACTTCTTGAAAACAATTGTACATTTGGCCTCGAAGCAATTAATCGAATATCAGGCTAACTTTCTTAATCTCATACAATCCATTAATGCGTTATTAAATAAAAAAACCGAGTTCTATTTTTTATATGTATTTTTGGGTAGTCATAAAATGCTGTCATAAAAGCAACTAAGGATTCTTAAATGGTTCTTTTTCGAAGATCTACATAATATATTACCTTAATAGTGATGAAACATAGGAGTGTGCGTTAAAATTCAATTTAGGGCAATGTTAAAAAGCGGAAGAACTTCGTTTGGTTGAACGCGCTAACCTCAGGAACTACTGATTCGAATGGAAAAAATCTTTGTATGCCACATAATCTATTTATCGTGATAGCTTGTATACTAGACGTGTTGTCACACTACATAAAATAGTAGGGAGGAAATATTGTAAAATATTGCAACAACAAGAGAACTTAAACTTTCGGGAGCATGGTATATTATATTAGTTTTCTTCTATTTGGCTTCTACTTCAATTTCTAATATAATAACTGTTATGATTAGTATTGAACTTAGAAAGTTGACGTTCAATATAAGAGTATACTCGTATGTTGATTAAGGAATTAAAAAAAAGAGGAATTCCTACGAAATTTTCCATTTAATTTTTTAAATTCCACACTAACAAAGCCGTCTTCGGTAAATTATTGAATAAAAGTAAAGCTTCAACTTTTCTACTCATTTTAAATTTAGCATTCTAAGAGTTACCTGCTACAGTGACATCTCAAGAGCCGCAGAAACGCTGCCCTGAACGTCCTGTTGAATACTGTGTAGATGATTGGATTGATGGTAGACGATACATATCCCAGCCACAGGCAAATATCCACGACGTGTTCTGCAACAAAAATATAAATTAAATTTATCTTTTATCAACTATTGATGTGTCCTACAAGAGAAAGTAAGAATAAGTTGCTGCGTTCTTTACTTTATATATATTTTTGAACTTTAGATTTATTATTAAGACTTTTCGCCACATTTTGGAGGCATTGCCTGTTGAGTGGTGGAACTCAACGTCGCGCTTTCCCTCTAAATCAGATTGTTCTTGAGAAAATGAAATATTTAATAAGAATATTAAATATTTTCTGAGTAGGAATTGAACTGTTGCGCTCACTGTTGCCCTTACAGCCATATGCTTGTGCTAATACGAAATTTTGATTTACAAAAAATATATGAGAAATCATGCCTCCATAACTCTTGTGTTAAATGGAGTTAAGCAGGGTCACTAACGTCTTGTTTAACTGGACGATCATTCGCCGAACGAGTCTGGACGCCGGCCAACGCAATTAAAACATTGTTTTCGTTATCTTTTTACGAAAATCATTCATTTGAATTAATAATGCCTTCTTTGTTTATTAAGATGATAAGAAGAATTTTATGGTAATTATAATATTGTGGTTTGTTATTTTTTAGGTGTATATTTGAAATAAAAATGTCTATATTTCGCCCAAACAACATTTTTATTCGTTGACAAAACATGTTTTGTAACGAAACTAGTTATTAAACACTTAATTCTCAACATTCCTCCAAATTAGGAATTACTACCAATTAGGAAAATAAATTACCAATTACTTTTTAATGTCTTATAAAACGATCAATGCCGACTGCACCCACGAGAAGGCATGACTTAATGTCACGTTCCATCTGAGCCGAGCGTGCAAGCGAGGCCGCAAACTAACAAACGATAGAGAGAGATAGCACGTGCGTTCCAAGCGTTCAGCTTGTAACATATCTATGCTATCAATGTTACTTGATGTTAAATAGCACAATGCTACTTGTAATTTATTTGTATACTTCAAGTAAAAATATATTTGATTAAGGAAATGTTACAATAAATGTCAATTTATCGAATAAATAATAAATAATTACAGAAAGAACATAAATTACGAAAGGGCTAATCCCTTTCTTTGTATTATACAAAATAATGGTAATTAAGTAATAATAGTTCAATTCAATTCATTAAATTTTTTCACACAATTTTTCATCATTGTTTCCTTATAACGTTATAGTACAAATTGTACTAACTGTACTACTGGGTAGGGAGAACCTAGTATTAAGGCACTGGCCAATTTTTGGCACATTATGTATTAAGTGGCGTAACTCAACGCCGCGCTTTGTCTTGTTATCCATTCCGGATGTACAATCTTGTTAGTTAAATAACAAAATTTATTTTCTAAAATACACTCTTTAAAATCGATCAACTTTGTACATATTAAAAACACATTTTTTTTGTAGCTTACCACTGTTTTATTATAAATTTTAGAAACATTGAGTTACACTAAGGAGATATAAAATATGATTTCTATTTCCTAGAAATCATAACAACCGTAATTTACAGTCAGACGGTCTCTTAAAGAGCAATGAAGATAGCAAACGAAGATAATAAATGAATATTGTCTAAAGAAAAATATATTTTTGATAAAGACAATCATCGCAGCGTTGTAACCACGAAACGTATTCAACTTGGAAGTCCATAAAGATTTCGGTTTGGAAGCTATTAAAACTTGTAATACACGAGATAAATTAACATTTTGGTCGGAACGCTGAATGATCTGTTCAAACGTAATTAAGTTCCGTTCGCGTTCGTCAAACATTAATGTAATAGGTCTGCTTCTGGCTTCTTTATTTCTTTTATTATTTTTAACTTTTAATCGATTTTTATTTTCGTTTTTTTTTAAATTATTGATTTGTTTTAGCAAATTTTGGACAGATTCTCTTTGTCTATCCCGCCGAAAGCAAAATAAAGCATAAAGTAAAAAAAATCATATATTTCAACCCTTTGCACTCCTTTATCGCCGTACTAGCGACATTTAAAACGTAAAAGTAAATACGCTGGAGTGCTGAATAAGAGTTAACTTTTACCTGGCACTATACAGGCTGGACACGAAGCAAAAAGTATATTCAGAAGGAAGAACGGCGCCCAACACAGCACGAACGTGAAGAACACGAGACCCAGCACCTTAGTAGCCTTTTGTTCGTTCGCGACCGCGTTGGCCGACATTGACCTATCCTTCTTACGGTTGGCGAGGAATCTGTAACAATTATTTTGGTTTAAATCAAATGCTTTAAAAACGAATCAAAACATTTTATATTTATTTAAATTTATATTTTCATTTCATCCAATACTTAATTTCCTCCTTAATTCAAAGATACACAACAATCGCTTAAATATTGTTATGTTATTTTAACAAATGAATTTCCTCTGCCTTCGCGCACCGATAAAGGCGAAAAGATGACCTCCGCATGAGGCAACTCAGTTTTGTTACCTAAGCTACCTCAAGCTCAAGTTACCTAACCAAAAATTTCTGTGAGTGAGCAGAGTGTCTTAACACCAGGTTCCCTCTGCCTATCCTGCTGTGTGCGGGATAAACGCGTGAGTTTTTATTTTAATAAAATTGACCAGCCTATTTTAAAATAGGTCTGCCTGAAGCTTCTACACATTGTTTCATATTCTTATGATTTCTTTTTATTTTCCCACTTTCTGCCGAATTCTGGAAATATTATGTTTTGTTACAAAAGCTAGGAAATGAAAATTTCATTTCTTCGAGTGAGAATAGATCACCTTACCTGTCATGCCTATAGTGGCAAGCGTCCCTGCGCCACGACTGGCCTCTATCTACTAATATTTTTTACATAAAATACTATTTGCATACGTAAAAGGCTTAAAACTTATAAACTGTACTTCATACGTGCATTTAGTTTCGGTACAATAACACCGCTTAAAATTTCAATATGATGCAAAGTTTTAGAATATGAAATTCATAACTTTCAGGAATATTATCTTTGAATACCGTAAATACTATCAGATTTATCGAAACTTTGTGTTGATACTTTTGTGTGTATGTTTAATTAACAACAACTATGTTTGGTGGTAGTAGATTCAATCTCCGCTTTAGTGAATGATTTTTCGGCTTCACGCTGTATCCCGCACATAGCAGGATAGGCATAGCAGGAGGGAACTTAGCAACATAGTGTTAACATACTCCACTTCCACTTAGAGATATTCTAGTTATTGATATAGATACATTTATTCCCCACATTCAACCGAATTCTGGAGGCGTTGCGTATTGAGTAGCGTAACTTAACGCCGCGCTTTGCTTTACCTTAGATTACCGCAGCGAGGAAATAAAAGTATTAAATATTCAAAACGATTATATTTACATTAATTTTATATTTAAGACAAAGTGACGCGTTTAGTTCCACCATTTCAAACATAATGTCTCGAATTCAAGTGGTAAACAGAAAAAAGAGGCCGTAGTGTAACAAGGCAAAGAATGACCTTGAGTTATGAATGCTCTCAGAATGCAACCGAAAGTAAGATACGACAAAAAAATCTTAACAGAATTAATACTTAATTAGAAAACGGGACTCGAACGGGTTTCCAGGAGGCGCGGGTTCGAGTCCCGCTACGTTAAAATTTTTATACGTTTTCTAATTAAGTATTTATGTTTCCTAAGTGTGGATTAACACTTTAAAAATGTTTAAAAATATTTAAAAAAATAGTATTCTCTCTTGCCAAACGATAATTCTTAGTAATTATCTTTGGGTAGCGGAAATTTGTAAAAATCTCCCTACAGAGATGCTAACAACATAAATAAGTTGTAACAAACGTATAAAAATTTCGACGTAGCTTGGCGAGAACGTATGGCTCAGTGGTCAGAGCGCCTGGTCGGTTTCCAGGAGGCGCGGGCTCGAGTCCCGCTATGTTCAAATTTTTATACATTTTCTAATTAAGTATTTATGTTTCCTAAGTGTGGATTAACACTTTAAAAATGTTTAAAAATACTTACTAAATATTTTTGTAAATTTAAATATATAAAAACACTGTATATTAAAACACTGTATGAGTTCACTACCCTATATTTTGATTTAACTTTGGCTCTAAAGTATTGCTAGAGGACCGTCATATATTTTCACTAATATCTACTAAATCATAAGGTTCATTACATAAAACTAAATACAGTACAAGCGTGTAAGTAGATACCCTTTTCAAATTGATTTATTGACAACAACTAAGGTAGTTTAAATGTAATTAAATTTATTTTAGTAGTATAATTCAGACCATCAGAATATATGTGAGATATAGTACGAAGCTAAATAAAAAAAAACTGGCCAAGTGCGAGTCGTACTCCGGCACGACGCGTTTCGTACCATTATTTAAAAAAAGGCCAAAAACTCTAATAGAATGTTTGTTGTATGGGACTTTAAGTATTTATTTAATTCTGTTGTTATTTGTGGATATAGCGGCAACAGAAATACATCATGTCGGACGAACCAACAAATCTGACACAAAATCCAGTTTTTACAATGACTTTATTTACTCTTGTTCTACACAATTCAATTCTACGAGTATGTACACTCGCAGTTACAATATTAAAATATTGATAATGGAAACAATATCAAATGACATCCTCGTAATTACAGTGACACCTATTACTATACTATAAATAATTTATGCTAACAATCGTGTGTGAAAATTTCAACTGTCAAACTACCACGGTTCGTGAGATACAACGTGGTGACAGACAGACATCCTAGTCCTAGTAATAGAGTCCCGTTTTACACTTTAGATACGGAACTCAAAAAATAGTAAGTTAAAAGTAGGGCCTTTATGTGTGTAATAGATGAAATTTTTTAATAAGAAAATCCCTAAGCGTTAAACGTACAAGGAATGGTCCTAAAATTATTGTTATCCTTTTAACCGTATCCGCAAAATATTAAAACAACGTAAACTATTCACTTTGCGGCTTATATTCGCCAAGAGATTCATAAATTATGAATTTAAATGTTAGCGTTTATTTTGTTATTTAAAAGGGTACAGTATTATAGTCCCTAAAGACAATTGCTTGGATGTATGAAATATTATGAAGCGTGTGAAATTTTCATACATTTTTTTGTTGTTTGTCTTTTCTCAGCTTACGTTGTTTCCTGCATATGAAGGTAGTGTTAGGACACTATTTTCTGCTTTCTGGCCGAATTCGAGACATTGCATAAATGTATTAAGTGCAGGAAAAGAAAATAATAAAAAAAAATATTGAAGCGTCCAAAGGTGAAATTAAACAAAATAAATATAATAATACTCCCAATAGGTGATCGAATCTCCAACCATCGAGCTTAGAAGCAGTTTCACATCGCCATAGCGGGTACCTTTGACTAACAAACACCTAGACTTTTCATGTAAATATTCATAATATAACATTTCTATCAAAATATTCTAATTTCGTTCACTGCGTAGACAGTTTATTCAAAGCGACGTCAATCTTGAGGGATATTGAGTGTAACATGTGCCTGTTGCTCTTAATTACTAGCTTAAACATGTATATATTCAAATTTTAGAACACAATTGTAAATAAGTATTATTTTAAGCTTCACGCTTAAGCCAGTATATAGCAGAGAAAGCAGAAAAAAATTGTGATTTATTGAGCTTCTGACCTAGTATTAAGACACTTTGTTGAGTGTACAGTCACACTTTTGGGACACGACGGCGTCATTAAACAAATAAACTAAATAATCTTTAATAAATTGAAATATTCACAGAAATATTTATCATTTCAAGACTTGACTAGAATGCTAAAGGAACTTAAATGGTAGGCATGGTTAACGTTTTGAAGAAATTTTTCAAAATACTTGTAGAAATCATTCAACGAGCAATGTCACAAGACATTGTATTTACGAGTATGTATCACGTATAATTATATAGATCCAATTTTGTTGTTAAGAATAACTAAATATTAAGTTATTATTAAGTCAAAGGCCAGTGGATAGCTAAGGAAATGAAATATTTATTAAAATTTATATTATCATTTCTGTGCTCTTGTGTCGAGGAAAAGCGCGGCGTTGAGTTCTGTCACTCAATATACAATAGTATTGGCGGAACTCAACGCCGCGCATACACTCAGATGCTATCATGATGATCTTTGAACGACCTTCAAACTGTATTCTGTATTTAACTATACGAAGGCGCAGGGAACCTGGGAACCTATTGTTAAGCCAAGTAACTCAAGCCTCGTACCTCAAAGACAAAGCATTTGGTGCCGCCAAAGATATTTTCAAAGGCTTCAGCCTGGCCCGTCTAGTTTCAGCCGCTATACTGGGTGGAGTCTGCGTAGCTACATCACGACCGCGTCTGGAGGAGCCGGATCCTGTCCCATTGCCGCAACCATTCATATAGCTAAGTTGAGGATGAGATACACTCATACTTATTTTATTACGTTGTGCTCTGTAACAATAAAAATATTTAGATTTTTTTTACATTTTTGAAGTGTGATTTCACGTGTAGGAAAGACAACTTTGGGTAGGTGAAATTTATAGAAATCTGCCTATAGAGATGTAAACAAAATAAATAGATTGTGACTAGCGTATAATAATTTCAAAGTATTTTGATGAGAACGTATGGCTTAGTGTTCAGAGCGTTTGTTTTCCAAGAGGCGCGGTAGGCTTCAAATCTTTTAAGTGTTGAACGTAGCGTGTGTTGTTATAGGTTTCTCCCAAATAATATTTTTGTATTTGGAATTATGAATTTAATTGACGTTATATGAAATGTTCTAACTCTAAAAAAATATTTTTCTGACAAAAATCAAGTATGCTTTCCTTTTTTACCTGTATATAATGTATTTTTTATAGCAGGGAACCTATAGGCGTTGCCATAGCAACATGTTATTGTACGTTACGTTTATTTTACTAATTTAACATACTACTTAACGCATTCCTTCTTGATATATATTAATCAGTTGTAGTCTAATTCAATACAATTCCGACGCACAATTTTCTTAAAAATGGATTCTAAGTTTTTATAGGCTTTTAACAACATTACAATTAATTTAATATTGTATGAGACATACATAAATTACTCACATCAACAATTATTATGAAGAAGAAATATAAAATAACAGATTTGTATTGCACATTCAAGTATCATTCATTTGAATTTACATTAAGTTACCTTTAAAACAAAAATCTGTTCTAATTTAACGTTAGAATCTTTTAAAAGATCAAAGCTATTTGAAGAAATAAAACATAATAAAAATTACTTTTCGAAAGAGGTTATAAATAGCATCAATTCTTTAATTAAAAAATGTTTGATCAATCGAAAAAATCGTTTAAAACGATTTAAAGAAAATTCTATATACTAAGTTTATAAAAATATTAATTAATGTTGTAGTTAAAATATAAATATATGTTTTTAATGTAAGTTCCTATTTAGTTTTAGTTAAAAATTCTGTTTGAATATCACAGTAAATTTTTATTTTACCTACATAGTGGTCTATGCTACCAAGAAAGATATGGTCCTTGTTCAAGAAAAGCTTGTGAACCCCTGGAATAGATGGATATAGAATTACATTGTCTAATGATATTGGTATTACATCAATAACGTTGATTAATTGTAGTAGTATGTAGAATAGAATTAATGATATTAACCTGCTTCTTTCGCTTATACATGATATCTACTATGGTAGTTAAATGCATACAAAATTACCGTTCCTAATAAAACGCTTCTCTTCTTCAGTATCTGCCGAATTTCGAAAGCATTGCTAGTTGAATTGCGGAACTCAACAGCGGAAATTAATATATTAAATATTTCATTCCCTTGAATGGGATTCGAACCGACAACCTGTCGCTTTTACAGTTACTACTCTAGAAAGAAAGTTTACAGTGTTAAAAAAGAAGGTAAATAAAAAAATAAAATATAAGAATACACTATATATTCTTTCATAAAAACTTACGGCAATGTCGTGCTCGTGCATAACGGTAGCTTTAAGTGATGTATTCTATTGAGAAGAAATATTTATATTTATTACTTTATGGGAGCGAGATATGTAAAATCTAGAGACCTTTTCGCCTTCTACCGAAGGGATATCAATGAATAGTAAGTAGATAGATAGCATATGATTTTTTCAAGTTACTAATATTATAAATTCTTTTAAATTGGGGCCAGTCGTGGCGCACAAAGTGTGATTGTGAAAATCGACTGGTTTTGGGTTCGAACTCCTCTCGAGGAGATCAAATATTTATTTAAATTTCGATTTCTCGCGGTCTCGAGTTCCGCCACTCAACACGAAATGCCTCCAGAAATCTGGAGAAAGTGGGGAACGGAGTGTCTTAACACTAGGTTCCCTCTGCCTACCCTGCTGTGTGCGACATATAGCGTAAAGTTTGCAATATATATGTCAAACATGTAAGCCATGTTTCTATATAATAAACTATGTTTGCATTCAAGTTTTTCTATTCTACAGTAAGACCGAATTTTAGTTAGACCGAAGTTATGGATTCAAATGTCAACTCCAGCCAAGACAAGATAGTTACCTGTTAATACATACAGTCAATGAAAGCTGAAAAATGCCCTACCTTAGCATTGACTCCAAAAATAACGAAAATTATCAATTCCTTTCTTTGAAGTAACTATATAACATTATTATCTATTTTTTAATTTTTGTTTAAGTGTCTGCATATATGTATGTACAATTTTGAAGTTCAATTTTATCTTAAATTTTATTTTTAATGCGTATATTTATCTATTCGAAACTAAATCATAGGACTAAAGAAAATCCTTTTATTATAAAATATATAGAAAATTATCTCGTTCCAGTCAACACTCAATGCGGAGAAAGTGGGTGGAAAGTGAGGAACGGACTTAGAACTAGTTTCCATTTGCCTATCGAGCTATGCGGGAAAAAGCGTGAAGCTGCCAAAGTATCAAAATCTTACCGTGAAGTAGACGTGACCCGCCAGGTCAGTTGTCTGGACACGCTGGGTGACAGATCAGGAGAGCTCCTAGCACCAAGTCGCCTCACACACTGTAAGGGCCCATTATCGTAGCCACCGCATTGCCTACAAAGATGTATTATAATAATATAATTTCATGTAAAAAAAATAGGCCATCGTAGTGCAGAAGCACAAGCGTGCGATTATAAACGCGATGGTCGTGGGTGGGTTCGCTTCCCAATTAGGGGAATAAAATATTTAATATCTTAATTTTCCCGCTGTGGTAAAGAGGCGAAGGGCGGCGTTGAGTTTCGGCGCTCAACGCGCTATGCCCTCGAGAATCATGTCTGTTTATTTTACAGATTTCGTGAAATACAACTTAAATAAATAATAAATTGAATATTTTTAATATTACTTTTTTATTGCTTAGTCATGAGATAGGGGTTCAAGCCGATGACTGGGTATTTTAGCTAAGCGATCGTCTCATGATGGGTTCTACCTTTAACAGTACGAACTTAACTTAACGTAATATACCTACATAAAATGGAAAATCTTCAACAATAGGCCATGTTATATAAATTATAGGATACATTTCCAAAGGTAGAATGTAATTTTATGTTTTATAATATTATGGAAGCCACAGCTTCGATTCTAATTAGAGGGAACAAATTATTATTTACTAATATTGTTATTTCTTCAGTCTGGCTCCAATGCCAAAACCCCGGGGGTAAATTTTACCATTCAACACGCAATGTCCTGAAATTCGGCAGAAAATGAAAAACGGAGGGTCGTAACAGTGGGTCACCCTGCATATGCGTGACACAGCGTGAACCGGATTTATTTAATTATTTACGTCAGTATATCGATAAGTAAGTACACACACATACTCGAACATAAAAAAACAACATATCTAAATAAAAAAATAAGAATAAGAAAAAAGCATTAAAAACAGTAGAAAATAAGGAGATTATGTGAGTGAGTACATTAAACCCTGGCGATTCCCTGACGATAGATATTTTTCGCTGAGCCTTCAAATATAAATTAAAAGTTCATGACAAGCGAAACATTATACGTCATGTTACTTTATACAATATCGATTTTTAAAACACACGTTGCTCAGATAGATGCTTAATATTTTAATATCTATATGAATATTGATGAGAAGAGAAGAATTGAGAGTTGTGGGTTCGATTTCCACTCGAGGAAATGAAACAAACAAAGACATCAGACTTTAATAGTGAAAGTATTATATACTTTCACAATTAAGGTGTGGTTACGAAACTTCGCTACTCAAGACGCAATGTTTTCAGAATTCAGCGGAAAATGGTGAATGGAAGGGTCTTAATGGCAATGGAGAAACTAGTGTCAAGATATTTTATTTTCCGATCACCTCAATTACAGACATCGCAGGCTGAGACATGGCGGATATCGAAGCTACCCTTACCTTTGCTCGAGCGGGGAAAAGAAAATATTTCCCCCAAATGGGTCCACCCACAACCAATCCCCGCCGTTGTACCACTGCGCATCAATAGCCCAAAAATAGTAAAAACATGAAACACCTAATATAATTCTCTAAAAGCTACATTTAAAACGTACAAGAGTTTTTGTTTAGTCATTAACTTACTTTGTCTCAACCACATGAATGTGTAAAGTTTTCGTTTATGTATGAGAATATCTGAACAAAGCGTTTTTGTTTTCTTTTCTTATAATATTTTATATAGAAAATACACACTTTTGAAATTTATAAAAATTAAAGAGAAAAAAAAAACAGCTTCATGTTTTCCCCTGCTGTGCAAGGCTGGTATGATCTAGTGTTAAAACATTTTATTCCCCACTTTCCGCTTTATTTTCGAGACATTGCGTATTTTCTTGAGAACTGAGAAATAAAAATAATTTATTCCCAGCATGTCATCCCCATGTTGAAATCGAACCCACAATCTTCGCGCTTATAGTCTGAAACAATGCCTTTTCGCAACAATAGCCCTAGAGACGTATATCATATTATTTATTTAAAACGTAACTAACGTAGCTAAGGTGGCGCAGTAAATCAGCATCTAGCAAACCGGTGGTTCTGGGTTCCTTATTCAAGATAATAAATTATATTCATTTCCCCAGACTGGTAGGCTAAGTCCATCATTGAGTTCGTCTATGTGCCTAGAGAGGTACAGTCAGCTATCAAACATTTGTGTTTAGAAACTTATACCTGGCGTAATCAAATAAGGAACCTGTATATATCAAGTTTCACATACCGAAAGTTATCATTTGTAGATATACGAGTAGCTTCAATAAATCCAACTAATACTGCAAATCTAGAACTAAGTTAGGTTGTTCGTTTGTTTGTTACATAAAGTTATACCCTGCATCAATAAAGAGTTAAGAATAAAAATATTTTTAAAGATAATTGGGCTATCCTGAGATTAACTTATAATAATACGTCGCATTTTAGGCTTGGTAACCTAAATTTTTTAGTCCATTATTTTTTTTAGCTTTACGCTGTATTCCACACACAGGCGGAGGAAACCTGGAGGATATAGCGTAACGCTATTCTCATTATGACATTTCCGATCCTCACTTGATACGGTACCAAACGCCGAACTTTGCCTCGTTACCAGAAAGAAAAAAAAAGAAAAATATTGGATTTATTCGAGTGAGAATCAAACCCACAACCATTGTATTATTATTGTATTTACAGTATCCCTGCGCCACCACTGGTTTTATGAATATAAATATTATTTATAAATACGAAATTATCATATCTGAAAATCCATGTTCATCGAAGTTACTAATATAAATCAAAAGTAATGACAGATGAATAGGAAAATGAAGACAAGAATTTGCTCAACTTTTGATGGAAACTGTAAAAATGCTTTTCGAAATATTTATACAGTTTTTTGTGTATTACATGTTGGGAAGCAGCTCATTATATTATTTGTTTATTTGTAAAAATATGGTTTTGACACGAAAAATTAAATGTAGAATTAGATAACATTACGTATATAATTGTAGATTTACATTTTTTTAGGTTCACGCTGTATCCCGCACATAGCAGGTTGTAGGCAGACGGGACCTGGGAACCTAATGTTAATAAGACACTCCGTTCCCTATTACAATGCTTCCATTTCCAGTTTTCCCGCGAATTATGGGGCACTGTGTGTTTAGTTGTGGAGTTCTACGCTGCTTACTTATGTGTTTTATTAAAAATTTTACATCGACGCTGCTTGCTTCTTCTTTTAATTGAAGTATCACTTAGCGCCACGCCTATTGCTATGTCTATCAAATTAATGGATCACAGTTTATATTAATTTAGAAGCGAATATCTGACAAAATATATGAATAATCATAAAACATTTTTAGAAATTTCTGTACTATTAAAGAGGCCGACGTGACCCAAGGGCACAAGGGTGTGACTGTAACGCGACGGTTATGGTTTCGATCCAGACTAGAGGAAATGACATATTTATTTAAATTTATATTTCCATTTCTTCGCTCTGGTGTCGAGGCAAAGAGCGAACGCAATACCTCCCAAATTAGGCGGAAAGTGGGGAACGGAGTGTCTTAACACTAGGTTCCCTCTGCCTACCCTGCTTTGTGAGGGATACTATTACATCCTATTACTGTACTTACTATTTAGAAAAACCTACTTATATAAAGACACTCTAAATGGCATGCTTTCTTTATTTACTTTTTGGCCCTCAGTTACATACATGGAGGAATTCCCTTAATAATTAGATTTTTCTAAATCATACTACAGAATTTTATAACCGTTCATAAAAAAAACTTATTTTCCACATTTCTATCATACAATCTATTATATAGTCTCCGTGTAAAATAACTGACATATCGATGGATGGACAGACACGCACAAAGCAAAATTATAAAGGGTTTGGTTTTTGCCATTTGGCTATAGAATACTAAAAATAAGATAAGATTTGGGAAAAGAAAACATATTTCATACTATACTTAATAAAGAAAATCCTCAAAGAAAAGCGTCCTCAGAGAGAACATTGTACCAAAACGTTTTATTCTCCACATTTAGCCCAGAAAATAAATTAAGTAAATCCACAATTCCATCTTTAATTTATATTAATAGGAATCGAACCCACAAACATCGCCCTATAAATAGAGTTCAACTCTGTTCTCCTAGCACCTAAAAGTGACGTACTAATCTCCATAGAGCCTTCGGAAAGCAATCAATATTAACTCTCGTTATAGCTATCGTCATAAAATCGTAGTTTATGTGTCTCTTGACCACTTTAGTGGACTTGCATATAATAGAAATTGCTTGAGATTAGTATTAACACATCGTAAGCTAAACACATTAATATTATTATGGAAATTGTAGCTGTTATGGTCTAATTGCTAATACTATGCTTGCTGATACTACGTACACGTGACAGTTCTGGGTTCGATTCTGGGGAGATATAATTTCACTTGTGGCTGTATGAAACAACTTTCCCGTATAACAGTGTAGGCGGAGGAAACGAAATATTAAAAGATACCGTTTCCTACTCTTACGCTCATATTCCAGACATTGCCTGTTGAGTATTCGGAACTCAACGCCTCGTTTTATTTATCAGAGCGAGAAAATGTAAGTAATAATTCTTCGAGTGGGAATCGAACCCACAACCATCGAGTTTACATCTGCAATTTCACTACGCCACAATGACCTCTATTTATAATGTGTAATAAAATATATTTAGTTTTCTTGATCTCGTTTTTATATTTGGACGCAATCACAAAGTCTCATTGTAGTTTCGTAAAATTAATACAGAAGGTCATCACCTCTACGAAACGGAATACAGAATATAAATAATATTAATAATGGAATGGTAGATTTATTACAATAATCGTATTGCATGCATTTTCCGTGCTATGGAAGCCATACGACGTGAATTCTCCGTATTTTATGCGCTTCATTGGGCTAGTGGCCACTGAAAGTACCTATTTAAATTCTATGAATATTCAAATTTATTTCCTACACTGGCTGCTTGGGAGTGTGCATTAAATCATATCTGTTTTACCAAAGAAATCAAAATGAATTATCGTTTTTATTGTAAAAGTACTATAAACGCAAAATACGATTTTCAATTGTGCCATAAAATGTCATGGGTGTGTCATGTGTCAATATTATTACATATCCTATTGTGGTCAGACGTGGGGCAGGGGCACAAGCGTGTTACTGTGCGCGACAGGTTGTGGGTTCGATTTCCAGCCTGAAAAACAAAAAAATTGCGACGCGATGCCTCTAGAATGCGGCGGAAAATGGGCAACGAAAATGTCTTAATAAAAGAGTGTATTAACACTTGGTACCAAAGCTTCCTATATCTACCCCGCAAATGCGGGATATAGCATGAACCTAAAAAAATATAGTAATGGGCAAGGTAAATTAAAAAAACTGGACAAGCGCGAGTCAGTCAGCACTGAGGGTTCCGTACAAATATTGGAGGTCTTGAGATTTTTCGGAAATTCAGGCTTAGCTTAGCCAGAGCCTTTCCATGTGACATCTCAATTGAACTAGCGGTTTTTAAACCGAATTTTACCTTGCTTTTAACGGTATTATTTTTTTAGGATCTAACCACAAATGTATACTTAACACATTTTTTCCTTAACTAGTACTATCTGCAGATGCTAGGTGCTAAATTTAATAATGCTAGATCAACCAGATGCACCGTATTAATTTTGAACACCTTTATAGTGTCTTTTTTCAAGTCAATGTAGAAATACGTTTCATTCAGAAAATAAAGGGTTTCGACTATGGATATATGGTTTGAATTTCAATTCGAAATCTCTTAGCATTTCTGAGTTAAAAGCTTTTAATAGACAGACATTCAGACGAACAACAAAGTCATCTTATAAGGGTTATTTTTTCCTTAATATGATCCAAACTCTAAAAATTAAAAGAAAACAAAATGCAATGTTCGAAAATAATTTTCAAACGTTGCATATTAAGCAATCAAATGCAACCATACCTTACCGGGGCTAAAAGAAATTGAAAGTAAATCTTAAAAAAAAATAGTTAAATAATAATAGTTAAATAATAGTTTCAATAATTCTATTGCCTTTTTTATATTTATACTAAAGTATACCTCTCACATTTTTCCCATCTACCAAAATAAATGATTAATGCACTCATACAATTTACATAATACTTAAGAAACTTGCAATAATATATTCTGGCTTCGGTCCAAGCAACGAACGAAATTGAATAATACCCCGCATCAATCAGCTAACACTGCCAAGGAAATTACTACACACGACTTCGATTGTCGATAAGGATGATGGTGACGGTGAGTTCAAGGCCGTTAGAGTCGGTATTTTAAAATTTTTTTTTGCAGCTGCCAAAAAGAAGGTAAATATATTTACTATTTACGGAGCCCAACCCAGCTTAAAGGCCGGCAACGCACGTGTACGCACTATATATATATATATATATATATATATATATATATATATATATACGTATATATATATATATATATATATATATATATATATATATATATATATATATATATATATATATATATATATATAATTGTATAAATTGTATAAATATTTTGAACGTAGCGGGACTCGAACTCAAAACCGACAAAGAAGAAGGTAAATATATTTGTTGAATTTATAGTCCTTTGTTTTAAAGCTTTTGTGTAAGTTTTTTTTTATCTTTATTCATGTCATTGAATTTTTTCAAAGTAATAAAACGCTCATAATCAACGCTTGTATGATTTGATTGCTTTAAAATATTTTTTCTGGCCGCCAAGGGACTGTAGAAATGTATATTTTATAATATGTATATTTACGTTTATATTTACGTTTGTTTTTCAAGTTACGGAATCCTAAATATGTGACTACAATCTACAACCAGCGCCACAACCATTGTTCATTTTAGATACTACAGAATTTTAAGAATATGGATAACCAATGTCATAGTATTCCGTTTCCTTTTTAAAAAAAATCTAATAAAAAACACATAAACGACATCCATTTCCATGGTTTATAATTTAATTTAAACATAAGAACAATAAACGAGCGAATTCAGTGAATGACGGACAGGAGGCTTTACTTAAATCCCATAACGATGGAGGCTCTACTGAGCTAAATAACTTTATATTACCCGCAATATTGTAATATTGCAAATTTTAAACGTTGCTAGCTTCAATCTTTATAAAAATATCCTTTTAGGGTTTTTTTTTGTATTAAAAAAGAAAACAACAGAACTCTTATAAAATCACTTCGTTGCCCGTCTGTTGGTCTGTCAAGACTATTTATCTCGAGATCGACTGGAGGTATCAAGCTAAATTAGTATAAAATATTTAAATCTACGATCCCTTGGAGAATAGAAAAAAATAAGTTTCTAAGTCAACGCAACCAAAACGTACGACCCATTTAATCATGTTTTAGGTGCATTCTGTATAAAACCTATAGAGTACTTCCCGTGGAATTGCAGTTATGAAATTTGGCAAGAAGTAAGAACTTACAATATAAATACAGGAAACAATCCGAAAAATAAAGATCTAAAGGTATATCAGAAACAATATCATTCACCATAATCATAAACTTGCAATTGTGTTATTCATACAAAATGAGTACATGTAAACTCGCAAATTGAACTAAAGTTTGTACACTTTTATTTTCGTTGACCTACAATCTTGAAGTTAGAACGGAACCCTCGGGGGTGACACCGACTCGCACTTGACCGTTACTATCAAAAGAGAAAAACTAGTATTCCGCCACTTCGTTTCACTACACCTTCTTTACATTTTAAATCTCATCGAGCGATTAAATATTAATAAATATTTAGACTTAATAATAAGAGAATATAGTTTTTGGAAGTTTCTTAAGGTAAGATTGTGAGTGTGAAGGTATAATAAAATATTTTTTCCGAGTATTAATCGAAACCCAATTTTTTTAATTTTTAAAGTGTTATTCCATACTTAGGAAAGGAAAATGGAAAACGGAGTATCGTATCACTATGTTCCTTTTGCCTACCCACTGCTGTGTACTGAACACAGCGCGAAGCAGATTCAAATTATCTCTGCCTTAAAATAATAAAAATAATAATTTTATACTAGGAGCTTCCTACGTTATATTGTATATTTCTACGAAGCTTTTAAGCAAGCTATATGAGCTCTTATATCGAAGTAATGAGCGCAACACAATATGCTCTTGACAATATAATATTACACTGTATTAATTATATTTATCAATATTATTAATATTATTACTGTAATTTTGTATAATAACATTTTACATTTATTTTCATACGGCCATCATCAAATTTCTTCAAAGAAAAAATCATTTTAGAGACGTATCTATTTATAAAATTTTGAGCAAAATACGAACCCGAAGCAAAATACTTCTGAAAACTGCCTACAGCAGAGTAGGCAGAAAAAATGTAATGTCAAGACACCTCGTTCTTCAATTTCTACCTGCAGTCGAGATATTGCGTGTTGAGTGCCGAAATATACCTAATTTATTTTTTTATCCTTTACATTTTTTTTTATTTTAGCTTCACTTTTTGTCTCACATGGAGAAAGTATTTTTAATATATATATTTTTGCCAGTCGTGGCATAAAATGTGACTGTAAAATCGACTGGTTGTAGGGTTCAATCCCCACTCGAGGTGATGAAATATGTTTTTCAATTTATATTTACATTTCTTCGTTTTAGTATCAAGGCAAAACGCGGCGTTCAGTTTTGCCACACAACACGCAATGCCTTCAAAATTCGGCAGAAAATGGGAAACGGAGTGTCTTAACAGTAGGTACCCTCTGCCTACCCTGCTGTGTGTGTAGGAACAAGATTTCTGTACTTTTTCCTTTTATTTAATAGATATCAATTTTAAGGGGGTTGTATAAAAAATTATAATCTGCCATTTTGTTACAGTGGCCATTTTGGATTAACGAGTATATTGATTAAATATATTTTCATTATCATCAAACTTATAATCTATACGTCGTAATTAAATTTTTAAGTCAATCGGACATCGTGAAATGGGTCAAATTGAGCCGCAAGATTACTTACACTACACAGCAAATCCAATGAAAGGAATGTAACAAGAATCGAACCCGCACATCTTGTCTTGGATACTGTCGAAGCCACTGGTTGGTCGGCTTACCTTCTTCTAAACTACAGGCTTAGCTTAGCTTAGCAAGCGTTTATTTTCCAGTCAAGCCACTAAAGCGAGAAATATATTCAGAAATTTACATTTCTAAAGCAACGTTTCAGTGTTAGACAATCTAGGCTCGAAAACAAGGCCAAACGTAAACAAAACTTTCATTCTTACTTGAAATATTTTCTAACTAAGCTGGCTATATTTTACTATACATATATGTATTTACGTGATAAAAAAAATGTATTTTTTTAAATAATGTATTGGGAAGGTCTTTTCAGCTTCAGATGAATAAAGTATATACTAAATACTTCCCACTTATTCCACAAAATAAAGCAAATTCATAAAGTACAAACCAAATCATTTACTTAGCTGAAATAGTATACAAGGTAATATTTATTTTAAGCTTACTTTATACTCTAGTGTCTTGAGATACAATTCCTTAATATTCAACACCTATCCAAGTAAAATGAGATTTATAGCACTCTGTTGGGCAAAATCTTACAAATTAATTTTTATTACAGACAATAAACAACAAAAACAAAGCGATTATTTGTGTTTCAAATTCTTTGGAGCTTTTCTTAATGTCGTTTTTAAGGTTCCGTACCTGAGAAGGAAAAAACGGAGCCTTATAGAATCAATTTATTGTCCGTCTGTCATTTCATACAAAAAGAGTATATAAGTAATACATAAATTTTGTTAACTTTTATAAGAACCCGTCGACCTACAAACGTAAAATTCGTACGGTAGGCGATACAGACTCGAACTTGACCTATTTTTATTGTAAGCAAAATTTTAGAAATTTATAGCTATTTAATAAAATTTTTAATATAACTTTATATTTATATTTAAAATATATATTTATGTAATAAACATCAGTTTGTAATTTAACCCTTTTTTTCTGTCAAAATACAGATTTCAAACAGTAATGTAATCATCACAATCTGAATGTTTTTTTTTAGTCTCGAATATGTACACCGGGATCCTACTGCTAAGACACTCCGTTTCCCATTTTTTGCCCAATCTTTGAAACATTTTGTGTTAACTGGCGGAACTGAGCGCCGCCTGCCGTGTCTTGTTACCAGAGCGATCAAATAAAAATAATTCATCCTCAGAGTCGAATTCGAATCAACAACCGTCGCGTTTACAGTCAGACGCCGTGGCGCTGCACCACGACCGACTCGAAATGAATTTGCATATACATATATCTACTAAGACATTATTATTATATTTCTAATAGCGAATATTCAAGATTACAGAATGATATTATTATTATTATTTTTAACCTTACGACAATCACATCAGGACATTGTCCCCCAAGGACTTCCAAGAAGCCGGCTATGTATATTGTATATACATATATAGCTTTTTAACCCTTTGTATTAAATTTAAAATGTCTACAGTGCTTGTTTAAAAATCCTCATAATCAATCAATAAGTATAACAAAAGTCATTCTTTTACTTTATGTAATATTTAACAAATAATTCGTTCGCTTTTTAATGATAGTACATACATTTTAATAGAGTAAAATCAGGATAGATGCCCCACTTTTTAAAAACGCTCCTAGTTTCCATAATATTAAATTTCATCAAAGGCTTAAACTAACTAAATTTAAGGACATTAAGAAACATATAAAGATGGTGAATTATCCATTGCTTTTTTTGACTTGTCAATTTGAAATTTTTGCAAAATTTAGGATTTCGAGGAACTCTTGTTCCTCGGAATCCTTAATGTTTTGGGAGAGAGGAGAGAGGCCTTCCTATATAAAAAAAAAGAAAATCAGCTTCACGCTGTATCACACACACAGCACGGTAGGCAGAGGGAACCTAGTAGTAAGACACTCCATTCCCCACTTTTTCCCGAATTCTGGAGGCATTGCGTGTGTGGATGTTGTTGTCGCGTGTTTAGTGGCAGAACTGACAATACGCCGCGCTTTGCCTTGATACCAGAGCGATGAAATGGAAATATCAATTTAAATAAATATTTCATCTCCTCGAGTGAGGATGAAACCCACTACCAGTCGTTTTCTATAGTCACACTTTGTGACACTGCGCCTCTTAAGAATAATGTCACAATATATTTTTTTATATGATTTTTTATTGATGTTTGGCCTTTATTTACTTAAAAATACTATCTATCCTGATTTTACCCTTCATGTAAAATTTAATAATAACTACTAATACATAAAAGAAGTACCTTCTCTGAGTCCCTCCTGGCACAGGAGTAGCTGCTAACCTCGCTTGCCTCTTCAACAGCTGCACAGTCAACGCGAAAGATACCACCATCATGAACATAGGAATATAGAAGGCCACTAAAGACCCAAATATCCAGAACAATCGGTTGTTTATCACGCAGAGATCCGGCGTTGGCATTATGTTCGTTCTGTTGATGAGACCTGAAAAGAACCTTTTTATTATCTTTTTTCTATGATGGAATCAAAATCATTAACAAGGTTTAAATAGTACTTATTTAGAAAACGTATAAAATTTTTAACGTAGCGGGACTCGAACCCGTGCCTCCCGGAAACCGACCTGGCAGCGCTGACCACTAAGCCATACGTTCTCATCAAGTTGAAATTTTTATACGCTTGTTACAACTTATTTATGTTGTTAGCATCTCTGTAGGGAGATTTTTACAAAATTTCCTTTCCTAAGTGTGGATTAACACTTTAAAAATGTTAAAAAAGGTTTATATAGGGTAATGTAAAATTGTGATGCTTTCATGAGTGTAAAAGCGAGTACTGTAAACACGATGGTTGTGAGCTCGATTCCTACTCAAGGTAAATAAATATTTAATATTTTCATTTACTTATTCTGGTAACGAGTTGCACGCAATGCCTTAATAATTCGCCAGAAAATGGTGAATATATTTTGAGAGGAACACTAATATTAAATATAACGTTATCTTACTTGTTTTCGAACCTAAAACCGCTGCTGCTGGGATCAATCCCACCAAACCACTACTTATAAATAGAGAACCTACCACTACTTATAAATAAATATTCTCATATTTAATATGACTAAATCCTTTGAAGCATATTCAACTGTTCATGTAAATACCACTGAAGCTCACAATATCATTGAGTTAACCGAAAGGAAATTAATATCTATTTCTATTATATTAAGAATTAGAATCCTTTACTTTGACTTTTGAGGTTTGGAGTAAAGATTTTTCATACATTTCAATACTAGCAAATATTCTTTGCATATTCGTTGCTACGTTGCATATTTACAATATATTCTGAAATAAATCAGCATTTCTTTGAAATTCCACGATTTTTGACCTTTTCACGTTTCTGAAATACTAAAATATGCTTATATTACCATTTTTATTGGCTCACAACTGCTGACTTGGAAGTCCTATACTTTATTATGAAAATGTATGTGATTGTCATTTTATAAGGCAGCCTAATTGGTCGTAACTAGAAAAATCTATTCAACATTCAAAAAGATATAAAGTATTAAAAAAAAACAAATTGAAATTTGAAACAATTTTAACGCGGAGGGTCCGCGTTTGGACGGTTTCCAAGAGGCGCAGACCATTACCAATGTTCCGTTTTTTATACCTTTTAAAAAAAAGTCTTTTTGATTCCAAAGTTTAATTAGAGGTCGTCGTGGAGTAGCGGCACATAGGTGTGTGTGATTGTAACGCGACGGTTGTGAGTTGTGAGTTCGATCTCCAGTCGGGTGAGTTAATTATTATTTATGAAAATATTATTTTCATTTTGTGATAAGTCAGTATTTGATACTTTATAGTAAGAATTGAATCTAAAATAGTCACGTTTACAGTCAGTCACTGTCCCATTGCGCCACGACGACCTAGTAAAATATAGAATATATAGGTTCAATTCTTGCATGTACTCCTATAAAAATTATATAAAAACGTCTCCTGCCTAAAAGTGCTCCAATTAATAATGAAATCAAGAAATACTGAATTGAAAAAAATATATATTTAAAATATCCTTTTAGTGACCGTAGTCTAGTAACCATTTCAAGTATGAAAAGTAAAGCTAAAATATTTCTTTCATTTTAAAAATATTCTTAAAATGTTGCCTCAATTTTTTATCTGTCTGACGAAATAATGAAACTCTCTAAGATTAATGTCAGCAGGGGTGTTATTTTTTAATGTTATTACTATATAATATATTTTATGAATTGTCACATTTTTTAAGCGTGAAAATATCCTGTCCTATGTTTGAACTTAGAAGATTTTTTTCGCTTCACGCTATATTCCACACATAGCAGGGTAGACAAAGGGAACCTGGGAACCTAGTGCTTAGATACTGCTTTCCCAGACTTGCTGTGTTAATTTTTACACACTTCCCAGTATTCTGTTGAGCTGAAATTTGAATTACGACTTCACAATGAAATTACATACAATCAATATAGTTGTTAATATAAAATGGCCGCCGCAACAAATCTGTCTGTTTGTCTTTATCACAATGGCGCCGGTAATGTATAACAATTTCGAAGTATATTTACTATAGTTAATAATATACTTATTAATAAGTAAAAATAACCTTTACACTGTATCCTGCATACAGCAGGGTCTATTTTCCTCCGAATCTTTTGAAGCAAAGCATGTTAGGCGACGGTACTCAACACCGGGCTTTTTCCTATAATAAACTTTACTTACAAATATTTAACAGTTAATTAGTATAATTCTATTTATTTTAAATTAATAGATGCTCTAAACCACAACCCCTTCAGGTTTAACCGCAAGGGTGATGTAACGGAAGCTAAGACAATAGAAACCTTTTAAGATAATCTTGGTTGTGTATTGTGATTTATGAGATTTGATTGACCCATTTGCACGTAGTCCTTTGACATATAAAAGATTGTGAGTTCCTTTTGTCTGACTGTTTTCATCAACCCTATGATGTTTCTATTCCTATTGTAAATGGTAGTTAAGATATTTGATTTAATATGGCCTTTAATATAGATGTATGTAAAAAATTTGTGGCGGTAGCTTAGCTCTGTACCCCGCACATAGCAGGGTAGGCAAAGGGAACCTGAGAACATGGTGTTAAGAGACTCTGGTCCCATTAAGGCATTCTTTGCCCATTTTCCACTGAATTCTGGATTTATCTGCGTGTTGAGTGGCGAAACTATATGAAATGATCTAGCTTAAAATTTGTTTTAAATAATAATAATTATTTTTTATTATTGTAAGTGTAAAAAAACTATGAGCCCGGCTTAGCCCAGGTGCTAAAGCTTGCAACTGTAATCGCGACGGTTTTGAGTTTTATCACCACTTGATGGAGGAATATCTTTGTTTCTTTGCTCTAGTAAAGGAAGAATGTGAGAAGAAGGAATGTGGAGAACGGATGTATCTGAATGACGAACGAAGCCCCTCAACACCAGGCTCCCAGGTTCCTTTGCAAAACTTGCGGGATACAACGTGAAGTTAAATTAAAAACTTACAAAAATCTTTTACTAGGCAATTTTACGCCAGTAGCATAAACAATCTTAAATATTATATGAACTCGGTATTACATATATGTATATATTAACCGTTAAAATATAATATAAGCGCACGGCGGCCAACAAACACAGAAAATTTCGGTAAATCTCATGAAGACAAATGTAAGGCAGATGTGCATACCTACATATAAAGTACTAATAAAAACGGAGTTCGTTTATGTTTACTATTTCCTTCAGCTGCTTACGTGAGTAATTTTAGTAATTACGCCACGTAGACTATGTAACGAAGGAGGATAAATGATATAAAAAGAAATGGTGGCTAAATTAAATTAGTATTCTAATATAAAATGTGTTTTTAAAAAATATCAAATATAAAGAGAATACGTCTAGCATTTATAAATTCACAGTGAGGCTGCTGAAACTGAGAGCAAAAAATATAACGATTGCAACTTAAGTATAGTTCGACCCAAAAAATGTGCATCAACGCTCACCTCCATGGTCCTTTCGAGCCTTTCCTTTTATAGCCATATATGTAAAAATCATGTGATCCAGTTAAGAAATGCATGGTTAAACATAATGATAATGAAATTTAAAGATTTGATAGGCTTCAATTCTTTCACAAAATAGTGATATTTATAATTTAAAGAGGCCAGTCGTGGCGCAGCGGCACAAAGTGTGACTGTAAAACCGACTGGTTGTGGGTTCGATCTCCGCTCGAGGAGGTGAAATATTTACTTAAATTTATATTTCATTTCTTCGCTCTGGTGTCGAGGATAAGCGCGGCGTTGAGTTCTGCCACTCAACCCTGAATTCCTCTAGAATTCGGCAGAAATTGGGGAACGGAGTGTCTTAACACTAGGTTTCCTCTGCCTACCCTGCTGTGTGCGGGATACAACGTGAAGCTGATTCATTTATTTATTTATTTATTTATAATTTAATTTCTTTTGTCACAATTTTTCCCAGGCTCAATAGACAGAAGACAACTTTGGATTGCGTCAATCAACACGCAATATCATTAAACAGAGAAAAGCAAATAAAATTAAAATATATATATACATACATATATCTTGGTATAAAATATGATTTTCTATTCTATGGCGGAGTTCAATTAAGTAACAAGGACTTCAATAATATTTTTATCACGTCTGCATCATTACTGTCTCAAGGTATACCTTTACGCCGTTTGAGGTTGTTTCTTTCGTAAATAACTAAGGGACAGCACAACGATGGCCGGAATTTATTTTTTATATTATATGCATTAAATAATTATATTTTTCTTATATTTTATACTTATTATAGTACTAGTGAGACCTGTCGTAGCAGAGAAGCATAAGTGTATTACTGTAAACGCTACAGATTGTGAGTTGAATTTTTACCCCAGGATTTTTTCGCTATGGTAAAGAGACCAAGATCAGCCAATTTTGTTATGATGCAAAAATTTATCAAATTTCATCGCCCGTATAGCAGTTCCCGAGGATGGATCCTTGACTTCTCGTGAGACATGAACAATATACGGACCCTTGTCATCATTTGTGTATCATTTAGGACCATCGATCATACTGGGGTGAACATATACATGATGTATTGAAGGAGTGGCTGTTGCCGGGTCAATAATTGTTTTTTTATGTGTATCGACCACTATATCATTATCGTCGTATCGTTATCTTGCATTGCTAACAGCACTAGTCAAAATCTCCGTAATACTAAATCTTGGGATCCGGACAGTCGCGACCGGTTTTTATCCATGCCTTCAGCCTAATATAAAATGAAAATCAAAATCTTACCTAAACCACACCACAATTAAATAAACACTTACTGAAGACCACAAAATTATTAAAAACAAATTACAACCATCTATTTAATTACCTAATAAAACCAAATTAACAACAAAAATAAAGACCAAATCTCACCCCACGTGCGTCATCCAAAACTTACGTTAGCGATGTCTTTATTATTTTTGTATAGAATTATTTTAGAGCTAAGTCCCTCCTACCTTCACATTTTCATTACAACGGTCCCAGTCCCAGTCCCAATTAACATATTGTCTCGGTAACAAATATTATTCTATAAGGATTATCTTCATAACAAGTATTTAGCAAAACTATAAGACAACTCCTGTTTGTATGAAAATTATTTGATACTGAGATGTAAACAAAGTCTTAGTATATTATCGAGTAATAACAACGTTCATTAAATAATTAAAGCAAGAAGTATACCTCCTTGAAGTCAGTCGCGGCGCAGAGGCACAAAGTGTGGTTGTAAAATCGAATGGATGTGGGTTCGAGGAAGTTAAATATTGATTTATATTTATATTTTCATTTCTTCGCTCTGGTGTCGAGGCAAAGCGCGGTGTTGAGTTCCACCACTCACCACGCAATGCCTCCAGAAATTTCTACTTCTTTAAAATTATAAAAAAATGTCCCTAAAGAGGGGCTAACACCATCAATATGTTATAACAGCAAGCGTATAAGAATTTTGACATAGCTTGATGAGAACGTATGGTTTAGTGGTCAGTGCGTTCCGAGGGTTTGTAGGGGTATTGCACATTCATTAATATTGCTTAGAAACAACAGAATTATTTTCCACTATTGTTTTGTAGCGTATAAATAATCAATTTAAATATATAATAAATGAGTTGAATATTCGGTCTCGTATCATTAACATCGCCACGCTGCAATAGCCCACAGGTTCAAATACCGCTACGTAATTTTTTTTATACGTTTACTAAACAAGTATAGCTCCTTTTACTTTTAGCGAATTGTGAAGGCATTGCATGTTGAGAGGCAGAACTCAACGTCACCCTTTGATTCGATTCGACGATTTTTTTTCCGATTATAGATTCCGACGATCGAATTTCTTATTATATTAGTATAGGTGAATATAGGTAATACCTTTCCTTAAATTATGACTACATTACTTAATATAACTAATCTTCATATAACAGACTACCTTGCTATTACTATTATAATAGTGCATGTATAATTATAATTATGTAATTATATTAATACGATACAGTCACTGCTTAATTAGGCTGCATAGTTGAGAATATCTTTGTAAGACTTCTGAATATAAGCACGGTGGATGCTGGTTCCATTTCCACTTCCCAAGTTTCCACTCGGGTAAGAGACGTGGTGTGAAACTGCTGTAAATTTTGCTGAACATGTCATATATTGATTTCGTGTGGAAAATAACCGAATAGGTAATTTAACTCTAATTTATCCTTCTACCTATATTGAAAAGACGTGAAAAAAAAATTTAGTGCCTTTTTTACAACAATATTTATTTCATCTCCTGCAACCTCTACATTAAGCAAAGAGTGCCTACATTAGGCTACTAGAAGAACAATTATTTTGTCATAATCAATTAGAAACAAGTGCCCGAGGTAGCGTGGTCTTCAATCTACTCTAATCGTGGTATCAATTCAAGTCCGAAAATACTGTGGTAAGCACGTACAACCAACCAAACTTTGTAATATTAAAGAAGTATAGATTTAATGTACGAACCCAATGGGTTAATTAATATGAAAATCAGCTTCACGTTGTGTCTGGCATACCGCAGGCAGAGCGAACATAGTGTTAGACACTCCGTTCGAGCTAACATAGTGCTAAGACACTCCGTTCCCACATTCCAAGGCATTGCGTGTTGAGTGGCGGAACTCAACGACGAGCTTTGTGCCTTGGTGCCAGAGCGAAGAAATAAAAATATTAATTTATAATAACTCATTCTCCCGAGGGGGATCGAACCCACAATCAAACCGCCGTTTACAGTCACAGTCTTGTGTCCCTGCGCCACGACGATGTTAATATAATTAATTAACATGAGATAAATTTAATATCACAATCATATTTTAAGATACAATATTATATGACTTGTATACGTATGTCGAAGGCAATACACCTGCGGCCACAGCTGGCTTGGTATCTTATTAAGAAAATGGATGAGAAGATCTGCACTATCGCAAAATAATGTAATAAAGCGCCACCAAAAAAAATGTATATTATGTATGATATCATATAAATAAACTGAGCCAAAATAAAATCTTGTCCACGGTACAGAGCGGTTAACGTAAAAATATTGTATTTGGAATGATTTTCAGTCGTCATGGCGTAACGGCGTTGCTGGTTCGATTCCCACTAATGGGAATAAGTTATATTATTTTTTTACTCTGGTAAAAAGACAAAGCGCGGTGTTGAGTTCTGCTACTCAACACGTGATATGCCGATAATTCGAGGTAGATTGGGGAACAGTAGTGTCTTAGTACTGGGTTCCCTGCTTGCGATGGACGTATCTAAAGATATTTTCTAGGAGAGCTAGTCTTTAGCATTGAACAAATGTACTCGTGTAAAGGTTTTTTTTATTATTAAAATTTCTGGGATGGCCATAAGACTTTACTGGAGTGGGCACAGCCTACTCGGTGCCTCCTATTCCTACGCCCATGTTGCTACCCTGCTATATGCGAAGAACTACTGCTATATGCGCAGCACACTTCAAGTCATAGATATATGATCATTCGGGAAAAAATTGATAAAAATATAGCTATTTGACACGATACACGATATGTTACACGATAGAACATACTTAGGTTATTGATAAAATACGCCGCTGTCACCAGCTGACTGGCGTCTTTTATCTGCCTAATAATGAAAATATTATAATAAGTGATTAGCCCAAAATCTTACACAATACCTAAATAAAAAAAGAAAAGATATATATATATATATATATATATATATATATATATATATATATATATATATATATATATATATATATATATATATATATATATATATATATATATATATATATATATATATATATATATAAAAGACGAATAAAAACAATAAAATTATTCCGTTTAGATTCCCTTAATAACCGCTTAATTGGGGTGCCGGGGTTGAAAACATCTTTCAACATAATTCAACCATAATTAATTAACCATTAACGACTCAATAGCACTCATTGATTTATTCTCAATTATTTTGATTTAACTCCAATTGGAGTGGATTTTTGAAAGATGATAGCAATATTTGTAGTGTTATTTATTTACTGTAATATTTTGGTTTATTAATTTACATTTTCTTATTTTTTACAGTTTTTAAAGTGTTATTCCACACTTAAGAAAAAACTTTTAAGAAATAATGTAAAAAATTTAAGTTAGCGGGATTTTAACCCGCACCCTTGGAAACCGTCCTAGCGCTCTGAGCAACTGAGCCATACGTTCTTATCGGGCTACGTCGAAATTCTTATATGCTTGTTACAATTTATTGTTGCTAGCATCTTTGTAGGGAAATTTTTACAAATTTCCGCTATGCAAAATCCGCACGCGCTGTCTCGCTTAATCTTATTGTTATATTATAGCTAAATTATACTTAAATATTTATTTAAGTATAATTACATTGTAGCTTATATGTATTGTATTAACTTGTAGCTTATGTGTTATTTTGTAATATTATATAATATATTGTATATTTGTATAAGCTATATTACTGTGCAATTTCTAAATCAGTCTTCTTTATCCTCAAAAACTATCGCCTCACCATCCTCACAAGCGAAGAAATAAAAATATTAATAAATAAATCTTAATTTCTTCGAATAGGGACCGAACCCACAAACATCGCATCACAGCCACAACTATGTGCCTCTGCGTGACGATGGCTTCAATTTTAAATAAATAAATAATATATAGATTATTCATTCACAAAATATGTATTAAGCCATATAAAACCATAATTGTGTATTACAGACTCCTTTGTATCTAAGATTTTATTAAGATTCACGAAAGCAATGCTATAAATAAACTTGGGAACTTCGAGTGTCAGTCAACAGACATTATTACTGCTCTAAGCGAAGACGGTGAAGTGAAAACAGATGAAAGAGGAAGTTCCTCTCGTTTGGCATCAGACCTTTCAAACAATTATAATGGGTTGAGCTCATTTTAGAATTAAATCATATCTATACTGTTATTATAAAGCCGAAAAGTTTGTTTTGTTGCACGCACTAATCTCAGGAACTACCATTTCGAATGGAAAACATATTTTTGTCTTTGTTCTTTGTCTAATCCATTTATCGAAGAAAGCTATATGTTTATACATCTGTGCCTGTGTACCTACAGTTATAAATATCTCAGGCACTCAGAATATACAACTTTTACTTAGTTCCATTTGACCATATGAATCTAGCCGGAGGTGTTAACTAGTTATATTACTAGTTGTCAACCGCAACTTCGCTTGCGTGATCTCTTTAACACTATATCAGAAAATATGGCTTTTCCCTTTCTGAGCGAATTTGCGAATATCAAAATATTATCGTGCCGGTTTTTCTGTTCTTTCTTTTCTTTTTTGTTTATTTTCGTTCAACGTGTTAGTTCAGCACAAATCACTTCGGTATCGGTCAATTGTCAGCTTTCTACACTCAGTGCTTTTGGGTCGCACTCAGTTGACAAAGACAAAAAAGATTTGAGTTACAATATGCTGCTTTGCTATTTTCTTATGATAAGTATAATATAGTAAAATATGAGATGGTAATGTGGCCCCCCATTTTGTTTAAGATATCTAGTATGAAAAGTCTAAATACATCACCAGTTTTGATATCTATTTATCTATATATAATTTACTGTGGAATAAAAATATGCGACAGAATATTAAAAAATGTAAATATTCTGAATAAACGAAAATTTTACAATTTGAGATCAAGTGGCCCCCAATGGTTACATGGCCGCCCTTTAGCCGAATTAATTAGAATATAAATATAAATTAGAATTTTAATTAGAATATAAATATAAATTGAACAGATTTGACGCTGAATTTACTCTTCTCCAAGTCTCTCCCTAGAATAACTCGTGTCACAATATTCAGAATGTAGTGAGTCCTCAAGCAAGGAAGTTCATTTTCATCACATTCATATGAGTTCTAAGACTTTTTCATTATTGGAGCTACTGCTAGACATCATGTCTTTTTGGTACCATCACCATACCACCATTACCATTTGGTGACAACCTTTCTATTATCTCGGCTACTTCCGCGTCCAAATCCGCTTCCTTTTTCACGATTTTTTACTGTTAGCAAAAATTCGCACAACTTTATAGCTGGGGACAACAAATTTTGTCTAGACAAATAAGTAAAATATTCAAATACTATATATATAATAATAAAAATATATGTGTATGTTATATAAACCCCGAGGGGTCTGATTACCAACATCACAGAATCTATTAACAAGCCTTATTGTTTATAAAATATTAAATATTATGCATAATTATATACAAAACATTAAATATTATGCATATTTATATATAAAACTACTACTTAAATTTATATTTCCATTTTCTTCCCTCTCGTGTCGAGGCTAAGCGAGGCGTTGAGTTCTGCCACTCAACACGCATACGCGTACATCCAGAATTCGGCAGAAAGTGGGGAACGGAGTGTCTTAGCACTAGGTTCCCTCTGCATACTCTGCAGTGTGCGGGATACAGTGTAAAGCTGATTTACCTATATATTTTATTTAAAATATTTCCTAGCAGTTTTTCAGCCCAGTTTAAGATATCGGTTTTTTTCTTTTTTTATGTAGACAGTACTGAGTGATGCATTATATTATATTATATTACATCCATTAAGAGAAATTATTATTAAGTACTGTCTATATAGAAATAAAAAAAATTGTTATAATAGTAGTGGAGAGTAAAGTGGCATAGTGGGATAATGTCTAGTACATACGGGATAGTTCGGGTTCAAATCCTACTTAAGGAGGAGTGATTATATTTTATTTATTTTAATTTCGCTGTTGAAAAAGCATTTGGTTGGCAAAGCGCCTCAAGTTTGGTCTTGCAACATGCAATATTTATAAAAAATTGAGCGGTAAGTGGAAAATGGAGTCTTAACTCTTTGCTCTGTCAACTCTTTTATGCGAAAAAAATTGTAGCAGAAGACTACAGCAATATTGTAGAAGAAAACTACATTGCGTTCTAAGTCTCGAAAGTGCACTCCGCGAGCACTTGATGAGGCGCCCGCGGTGTTATTAAATTTCATAATTATTAAGGCCAAAATTTTAGTGCACGGCTTGCTGCTACACTTTGAATTTTGCAACGCTACATTAAAAAACTTCCACGGTTTCTTTTATATTAATATTGAGGAGAAAATTATAATATCGGTTAGGTGTATCATTTTATAATATTTTTTTTTACTTTTTAATTTTCTATGTTCATTTTATGTTTTTTTTTTTTATAAAGATGTTTTTAAAAATCTATGTGAATATGTTATAAGTATATATACCAATAATATTTGTATAAATATAGTTACTTAGGTACAAATCCAGCTTAGTATATTTTTTATATTTTTATTTATATTTTTAAACTGAAAAAAAAATCTATGAAAGAACACAATATGCCTACTTTAACAAAAAAAAAAACGGCATATCTTTAAGTGGTGTCCCCATAGTAGAGTAAACAAAGACACCTAGACCTCGTCAAAACAATCTTTCTTCTTTCTTCACTTTCCGTCCAACTATAAATCACTGCATATTCACTAATAGACTACTGACTATATACAGTAGGAGTTTCAGTGTCTACATAGTATCCCTAATTGAAAATTTATTGTGACACGATAGTTAGTCTATTGTAGAGTATATTTTTTCTTTTAGGTATGCCACTCACGTAGTGTCCATTCACCGCAACGCGCACTATAAACGTATTAATTACATTAATATTAGTTTGTGAGTCAACAGCTCAGACACGGCTTGGCGGCAGTGTAAATAGTAGAAACATGCATTAATGCTCGACATTTATGTGAGAATTACTGTCGTAATCTATTAGTAACATTATTACAAATTAATCATTTATTATTATGGGGGATCAAACCTTTACAAATTACATTATTACAAATTATTCCTAATGGGGATCGAACCCATAACAATTACATTAAGAATTAGATATTACCATTTGCACCACGATAGCGTAAGGAAGCAGGTAGCTATATTTTCTTATCAAACCAACCAGTTCAGAAACATTAACGTCCGCAGCTTCTTAGCACTAAATCAAAAGGAAATAATGAATACAGATTTACGACTGAAAGCTCATAAAGACCAGAATAGTCCCAAATTCGATTCCATATTATGTTTCTCACTGGTTCTTATATGAAATACACAGTTGAACGGAATAGCTTTGTCCGATTTTCCGAGAGGTTAAGCAATTGAAAGCTTAAAACATTTAAATTGTTAAAACTCGTTAAATTTGTGAACGTTAATTTATTGATTTATTTATCTACGATCGTCAACAGAAGAAACATTATAACATGGTCAAATTACATTGAGATCTAATTATAGACTAAATGTTCTTCTAAATAAAGACAATTACAACATGTACTAATAAAATAACAATTGGTACTAATAGCATATAGATTAACGTACAATCAACATCAAAGGTACCTTAGACCGATAGGAGCGGTATTTTACATACATATTTTTATATCTTAAATTTTGAAGCACATTGTAAGAGTGCTTTTATTTTATTAGCGTCCTTATCTCATTTACTCATAGCCATAAACTTTTTAAAATGCATCAGTATAGAAGCAAATCTGAACCTTATAGTCTGTCAAAGTTCATCAATTGGATAACTTTATAGTATAAAATAAAATCAGCTTCAAGCTTTATCTCGGTAGGTAGAGGGAACCTAGTGTTAAGACCCTCCGTTCTCCTACTTACCGCCGAATTTTAGAGGCATTGCTTGTTGAGTTGCGGAACTTAACGCCGCGCGTTGCCTTGACACCAGAGCGAAGAAATGGAAATATAAATGTAAGTAAATATTTCATCTTCTCGAGTGGGGATCGAACCCACAACCAGTCGGTTTTGGGTTCGATCCCCACTCGAAACACTTTTGTCACTTCGTCACGATTGGCCTCAAATCTTCAGATAAAAGGTTTACCCTTTACTTTGTTTCACACGTTACCTTAGTTAAAGGTACGTAAAGCAAAGCTACGAAGCTTAATAAGAAATGAAATTTGAAAATAAATATTTATCAAATGTGTTGGTATCATGCGGAAAAATAATCGAATCTACTTCGAGGTTCCAATGTCAATGTTACCCGTAGAATCATAGTTACCCATATTGTAATAAAATTAATTAAAATCAGCTTCACGCTGTATCTGCTGTACCCCGCCCACAGCAGGGTAGGCAGAGGGAACCTAGTATTAAGACACTCCGTTCCCCACTAAAATTGATTAAAGTAATAAAACTGTCATACAGTAAAAAGTATTACCAAGCGCGAGTACAGTCGCGGAACTCAATACTGCCATTTTTTTAATTTATTAATATATCGCGTAAACTAAATGCGTTCAAGCAGAATGGAACATACTTATCCAAATACATTTATTTAAAAGAGAAAGGAGTATATAAACATGTCGCATTTAAGGTGATAAAAGATCAATCAATTATAAATTATTGTTAAAAAAAGGTTTTTTATTAATAAAAATATTTTTTTTGTTAATAAAAAGAATTGGTTTTTTTTGTTTGTCATTGAATATCAAATGAAATTTCAAGTATAAGATGGATTGTGCAAAAATTTGTTATTTTGCGGCGGCCATTTTTGTAGATCAACATTTTTTTTTTTTTTATGGAAAAGACACGGCAAACGAGCGTGCGGGTCACCTGATGGTAAGTGATTACCGCCGCCCACGACCCCATCCAACCCCAGAGGAGTTACAGGTGCGTTGCCGGCCATTAAGATGGGTTGGGCGCCGGGGCCCGGCATTACCTGATGCGAAACGCAGTGGCATAAAGCCACTACTTCACGCCAGTTTTAAATACCGAGGGTGGTAATTCGTGTTGCTATTGCTGGCGACGTGACTCTACCACACGTACTTTAGTCGCCTCTTACGACACCACCAGTACCAGGATGATTCTATTCTAGGCCAGGATCACACGGCTTCAATATACAATATATACTATATGCAATTTGTATATGGGATAACCTATATTCTACTAAAATATTTTTCTATCTCATAGAAAGTAAAATAGTATTATACAATACAAAGTAAAATAACAAGAAGAAATATAATCACAATAATTAAGTCAATCAAAAATTAAGAGGATCTGTTTTAACGAGGATCAAAGTCAACTTGATTATTTTCTCATTTGAATAGAAAAAGAACGCGTTTGAAGTAACAATTGAGTTTCAATCTTTACAGATGTTTTTAATTTCTTTCATCTTCAAGTGGACAGTAACAAGTCTAATGGAATAAATGCTAAGATTATATGTTTTTTTTAACTCCACTTATTAACAAAGAAAAGATTCAAGTAATAAATCAGTTTGCTATCTTGAAATATAGTTTATCTAACGCACGGTAAGCAGAGTGAGCTTAGTGGCAAATTACTTCGTTCTCCAATTGCCGCCAGAATTCGAGACACTCATAATTGACCCTGACGAAACTCTACATCATCGTCTACAATGTGTAGCTACACGCCCGGAAAACAGGCGCGACACTCAATAATGGAGGCGAATGCCTATCTCTACGACTAATCGTGTATATATTTACGATAAAATTAACAAGGTGCAATTTTTAATGAATACGGAACTGATTTCTGCATGTTGCCACAAAATTTTAACCCATACTCATTTGAGAAATGTAAGTAGTCTTTCAAGATTTAATCGCCCTAACCATGCAATCCACGATGCTCGCCTGGCTTCGGTAACGGACGCTTGAATGGATGGACCATTGGCATTTTTATTTTTTTTAGAATAAGGTGGCCAGAACGCAAATACAATACAGCGCTTAAGATCGAAAATTACATTCAATCTATGTCAAGCATTTTAGGCATGTGGGGGTATTGCACAATATTTAATATTATTTATAAGTAGCATTTGTAAGCACGCTACATCGGCCCCCTCAATTTATTCGCTACAAATGCAATTGGGAATTTGTATTTCGCTACCCGAGATTACTCAAAACTAAAAATAAACCTTTTAAATTTTTAATGTAACTTACCTAAAACAGTGATAGAGCTAGACACGAACATGCTGAGCAGCCACACCAGCGCTATTTTGATCACTACCACCCGTTTGGTCGAATGGTGCCGGCTTTTAAGTGGATTGCGGATACCCAGGTACCTGTGAAAATGTATATAATACGTATATAAATGCAATAGAGATACATTATTTAAAGGTATCAAAATAAATTTGTGACTCTCTTCCAGGTTTACGTTTTTTTGTAAGGAGGACGCAGAGGGAAGCTAGTGTTATGACAGTCTGTCCTCCGTTTTCCACCGAAATTCGAGAAATTATGATTGATAAAATTTAACACGAGTCTTTAATAAGACAAAATTTGGTTTTTTTGCTTTATGTCGTATTATGCACATGGATGGGTAGGTAGTTACAACTTCCGCACTTTCATGATTTCGAGAGTGAAGCCGCGGTCGGAACGCTAGTATTAAATACTTTATATTCTCAAGTGGGAGTCGTACCCACAACTGCTCTTGCGCCACATCTGTTCTCTACTCTTACTCTATATGATTGGGACTACAATTATGTTTTTTTCTAAACATTATATTACACTATATAAATAAATATTTTATGGAACTCCCAAACAAATATTGGTCATATTAATTAATAAGCCAAATTTATCAATTACATCTTAACGAATTAGATACCGGTGCTAATATCACAGTTACTTTATTAAGTGAGTAGCCTTTATAAAAAGCGAACGCCGAATAAAAGGAATATCCGGCTTTTGTATTCCTGGATGTCACTTCTGTACCCTTTTCTAGGAAATACATATATATATTTTAAGGTAAATGTCATTGAAAATGTATAGATTTTATTCAGGTTAAAAATGAAAGAGAATAAAAATATTATTTTCCAAATTTAAAGTACGTTTAGGTACTTATAAAAATATTTCTTTTAGAATAACCTGTAGTCGGTCCATATTTAAAGAATCGTATCAAATTAGACTGTTTAATGCGAGAAATCTTATATAAGCTTTTCAGCCTTTAGAGTTTTTTTCTGCATATCATCCTGTGCGCTGTCCTATTCTGGTTGTGTGGTATCTCACCAAGAGTGAGATCTCACTTACTCTTAGTGAAATACATCCCAATCGGAATAAGAGCTAGTCGTAGATTCAAACTCTCCATTCTCATAAAAATATTTTATTGCACTGCTAAGGATTGGATGTATTAACAAGCGGCATCAAATAAGCAAAAAGTGAAAATGGAAAAATAAACAAGACTTATCTATTTTCTTATATAAATAATTCGAAAATTTTGGCGAAAAATGGGAAACGGAATGTTTTAACGCTAGGTTCCCTCTGCCTAGATACCCTGCTGTATGTGGGATACAGATTGACGCTAAAAAAACAATAATACATCAAACAACAATAGACACCGTTCATTAAATTAAAGCATTGTACCGATGTCCATAAAGCGATACTTTCTATCAAAATACGTCATATTTTTTATTGCGTTCTATTATGTCCGAGCTTAGAGGAATCTTTAGTACTCATCATTTTCTTGATAGCTCTAAGCGAATACATTCCGTAATCACGTTAAAGCATATAAAGGATAAATCAAAGTACGTTTATATTTAAAGTTAATTAATGTTTTTGCTCAAAATCTTAAACATACATTTTTGTTTTATTTTTTTGTGTCTATTTTTCATTTAACTTAATTCTAAATTATATATCTATATTAATAATATGAAATTTAATAATATAGTAAGAGGCGCTCCTCTTAAGTTCTCAACATGAGCATAATATCTCGAAGTTGAGTATGGAATGTCCATAAAATCGATCCTCTCTGTACATTCAGCTCTGTGCCGATATAGCATAAAATTAAAAAAGTAGTAACAACGAAGCCATGATCCAGAGTCATAAGTGGATGTGGGTTTGATTCCCAGTCGGAGGAAAAATATATGAAATATATTCATTTCCTCGTTTTGGTGACGTGACGAGGCAAAGCGTTGAGTTTAGCCACTCAACACGCATGTTACATATGCCTTCCATTATATATGCGGGATACAGCGTGGAAAAATCTAATTGTTCGAACCAATGCATAGCGTAGCCGGTAGCGGATATCCACAACGTATTTATCCGGCTTATAGAAATACGACATTTCTTTACAAATCGACCACTTCAAGAAGGTCGACTGAGGAAATAAGACACGTAACGTTATATCCTTTTGGTAAATATTTGTTCCGATTAAAAGCGGTGTGTATACAGAAATCTGAATCGTGACCCTGGACTCTGTCATGTCTTAATATAGAAGGAGCAAAATTACATGTGGATATTAGCATTATTACCTTTATAGTGCAATGGTACTTATAAGCTTCACGCTATATTCCGCATATAACAGGGTAGGTGAAGTCGATTTCTGTATTAAGATACTCTATTCTCAAGTTTTCGCACAATGTTCAAGACATTTTATGTTGGGTGGCGGAATTCAACGCCGAGCTTTGTCTGATTACCACAGCGAGAAATTAAAAATATTATTTATTCCTGGGGATTGGGAATCATAGCCACCACCATCGCCTTTGCAGTCAGACGTTGTGCCACAGCGCCACTACACGTGACAGCCTCAATTTCCATATATATCTAGGCTAGTTTTAAAAGCTCTTGCCTGTGGTCGTAGATAAAACAGTTTAGCTTCAGTCGTTTATGAGAAAATTGGTCTGTTAACCTTTTACATGTACAGCAGAATGTTCGCCATTGAGTTACATTTTGATAACTATGCTAGTTTTAGAATTTTCATTAATGTATTTTTTCGTAATATTTAAAAAATAAATACTTGACTCGAACGTTAATTCAGTTTAGATGATATAGTTTTTATGATGATTATGATTAATAAGTTAATTAATAATTGTTTATTTTACACTCAATTGGTAGTGATACTACTAGACTTAAATCAGCTTCACTCTGTATCCCTCAAACCACAGGTTAAGCAGAGGGAACCTAGTGTTAAGACACTCCGTTCTCCACTTTTCGCCGAATTTTAATTTTCGAAGCATTGCGTGTAGAATAGCAGAATAGAATACTCTACTTGAACATAGTATATGTTAACGTAACGTTTTGTGCCGTGTGATCCCGGCCTAGAATAGGATCATCCTGGTACTGGTGGTGTCGTAAGAGGCGACTAAAGTACGTGTGGTAGAGTCACGTCGCCAGCAATGGCAACACGCATGGGCAGACTCGACCGGATCATTACCACCCCCGGCATTTAAAACCGGCGTGAAGTAGTGGCTTTATGCCACTGCGTTTCGCATCAGGTAATGCCGGGCCCTGGAGCCCAACCCATCTTAAGGCCGGCAACGCTCCTGTAGCTCCTCTGGGGTTGCACGGGGCCGTGGGCGGCGGTAATCACTTACCATCAGGTGACCCGCACGCTCGTTTGCCGTGTCTTTTCCATAAAAAAAAAAAAAAAAACATGTGATCTTATTTTGCACTGTACATTTCTACTTAACTTTTTAGGCTCAAAAAGAAAATCATTTGCATACAAATATCCACAATATGAGATGGTTAGTAGATCCCTTAACAACAACTTAGGCCTTTAAGGAAATTCGCTGATGGGAAGGCGTGATTAAACAGAAAGAATAAACAAAGTGTCTTTTAAAGCTAACATTTGGAACTTACGAAGTGCTTAACCCTTTAGTAAATATTTTCCACGTGTAAGATATAACACTATTATAGTAGAGGCTGTCGTGGCGCAGTGGAACAGTGTGTGGCTGGAAGTTGTGTAATGATTGTAGGTTCAATACCACTCGCGGGAATCTGTCTGTGTTGAATGTACGCAGTTCTGCCAATCGACAGTGACGTCTCGAATTCAGACAAAAAGCGGATTGTCTTGACAATAGCCTATTCTGCCGTACGGGATGAAGTGGGTAGTAGAAAAAAAATGTTATACATATAAATTCACGATTTGACTCACTACGATTATACATAAGTTGATGATTTGTCACCTAGTAAATATATAATTCTAAGATAAAATTTTAAAAACAACCATTCAATTAGTCAGTCAGGCCAGTTATGGCATACGGGCAAAAAGTATGACCATAAACGCGACTAGTTGAGGGTTCGATCCCCACTCGAGGAAATGAAATATTCATTTAAATTTATATTTCCATTTTTTCGCTCTGGTGTCGAGGAAAACGAGGTGTTGAATTAGAGTGGCGGAACACCACTCCACACACATCACCTCCAGAATTCGGCGGTTATTAGGGAACGGATTATTATGATATTTATTATATGTTCTGCGTTATGATAGTATGCTATGAAAAATCGTAGAAATACTAAAAATGAGTCCGTAATAAAAAAATATATTTATCTTATTCATTTCATCCATTCATTTAACTTAAAAGCTTAAAATATACTTTTAAAAGTTTAAGGATTACAGTTTTCTTAAGAACTTTAAACTAAAATCCGTTCCGTTGATTAAAGTAACCTACTCTATAATAAAACTTTTACAACTAACATAATGGATGAACAGAGAGAATTAGATATATTTTTATCTCCTAATACTGCCAACGTTTTACGATCTATTTAGAAGGAATTGTAATATATAATAATAAATTTTAAGAAAAATATCGTCTCTTATTTGTGTGATGATAGCAAACATCTCGGGACTTATATAATACTTGCCTTTATTTTGTTGCTAAAATTAAGTACGTCTGAGGCCCCTGGGATCTTAGTCTATAGTGTTAGGGGCACTTCGTTTTGAATTAAGTATTGAGACATTGAGTGTTGAGTGAATCCAATCAATTGAGTGTTGAGTGAAACTGAGAAATGAAAATATTAAATATTTAATTTTTCCGAATAGGAATCGCACGTTTGTTCTCCTCCTCACGACAGCCTCAGCATAATTTTTGGCACTTAATATTAAATTATACTAATGCCAGCAATATTATTTTGAAATATTTTTTATATAAGTGAAAAACACATGTTCTTAGCTTCTTTCGGCAAAATAGGTCAGTTATCTAACATTAGGCGCATACGAACACATTTATGCTCAGCACGAAGGTATAATTTATTAGGATTCGTACAACACACAACAATATAAATGATGACGGTGGAACAATATATATTTATTCATTTATTATGCAGTTTATAATCATTATAATTAAATAGGCCAGTCGTGGCGCAGATCTACAAACGTGTAAACGCGATAGGCTGTGGGTTGTTCGACTCACAGGAATTGAATTAACAGCGTTGGTTTCCACCACTCTACACGCAATGCCTCCAGAAATTGGCAGAATGTGAGAAGCGGATTGACTTAACACTTCCCGCATTTAGCAGAGTAGACTTCCTCTGCCTACTCTGCTACATGCGGGATATAGCGTGAAGCTGAAAAAAATGCCGTTCTAGAAATAGACTGATGATAGTTTAAGACATTCTGAGATAATTTAGCTTTTACATTGATCCATTATTTATGTAAAAACATATTGCGGTCATTGTGGCGCAGAGAGGGGCGTCTTTTTAGCTACGGTTGCGGAATGAATTCCAACTTGTAGCGACGAAGTATTTTCATTTCTCTAATACCTGCGGCGTAGAGTGCATGCTGTCAATATATATAAAATTGGGCGAAAAGTGGAGACCAGACCTCAGACTTGCGCCCCTAAAACTACCCTTCCTAATATCAGCAATTTCCTTCCGAATATAGCAAGAATACAAAAAAAAGAACATATTTTTAATAATAAATAAAATTATCTAGATAAAATACAAACCTGCCAATACTTATAAAGCACATGTGCATGATGCTCGCGGAGCAGGCGAGCACGTCGCACGTCACGTACACGTTGCACCAAGCAACGCCCAGCGGCCAGTACCCTATAATGAAGTATTTCTTAAATTGTATGAATATATAATATGAAAAATGGGTGGCGCAACTCTCGTTGTGCAGTACACAGCGTCTAGGTGTAAACGTGACGGTTGTAAGTTCGATTCATACTGCTAGAAATGAAATGTCTCGAATACATTAAATATTGTATTTCTTCGAGTGGAAATCGAACCCACGACCGGATGCATTTACAGACGGGACGTAAAGTTTCTAATTTTTACGCTTTATGGCTACCTCAGACAGAGAGAAAAGAATGCCAAGTAGAAAATTACTAAAATTTTCCCATAAGACCTATGAATAAGCTTTGTAAGTTAATTTAACCAGTTAATTTAAAAATGTATTCCAAAAAAACCTCGTACTTTGGCATAGTGCCAAAATTAAATTGGTGGGTTTTAAGATTATTAAAATGTGTAGTTTTGGTTTCGACTCCCACCCGGAAGAGTGATGAACTTAAATTATTTTCGTTTCTCTTCTTTATAAGACAAAACTAAGCGCTTAAAAATTTATAATTCTGCGGAAAGTAGACAACAGACATGTCTTAATGGGTAAAGCAGTGTAAACTAGATTCCCTTTGCCTACCCTGCTAGGTGTGAGATATAGCGTAAAATAAAAAAAAAATCCACAACTAACACGCCGAATTCCCGTGGAAAGCATTTCTCTGCTTATTTATGTTTTTACTCTTAAAGAGTGGTTCTCTTTGCTTACTCAGAACAATAAAAGAAAGTCAAGCTAGCTAGCTTTTTTAGTTAAAAAATCTAAATTTCACATTTAACTTGTCAACTTGTATAAGGAAAAACCAACAGTTTCGCAAATTCGACCAATATTTATTTAGTATCGGAGTCAATCAAACAATGTTGTTGTATTGAAACACAAATATACAGTTCAAGTGACTGTACTCGTATCATAGTAAACCGAGCTTAAATTTTAAGCGTAAATAAAAGAAAACGTTTAAGAAACGTTTTCTTTTATTATTCTCCTGTTTCTCGTCATATTTTTAGGGTTCAGTACCTTTTAAGGAAAAAGGAACCCTTATAAAATCACTTTGTTGTCCGTCTGTCTGGCTGTCTGTCTGTGTGCCTGTCCATCTGTATATCTATCTGTCAAAAGCCTTTACATCAGAAACGGTTAACGATATCGAGTTGAAATTCAAACAATATACTTCGATCTACAGCCCCTTGGTTTCCTGAAAAATCATATTTTTACATTTACTTAAAAAATGATATGGCCGTTTACAGCACAAAAAATATTTTTGACACTATAAAGGGATTCAAAATTAATAGGATACTTCCAGTTGACCCAGAATTATGAAATTTGGCAGCTAGCTTCTACGCGTACAAGTTCATGAGTAAGTATGAAACTATACATTTGTGGTAAGCCCTTAAAATAATAGCCTTAAATGCCTTAAATAATAGCTTTAAAATAATAGCCTTAAAAGGCCTTAAATAATAGCCTTAAATAATAGCCTAAAAGACCTAAAATAATAGCCTTAAAATCCTTAAAAATAATGGCCTTAAATATTGCCCATATTTGGTATTACAGCCGCTAGTTCAAGTAAATTATCAGATGACCCTATCATCTTTGGCTAATCTAAATTTAAATATCAGAAAAAGCTCAATACCTCCAATTTTTGTACGGAATTCTTGGTGTGCGACTCGCGCTTGTCTGTTTTCTTTAGTATTTGTGTACTTAGGATATTTTATTTCCTACTTAATTAGGAAACGTATAAAAATTTGAACGTAGCGGGTCTCGAACCCGCGCCTCCTGGAAACCGACCAGGTCGGTCGGTGGTCGGTTTCCAGGAGGCGCGGGTTCGAGTCCCGCTACGTTCAAATTTTTATACGTTTTTTAATTAAGTATTTATCTTTCCTAAGTGTGGATTAACACTTTAAAAATGTTTAAAAAATATTTTATTTCCTCTCTTTCACCCAAATTTTAACATTATGCATCGTGAGCATTGAATGGAAGAAACAACTTCAGGAATATTTATAGAAAATTTGAACTGAATAAGAATGACTATGAAGAAGATAGATGTTTGTTCTTCATTCACGATATAAGCGTCAATAACGTTATCCAGGCGAAACCGCGGGTTCGTTGCTTGTGTATAATATGACACTTAAGCATATAATCTCCACGGCGTTTTCGCCACACAATTTAAATAAAAGAGAGTAACGAAATCTAAAATTTGTAAATTATTCAAAATATACTGTTTTTGGCGAACCTCTATATCGAGATTAGTATACCTGCCAAATCCATCTTAGCCAAACGTTGGCGTCAGTTTTATGTTTCATGCAAAAATATGATAAGTTATACAGTACATTGCGGAGTATTCAATATTTTTTACCTAAACTATATACAACCTTGAATAGTATCGATCTTGTATACGATGAAAATAAATGTATCTGTCTATATTTGATTTTTAACTACTTCAAAAAAGAGAAGGCCCCAAGCCTTACCAAAAATTTAAGTTAGTGATAATGACACAGGCGATAAACAGCTTCAGGTGCATTAACTTGAGCTATAAATAAGAATATTAAAAAAAATCCAGTAATTTTCCAGTATTCATTTAAGCTGTTTATAATATTAATATTATTTGGTTTAGGTCTTGGCACCGACTTCAAACTTCTTAGTACGTAGCACAAACTAATAATAGTATTGTATTAACATTAAAGGTAAATTTGCATAATAAGTATTCTAAATAAAACAATTATTAAGTGGGGCCAGTCGTGGCGCAGGTGTACAAGGTGTAACTGTAAAATCGACTGGTTGTGGATTCAATCCCAAATGACATACTTATTTAAATTTATATTTTCATTTCTTCGCTCTGGTGTCGAGGCAAAGCGTGGCGTTGAGTTCCGTTACTATACACGCAATGCTTCTGGAATTCGGAAAATGGAGAATGGAGTGTCTGAACACTAGGTTCCCTCTGCCTACTCTGCTGTGTGCGGGATACAGCGTGAAGCTGATTTTATTAAGTAACTTTTACGGTTACGAGTTTCTTAAGTACTTTTTTATAAGCAACAATTTTTATTACATACATATACATTGTATATATATAAGCTGTGTACGGTGCGTTTGAACAGTTTTAGTTCATAATTTTTTTTCTCGCTACTCTCGGACTACTCAGGTTCAACATTTCTTAAGGTAAATATAAAAATTAAAACAAGAAGCATCTTTTTTAATTTAAAGATCGTTAAAATTTTGTACCTAATTATGAAATATTTAATTGTAAACTTATATTTTACTTAAATGTAATTAAAAATTATCCGAACTCATACCTGCACTTTGTCATTTCACCAGAGCGAGGAAAATAAAAACAACTCACAATCGCGAATGGTAATCGAACCTGCAAAAATCGTAGACGTCGTAGTCGGCATAGAATCGAACGCTGTTCAGCTTGTATGACTGACCATCATGCAATTATATTATAGATCGAAAATATGCTATTCTTTACTTAAATGAATTATTTGTTTTACTTAACTTTTCCTTTATTAATACTATAAAATAATTTTAAAATAAATATTTTTTTGAAATTAGAATTGAGGCGGTCGTGGACACGCTTAAACGGTTATGAATTCGATTTCCCCTAGAAAGAATGAATTATTTAATATTTTTCAAATTCTCACTGTAGAATTCAGAATTCCACAACAACATGCATGTCGGTGGATAGTGGAGAATAGAGTGTCTAAGCACTAGGTATTCTCTGTCTGTTCTGCTATTTGTGGGATAAGGCGTGTGGCGAAAAAATAATAGCAAAAGTACTTACCTAAGAATCCAGGTATAGCTCCCATCGGCATTACAAACAAACTGACGAGCAAATCAGCTATCGCCAGTGACAACAGAAAATAATTGGTCACATTCTGCAACCGCTTGTCCAAGCACACCGCCAGACAGACTAAAATATTACCCACTCCCCCCGCCACTATAAACAATATCACAAACAGGAAACTCCACTCGTATCCCGCACTATCCACACTGTCTTGTGTACTATTACCGTTCCACGTACATTGAAAATTCTCTACGAAACTATTATTTTCACTAACACTCAAGGAATCAACGTAAAACGTCCGATTTGTATCGCCATAACAAAATAGCATATCTGATTTACAAGTACCGAAGTTAGGTATCCGTAACCACAAATGTCTCAGAACGCTTTCAACTAAATCAGTCATTATGTTCAGCTTGAGTCTAACGCTACATTCAACGTCGTAGCTCCTAAAATCCAAGAAATTGTTCGAGCATTGGAAACAGCTGTAAGTAGTTTCATTGTGAACGTCCAAATCTAATTCACAACTGAACTCTATAGTATTTCCATAGGTACCACACTCCAGACCCGAGGAAAAGGATTCGTTTACACAGCTCTTGCCAGAAATCAATTGGCATCTGAAGTCCTCTAGTGATGGATCCGGATAAGTGAAATTCGTCATAGCCGGTAGGATTATTCCATTTGTTCGATATTAGGTTATTCTTTCTTGGAACATTGTCGGTGTGCCTCGTTTGTTCATTAAGTTACTTCAAAAATCTGGAACAAGAAAAAGTATCGTTTAGGGTAGAACAATGAGCCTTCGTCGAAAGAGGTAATTTTGAAGTCCCGGAATCGAGCAATAAAATTGCGAAGATAAACAGAATTCGCTTTCTTTTAATCATTAGTAAGACCTTTTTCTTAAAAGATAAAAAAAAACAAAGCTACAATGCTAAAATTACGAGGCGTTTTTGTCGGCCATAATTAGTTTTCCGTTCTTTCCGTTGCGAAGGCACTTAGCTCAGCTATTTTCAGATATTACAATTCCATCGCGATACCGCGAGCTTAAGCTGCATACATATGCGAATAGTAAAATGAAATTTACATTTATTATACTTTTGAACATGATAAATAGTTATTTAAAAGAAATATTTACAGTCACACATTCAGGCTGATATCCAAAAAATATTATTTAATTCAAACCACTAGTTCTTGAGACTAACGCGTTCAACCAGACAAATTTTTTAGTTGTATAATATTAAAGGAGATATATATAATATTATTGTATATATTATTGAGATATATATAATATTATTGTATATATAGTTATAAAATATGTCAAATTCCTATCCGAGGAAAAGATATATTTTACACGCTAAAAAGTCATATACTAGTAATTCCTATACAAGTTAATCAAGCGTGTGATCACACAAGAAGTCATATACATAAAAAATAAAATAAATAAAATAATCTATTAGCCTTTTTTATTTATTTTATTATAATTTAAAAGAAAAAAAATACTTCTAAAATCTACCTACAATTTTTGTTTAATAATAAATTAAAAAATAAATTATAAATTAGCTTCACGCTATATCCCGCACACAGCAAGGTAGGCAGAGGGAACCTAATGTTAAGACACTCCGTTCTCCACTTTCCTTCGAATTTTGGAGGCATTGCGTGTTGAGTGGTAGAACTCAACGCCGCGCTTTGCCTCGAGACCAGAGCAAAGAAATGGAAATATAAATTTAAGTAAATATTTCATCTCCTTGAGTGAGGATCGAATCCACAACCAGTCGGTTTTAGTCACACTTTTTGCCACTGCGCCACGACTGGCCTTGTTTAATAATAAATAAGAAATAAATAAATAAAAGATTTCGAACACCAAATTTTATATTTGATTGGAAATACAATCCAAGAATAAATTAATAAAACATTCTCGTGCCAATTTTTAGAACTAACAGCGATAATTGGCTTACCGCACCGTCCAAATAAGCATTTCACTTAATTTATACCTAACTAAAGTTATGTAGCACGACGTGTTTTTGTATTGAAAATAGTGTTAAATGATTTTAACAAAATAATAAATTGTGTTGTATAAAAATATTCTTACATTATGAGGATGTTTCTATTAGCATAATTAACATACCAGGCAGACAACTGTAAGTGTGACGTTAGCGGATTCGATTCCCATTCGGAGAAAAGTAATATTTAATATTTTTATTTTCTACATAGCGGGAATTTAACACAAACGTAACATTTTTAATCACATTATGATAACAATATTATTATTTCATAATGATTACTCATTACGCGGCGTTGAGTTCTGCCACACAATGCCTTTAGAATTCGGCAGAAAGTGGGGAACGGAGTGTCTTAACACTAGGTTCCCTCTGCCTACCCTGCTGGGTGCGGGATACAGCGTGAAGCTGATTATTACCTATTTATGTTTATACTGACAATTACTTGCGGCTTCGCCAGCACATAAAACATTCTCAGTCAAGAACATAACTGTGAGAGCGGGTACAGTAAACTCACGGTAATGTAATATACCGAGGACGGTCCTCAACAAATGGGGTATCCTCCCCTTGTATTCGTAGTACGTGAAAATATTTTTTTCAATTTATGCCGGTAGTTTCTGAGATTAACGCGCTCAACTTTATAATTTTAGTAGATAATTGAAGTAGCAACCTTTTACAGAAGCTTATTTTATTATTGTGATATTAAAGAAGTTAATTTATTAACGTTATCAAAACGTATTTATGTAGACCAGAGGATTCGATTTCTTTTTAAAATAAGGTTTATGCTTTAGTCGCCATAAATCATCGTTTTCTTTGTCTCACTTTTCCAAAAGTGGAGTACTAATTGTATACTTACTAATTTCTCATTGCCTACAACATAAAAATGTCAGTAGCGTTCTACACAAACTACCAGCACAGAAGGCAGTTGTGCGGAAAAATAATTGAAGATGCCAAACAACAACCAATACTAATACCTGTTTTGAAAACGTATAAAAATTTGAACCTAGCGGGACTCGAATCTGTACCTCCTGGTGCACGTCGAGTCCTGCTACGTTCAAATTTTTATACGTTTTCAAAATAAGTATTTTTCTTTCCTAAGTGTGGAATAACAATTTAAAAATATTTAAATTGATTGCCAATTTTTGATCAGCTAAGGATCGATTGTCGAGGCGTTATACCTATTTGCATACAGTTACTTATGCAAGATATCTACTGCGGATGTCGTCGTATGAATTGATGTGGAAATGGAAATGACTTGGCCTAGACGGAATGTGTCTTGTAATAAGGAAACATTTGCCATACTCGTAGAATAGAAATATAATGTAATTATGTTCTTGTATATTAGTTTTCTTGGTTTGATAATGGTGACGGATGTGTTGGCACCGTGATGATAATAATTCAGCTTCACGCTATATCCCGCATACAGCAGGGTGCGCAGAGAAAACCTAGTGTTAAGACACTCCATTACCAATTTTTTGCCGAATTTTTCGTTGCCTTGCGCTTTGAGTGGCGGAACTCAACATCGAGCTTTTGCCTCCGTGCCAGAGCAAAGACAAAGAAAGACATAAAAAAAATCATTAATAATAATTAATTTCCTTGACTGGGGATCGAAACCAAAACCGTCGCGTTACAATCACAATCACGGGCACAAGGGTATCTGCACGACTACTACTACAACGCCACTACAACTAGGCTTGATATTTGACTAGCAAGATTTGCTTAAATTTTATTGGGTTTTAGCTACGCTAATAGCAACAGAGGTTAGGCAGGAGAGTATATTAACTCCGTTTCACGCACCTGATTTGAACATTTATGTGATCCAATAATAATAATAATTTATTTAATTAAGACCCGGTCCACTTGTTAGTTACATTTAAAACTTACATTATATTAGTACATTTTCTTTTTTTTTTTATTTTAAACACACACATACAAATAAATACATAAACTGGCTTCAGATGAGACTCGTACACTAGTGACAATATCGAGCAACAGGAGCATGAAGCCTTACCCAGCGATGAAGTAATGGGGAGTCCCATCGGTCAGCCAACGTGCTCAGGATGGAGTTCGATGCTCCGCGCATTCGCGCCCACAGTGAAGCACACCGCTTTCTAATAATCGCGTGGAAACAGTCGGTACGCGACTCGGCAAACATCGACGACGCGCTACAAAAGCGCGGCAAATCGAACAACATCCTAAAAGCGTTATTATATTGAACGCGCAGTGCGTCGCATGCCCGCCGCGTAAAGCTGACCCACAGACCGCACGTGTAGAATGTTTGACAGTAGGCTTTAAAAAGCGTCAATTTGACCTGTTGGCTACAGCGTGCAAATCTGCGAATCAACATGTTACAGCGGACAGACAGCGCCCTACGCTCTCTTTCTACATCCACCGTGTCTGACAAAGTTTCAGTGACCCAGTGACCCAGATATTTAAATCGGTCAACTCTTTTTAACTGATAACCCCCTAAATCGACACTAGTAACTGTTCGCTGGGTCCTCACGTCCTTCGCCCGAAAAACCATAAACTCACTTTTAGATGTGTTATATCTGAGCCCATGGGCCACCGCGTACTCTTCACATATACGAATCAACTTGGTCAAAGCACCGATCGACGGGCTCAGCAGCACCATATCATCTGCATAGCTGATATTGTTGATGCACGTCCCACCTATATGGCATCCGATGTAGGTGCTGCTAAGCCCCTCGATCAGCTTATTAACATAAAAATTAAAAAGCTTTGGTGAGGTCAATCCCCCTTGCCTCACTCCACATTCTAACCCGTACTCATCCGACTGTGTTCCAGCCCATTTGACGCAATTCCTCTGGTTGTCATACCAATATTTAAATATTGATATAACATTGGCAGGCAGATTGGTTTCACTCTGTAGCTTATTCCACAACAAATTGTATGAAACCAAATCGAATGCCTTCGACAGATCCAAAAAGCAAGCGTATACCGGCGTTTTTCGAGCAGTGTAGTACTGCACGGTCTGCTCGAAAAACAAAATTCAACAATTAAAAATATATACATTAATTATTCAAAAGATAATAAAAATAATAATATTAGAATAAATGACACAGACAGTAAAATTACAATAAATGATACAGATTAAAAAAAGTAATATAAAAAAAAAAAACAATACATTTAACTTTGATGATGACTTTGATGATGTGTGTATGCTCAGTACATGAGCGTGTGATGTATGATTGTAGATGTATGACCGTGAATGTGAGTGTATACGTTTCGTTATATTTGGTATGCATGATTACATGTTATAGGTCTAGAATCTAGTTAAGCTGATAGAAGATCTTCTGTCTGATTATAGTTCAGCTCTAACAACCAGTTAGTCAATTTGGTTTTAACGTGTTGATAAGTTAAGGGATATATATTTAATTTTTTATTAATGTCATTGTACAACAAGGGACTAGAATAATAAAATTGTCGGTGTGTTAAGGCTGTACGACGTGCCTCTATTTGGCAAATTTTATCAAATCTACGTTTATTGGTCACCACTTGGACATCATAGGTCGTGAGTCTATGCTTTCGCAAAATGCAGCGCAGAACAAACAGTTGACGAACTGTTAAGACTTTACACATCATAAATAATTCTGCTGTAGGGAAATGTATAGGTTTGTGAATCATAACTTTCAGAATACACCTCTGAGCCCTCTCTAGAGGGAGCAAGACCGATTTAGTTGCACCACCCCAAGCCGGTATGCAGTATGTAAGTATGGATTGTACAAGAGCGTAATAGGTCATCTTTAGAATTTCAATGTTAGTGCTACATCGTAGTTGTTTAAATATGTATGCGAGTTTTCGTATACGGGAAGTCATAGTTAGTATATGATTCTTCCAGGTAAAATTTATGAAATGTATAGAGTCATATAGCATAAAAAAAATTCAATACCTATTTTTTTGTTTTAAAAAAAACTGGTCAAGAAACATTCCATAAGCGCCCTTTTTTGGATAGTACAAAATTGATTGAACACAATTACTGTCTATACAAATCCTATTTGGAAGAATATAAAAGTTTTAAATTTATAATAAAATTAAATTTATAATAGTTTTAATAAATAAATTACAATTCGATCAAATTTAAGTAGTTACAAACACTATAATAAAATATGTGGGACAAAGTAGGACGTATATCACCCATACAATACTCCACTCATATAAATCAAATTAATTTAATTCAGTTTTGTTTGAGACCATCATGCCGCCGGGCAATTCTGTGGGCTATGACGTTGCGAGACGGGACTTAATATTCAACTCTTTTATTATATATTTAATTTAATTTGGTTATTTATACGCTACAGAACGATAGCGGAAAATAACTTCACAACTGTATTTGTAGCGTATAAATTAAGGATGCTGATATAGCGTAATTGCAAATATTATTTTCAAACAATATTCATTCTTGTGTAATAGGGGTACTACAGTTCCATTGCGTCACGGTAACCTCGGAAAACATATTATTTACATTATCACGCTCTGATAACATAAAGAATGGCGTTGAATTTCGCTAATAAACATGCGCTTCTCTGCTTAATAGAAAAACAAATCTACTTTATGCGTGATTTTTTTTTGTTTAGTAGAAGAACTGGCTATCTCTGAATATAATCTAAAAATACTCCACTATTAATTGTTAATTGTAGATATAAGAGTCGACAATTATGATTTATATTACATATAAAGTAAATATAAAATAACCGTTTTTATTTTTATAAAAAACACAAAAATAAAAAATAAAAGATTTTACATGAAAAATCTGTTAAGTACGAATTGGACTTGCCAATCGAGGTTTCGTATCAATTTCAGAGTTGTATATCAACTGGGAGTATATAAAAGTATACTTAAATTTGCAAACATATGCACTCGAACAAGAAGAAGAAACGTGAATGTGTCATACACAAATCTTTTTTATGTTGTACTTCACTTTTTTATTTATACTTGACCACGGGGGCGAAGCTGTCAAGATCTACTTTATTATAAAAGTTAATAATAGTAACAAAATTGACAAATCAGAAAATTTCATCTGAATATAAAAATTCAAAGTAAAGTCAATTAATTTATTTAGAGGTTTCTTTATAAATACTTCTTAGTCTATCTTATTTTTACTCTAATAACACTACACGTTTTCGACATTTTGTATGAAAAATGGTCAGCAGGCGGGAGCAATAAATAATTCTGAATACTCTGTATGCGGATCACAACGCGTTATATGAGTACAAAACTTAATAAAACCTATTTTCTAGACTTTTTTTATATTAATGTACCCAATTTTGCAAGGTTTCAATATATAATTTTATTGGTATCGTTTATCCGGTTATTGAAATTTCATTGGTATCATTTGTCCGGTTAGTTGAAATTAATAATTTTGTGAATAAAATGGTATTATTGTATGTTTACTCTTTATGTGGAACACTTTTATTATATATTTGCTTCTTTATCTCTTACTGTCAATGTAATAATATGAAAAAAAATTACAAAAACCGTAGCGTTTGGCGTTTTTATTTTTTATTACATCTTGTGTCAATCATAAAATAGTTATATAATAATATACGTAATTTAAACGTACGTACGTAATTTAAACGTACGTACGTAATTTAAACGTACGTACTATAATTTAAAAACAGGATATTATTTTATAATGACAAGTTAACCTACAAATATATTTTCTTTATGGGGACTTAAATTTTTCTCAAACTGCAGGAGAACTGAAGAAATAAATGTAAAAATTCGAGGCCATTGTGGCGCAGCGTCAGCTTGTAAGTTGGTAATTGTAGGGTCGATTCCTTCTCAGGAAATGAATTAAATTAATTCATCAGCGTTTTGGTAACAAAACCAAGCGAGACTAAAAAATAGAACTCGAAAAAAGTTTCTTCTTTCTTGACACTACAAAATCTCACCACATTATCATCTCCTATATTGCTTTCATTCCTCTAATATTAAGGTTAGGAAAAAAGAAAAAGTCACTGACCGGTCTACCAATGACGAACCAAGCATACAGATAACGTTATTAGGCTAGCAAGATTTTTGTAACTTCAACACTATCTAATAAGGGTAAAACGGATGGCAAGTTAGTAAAATACAGCTTTTTATATATCGATGTTTATAGCATTTAACAATATAATATAAATTTCATTTCTTTTTTAGTTTCACGTTGTATCCTGCACACAGCAAAGTAGGCATAGAGAACTCAGCGTTGAGACACTCCCTTCCCCATTTTCCGACGAATACTAGAGGCATTGTATTTATGTAAGAAAAAAAATCTTAAATTAAAAGACAATCGTCGCTATAAATAATACAAACGTCAAGCAAAAACAACTGTAATAATGTTGTATCAATTAAAGTTGTTTCTATACAAAAATATATACAAACAATTAAAATAATAAACATGGCGCAGAGGCACAAAGTGGGACTGTAAAATCGACTGGTTGTGGGTTCAATCCCCACTATAGGAAATAAATTATTTATATTTTCATTTCTTCGCTCTGGTGTCGAGGCAAAGCGCAGCGTTGAGTTCCGCTACTCAACACGCAATGCCTCCGGAATTAGGCGGAAAGTTTGGAACGAAATGTCTTAACACTAGGTTCCCTCTGCCTACCATGCTGTGTGCGGGATACAGCGTGAAGCTGATTTTAATTTTTTTTTATACTTACAAAGAAAAACACTTTCACATTTTCTAGTAATACCTTCCCACGCCGTTTGATTTAGCGCTAATTAAGTTTGGGTGGGCTTCCTAAGCCGGTACTTAGTTTCAGCTTTAGGCTAAGTAAAAGAGAAATATAGAGAGATTTAAGTCTTTTTTTACTTATTTTTTTAAGTCCTAGTGATATAATTGATGATTTCTACAAAAATAAACATATAATTAGACCCTACTAATAGTTAGGACTTTTTAAAAACGTATAAAAAAAATTATGTAATGTAGCAGATGAGTCTCCACTGTCACATTAATTCTTAATGTAAAAACTCCAAAAACGTCCGGTTGAGTGGTTAAAACAACCAAATTGTAAACAAAACAAAAAACCGGACTACATAAGCTAAATTAATATTTTCAGTTGCATTCGCGACATCAAGACAAATCCAACGACGTATTATTTACCAAAATCAGCTGATTTAATAGTTGCAAGGGAAGAAATGACATACATACATACATATGCTCTAAAAACATAGCCCTTCTTTTGGGCTTCGCGCCTTTATTGCAAAACATGTAATCATGAACTAAACTACCTCGAGCGAATAAGTTATGTGGGATACTACCCTCTAAATCCTCACGGTGCTCCTCCTCAGCACCTCAGGCCCCGGCCTGATTCGTTCATAACCCAGGCAGCGAGACTGTCTATCCTTCTATACGGGATAGTACTGTTAAAAAAATATTAGGAATAAAACTTAAGCTTTTTATAAAGAAAAACGTGAACAGAGTGCTACAAAAGCTATATTCTTCTTGTTAAAGTAACAAGGTCCGTCCAGGGCGACGTTAGTGCTGATAAGCGTTGAAATAGTGTAACATTCTAGTAGTAGTATTCTAGTACTACAGCCATTTTAGAGCTTAAAGCTCAGTAGATCAAATAAAGTTGTTTCAGTTTTGTTTTCATAACTTAAACTTTTCTATTAAGTATGACTTTTACTTTTTATATCAAAAATATTTTGATGAAACTTGTCAACTTATACATCTAAACTGCTATTAACATGTATGCTCTATACATATAAATAAAATTCAATTGTTAGTCTGTTATATCAAAATAACTGTGTTTTTCCGTGCAATAGTATACATTATAGAAAAAAATTTACATAAACTTACAGATTTAAAATTTTTTGTCTGTCTTTCATTCTGTTGGCCCGAGCTAATGTCTAGAACAGTTGCCAATTTTTCGGAACTTTCACCAGATATATCTTTTAAGAAAAAAAGAAAAGGTTTATTTTTTCCTTAAAAGATATAAGATAATTTTGTTGTCCGTCCGTCTGTTCGATTTTCTGTATGTGTGTCATGAGTTTTTTTTCTTAGGAACACTTAGAGATATCGAGTTGAAATTTAAACCATATACTCAAATTTCTTGAATAAATAATCGAATCAGTTGCGTAATTTCTTGAAAAATAATTTAAATGATAAAGAAACGATTAATTTTCTAGATATGTTCAGTCAGAACTTAATAAAATCATAGAAAACACAGCAAATATTTAATCTGTCAGTTGCATTTCGATATTTGATTTACGGACGTAATAAAGGCAATGTTCACCAATGTGTATTATTCAATACTTTTTCTATGTCCATTACAAATTGTATTGACATTTTCTTGTAAGAAACCATTAGAATGATAAAGTAAAGCTAAAGCGAAACGACAGACTAACTAGTATTTTTTTCATATCGCACATAGCCGAATTAGGACGTTGTGACGCAGAGGCACAAAGGTGCAACTGCAAACGCAACTATCGGGTGTTCTATTCTCAATAGGCGGAATGAAATATTTAATACTTTCATTCCTGGCTCTGGTAATGACGCAATACGCGGCGTTGTTGCCTGTCCACACAGAAATAACGAAGAATTCCGCGGAACATAACATAGGAAATGAAAGTGTTGTAATGAAAATGGAGTGTCTTAACATTAGGTTCCCGAGGTTCCCTCTGTCACTTACTTTGCTATGCGCGAAAAAGAGCGTGAAGCTAAAGAAAGAATACACTAATAAAATCTCTTCATATGAATCCATAAAGAAAAGAGCAAAACTACGCCACAACACACAAACCACTTTGCTAATTAACTCAGTAACATTAAAGGAAATCATTAATACTTATTTATTTGTTCAAGTAACGATCCCATATATGTCGTTCGACGATGTCTATAGCTTATATTGTTACTGAACAAAGACTCGACTTTGGTTCTGTAGACGTTTATGACTTCCTACCTTCCCGTCCGTCGGTCATTACGTTACCTGGCTTTGTGAAAGTTCGTCATTTGTAGCGTTTGACTCTCATATCTTAATTTAGGGGTTTTTTTTCTTATTTTCACATCCCTAGTACTAAAAGGGCAGATATATAGTGTTTAGTCACTCTGTTTTCTACTTTACTTATTAATCTTCGGAATTATCGTTCTATTAAAGTGTATTAAAAATGTGTAAGACTCCTTAAAGAATTACAATAAGAAAAATAAGTTGTAACGAGTGGGAATCGAATCCACAGTCGCTTTTACAGAGGATAATAATTAAAAAATAGTTCGTGAAGCCACCTAACATTTTTAAAGAAATTTTACTGGTTTTACGAACATAAAACGGACGAAGAGGCTCTTTATATCAATTACTATCACCACAACCAACTCTTACAGTTTGATGCATCGATGCACTCGAGCTTGGATTATTCAAGATCCCTTTGTCTATAAATATATACTAAGAAAAAGCACATTGGAAGTTAGTCTGACTAAAATATCGGTTGCGAGTTCACTTTCTGTTTGGAAAAATTAATATCTGCAATATATGATGAGAAAAATATTTTTTTGGAAAACATACAAAAAACTTGAGCATAGCGAGATTTGAACCCACATATCTAGAAATTTCTAATTTTAGAAAAAAATTAGGAAAGAAGTAAGAAGTTTTCTTCCCTTGTTGTGAAATATTAAAACTTGACGACGAAGCCTATTAGCCTAGCTAAACCGTATATAATATGAATATAATGTCTAACCGCGAACCCACAACACAACAGTTACCCACGTACCTACGTGGGTTCGACAGTTACCCACGTACCTACGTGGGTAACTGTTGTGGGTTCGATTACCACTTGGGATAAGAAAGTATTTTCATACGAAATACAGCATGATATTAAAAAATGCAGTCTTTTCAGGAGAAGATCTAGAAAATCTGATCTGAAATCTCAGGCCCAGGAAAATAGAAAGTTTAAAAGTTTATGTAGCATTATGAAAAGAAACTATTACACATATAACTTTTTCAGTATATTTGTTTCTTTTAATCATTTACGGCCAAAGGGTAGCAAATAAAAAAAAATATGCTGCGGACAGCTACTAGTAGACAATAACATGTATTGTCGAAGATAGCAATTTAGATAGATAGCAATTTAGATAGCAATTTAAAATATTCAACTAAGCCTTTGATATTGGTAGTTGAAATAAACCGAAAAAGTTATAAAAACAGAAAAATTTAAAGAAACTAAGCGGTAAAACGGAATACGTTAAAAAAATAAGGAAATATAATGAAAAAATCTAAGAATATAGTTTACATTGTATACCTGATCGACTTTCATACGACACAAAGCGACATGACCCAGATTAAACACCAGTGGTAGTGGCGCTTGAATATTTTTTTAAGTTCAATATTAACATTGCGAGAGTACAATGTTCACAAGAACATATGAGTAGAATTCATCAGAGACATCCGATGGAAAGTCAGATGCTGACTCAAATCTACATGGTTTTTTTAAAATCTTTTTCGTATATTTTTTTTATGCTACAAAACTTATAAAAATCTTATATTTAAATTACTTTAAGTATAATATTGACTAGTAAGTAACTTTGTTCTGTGTTTCTCCTAATTTTTAAATGCAAGCTGGCATTGTAGGTTGAGTTGCGAAACTTAGCGCCGCGCTATGCTTCGTTATTAGTGCGAGGAACATATATTTTCACGCTGTTTCCCGCACGCCGCAGGGTAGGCAGAGGGAACCCAGTGTTAAGACACTCCGTTCTCCACTTTCCGTCGAGTTCTGGAGACATCGAGTGTTGACTGACGGAACTCAACGCCGCCCTTTGCCTCGACATCAGAGCGAAAAAATGAAAATATAAATGTAAATAAATATTTCATGCTCTCGAATGGGGATCGAACCCACAACCAGTCGACTTTACAGTCACATATTGTACCCATGCGCCACGACTGGCCTCACATATTTTCAAGGGATACAATATAATTATTATATCACATATACATTTCGCATATACATACGTACTAAGATAGCATGGATAGTTTTACATTTTTACTTCGATACCTAGTTGCAAGATACTTTCCCACTTATCGCCCGAATTCAATTCACTAAATCTTTATCGGGTGACCTCACTCATTCAACAATCAGATTTAACTCTATTAGCACAGTTTCAAGTAACTATTTGCTACAAATAATATAATACGTAACTTTACACCGCTGAAACTGGACACTTCAATCTTGAGTCACTGTAACTGAATACGAAGGTCAAGTAAAAGAAATATATAAAGCCAAAATTAAACAGCATAGACATATTTTATTTTTAATAATGATGTAGGCAGAGGAAACCTAGTGTTAAGACACTACTTTCCGCATTTTCCGCCGATTTTCGGAGGTATTCGTGTTGAGTGGCATAACTCCGCATTTTGTCTCAACATCAGAGCGAAGAAATGAAAATATAATTTCAATTAAAGTACTTTTCTTTGAGTGTAAATCGAACTCATAACCAGTCGCCAGGTTTACCAGTTTACAGTCACACACTTGTGCACATGTGTGCGCCGCTACTGGCTTCATGGAAGCTATGGCAGGATAGTGTGTTAACTGTGAGTGTGTTTTACTGTAAAGCTATGATTGCGGGTTCTATTCCAACTCAAGAATCGAAATATTATCGAAATAAGTGAGTAAAATTAATAAGATAATATTTTAGTCCTTTGAATGAGCATCACTAAAATCGTGTTACTATCAGACGGAGTCTCAACGCATTACGACAACATTAACCTTAAAATATCTTTGTAAATATAACATAATTGAAAAAAAGAACTTAAACTAGCTTATTCAAGAATATTATCAACGACAGGCAACAGACAGAGGACCGTGGCAAGTAAAATGAAATGAACCCTAATCAAACTTAAAGTATATAGCTGAAGTTTTTTTTATATTTGCAAATATTTTGCAATAGGTACATAGACAAGTGGCAAACACGAGTCTATCAGTATTCAGTCATTTTTTTTCACAGCCTCACACTATGAAAAAATAAATGAATATTACAGGGTAGGTAAAGGGAACTTAGTGTTAAGACACTCCGTTCCCCAATTTCTACGGAATTTTTGAAGCATTTAATATTGAGACACCCATATAGATCACTAATCTTTTGTCAATATAGATGATAACTATAAATTATTCAATATTGGCTATCATTTGAGATTTATTGTGATATTATTAATTTATTAAGGAAATTATTATTATTAATCATTAATACATTGCTGTTAATAAAACAACTATATTGGTGAACAGTCTTTGACCTACATTTTATATTTGAAGTTATTTTTACTTTTATAAAGTAAACATTTATGTTTACTGATATTTTCCTTTCTATATACATAATAATCCGTCCAGAAATGAGTCAGCCATCTAAAAACGAGTTTGGTTTTTGATGAACGAATATGCCAAATGCTAAATAAATGACAGTTTTATTCTTTAGAAACTAGGAGGCTTTGCAAAACATACCAAATTTGACATATGTAAATTAAATAGTTCACAGGTTATGACGGGTTTAAAATTAGTCCGAAATGTTTCGTATATTATTATTATTGTTATTTATATACTGTGCATTGCCAGTTGTTTTAAAATTAGCTAAACACTTTTACTGGTCTAGACAAAAAAACCGGTCAAGTGCGAGTCGGAATCACCACCAAGGGTTTCGTACCAATTTCAGGATTATAGACCAACAAGAAGTACAACTTATAAACTTAACTTTGCATATGCATTTGTACCGTGTGATCCCGACCTAGAATAGGATCATCATGGTACTGGTGGTATCGTAAGAGGCGACTAAAGTACGTGTGGTAGAGTCACGTCGCCAGCAATGGCAACACGCATGGGCAGACTCGACCGGATCATTACCACCCCCGGCATTTAAAACCGGCGTGAAGTAGTGGCTTTATGCCACTGCGTTTCGCATCAGGTAATGCCGGGCCCCGGCGCACAACCCATCTTAAAGGCCGGCAACGCACCTGTAGCTCCTCTGGGGTTGCACGGGGTCGTGGGCGGCGGTAATCACTTACCATCAGGTGACCCGCACGCTCGTTTGCCGTGTCTTTTCCATAAAAAAAAATATGCGGCTTATTGTATCACGATTTTTTTATGAAATCAAATGTAAGCTTTCATTTTGTGCGAAAGTTTATAACTGTTGGTCCCACAGGAAGTATCAAATAGATTTTGATATCGCGACAAATTTTATAAATGATCGTATATTTTGATGGCGTTTATATTAATTTCAGCTTATAAATTCTACATAAGTATCTGGAAATAAAAGGTCTTGACTAGTTCTTGGAGGTTCTTGACTCAAAATAAAGCGATCCTGTAAAGAAAATGGAACCCATTTTCTCTTTTGACATACGGCACCCGAAAACATAAAAAGGATATTGATATTATTATATGTTGAGGTCAGTCGTGGCGGAATGGCACAAAGTGTGACTGTGAAACTGACTGGTTGTGGGTTCGATCCCCACTCCGAGGAGATGAAATATTTACATACATTTCAATTTCCATTTCTTCGCTCTGGTGTCGAGGCAAAACGCGGCGTTGAATTCTGCCACTCAACACGCAATGCCTCCAGAATTTGGCAGTAAATGAGGAACGGAGTATCTTATCACTCACTAGGTTCTGTCTGCCTACCCTGCCGTATGCGGGATACAGCGTGAAACGGAATTATATTTATTTATTTGATATTACTGTATTGCCTATATTACCGTAATGTCATGACAAGGTATACTCTCTTTTTTTTATTTCTTTCGTTTCATTTTCCGTTTACAGTACAATACAAATTACTCGGTTCTGCACAAGACAAATATTGAAGTCGAGCACCAATGTAAATATACTCGTAGACATGAACTGCATGACTTTGATATAGGACTTTGTCTAAAGCTTGCTGTCTAGAAATATATATATATATATATATATATATTAACGGTTTATGTAAATAACAAAAGGTATAAAAAATAAAGAATATAATAAAATTGTGATGTTAGGTCGTCATTGCGCAGTATAAGTTCTTACTGCTCACTTTTTAAGCGCGTTGAAGTTGGTGTAAATTATATTAATAGGCAGTAGTTTATAACTTAATAGCCTGTAGGATTTGGTTTTATATTACAAAATAACCTTTTACCTAAATAAACTATAACCTTTTAAGCTGATTTTTTTTTTAGAGCATTTAGGTTCTCTTTAAGCCAAATTATGACACTTCGCCCTTCTATTTCTGCACTTTCAAAGATAAAGAACATAAAATACGCAATATTTAATATGAAATAGACCAATATCACTTTTAGGCTTCAAAAGCCTTCCGTCTCAAAGCCGGAGCGGTGTCTTATTACACCTGCTACCTACGACGTTGTGACAGAATAATTTCAACCCCTGATGTATCCATGAAGATTGGCGGTAACTTATTTGATATGCGATACATATAAATGTATCCTATTTTTGTACTGGGCTAACTAAAGGGTATGAAAATTTGGTTTATTTATAGCACTGGTTCCCAATGGGCACTGGGCACCAGTGGCCAGCAGAAGCCAAAATATGGTCCGCGAACGATTTTAATTTTATGGCTGGGGATGGTAAGGCGAATTTTCTGTTTGATTATCACAGTTAATATTTATTACACCTACATGTGTACATAGTGGTCCCTGCTACCAAGAATGATATTAAAGTGGTCCTTGATCAAGAAAAGGTTGGGAACCTCTGCTTTACAGAAATATAATTTTAAAGAAAAAAAAGTATATATGGCTATCAAATTGATATTCACTGTACAGTTAGTACAGTGAATACCTTGACCTATTTGATAGTCATCTATAGTAGTGTAAAAGCAGATTATGAGTTCTATTGAACAGGAAAACGTTTTGAGGCGCGGGGCAAAAGCGTGCAACTGCAAACACACTTTCATTTCCTCGAGTGAAAATTGAACCCATAACATTATGGGTGCGATGCCTACTAGAGGAAATGAAATATTTACTATTTTCATGTCAATGTCGCTCTGAAAATCAGAAAAAAGCGGGGCACACCGGTCTGGTAAATGGAGAACGTAAGTATCTTAATAGCAACAGAGTGCCTTGATATTATGTTTTCAGGTTCCCTCTGCTATTGCTATATACGCTATACAGCGTAAAACTAGCTAAAAGTTTTGAGTGATTTGTTTGATAAAGCATAACTTTAGATACATCTGTCGATAAAATACAAGTGTAATATAAAATGTAATGATAAAAGAAAATATTTCAAGAGCACATTTAAAACTAAACTAAACTAACTAAAAATAGCCCCTGCACCACAACCGGCTCCATTATTAAACATATTATATTAATATCTAAATAAATCAATTTACGAAGCTTCTTAAACGTAGAAGTGCCTTAGCGAGCATTCGCTTTCATATAGACGTAGTCTTAAATATACTCTAACTTTTGCCAGACATTAGCACAATAGTGCATTGCAGAGAAGTCAAGCCTTCATGCTCTATTAAAAGGCTTTAGTGCACTTTACAATGTGTACACTACCTTAGAATAAGAGGAAACGGAAATTGCATTATTAGTTTTTTAGGGTTCCGTAACAGAAAAAGAAAAACGGAACGCTGAAGAAGTGAGGACTTGTAATATAAAAAAAGGAAAAAATTCAATAAGTGAAAACTTATACATATTTCATATATAAAAATCAATATATCTTAAGGTTGTCAACTTTTGTAAAATGTATATTGACGTACAATTCTTAAAATGGTACAAAATGTTCGACATGCGGGTCCAACTCGCATTTGAATGGTTTTTAGGGTTCCGTACCACAAAAAGAGAAAAACTGAACTCTTATAGGATCACTTTATTTCACGTTCGTCCGTTCATCTGCCAAGATTATTTATCTCGAAATCACATGGAGATGTTAAGCTGAAATCAATACTAAATACTTAAAGTCTATGGTTACCTTTTTTTTATGGAAAAGACACAGCAAGCGAGCGTTCAGGTCACCTGATGGTAAGTGATTACCGCCGCCCACGGCCGTGCAACCCCATAGGAGCTACAGGTGCATTGCCGGCCTTTAAGATGGGTTGGGTGCCGGGGCCCGGCATTACTTGATGCGAAACGCAGTGGCATAAAGCCACTACTTCACGCCGGTTTTAAATGCCGGGGTGATAATGATCCGGTCGAGTCTGCCCATGCGTATTGCCATTGCTGGCGACGTGACTCTACCACACGTACTTTAGTCGCCTCTTACGACACCACCAGTACCAGGATGATCCTATTCTAGGCCGGGACCATACGGCAAAAAACGCTACCTGAAGCACAGAAACACATTTTTCTATACTTTTCACTTATATTTGTAGTTAATTTCATACAAAATAAGTGCATCTGCCTGCAAACTTAAGCTGGTAAACTTTTATAAGTTGTACTTCCCACAATCTTGAAATACGTACGGAAGCCTCGGTGAGCGTTTCCGATTCGCATGTAACCTGTTTTTTTATAATGATCCTTAATTTATTGTATCAATAAATAAACAACCAATTTCTTCTAAGTTTTAAATTACATTGATTACATAAGCTCGTAAAAAGCCAAAGCAATAGTCAAAATAAACAGTATCAAATATCTTTTCGTTAAAAAAAATAATTTTCACCAATAAATACAAATATTTTTTCAAGTCCTGATTATAATTTCTTTCTTGTTTTAGCTTTACAAAATCTAGTTGTTAAACAAAAAATATATAATAATTATTTACAACTAACATAGATTTTATTAATAAAATTCGGACAACATATCCAATTTTTTTTTGCGTCACGCATTATCCCACATAGCATTTTTCGTTCCCCATTTTCTGTTGAATTCTAGAGGTTTTGCGTGTTGAATAGTGGAACTCAACGCTACGCTTTGCCTCATGCCCCTAGACCATGACGGCCTCTACTTCACTTAAATATTTTTTACTTAGCACAAATTATCAAAGGAAGCGATGCCAAAAATTGTAGCTTAATTAATTTATACTTTTGTACTTTGCACAAAAGTGGTATCTTAAATTAAATTTTATAGCGTTTTGTCATCATGTCATTCGTTTAACGAGATGTCGGTAGAGTTAAATCGGCAAATTTGTGAAGAATTCGCAGTGTTGTGTTCCGACACTCAATATGAAGTGTCACGGCATTTGGGGGGAGTAGCGAAAAGTGGAGTCACAGGCGCCACAACTAGCCTCTACTTAAAGTATTATTAAATTATACAAAAACGGACAAGCGCGAGTCGGGTTCACCAACTGAGGGTTCCGTACAAAAATTTAAGGTCTGGAGCTTTTTCTGAAATTCAGGCTTAGCTTACCCAGAACTCCTTCATCTGATACCTCCCTTTATCTAGCGACTTTAATGCCAAATTTTGCCCCCCTTCTAAGGCTATTATTTTTTAGGATTTTACTACAGATATAGATAGCTGCCACTCCACACGCAATGCCTCCAAAATTCGGCAGGAAGTGGGGAACGGCGTGTCTTAACACTAGGTTCCCTCTGCCTACCCTGCAGTGTGCAGGAAATAGCGTGAAGCTAATTTTTTTTTAATTTTTATATAGATAGCTTCAATTTTTTTTCCTATACTAGATGGTATGGATGGATGGATGGTGGACTGTAGATGGTTGGAGCCAATTTTCATAATTCTAGATTAACCGGATATACTCTATTAATTTATCTGCTAATTAAGACTATTATTTTTCCTAACAAAACAATAGCAAATTTACGTCAAACAAAGAGAGCTTGCAGAGAATTAGTTTTAAAGTTAAATGTGTAAATAATTCATTTAAGTATTTCTAATTAACATTCGATTGGAAATCGAATCCAAAACCGTCACGTTTAAAAGTCGCACGCTTGTACGTACCTCTGCACCACGCCTGGCCTATGCATAAAATTGTGAATAGCTCAATGAAAAGGAGTTTACAGAGAATTAGTTTTAAAGTTAAATGTGAAAATAATTCATTTAGGTATTTCTAATTAACATTCTATCTATATAAAGTGTAATCATGTTAACATATTGGAGTCACAATATGTAAGAAACAGTTTAATGTAAGTCTATAAAGTAAGGAAGCACATTCAGTTAGCGACTGACTTTGCGGTTGAGAATTCGTAAACATAATTCCATAGTTATTACTCCCGTCGCAATTTACAAAGCCAATGTTTCAGCAACGCATAAACATTGTGGTTTGAAAGCGGATAAAATTGAAAATTTAATCAATTACTAAAGAATTTGGGTTCGAATCCCGCACAAGAGGAATGTGTTGTATTAAATAATTAGTGCTCGTATTTCTATGTTTAATTCCATTAAAACAGCTTAGTGTATGCGAAAGAAGCTCATTGGTTATTTAACTACAGCATCGGGAGTTTAAGTATAAGAATAGTGTTAGAAAATATGTTGTGATAAGTAGTTGGTTCAAATAAAGTAAAAAATATATGATTTTTTGTATATTACCATATAAAAAACATAATCTTACATCTTACACTTATCTACATATGTATCATATAATCACACATAATATCAGAAAGAATAAAATTATAAAGATTATAAATGAATACACAGACAGAACCTTACGCCAAAATCAGAAGACATCACAAAACATAAACATTTTTTTTCTGCTTCACGCTGTATACCGCATGTCGCACGTAAGCAGAGGTAGCCTTGTGTCAAGACACTCCGCTCCTCACTTTCCGCCGAATTCTAATAGCATTATGTATAGAGTGGAGGAACTTTACGCCGTACTCAAGATTAAATGATTTTTAATAAATCACAATTGCTTATATCATTGGTATAAAGTACAACACAAAGTCATACACTTACAACAAACAAACATACAATTTGAATTAGATGGACTTTCAGAGCCTTTAGGTTTTAGGCAGCAAAGTAGTTTAGCGGCACACACGAGTCATATAGCGCTATCAAAGTGACACCGGCGATACCTCCCGACCGACATCCTTTGTGCACAATTTAACCACGTTTACGTATAATCTGCCTTTTCATTGAGATATTCACAATTTTATGCATAGGCCAGGCGTGGTGCAGAGGTACGTACAAGCGCGCGACTTTTAAACGTGACGGTTTTGGATTCGATTTCCAATTGAGGAAATATTTAATTTTTCATTTCTTCGCTCACGTTGACTTACGCCACTCACATACAATACCCCCAGAATTCGGCGAAAAGTGGAGAACAGAAATGTCTTAATGCGAACTTACTATGTACTTACAGTGAGTAGATAAATCTGTATCGCTCCCCCCTTTTTAGTTTCTTTAACAATAAAACAAAATTATATGTAAATCGTTAATTAAACATTATTAGATTTAAATAATAAAATCGTTTATTAAGATTTAAAAATTACACACTCCAATGTTATTCCCATGGAATAGTACATTTAAATGCATATAGATTAAGCGCCAATTGAGCGTACATGTGCGCGTAAAGAGAACATTTGTTGTATTTTTCTGCAGAATTGCGAAGAGGATTGAATGAAATTCTATAAGGTTTACTTAATTTTCCTTATTCTTTTTTTTTTTAGTTTCAGGCTGTATACCGATTTCCCTATTTTCTGCCCAGTTCTGGTGACATTGCATTTTGAGTAGCTGATCTCAACGAAGCGCTATACCTCGAAACCCGGAGCGAAGAAATGAAAATATTTAATTTCTTAGAGTGGAAATCGAAGCCACATCTTGACGCGTTTAGAGTAACAATTACTAAAAATTATCGTCTGGCAAGAGAAAACATTCGTAAAAGATTTTTATGAATACGCAGACATAAATAAGTTGTATCAAGTAGTAAGTAAGTGGTATCAAAATAAATAAGTTGTAACAAGCGTATAAAAATTTCGACGTAACTCGATGAGAACGTATGGCTTAGTGGTCAGAGCGACTGGTCGGTTTCCAGGAGGCGCGGGTTGGAGTCCCGCTACGTTCAATTTTAATATGTTTTCTAAATAAGTATTTTTCTTTCCTGAGTGTGGAATAACACTTTAAAAATGTAAAAAATATATGTTTTTAATAAAGCGGTGACTTCAGAGAATGGAGTCCCTTAACGCCACATTTTCTTCGCTGATCATTCTATGCGAGAAAACCGTAAAGCTATTTTCCTTATCTTATATGTCACTGGCCACCACGCTTAACAAAGAAAATATTTAAGTGTTTTTGTACGAAAGTTACGTTGTCAGATCTGAATATAAAGTAGCCTATAATACCCTTTACAACGTCTCGTACTATTTATCAGTTTCATATCCTCATATTTTTGTATCATGTCAGCAATTGAAGCCAAGTTAAAGATAATCACATAAGTATTAAAGGACCAATTGTTGATTTATTAGAGATTTTTCATATAAACTATTAAAAATCCGGATACAAATGACTTTAACAGTAGGTCCTTCCAGCCTACATTACATGTGTATGTGTACATACATATGTGGGATAAAGAATGGAGTTAAAAGAAGGAAAAAATATTAATATAAACCGCCCGCATGGATAGGTTTAGTTGAGTCGTTTAGCCCGACTGAACATTGTGATTGTAACTACGAGTTCCGTTTCAGTGAATATTTGCATATACATATTATAGATTACTGACACGTGATATATGGCATTCTCAGATTTTTCCATCTTAAAAGCCACATTTTTTGCATTTTTTAAAATTTTCATTGTTTCAGTTGTTGTCGTTTAGTTCATCAGAATCAATAATAAATGATACAACTTCTTCCCTTTCTTTTAAATACTATTTAAAAAAAATTACGATCGACCGACGACAAAACGTTCGATCGCCACTCGGAGGAGTTAATTATTATTTATTAATATTTTCATATCTCCGCTCTGGTACCAAGGTAAAAGCGTGACATTAAGTTAAACGGAGTGTCTTAACATATGGTTCCCCTCGCCTATCCAGTTCTATTCTACCCAGCTCTGTCCTTTCGAAGATATAGCGTTAAGCTGAAAAAAATAAAGAAATCCTTTGACTTGTAACACGCAATGACGTCAGCTACTCCGTTTCGCTCAGCACCGGGTCTAATTACACGATCACTTACGCGTGCCTGCTGTCATTAATTCAGCAATCGGTCTTCATCTTATCTTTATTATCGTTATCACAGAACGAATTACGACACTATACTTTATAGCCGTTTTGTTTATATATACTTGGTACTTAGTTGTAAAAGTATTTGGTGACAATCGAATATATCTTCTAATAATGGTGTACTTATCTTGTAATAAAATCCAATGCCTCTGGAATACAGCGGGAAGTGGGCAACTGAACAGTAAATTTTATTTCTCTTAGTGGGAATCGAACTCATAACCGTCGCGTTAATGGACGCACACCTGTACCCCTTCACCGACCCTCTGCCTACCATGCTGTATGTATCTAGTATACATAATATCATGAAAATAAAGATTATACATAACAAACAATATTATTTTAGACTAACGAGAAAAAAATATTATTATTATAAAAAAAGAATAAAAAATATTAATCTACACTAAAGAGGACCAACTGGCAGCTATTCTTTTCTTCACATTGCTTAAAACATTACTTACAATATAGGATAATTAATTAACCTAAGAATAACAATAAGTCATTACTAGAAATAGTATAAATAAATACATGTGATCCTCCAAACTAGATTCCAACCCACAACCATTGCGATGATGGTGTAATGCCATAAATTACACGATCACGACTCCACACAGTAGGCAAAGGGAATTTAGTTTTAAGACACTCCGTTACCCACTTTTCGCCGAATTCTAGAGGAACAGCGTGTTGAGTGGCGTAACTCAACGCCGCGCTTTACCAGAGCGGAGCGAAATGAAAACATATATTTAAATAAATATTTCATTGCACCAACTCAACGACTCAACTCTCAACTTATACGTACAATGCAAATTTGTGCAATGTGCATATTGATTAGTTCTAGGCGACTATCACATATTGATTAGCGTTTAAGTTTGTTTAACTTTCATACTTTCTATATGAACTAGTCATACATATGTATATTGTAGTAAAAATCAATAAATACCTAAATTTCTTTAACCTTCTGTTAAAAAAAATATATTTTTTTTCGGGACTCGAATCCGGGCTCTTAGAAACTGTCAAAATCTGACATCTTCTAAAAGTTATTTATTTTTCAAATCTTAGTGTAAAATAATATTTTAAAAATATATATTTTACTACTGTGTAATATGTACATGACACACACACAGCCTAAGCAATATAGCGAAGAAACCCGCAACATTTGAAGGTTTCTTGGTCAGTACAGGGAAACTCTAAAAGTAAAAATCTTGAAATTTCTGCAGAAACAGGAAAAGTAAAACGTAACGAAGTTGCAAGCCACGATTTGAACGAAATAAAATAATATAAATTATATAAAAAAAGATATGCAAATTGACCTACAATCCTGAAATTGGAATCCTCGGTAATCGAATACATTTATTTGAAATTTTAGACATTTGAACCAATACACAAACATTTTATATAAAAAATAGTGTTGAAATTTGAGAAACAAAGACGTTCAATTGAATTGAAACGAAATAAAATATAAATCCAATTACAAAATCAATGGGGGCTTCGAGTGTCGGGTGAAGATCGTAAAAGCGATTCATTAGCCCGCGTTACGTTATTAAGTACACTACCGACTCTTCAATTGAACGTTGTTATCATTTTCACTTTATATATAAGGTCTAAGGTTTGAGGGCAATCGTGGTGTAGGGGCACAAAATGTGACTGTAAAACACTGGTTGTGGATTCGATTTCCACTGGAGGAAATGTTGTTTATTTTCATTTCTTCGCTCTGATGTAGAGGTGACACAGAGTGTTGTAACGTGAACTACGCCTACGCTTTTGTATACGAGATATTTTAAAATATAAGATTTATGTTAAACATTTTATATTTTGGCTACAATATAATACAATATACAACGTTAATCAGGTATAGCCGCGTTCGCGTCGCTATATTCTATATTTCTTGAATTCTCTTTTTCTTTTTCTTCCTCTTTTTTTATTTATTCAGGAGGACTGAAAACCGTATTCTAAAAGATATAGTTATATGTGCCTCAAGTTATTTGCTATTCGGGGTGACAGCATTTATTTAAGGCTTAAGGCGTACTAATGAAAACTTGCGGCTTTGTTTCGGAATTTATATTAAATTTCAGCATTATAATTGTGTAATTATAATGCTGAAATGTAATATGTGTGACTGTGAAAGCTACGGTTTTGAGTTTGACTCCTATTCGGTGGAAATTAATATTTATTATTTTCGTTTCCTTGCTCTGGTAACAAGGTGAAGCGCAGTGTTGATCTCCGCCACTCAACACGCAATGTCTTCAGAATTAGGCGAGAAGGCGGGACCAGAATGTCTTAATATTAGGGTCCCATGTTCCCTCTGTCTACATTACTTTGCGCGGGATACAAATGTAAATTAAAAAACAAAGCTGTTATGACTGTCATTCTTACCAAATATGTAGGGTTGGATATAAAAAAGAATTTCTCAATTTTAACTAGTAGTTCCTAAGATTATCATGTTGTATTTATTATAAAGCAAAACCGCTTTATAATATTATTATAAATAAATCCGATTATAGGTCTAGGTAAGATATACATTTTTTAAAATTAAATAAAATAAAAAATCAGCTTCACGCTGTATCCCGCACACTGCAGGGTAGGCAGAGGGAACGTAGTGAAAGACACTCCGTTCCCCACTTTCTGCCGAATTACGGAGGCATTGCGTGTTAAGTGGCAGAACTCAACGCCGCGCTTCACCTCGACACCAGAGCGAAGAAATGGAAATATAAATTTAAGTAAATATTTCATCTCCTCGAGTGGGGATCGAACCCACAACCAGTCGGTTTACAGTCACACTTTGTGCCACTGCGCCACGACCGGCCTCAAAATTTTTTAAAATTAAATTAAGTTATAATGTTAAAAAGACTCTAGACTATCTAGACTCGACTCTAGACTGTAGACTTAATATTCACGTAGAATTTCAATATTCTCGATGTTTTCTTATAGCCCAAGATCCCAGATCCCCCAGATCTACGTAAACTGAAATGTTATGGACTATTATTCTAATATGTGCCTAAGACAGTATACGTATTTACTAACTTGAAAGTGTGACCCAATCAGAGATAGCACCAAATAAAAGTACATCTCTGTCTGGGATCGAGCCATCGGATTGGTCTGAGTGCTTTGCTAAAATAACGTAGCTCTGGGGGCCCTGGGCTCTTAGTCTATTATAATAGCATAATGCTACATACCTACATAAACTTATCAGTATCAATATTGATGTTCAAATAAACGATTTTCCGCTTCACTTACCTTTAACGATGGCCTATTTGCTACCTTAAATAAGTACACTTAAAAATATAAGTAATATTACCTGAAGGGCCATAAAATTCTATAAGAATATTATCTTTTACTGTTTTAATGTACTTTATTAATGATTATTATCAATGGATATAATTAATATTTTTTTAATCCATAAAATCCGGTTAAGTGCGAGTCGGACCTGCCCCCCGAGGCTTCCCTACGAATTTCAGGAGTGACGATAGTGACGGTAATTACAACTTATAAAAGTTGATAAACATATATTTGTCAGCATATGCACCCATTTTGTATAAAATGAACTACAAATATAAGCTTATAATGATCACAATTAGGTACTGAAATTTGTAACCTAAAAAAACCCGTGGTTAAATTCCCGCACCCAACTCGTTATATCTTCAATTTAGCCAGAAAGCGCAAAACAGAGTATCTTGACTCTAGGTTCCTTCTGTGTACAATGCTATATCCCTTTTTAAATAATTAAATAAAGCTCTTTTTTTACTTCAGACTTTGTTCAGGCTTTCACCTTAACACGTTCTACTTCATTCTCACATTAAATTGAATATATTATTTCTTTATAACCCTAACAACAAATAAATATAATGTATCTGTTATATTATTGTTTACAAATAAAATAGATATTCTAGGACTTAAAAAAATATGTATTAAGGAAATTTTAAATAAATAAAAAAATCAGCTTCACACTGTATGCCGCACACAGCAGGATGGGCAGCGGGAACTTAGTGCTAAGACAATTCTGAAGGCATTGCGTGTTGAGTGGCGGAACTCAACGCCGCGCTTTGACTCGACACCAAAGCGAAGAAATGAAAATATTTATTTAAATAAATATTGCATCCTCAGATAGGGATCGAACCCACAACCACTCGCGTTTATAGTCACATTTTTTGGCCCTGCGCCGCGGCCGTCCTAAGGAAATTTTAATAAACAGAAAATTATTTTTACAACAACGAAATGGTAAACACATTTCGTTTATGATTCATAGTAGGTACCGAAACAAAACAATATGCTTCACTGATTTTGTGTTTAAAACCTTTGCATAGAATATTTCGAACAATATATATTTGTACATTATAAAAAAAATATCTGTAATAACCGAGGCCAGTCGAGGCGCAGGGGCACAAGCGCGCTACTGTAAATGTCATAGTTAGTGGATTCGATTCCCACTCGAGGGAATTAAGCATTTAATATTTTTTATTTCCTCCAGTGAGTTTCTGGAGGCAATGCAGCCAGATTCAGTAGAAAGTAGGGAACATAAATATTTAATGGAAACGGAATGTATTATCACTATGCTATGTGCGGGATACAACATGAGGCTAAAAAAAATATACGTTTATTTTTAGGTGTACGTGGGTGTAAAAGCAATTTACATTCAATATATATATACACACACATATGTACATACGTAGATAGAACGTACGTATAACGTGAAGTAATTACATTGACATCAAACAGAACCCAATCTCTACCTACGACTTACAAAAAATATGTGAATTCTCATAAAAAAATACCCCTTTAATTTTTTTATAAATATACAAAAATTTGAAATTAAGTCAAAGGATACTGTCAACGTTGTTGTATTTTTTACTGATAATTTTTATATATATTTTTTAAATGTTTTACACGAAAAATATAATTAATATTTTTTTAACTCTATATTGTCCAGGGAATTCTTATCAATGAAACCAGTATTATAAATGTAATTTTAAGTCTATATAAAGTAAAAAGAAACTTTTATGTTTTATTCCTTTGCTCTTAATGTTATCTATTGTACCTATTTTTTAAGTTTTTTTTTAAAACCACATTAATATACATTTACACTAAAATATCTGGATCTTATAAAAAACAGGAAAATTCGATTGGTCTGGACAGGTGAACTTTATTTAATTATTTCATACTATTCTTCACGCAAAAAACGATCCTCCAATCTATACTACAACAGTATGCTTAGAATTATATTTACAACTAGCGGCCCGCTCGCGGCTTCGCCCGCTTAAACCACAGAATTATTTGCTTAATACACTAAAATTATGTTCGTGTTTTAATATACCTATAATGTATGTTTGCAACGCAGTCGCATTTTCGTACCACCCATAAGAGAGATGCAACTGTCAATATATTAATTTCTTTAAACTTTTGCCTTAAGGAGTCTTTAGGACCTAAGTTATAGTTATAGATATATAGTTATAGTAATATCGCTACTTACAATAAAATCCTAACTCATCGGTGTCTGTACGTGGAAGATATATTAGAAAAATTATTATTACGGACATTTAACAATGTAATAGAACTTGGTCAGTTTGTCTGTTTATCTGTGCGTTCAGGATAATCTCAGAAAGGGCTTAACCGATTTAAGTAACTTAACCTAACTTTGTGCCCCTGCGCCGCGATGGCCTTTAATATTAATACAGAATGGAAGCGTCAGCGCTCCTTTTACGGGGGCAATATATAGGATAAAATATTTTAAGCCCATACCTATAGAAATTAATCAAGATACCTCAACAGTTTAGCCGTAGGTTTTTTTTTTCATTTCACGATGTTTATCCATACCTGTCATTCGTGTGACGCAGTTACGCATAGATACCAATAACGTTAACACATACTACTACAAAAGTATTACTAAAGGTTAAGCAACTTTGAACTTTGTCGCCAATACCCACGACTCGATTTAGGAATGAGGCGTATGCGGCGGTTTCCCTTTGATAGGCTTATGCCTGTTTGCGTGTTTAATGACAAATAGCGTTTTATTTTAATATCAACGATAATATATATTTTATTTTGTATGAAAAAATATTTTTTTCATTTTTGGGATTATTTAAATTGTATTAGACTTTTATACAGTGATTAACTATGGTTTCATTTAAAGTGGTGCTGACAAAAACACAAATTGAGCATATTTAATATTTATAGTGATTTTTTAGTGAATAGAACTAATAGTTATTACAATACTTGCGAAGAAAGCATATTTTAGACATTTTTTAAATTCTTATACCTTTTGAAAAACTACCAACATTCTTATCGTTAATAAATTATTTTTTTCAAATTAAAAAATTGTCTAAGTTTTTCATCATAATGGCACGAAAATATTTAAAATGTTCAAAATTAAAAGTTCAAAAATGTTGATTAAAAATAATTATACTGCAGGAGGATACCGTTATATGTACTGTTTTTTTATGATATAAAGTAGAATAATATATTGTATAGAGAAATCACACATTCCTCTTCACACTTTTTATTCTTTAACTATACGTAAATATATATTTTAGAGGTTACTCTGTACTAAGATGGCAGCTCTGTTCCCACATTTACGTCCCACATATATAGAAATATAAATCATTGGAAAGAAAAGCAGAAACGCAATTTTATTGCATTTTTTCTTTTTTTCATACTTGAAACGTATTAATAAATTTACATACAATTCATTTATTTCGAATATAACATTAAGATTGATTCATAAAATAAATTTGATATTTCCCTAACATTATTTCATGTATTTTTTTATATACAAAGTTTTGATTAAGTTCTCTTGAGAAATATATCCTCAATAAATTAATATAACGTACCTACATGCCAATGATTAAAACGTATTGACATCACCACGTGATCCATCTATTATAATCACAACATAAAATTTTATAAAATATAGCAACCAGCTCGCGGCTTCACCCGCTTAAATTTGTGAATTATTTGTTTGTTTCGGTACAGGGAATTACGTTCCTGTTGTAATAAATAATGTACGCTTGCAGTGCACTTATGATTTCTAATGTGAAAATTATTAAAACCATGACATTTTCGATTTTCATTCAACAAATTATTATTGGAGCAATTAACAAAGTAATAGAACCAGCAACAATAATATTTATAAATTTTGTCTGTTTCTTGGTTTTTCTGTCAGTCGACGCTTAAGCGATTTAAAGAGCTAAGACGTGAGCGCGGTGCGGGAGCGGTACAATCGGCTTAATTGTTTTTATTGTAACATTCGTCATGTATGAATGGTGTAATGATTAAATAACTGACCTTTATAACTATTTATTTATATCTTCATAGAGAAATGATAGCTTTGTTGGGCACTCCTAATTTTTAAGAAAATAAATTTGATCAAAATACATTTAATTATTTTAAGATAATAATAAAACTAACATATAAAATCTTATATATTATGTTGTAATTATTACAACGCATGCAAGGAAAAATCATTTTATAAAGTTGTTTAATTCTATATTTTAATATTTTTTTTCTCATGGTGTATTGTGTTTTACAAGCCGATCCCTTTGATTTGATACCCAGTTGAGTTGGGTTGTGCAAAAATTTGTAATCGGCCATTTTGTTACGACAACCATTTTGGATTAACATCAATATTCATTATATGTAATTAAATTGTTATCAGAAATGAAATTACAATTAAATTTTCAGATCAATAGGACATTGAGAAGTGGGTCAAATTGAGCTTGCACGATTTCACATACACCAACACACTAAGACTGCAAGTTAAACAAAAGCTTGTAATTACATACCTATCACATCCCTATATAATATATCCATATATAATAGATTTATATAACTTACAGTAAATACCTTCTGTATTTCAATGATCAATTCAAATATTCGATATGTGATTTTAAAAAAAAAATCAAAATAAAATAAATCAGCTTCACGCTGTATTGCCCACACAGCAGGGTAGGCAGAGGGAACCTTGTGTTAAGACACTCCGTTCCCCACTTTCTGCCAAATTCTGGAGGCATTGCGTGTTGAATGGCAGAATTCAACGCCGCGCTTAGCCTCGACACCAGATCGAAGCAATGGAAATATAAATTTAAGTAAATATTTCATCTCCTCGAGTGGGGATCGAACCCTCAACCAGACGGTTTTACAGTCACATTTCGTGCCACTGCGCCACAACTGGCCTTTAAAAAATCCAAGCGAAAAAAATGCTTACATTAGCTTATATTGAAACCACTCAAGCTTCTATAGCTGTACAAACTGAACGTTATCTCCATACAATCAAAAGAACACATTCAGTTGAAAAGATGCTTTCAAACCCCAAGTCTGATCAGACATTTCTTATAAAATGAAATGCCTATTCGAAATAAGCAAAACATGTAGAGTCAGCAAATAAAATCGATTCTTAATTCGGATTATGGAATTTTTACAGCACATTTGTAACAAATGCAGAGTAAAATCTATTTAAATAAAATAACAGTTCAGAATGCGCATCGCTAAATTTTAGCTTATTAAATAATATATAAACAGTCGTGGCGAAGGCGCAGAAGCGTGCGACAGTTAATGCGACAGTTATGGGTTCGATATCCACTCAGGGGAATAAAAAAAATAATATTTTCATTTCGTCCCTCAACGCTCAATGCTTCTAGAATTCAGCGATGGGGAACAGAAATATTTTCATTGGAACAGAGTGTCTTAATACTGTTACTAGGATTTTCTGCTTACTCTGTTGTGTGCAGGACATAGCGACGTACTAAAAAAATTATATTCTATTAAAGCATCCGAATATTTTTGTTGGTAATATATTTACTTTATACCTACTGTACCTTTACTTTCATGTGGCACGGGTTCACATGCCGCTAGGTGAAATTTTTATATATCCTTTGCAAGTATTTTTGTAAAACAACATTAATTGGAACAAATATTATAAGGGAACTAGAAGGGATTAATAACTAAAACAATTGTATATAATGTAAAATTACAACTCTATTAAATCACAACACTGGCAAAGTCCCATAATATTTGGAAATAAATCAAAACTTTATGAATGTCAAAAACTTTTAATTCATGTCCAAAACTTAACTGTTGTCTATCAGTAACTTCGAGATTCCCTCTATAAATCTCTAACTGATCAAGACTTTAGTCTATTGACATGAATACAAATAATTATTATAATACAGAAAAAAATTAATTGTTTAAAGTAAAAATATACATTATTATTTTATGACAATGATTAAACTTGACTATTTATATTTTGTTTCAGACTAACAGAATAAATTTGTGGTCTATCTGTCAGATTGACCGCCTTTCAAAATTTTACTTTGCAATGATACACGAAAGTATCAAGCTGAAATATATATGAAATATTTAGACCTAAATATGAAATATAGATAGAAATCATGAAAATTGTCAATAAGTTAGAACAAATTTATCTTGATCATTCATTTCATTTAAAATACGTACATACGCCCGCAAATATAAGCTTGTAAACTTTAATAATTTGTATTTCCTGTTGACCTATTATCAGTAACTCGGACGTTATTGATTTTTTAATCATAAACATGCCCAGAATAAGTAAAAATAAGAACTTAGCGAAAGACCTTTAGTATTGAATAACTAGAAATTTACGAAAAAATTAAATAAATTACAGAAATATATATATTTTTTAAACTTTCAAAGATATAAGGGTGTTCAACAAAAAGTTTCACCTTATATTCTTTATATATGTATGTACTGTTGCAGCTTGCAAAAAAATACAAAACAGACTAGCACAGTGATACGAAAACTGTTTTTTGCATACAAGAAATCAGAATATTTACGGATTTTTAGTTTTTTTTTGTAAATATGGAAAAACATTTTATTTAAATTTTTTCTCTCAGCTTCACGCTGTATCCCGCATGTAGGCAGGGTAAGCAGATAGAGCCTAGGGTGAAGACACTGTGCCTCCTACTTTCCGCCAAAGTTTGGAGATATTGCGTGTTGAGTGGCGAAACCTGTGCCTCGACACCAGAGCAAAAAAATAAAAATATTTAATATTTCATTTCCTCGAGTGGGAATGGAACCCACGACCTGCCGCGTCTAGAGTTTGCAGCAGCTTAACGCTTTTTGCCGGAAAAAAAACCTAATGTTATGGTACTACTTTCACCGACACTTTACCTGATACTTGTTTTCAGGCGTACTCAATGCTGGTATGGACCAGAGTGAGGAAATGAAAATAATTAATTATTATATAGTTATTTGGTAGAGTGAGAATCGAACCAACTACGATAGCGATTCCTGACAAACGCTATCACAGAACAGCATCAGCTTGTTTACTTTCTTATTTATTTAATAAATTAATTTAATTTAACTACCATTACTTTACGACCATACAAATAAAGCAATTCAAATATTTTTTTTATTAAATAATAAATATATGCAGAAATATCAAGATAAATGGCATTTTAAGTGATAGTGAAAATTTGTATAATGTTTTCAACTGACAGACATATACCAGTCAGCGTGAAACCACGTGTAACTGGAAAACGGACGAGTTTAATGTAAACCATGAATTATACATAAAATATCGTCGACGTGGCATATGTAGTCCTCTAGATTTATTAGTTGTAATTTTTCACGTTTATTATCCCGCATATAGAACGGTTAGATTGAACTTAGTGTCAAGACACTCCGTTCCCCACATTTCACCCAAATTAAAGACAATAGCTATTGAGTGCGGTGACTCAACACCGCGCCTTGTCATGCCAGAAAGGGGAAGTGAAAATTAATTATTGCCCTGAATGGCTATCGAATCCACAACTAACATTGCGTTTACAGTCACACGCCACGATGGTCTAAATGTCTTTCGTGGATTAATAGTTGTTTCTCATTAAATGATAAATGATTAATGATTGTAATCTTGTTGTTATTAAGATTTGTAATATAAAAGATAAAATATACATACAAATAATAAAATAAAAGAATTACGTTTTATTTTATTATTTGTATGTATATTTTATCTTTTATATTTAAAATTAGTGGCGCAGTGGCAAGTGTGACTGTAAAACCGACTGGTTGTGGGTTAGATCCCCACTGGAGGAGATGAAATATTCACTTAAATTTTTATTTCTATTTTCATCCCTCTGGTGTCGAGGCTAAGCGCGGCGTTGAGTTCTGCCTCTCAACACGCAATGCCTCCAGAATTCGGTTACCGCTGCCTACCCTGCTGTGTGCGGGATCCAGCGTGAAGCTGATTTGATTTGATGTTTAAAATTAGAAATTACTTCGAATTAATGAGGTTAAAACATATATATACCTACGTTCCTTCCAAGTTTCAAAGATTCCCTAATAGTCTTTATCCCGTATAAGGCAGTATTCAATTACAGTATCCAATTTTCTTATCAAATGTAATAATGAAAGCTGCATGTATGTAAAAAACTATACATATACTAGAGACTCAAACGCGGCTTCGCTCGTTTAAGCTTATTCTTCAACCATACCAAACCAACAAAAAACCGTCTTCAAACAACGAACTAAAAAGTAAAATATAATTTTACATAAAGTTAAACGTACATTGATTTTGTTAACCAATAATGATTATAAAAGATTTTATGTTTTTTAAGTCGGTGCCAAGTAAAATAAATAGGCTTAGTTATTCGATATTGTAGCATTAGCTTTTGAGACCACACAAATAAAAAGAAATCATCAAAATCGGTTCACCCAGTCAAAGGTTCTAAGGTAACAAACATAAAAAAAATACAGTCGAATTGATAACCTCCTTTTCTTACAGAAGTCGGTTAAAAACTGTATATAATATGTACAAATAACAAATGTTTCATGATAATCAGTTCAGGAGTTTTGGAGTGAAAGTGTAACATACAAACTTACATTCACATTTCTAATATTAGTATTATGTATAATAACTTATTCATCATACTTTCTTATCAACAGCAAACTTACTTGAGTAATCTTAATCAACTATTATACTGAAGTGTGGCGACTTCCTCATCCAGCGTCATCATCCAGAGCTTCCAGTTCGTAACACTATCACACTATAGAATATTTATGAAGGTCCACGATAGTTCGCAAATCAAATAATTGAATCGTGGCTATCGGGAAAGCTCACTAATACATTATTAAGCTGATTTCACATTGTAAGCTGCATGAAACTATTTTAAATGATCGAAAATAACAGCTTTAAACTGTATCTGTGAGGTGTTTGTAGAGAGAGACTAGTGTTAAGATACTCCGCTCCCCACTTTCTCCCGATTTCTAGAGGCAGTGCTTGTTGAATGACTCTACGCTGCACGCTTCACTTTCTGCCGCAACACCAGAGCGAAAAAGGAAAATATTAAATATTTGGATTCCACAAGTGGTAATCGAACCCACAACCTGTCGCGTTTACAGTCACACGCTTGTGCTCCTGCGTCACGACTAACACCAAAATTTTACTATTAATGTGGTGATAACATGCATGCGTGATAATTTTTAGATATTTTTTTATCTTTACGCGTTTCCCATATTTGCGTTGTTTTGTTTTATAAAATACAAAAGAGGCTGATTGTAAATATGATGATAACAGGTTCGATACCCACTAAAAGAAATGTTTTTTTTTTCCTCGCGCTGATAACTTGATGAAGAGCAGAGTTGAGTTCCGCTACTCAACACGCAATGTCTCAAAAAATAAGTGGTGAGTGGGGAAAACCAACAAAAGTATTGTGCTGTTCACAAACAAGACTGCTGTATACGATTCAAAACATAATAAATCATATTTGGAAGAAATTATTTTAATATTACAAAATAAAGATTGCAATGCCTATCCTAATAAAAAAAACAACTTTAACTTTTTATAACTATATTGATATCATCATAAATTTGAAATTATGGACTTAACACGCAGTTTTTCAATTTTCCCGCATAACAGGATCGACAGACGGAACTCAGTGTTAAGACATTTTATTCCCCATTTTCCGCCCAAGTTTCAAGACATAACGTGCTGAGTGCTTACGGATGTCAACGCCGCACATTTTTAGAACCAAAAATTTAAGTCGCAATATACTGTATACATGAAGAACCAAAATAATTTAATTAACCTATTTATAATTTCACAATATGAAAACCAAAAGATAAAATCAGTTTTTTTAACTATTAGTATATTTTATGTACATTCATTGTTAGTACATTACCTTATTTAAGCTAAAAATACAAGGAATTTTCCTGTAAGGTAACGTAATTATATTGAAGCCGTGACCTCTATAATAGAAAACAAAACTAATGTAGATATATACAATCATGCTCAAGATACCTAGAAAATATATAAGACTTTTAATAATTATTACTATGAATTATAATACGCAATTTAAATTCGAGGCACAGCATCTAATTATAAACGCGACGGTTGTGGGTTCGATTTCAAATCAACGTAATGATTTGTTAATATTTACTGGCTCTGGTACCAAAACAACGCAGTGGATCTGCCACACAATATCACAAAAATTGGGCGATGCGTGGAGAATGGAGTGTCTTTACTCTCTGCCTACTCTCGTTATAGTGTAAAATAAAGTCACTTCAGAATCTCAGCTTAAGATGTTGCCAAAAATACAAATAGCCAATATAAACACTGACATATTGATCAGTGAAAACAGGCCTTATGAAACAATCTATCAACGGGTATTACTGATAATCATCTATTGGCAAAGTTAAAACGATATGCGATTTGATGGTATCTATTATATTACGTATATATGTGAATCCATATAATTTTATGTGATGTATAATAAATATGTTTTAGACCACGCCAACATCTTGTAATATGTATTATAGAAAATTCAGCTATACGAATTTCCCTACATAACCAGGCCCTATATAGGCACGAAGTGTGACTGTAAAACCAACTGGTTTTGGGTTCGATCCCTACTCGAGGAGATGAAATATTTACGTAAATTTATATTTCCATTTCTTCGCTCTGGTATCGACGTTAATCGCGACGTTGAGTTCTGCGTGAATTCGGGAGAAAGTGGGGAACGGAGTGTCTTAACACTAGGTTCCCTCGGCCTACCCTACTGTGTGCGGGATACAGCGTGATGCTGATTTTGTTTTTATATATAAAAATAATAATTTTGTATGGTTCTTTAGTAAAGATTTTATTTAGCTTTATAATAAAAATAATTTAAACTTAAATAGATTTTCATTCATAATAACAATATATATATTTTTGACTCATTCAAGTAATTTTTCACTAAATTCACCATTAAATTTGCACTTAAAACTAGAGAGTACTTTTTCAATAAGGTATTTTCCAAATTCCATTTCAAGTACACTGTATAAACCTAATCATAATAATATACAGCTTCACACTATCGCTTTGCAGAATAGGCTGAGCGAACCTAGAGTTAAGTTATTCCGTTGTTGGAGGTTTACTTCCAGCCCGATTTTTGAAATCGTTCTCAATAAATAGCGAAACAACTTAAACAAGGAAATGAAAACAATTAAATATAATCACTCTCTAGTGGGGATCAAACCGACAACCACCGCGCTTAATGTCTACCGCTATCCCACTAAGCCACGATGTCGTCGTCTAATTTTAACCACCATTTTCTCTTCATCATCTTATTTGACAACGCATTATATCATCAAATGAGGAGAGAAAATATGTGGGTGTAAAAATTGCCACGTCCATTTTTTTAACGTAATTGCAATATGAGTAAAAACCGTTGATTCACTAATTTGTTTGAAATATTTTAGAGTGCCTTTTAATACTATTATCAGAATGTATTTTAAAAGAGCACCGTACTTTAATGCAAATACATATTTTTTTATCAAGGCTTATGGGCATTCATATTTTTAAACCTAATTTTCCTCATAAAAATCTTAGGGGTAACAAGTATTTTTTTATAGAATAATAAAAAAACTTTAATTTTAAAATAGAATAAAAATAATATTTATTTGAATTTATATTTCAATTACTTGAATTTATATTTCAATTACTTCGCTCTGGTATTGAGGAAAGGGCGGCGGCAGAATTCGGCGGAAAGTGGTGAACAGTATCTTAACACTAGGTTCCCTCTGCCTACCCTGCTGCGTGCGGGATACGCGAAGCTGTTAAACTAAAAAAGATATTAAAGATTCTCACATTATTAGTTATGTCAATTAAATATTACTCAAATATAACAACATCAAGAGCAAAGTGACTTCGCCGATAAGATCTTCGAAACGATGTAGTAAGGGCTTAACGGCTTTGCATAATATATTTTAGTTCCTATTTCATCTCACACGAACAAACAACCTTAGAACTTTTGGAATAGAATATTCAAATAATATTTGCTTACGCCATAAAATCGTAAAGGTTCCGTTTTTACACTGTTATGGCGCAGCGGCCTAAAATCTGACTGTAAACGCGACGGTCGTGGGTGCTATATACATATGTATGTATAGAGAAATGTATGAATGCATGGTGAGAATAGATTACTTAAGATACACCCCACAGTTTATATATATATATATATATATATACACACACACACACATATATATATATTCATTATTTCTAAATTTGTTTACAATAATGTTTTTTTTATTTATATTATTGTAAAATCAAATTAAAAATATATGTACTTTTTAGTATTTTTTTTCCATTCTTTTTTCCTTATCTATTACTCACTTTTATAATTTCATTTAGTTATATAGATAATATGCAATAAACTTAAAAATATATGTTTTCCACTTTTTCGTATTTTTTTCGCGGAAGCAGATTTTCTAGGTTTTTACTATAATTTTTTTCTTTTCTATTGCTTACCTTTGGTATTATAGTTTTATTTAGTTACAATAATAATATGCAATATACTCTACCTACCTGAATTCTAATTTTACCGCAAAAGTTCAAGTAAATGCGATGAACAATGAACTTTGAAGTGTAAAAAAAGTGTTGTTCTTTATGTAATTTTTGTATATACTTAAAATAATTATGATTTCTTTTTCATGTCACATGAATATTGCATTATTTAATATTTACATTATTTAATAGTATCTGATTTTTATAATTGTACGTTTTCCTTAATAATACATAACAAAAAAAAGCATATGAGCAAATTACTCAATAATTATTACAAATTGACATCTTGTTGTTAAATTGTAATTCAACATATTCTTTATTCAAACATAATAACGATATATTTTCTTTAGATAATAAAATACAATAAACTACATACAGATTGTTTACAAAAAATATTATTCAACATCCGTAATAAAAACTGCTCAATAAAGTTTGCACTGTGTTGTAAACAGCTTTTTATATTAAATGCTATGAGTTATGACTTTAATAATATACTTACTCATTCTTAGGTCACGGACAGAATAGAAACACTTAAAAGAACACCACGAATATTCACAGATTATAAATATTAATTAAAATTTAAAAAAAAAACAGAAAAATGCACTAAAACTAGGTCCGTTTAAAGAAATCGACACTTAAGACTTTTATTTCAAAATTAACCGTCACGTTTACGCGTAAATTTAAATATTATTCATTTAAACAGTGGTAACGCCATAATTGAATAACTATAGATATTATTTAAATAATAAATATAAATCACTGTTTTAATAGAATGTCGTATTAGGAGCAAGTTTTCGCCGCGGACGATAACGTCTGCAGCATTCGCAATACGACAGGAAACTGGCGGGAAATCTCATAATGGCGGGAATGCCGAACACGAGCGCAGCATCCCGTGAAAATATTTAATCTGTATGTTATTCCTTTTCTTTTGTCCAAAAAATAACAAAGTAAACATTTTAATCGAATACATATATGTAAGTATATTTTTTAAATTCGTTCTCCAATAGTATTTATTTGAAATTCCAATTGAACTCTTTAGATATTTGAATGAATAAATGAGTTTTGCTATATAACTACTTGTGTTATCTAAATAGTAGTCAATTTAACTTTATAATAAGCTGAGCCAGTCGAAAACTTATTCCGCTTTAGAGAGCATTGCTCTAAGGTGAACTTGGTTCAACGGCCGTAAATTATTAAGTGAGATTTTACAGATTTTTAGACATCGCTAGTACAAATAATACAATCATTATTAATGATACTGTAACAACGTAATATGACAGAAGAAAATATTTATATAATGAATATGTAATTAAGAAATATAATGAAGAATTGATGTTGAAATTGTAATAATGTATTAAAAAATTCAAATTAAATAATTCCATTGTTTAATTTCAACGTCTCTATGTAGGTAGAGAAGAAAGTACTTATTCGTTAACTGTTTTAGATTTATATGCTTAATATAGAAAAGGCATAATAATAAAATATATTGTTATAAAAGTTTTTAAGCGAGCAACAAACGTGTTTCGAGATTTGTGTTTAAAAATAAATGCTTTATCTCCATTTGGTCATTATTAGCGCGATATTGGTCATACTATAAAAATGACTATAACAAAAAAGATGTCACGTAAAATTGGTATTATTTTTCTAAATCGCCGTTGTGTCTAAGAATAAAATAGCGAATTCAAATCCTCCTCGAATAGAAAGGTGCCTCTTTGCCTCATAAAATTCTTTGCGCATATCGCTACAGAAAAGACAGAAAAAAATTAAGAACTTAATGTTAAGACACTTTGTTCTCGATCTTTCGCACATTGCCATTGCGTGTTAGGTGGCGATACTCAATGTAGCGCTTTGCTTTACCAGCTAGGGAGCCAAAAGAAAATTGAATATATTTTCAAAGAGTTTATTTTGCTTAATTGAACAGGCCAGTCAAGCTAGGCCAACCACAAGGATATGACTGTAAACGTGACAGGTTATAGGTTCGATACCCGCTTGCGACAATAAAATATTTAATGTTTTCATTTTCTTGCTCTGGTAAAGCTCGGCGTTGAGTTCCGCCACACAATACGCAATACCTCTGGAATTCAGCGAAGAAGTGGTAACGGCAGTGTCCTATTGAGAACGGAATGAGTGAAACTTTAATACTAGGTTCCCAAGTTCCTAGGTAAAAACAATAATAGTAACATTTTTAATATTAACTAACAGAACAAAATAAGATTAATTCCGTAACTTATTACATTTAAATCTTCAATTCCCATTAACATTCCATTTATTTCTCTAAATTGAGAACTTACATTTTCTTCGATTTGTGAACCATGTTGCGCAAGTTCGCTCAATAATTTATTGTATCTACGTGAAGACACCATTAGGGGTTTCAAGATTTAGTACTGAACTGATTACGCATTCGCCGGTATGATATTGTGCTATGGTGCAGGCGTTGGTTGTGGATTCGATTACCACTAGAGTAAATAAAATCCAATCAATTTCGCACACCGCAGGGTAGACAGAGGGAACCTAGTGTTAAGACACTCCGTTACCCTCTTTCTGCCAAATGTTTCGAAGCGAGTTGAGTAGCAGAACTCAACGTCGGGCTTTAGTAACGATGTTAGAGCGAAGAAATGAAAATGTTAATAAATAAGATTTTAACGGTGAAGAATGATAATTATAATAATAATTGTTTTAAGTTCATGTTATTTAATAAATACTTTTTCTATGACATAATAAATATGAGATTAATTTAAATATATCAAAATAGTACAGCGGTAAAATCCTAGCAAATAAATTTATACAATCCTACTACAGTTACCAACCAACAAAATAAAAATTAAGCGACTCGACGAAGTAAATTGTGCTCAACTAGCACGTTTAAATGCTATAAATAAAGAATTGAATGAATTGAAAAATTAACGAAAAAGTGAAAATGTATTTTAAAATTCTGAAACTATTTTACAATTTGATAATTTTGTGGCTGAGTGGGACAGCGTCTTACAGTAAAAACAAGGATGCTAGTTTGATTAGCACTCAGGAATCCTCTGTTTTTGGATTTCTCCGATTTTTCCCTATAAGATTAATATATATTTTTTTCGCGACAGCGGAGGGGATCCTCTACGAGTTTGGAACCTCGTATTCGGGTTGGGACGAAAATCTTCAGTGCTCGCCTATACTCTTGAAGCAACCTACGTATAAAATTTCAGGGTTCTACGCCGTGTAGCTCCAGCTGTGCGTTTTGTGTGAGTAACTTCCGGTACCCTACAACATTGGTTCTAAATCCTCTCGTAAACTAAGACTTGTATAGTAGAATCTACTAAAAACATAACAACGCCTTTAATTTGTAGGCGAGTTGGAAATAAATTAAGCGATTCGGTGCTGACTCGACAAGTGTCGTACGAAACTTCACTAATGGCCCGGATTTTATCTTGCAGATATATTTTGAAGGGAATAAAGTGTTCAAACATACTTGTAGGAAAATTCTGTATTTTGAAATATTCTAATAAAATACAACCTATATGACAAAGTTGCTCATTTTTGAACGATGGGAGAGATTGATTGATTGAGACGGTTGTGGAAAGACGTATTGCTGCCGGTAACAGGATTAAAGGTGCCTTGGCTGCATTCATGAGACCGCGAAACATGAGCACAGCTGCACGTTTGGCCATACACAATGCAGTGTTGGTACCGATGTTGTTATACGGCAGCGATACGTGGGTATTACAGAAGAAGAATGAAAGAAAGATGAATACCGTGGAGACGTGATCTCTTCGTAGGATATGCGGAGTCAGCTTAGCTGATCGAATCCGCAATGAAGAGGTACACAGAATGGCAGGTACTAGCGAGGATGTCACGATGAGGAATGAAGAGGAACATGCTCAGCTGGTTTTTGCACGTCGAACATTGAATGATGAAAAAATGGCAAAAAAGATTTATAATCGAAAAGAGACTGGTAAGAGAGGTAGGGGGGGACCTCGGTTGACCTTTGAAAACATATTATCAAAGATACTAAGGAGGAAGATCACGTCAATACAAAGAGGTTGATGACATTGGACGAGGCGAAAGAGGTATGTAGAGACCGTAGCGTTTGGCCTCCATTTTTTCTGACTACCCCGCTAAGTATAAAGCGTGAAGCTAAGTAAATTAAATATAAATACAAGTATTTATTTACGAAAAGCCACAACATTTCCGATACATGCTCTTTCCAGATTCATTTTTCGATAATTTTGGACAAAAGGGAGAACTGAGTGATTAATTTCTCTGTCCTTTGGAATCTTTTGAAACTATTATGATCAAAGATTAATCGTTTAGCATCATTATTAGCAGCAATTATTCTTATTATAACGTATGACAATCTTCGATTTGTTTTACAAAAGAAAGTGAAATAAGTTTAGTGTAAGTAAATGAAACTTAATTCCAAGAGAATAACAAAATAAATAAAACAGAAAGAAGTACTTAAAAGTAGATAGCGATAATTGAAAAGTTAAAGAACACATGTTTCCTCATGACATTTGAACACACGTCGCCGTCGCAACAAAGTGAACTAGCTTATATATACTCTTCTCAGTTCTCTTCTCTTTGTTAAATGTTCATTCGACGATTCAAAAGTGCTTATAAGAGTTTATTTGAATAAAGAATATTTTGAATTTTTTGAGTATTTTTCCTGTTTAAATTGCTTATAGTATTAAATTTTCTTTTGTTTAGGTCATGTCGCCGATTTTTAATATATATACATATATTTTTACAGCTTCATACTATATCCTGCATAAAGCAGGGTAGGCAGAGGAAATCTAGTGTTAAAACACTCCATTCCCCATTTTCAGCCGAATTCTAGAGGTATTGCGGTGAGTGGCGGAACTTAACGCCGCGCCATACCACAATAGCGATGAAATGAAAATGTTAAAGATTTATTTCTTTAAGTGTTTGTGCGCCACGGCTGGCTGCCACGACGTTATTAAGTAATTATATAATTTGTAGTTCTTGAAATCGGTTCTTTATAATGAACTTTTTTATAATAAATAATAAATATAAATTTAGTTTTTTATATATGGCGGCTTATATCACAATAAATGCGTATCTCGACACTGAAATTTTTATATGTTTTTCTAAAAAGTATTTTTCTTCCCCATAGTGTAGAATAACATTTTAAAAATTAAAAAAAATCTATACACATAATATATACTTGAGTGTTCTTTTTATTTTTGAAGACTATGTCGATTTATCACGTGCTCTCTGTAGAATAGCTATCGGGGTGACACGTATTCTCTAAATACAAAGATTGATCGACAAAAATGTATCTGAGAAATTGCAAAGTACTCTTTTCTAGAGTTCCTTACTATGGGCCGTTATCCGTTTGTCTGTTGATTGCAGTATCTAGTCTGTGTGGGACAGTGTCGACCCGTGACCGCAAAGTGTTCAATCGTAAAAGTAAAAAATCCGCTTGAATAGTTTCCCGCACACAGCAGGGTAGGCAGAGGGAACCTAGTGTTAAGACACTCTGTTCCAGACTTTCTGCGGAATTCTTAAGGCATTACGTATTGAGAGGCAGAACTCAACGCCGCACTTAGCCTTGACACCAGAGCGATGAAAATGGAAATATATATTTAAGTAAATATTTCATCTCCTCGAGTGGGGATCGAACCCACAACCAGTCGATTTTACAGTCACACTTCGTGCCGCTGCGCCACGACCAGCGCAGCGGATACTCATCTTATTATGGAAAATTATATTTATATCACAGATATAACTATTGTTCTTTCGTTTATTTCGGCAAAGATTGAGATAAATACCTACATAAATAAATTAATTTAAAGGTAGTCAATTCTTGTAATAAAAATATATATTTTTTACTATTTCGTAATAAAAAAGTATTTTTCAGTAAAAAGTATTTAACATGTAGGTAATCTAGGAGCTAGCTCTATAAAACTTTCAGAGATTGTTCAACACAAATACCAGTAGTTTTTAAAATTATTTGTAGATAAAAATAAACAGGCTGGCACAAAACGGCGCTGAGTTCCGCCACTCAACATGCAATGCCTATAGAATAGGCGGAAAATGGGAAACGGAAGTATTTTAATGGCAACAGAGTGTCTTAACACTAAGTTACAATTTCACTTCTAATAGTTGTATAATCATGAAACTTGGCAACTATATGAATTATATGTAGATTTGATGACAACATAATATTATGGTACCATTGAGCTGGTTTGATGATGGAATGGTCCATGGGACCTTAGATTGCCCATTAGTAAACATACAGAGTTTCTATAAGCGATAACTACTTACTTATCCGATTTTTTAATATATTTTGTTAAAAAAAGTGTTTTTAATTTTTTAAACCCCTATGAATTTATTAATTTTACTTTTAAGTAGATATTAACAGCTAGCTAACTTATAGCTAATGTTAAAAAGACACGTTCCAATTACGCCACAGAAACACATCCACACACTATAATAAATAACTAGTGACAATATAAAGGCACTCAGTTAGATATATTCGCTTGAATCAGTGCTCGTAGCGGTGTAAAACATGTTTTACAGTAAGTTATCGTATATAAAAACTTAATTCACACCTTAGTGAACGTTATAATATATTATACTACTTTTATATATTATATTTATATTAAAATTATAAACCTGAAAGAATAATTTTGTATTCGGTAATCCATAGTACAAAACGTTCAATCCTACCAATCATATGCAATGTCTTAAAAGTAGGACAGGAAAGTTAGGAACGGAGTGTCTTACTAGAATCGTTCTGCTCTACTATTTGCGGGATACAGCGTGAAGCTAAAAAGATTTATAAGTCACTTTTAACTAGAAACGACTCCTGCACAAGTAAAATTAGAAGGCAACGCATCTTTCCACATACAAAGATAACCTAGCTTCGAATGTTCATAGAAGTTCGTACAAATTCGTAATTTAATTTCGTGAGAGTCGAACAGAATATCCCGAGGCGAGGTTTATTTTCTAAACAGGTGTTTCTGACACTGTAAACGACGTTGAACACGATTAAGCCTGTAAGCTATATTTGAATATGTATTATACTAAAATTAGCTTTTTGCAATAATGTAGATTAAAATTATTTAAATAGGAATCCGTTGAAGATGAAATTATTAATGTCACAAAGAATATAGGGTAAATATATAGTAAAAAGCAAAATGAAAATAATGTTTTAATATTGTACACTTGATGCCAGTCGTGGCGCAGGGGCACTAAGTGTGACTGTAAAACCGACTGGTTGTGGGTTCGATCCCCACTAGAGGCGATGAAATATTTACGTAAATATTTATTTCCATTTCTTCGCTCTGGCGTCGAGGCAAATTGCGGCGTTTAGTTCAGCCATTTAACATGCAATGCCTCCAGAATTCGGCAGTAAGTGGGGAACGACGTGTCTTAACACTAGGTTCCCTCTGCCTACCCTGCTGTATGCAGGATACAGCGTGAAGCTTAAAAAAATATATATTCTACACTTCCTAACCTACCAACTTCTAAAGTCACTAGTTTCATGTGTACGTTGTTTGTCAGTCACTCACAACAGAAGTTTTATTTGTCATTCTTAGTAAAGCCAGATTGTCCAGATTGGAAATATACATATCACAAAAAAATATAATAATAATATTCAGTTAAAATACGAATATATAAAAAAATATATAAGTAAATGAACACCCACAATCATCATTGTCAGTCGGACGATACTTTCTTACAGCATCTCGATAACGTTATTTTGCTTCGTTCGAACCAATTAAATAAAAAAATAGGCTGTCAGATTATTTATTATTAAAACTATAGTAGTAAATGTGACAGCATTGGTAATTTATAAACATATTAATCGTAAAAGTATATGTAAAACTTCAATATAAGTACAAAACAGTACAACTACAAGAATAAAGTTATCTAAGAGATTTACGACATCGATATCAATAAACCGCTAGGGGACGAATACTAAAATCTAGATCTTTTTACAATTTATTTTCTTGGATGGAATCCAAGAGCAATCGTTTGGAAACAAGTAACATTTTTCACCTGCTATGCTAAATAAAATCGCTGGTGTCTCTTACACGGAGGAACCATTACACTATTGTATGTTGAGCATCCGTTGAGTTGTGACAAATATCCGTAATACTCTGTTAAAATAGTTGAAAAAAAATATTATTTCATTATTATTATTTTTATTAGCTTCATGCTGATTCCGCTTATAGGGTAGACGGAGGAAACCTAATGTGAAGACACTTCGCTCTCCCGTTTCCGCCCAATTTTTCACGATATTGCATGCAAAGTGGAGGAACTCAACTCTGCGCTTTTCCTTCTTACCGGGGCTTATAAAAAAACTATCTTTCGAGTTGAAATCGAATCCAAAACTGCCGCTGCGCCATGATTGCCTCAAAATAAAGATAAGAAAAAAGAATATTAAAAAATATTTTATAGAAGCCTGAAATGTAGTGACTAATTGTAAACGCGATGGCTGTGAATACAATTACAACCCCGAAAAATGTTTGTATTTAAATTTATTTTCAATTTCCCGTTCTAGTCAATGTACCAATGTATGTAATGTAATGTTCGACTAGTACCACACTGTACAAAATTATTCGAGAATATTTATACCACTAATTCGTTACGTTATTACTATAAAAAATATTATTAAAAAAACATGAATAGGTGAAAATATTACATAAATTAGATGTAGGTACGAATATACAGATTTTACTAACTATTTATTTTTTTATTTCGATCCGATAAATTTATGCAACCGGGATTTTCGGGAAGATAAATATAAATATAGTTCTTTTTCTTTTATAGTTCTCTTCACACAAATTTTAGATATATTGCGTATAGAGTGGCGGAACTCAACGCCCCCAAACCCAATTCATTCTCGCGAGTACGAATCGAACCCACAAGCATCGCGTTTACAGTCAGACGCTGTGTAACTGCGCCACGACGGCGTCTATATAATTCATACCCTAAAATAGGTAGCTAAAAATTTTCTTACCTGTCTTTTATTATAATATTAACAAAAAAAAGGATTATAGGATAACAGTAATTTTTAAATTTGTTTTACAAGCCCAAGGGCCAGTTTCACCAGTTACAAATAAAGTTTCAGACAGTTATTTAATAATTAATACTATCTTACAGACAGCATGAAAATACAAAATAGCTATCTTCCTATATTTTCCAATATAATAATTTTCTTATTAAAACATTTATTACATTAAAAACATTTATTACATTTAAAATGTAAATCTCTATATATAATGAGACAGTAAAAATATTTTGTCTGTACATTTGGTAATTTTGACTGAAATGGATTTTTTCGAATTTCTTGTGTCTGTCTGTCTTTCGATACGTATGGTCACATTTTTCTCTGAAAGTACTGAACCGATTTATTTGAAAATTTCACCAATTGCTTTGTTTTACCTCAACTAACTAACTAACTGAAGTTGGGTTATCAAAATCGGTTCATTAAAAAAAAATCGTCATTTGAATGAACTCAAGGCATTAGTTTGACTGCGAATGTTATATAGCAATCGCGCTGGTAAGATTCTTGGCCAAAGAATGACATTCTAAACGTCTCGGTTATATGACTGTTGATGAAAATATATATTTTTGAAGCACTATTATACAATATTTTATACAATGAAGTAAACAAAATGATACAATAAAGTAAATAAAATTGAATTGTTAATGGAGATTATCATCATAAATCATAACAGTTAAGTTTAAGTCGTAATTAATTCAACACAGAGATGAAGAACGATTTGATCGTCAAGGAAACATCAAGTACAAACATAGATTTTTGGTTTGTTCCTTCGTTTTAAATAAATCTATATAAAAATGTCTAAAACATCCTATCTACGTGTACACTGTAATCTAATAATATATGTAACTAATTTAAAAACTGTAAAGGAGTTAATATGCAGTCATTACAGTTATTTTACAAAGAATATTATGAATCCTTACCCAAATGAATAATTTAACATTTAAGGTTGTTTCCGAAGTAGTAAATTAAATTATTCACTGACATCAGCACACTTAAGGGAGTTTTAAAATTATGATGAGACTTACATAACATAGATAAAAAGAACGTAATGTTACAAAAATATATACGTATAATAAATAATTAGCTTTATGTGTATTTTAAAAAAAAAAAAAATTTATAAATATCAAATATCAACATTGGTCGTATTTTTTAATTCAAAACAATCAAAAATTCTTATAGAAATAACGATAATGTAATAAAAAAATAACATTAGAAGTCATTATAGTCGTCAATCAATTCTGTTTATTAAATCAATAATCATGAAGTTTCAGCGGGCCAAGCCGCGAGCGGGCTGCTAGTTACGAATAAGTATGTAAAAATGAAATGCTTGTGTCAATTGTGTATCTCGTGGATATATTGCAGCTCGAGACCTTTGAAACAAAAAATTATAGCTTATCTGGCAGTTAAGGCTGTCAAGGATTTAATCAGCCAGTGGTAAAACTAGCCTATAAAATTTGAAACAAGTAAAATAATAAATAAAACTACATTTAATAGTAATCATTGTAATTCTCCACAATTGTTTATAATAATTTTGGCAGATGGCGTCCCACTCTTGCTTCCGTACCTCTCCATTTTCTTCAAAACGTCCAAACCGGAAATAACGTGGCCGAAAACAACGTGTTTATTATCTAACCAATCAGTCCTGCAACAGAAAGAAACATAAATACTTACAATACGGTCGACAGTCGTGACTCCCCTTAAGTTAATCTGTAGGTTGCTGTGTATGTTGATTTACTTTATTTTTGACACTTTGTCCTTATAAAAAACAAGATGGATATATTTTAATCCTACAACACAATATTCTACACTCTTCAAGAACAGTTTTTTTGACATACATATTTTGGTATAATGCGTACATTATGTATACTCAATGTATGAATTATTACTACATACTTAATTTATTTATTATTTATTTTATCAATGTATGAATTTTAATAGCAGATACCTTACGTACCGATTAGGTATCTACGAAATACTGCTGGGATTAGTACTCAAAGGTAATTATTACAAAAACCCTCTTTTCAGAACCATCCAAATGCACTGTATATATTTTTAAGCAAGAAAAAAGGTATTACAAAAATTTACATGTAAATGTCTTGTATTTACAAGAAAATCTGATAATAGCAGAGCAAAAACAAAATTATTTTTTTAAAGTAATAGTACAATATAAGCCGCAATGGTAAAACCAAACAACATTCGAGTACATACAACAAAAGTTGGCACTATTCCAACTAAGCACATTTTATATAAATATTTTGTTTACTTCAGGACACAGCTGGTACTTATACCGCCGCAATTTTATTTAAAAAAAAAATCTCAACATTATACAGTAGTAATAAAATTTCTATTTAAAAGTCACGTCTTAGCTAAAACTATAATTTATAAGATTAGATATTTATTTATTTATTTACATACATTTTTATTATACACCTATTTATTATTATTATTTTTAATAGTTTATTGAATTAAATTTTAACATGCAATTAAGTATAACCAAAATTGAAAGAAATTTTGGTTATACTTAATTATAATAAAAATAATAATTATAAATTTGAATAAAATGATAAAACTTCAACAACAATTTATACCAACTGACTATAATTCGTACAGCTTTAAGGGAATATAAAAAAACACTACATACACAATCTTTTCTACTGAGAGAACACAGAGAGAAACTAGTGTCAAGACACTTTATCCCAAATACGATACATTACGATACGAACTTAACGCCGCGCCTTATCTCAACAGAGCAACTAAACTAAATATTCCTCTGAGCTTGATTGAAACCCATATCCATCACATGACAGTCCGACTCTACTTTTTAAACTTAACTCATTTTTTTTTTACAATTCTAAACTGTTATTCCACGCTTAGGAAAGAAAAATACATTTAATACTAACTTTAATACTAATTTGGATGGTTTCCAAGGGGTTCAAATTCGATTATGTTCAAAATTATTATATGTTTTCTAAAATACTTTAAACTAAATACATATTTTAAAAAATCTCAAACTCACTTAGCAGTACACAAAAAGAACTGTGATCCATTTGTATTGGGTCCTGAGTTGGCCATACTCAATATGCCGGGTCCAGTGTGCCGCAACGTAAAGTTCTCATCTTCAAACTTCCTCCCATATATAGACTTGCCACCCGTTCCATTATTATTTGTGAAGTCACCACCTTGACACATCTGTGTGTTGCTTAGGAAATTTATTAGTTTTATATAAATCATATGGTTCCCTCTGCCTGCCCTGCTGTGTGCAGGATAGCTGATAATGATCTTTATATGAAACATTCTATACATATCAAAATAAAATTGTAACTAACATAACTAATCACTATTCATACATGGGAGGTATATGAAAGTGTTATTAGAGTAAATATCACACTAAATATTTTCTAATACTTAAATATAATTAAAATTAAATCAGCTTCATGCTATATCCCGCACACAGCAGGGTAGTAAGAGGGAATTTAGTGTTAAGACACTCCATTCCCTACTTTCTGCCAAATTCTGGAGGCAATACTTGATTTATGCTGCATACAGCAGGATAACACAATCAAAATTCTGCCATGCTTTATCTTACCAGATAAGAACAAAAGTGGAGATTAAACCCACAATGATTCTATTGAATTATACCACTCAGTCAAAAAATAAAAATGATATTTCAAAAAGGATACAAAATCAGGAATGATTCTATGAAAACTGCTCCCCTGGTAACCAAAACCCTTTTCATGTGTGCACAGAGATCTAAAGTTTTCAGCTGTTTTCGGCACTATGTCAGACCTTAGCATCATAATTATCCTTCCAATTTCTTGTTTGCCGACATTTATATCGAAATATACTTGTGGATTTTTCTTTTTCTCTGTTGAGATTGTGGATGTCTGAAATAAGTAGTTATTTATTATTTATTTAACCTACTTTTAGGGCTACCATAGAGCAATGACAGAACAACGGCAAAATAATGCCTGACTGTAAACACTAACATGTGCAGTTTCAACTCAAGGGTATAATTGAGGCTAATTTCCCCACTCTGGCAAGAAAAAGTATGCTCTGGCAATACAAAATATCAGAATATGACAGATCTCCACTTGGGAGAACAAATAATTTTGATTACTCCATTCTGAAATGCAGTAAGTACTGAATTGGGCAGACAGAATCCTAGAATGTCTTGGTACTCCTTACTGTGCTATATGCCAGATACAGCTTAAATAATTATAAATACATCATTTAAATACAAAATTATAATTACAAAAGTTAAAAAAAATATTGCATTAAAACAATATTTTTATATCAAACTTGTTTAATATAAACAATCTTACTTCATCTGTCTCCATTTTTTGACTAGTATCCTCTGTATCTTTTTCTACATTCAGAGTTTCACCAGCATGTTTTTGTAGCCAACTATCTTCAGTCCAAACTGCTCGCGTACAGCCCTCCTTAATTCTTTGTGGCGCAGCAATATTTACCCTAATAGTACGGCCAAACAATTCTGAGTCATTCTAAAAATTAAGATTAGTTTATGCTAAGTACTATACTTATTTAATAAGAAAATGCACTAAAAATTACATAATATATTGTATAAGGTAGTAAACAAACCGCGTACATATTAAATACAGTTTAAAGCATTTACACATACAAAACAAAACATTTTAAAACAAACTAAATTCGACAAAACAATTAATACCATGTTATCAATAGCCGCTGCAGCATCTTCAGCGTTCTCAAATTCAATAAAAGCGAATCCTCTATGCTTTTCTGTCTCATAATCAAGAGGTATTTGAACATCAACAAGATCACCAAAAGGTACAAAAGCTGCATTTAACACTTTTTCATCGACTTCCTCCGCTAGACCACCTACATATATTGTTCGCTTTGAATTGGGCTTGCTGGCCATGATTATTATATTTATTACTATAACTTATTTAAAAAATCAAAACAATATAGTTAGTTTAATTATATTTCGGTGGATATTCAAATTCTAACCTAAATTTGAATGTTTGACATATTAGTTGTTACCATAGACAACACATTATAAGGAAACGTCTAAGTCACAAGCAAAGTTAATATCGTTCCGTAATCAATTAATATATTATACTACAAACCAAAAAAAATTATATATATTTTGATTGATTTATTTATTTTTTTATAAACCTACACATTTTAATTTATGGTATCCTAATTAATATTATAAAAAGGCACAAAATATTTTAGAAAGTACAATGTACTATAAGAAAACTAACTATAATTTTCAATTGAAATAATTATGCGTAATAGTCTCTATGTGCCAAAGTCTTATTATAAATGGATATAATTTTATACTCGCGATCCCGTTCAAAGATTTAATATTCTGTTACACGATTTATAGAATTAATATTATATATATATGAATTACATATATATGAATATTAAGCTACATATATATGATTTACATTCATGGTATGGATGTAAGTTTCAAAGTAGATTATTACATTTTCTTAGATGATACAATAATATATATTCTTCTATAATCATTCATTTGTTTTTATAATCATGACCTATCATTTTATAATTAAAGTAGATTTTGGAGTAGTTTGTTGTATAATTTCGTAAAATATTTTTTTTATTTGTGTTTGTGTCTACATAATAATATTATGAAATATTATTTAAATTTGATTGTAATAAAAAAAATACTATAGGTATTAGAGAATGGTAGATATTTTTTTAGTTCAGATATCCTTGTATCCTTGAATATTATTACATACAATAAAATCTAAATTTAGCATAAAAGAAATTATTTTAAAACAACATTAATCACTGAAATTGGACAAAAGAATGTAGAACGAAGAATCTTACCACTTGGCCAACTTCACTCCATAAGACTATATACAGAAAATGTGTGAAAAAAAGTCGTTTACGCTATTTCAACCTTGTCAGTCGTTTCCACCTGCAATTTACGACTAACATTATCGAAGATTCCAAAAGAAACGATAAATTATAGCAAAATAACGTTCAGGTAACTAACAAAAACCCCACATTACTTATGTAAAACATAATAAACTGTTGTCGTGAACAGTCCTCAATAGATAATTAGCAGGAGATCCAATGATAGTGTAAATTGACATTAGTGATAGCGAAGTGGAATAATCAGACAAACTCTACAGGTTTGGGCGGAAATGAAGTCGACGGTATATTAGTTGCCTTATTGATTAATCAACCGATTGATAATTTAGATGTACTTGTACACTTGCGTTAAGTGTACAGGATGAGAAATGGCGATGTATGAAGTGATTAGCATATTTATTTCTTGGTAAGTTTGTTCTCGGGCTAGATTCTTTTAAATAATACTTATATAATTTAAAAAAAACAATTGAAGTTTTATTCCACACTTAGGACAAATCAATACTTATTTAGAAAACGTATTATAATTTTAAATTGTTGCGGTTGAGTAAAAAGTATAAATATAAGTAAATGGAAAATATGATGACAATGGTTTTTTGGTGAACATTTCAGAAAATGTTAATTTTATTTGTTGTTTAAAAAAAAGTATACTTTTTCGATTATGAAAAATAGAACTTGGCAATATGATGATTTAATGGGGTAAACATAGTATATGGATATAATATAATTATTATTACAATTGATTTGCCTCTTCTGTACACGATAATTCTACAACAAAACTTTACGAGAATAAAAGATCAACAAAAATAGACATAGTGTACTAATAAATATTGTAACATTCAAAAATCATCAAAATATATTGATAAATTATTTCATACTATATATAGCATTCAAGAATTTACAGGAAATATTATTTAATGAAATTCACAAGTTAAATTAAGTTAATTGCTTATTTAACATTTTAAATTTTATAGATACAATAAAAATAAAAGCTTAGCCTTTATATTGATTTATTAATGAATATTGGATAAAGTTAAAGATGAATGCTACGGATGCAGCCGGATCTCCTGATATGAAATTAACCACCAATATGATTGATCATGTAAATACAACGATAAGATAGAAGACTTAAGTTAGTCAAGTAAAATACTTTTAAAATACCTGCACCAGTATTTTTTATATTTTTCACATAGTAAGACAACTCAACACACGATTTTTTCAACTTTTTATTTGGCACCCTTAAATACATTAACAGCGCCATCTAGTGACGAGTTGCAGAATTATTAATACCTTAAAAGTTACTTGCAAACTGCCGTACAACATTGCTAAAACTTTATTTATTACAAGAGTAATTTCTTACAGGATTATCCAAAAAATTACAAGCCTTTTACAATATTTGAAAATGTGTACATTATATAATACCGACAACACAGCAGGAAATCTTTCCATTTCACTTTGGCGTGTATCCATAAACAATTGGTTATTCACACAACCAGAACGATATACACCGTTATATTGTTTGTTTCTTTCTTTTCAAAAGCCACTTTTATTAGTTAGTTTGAACATCATTCACTTTTCTTGTTCTACAGGATTGGGAGAGAGAACCTAGTGCATGACTCACTTGGTTCTTAATTTTTCACGCATGCTCAATTTATTTGTAATGCTCGCTCATATCTGCGTGTAATGCGGCTGTTAACGCAATGATTCTAGGTTCGATTCCAACGCGATAGAATTAATTATTATTTTTTTTTAACATTTTTAAGTTCTAATTAAGAAAAGCGTGGAATAGTCCACACTTTTCTTAAAAAGTATTTTAATATTTTCATTTCCTCGTTTTGGCAACTACACAAAGCGCGACATGGGGGTTAGCCAATCAATGAACGAAATATCTCTAAAATTGGGCGAAAAGAGAGGAACGGCCACTTGGGTAACTCTCCATCCTCTCTACCTACCCTGCGATATACAACTATAAACTAAATAATATATATTTTTTTATAATATATTCTTATTGCATTTTTATACAATTTTATTTTCTGTTTTCCCTGATCTCACCCACTGGTTCCCTGCCCACTGTGCTATAGTTATGCTGGGTATGCACTATAACGTATGAAGCCATTTTAACTTAATCATTTTGATATAATTAAATTAAAATAAGACTAATTTTACATTATGAACGTGTATTGTATGTACTACAGGACATTGTGAAAGTAGAACATAAAGGAGATAGCCATAAAGATATAAGTACCTACTTTCTATCAATTAATTAGAGTTAAATAGTCTCGAGGTCCACGAAAGCGGATATTAGTCTATTCCTTATGATGTAGATATAAAAGTCGTTATTTATGTTTAAAATTTTAAATTGATAGGAAGAATCAATAAAATAGATAATATAATTAATACAAATCCTCGTTTTGTCACTTTCACTCAATACAATAAAAATGTTTGGTTGTTTCAATGTTTATTAGCGTTAATATGCTGGTAAATATTAGCTTCACGCTGTATCCCGCGCACTGCAAGGTAGGTAGACGGCACCTAGTGTTAAGACACTCCGTTCCCCACTTTCTGCCGTTGGTAAATATGGTAAATATCCTATATATAATTATGTTTTTATTTGTTATTGCACAGATTATTGTGTATCAAAATGTATATTATTAACAGTACAATATATAAGCTTCTTAAATAGATAGGTTGCAAAATATTACAAATTATATAAAGTTTTAATATATGAAATTCATGGGTGCGAAGGAACAAGCTATATATAATAATCAACAGTTTTAAGGGGGAATAGATGAAATAGAGTATCACTCAGTGAAGTATATAGTAGTATCACACATCAGAGTACACAGAGGGAGCCTAGTGTTAAGTCACTCCCTTCCCGTTTTTCCGCCGAATTCGTAACATGCATGTTGAGTGACAGTGCATTTTCATTTAGACCTTTAAATATTAATTATCTATATAATACTCCGTTTTACCCTTTGGATTCGGAACCTTAACAGAAGATGAACTTTCATTGATAAATTTTTTTGTAAGTATATATATATATATATTTATATATATATATATATATATATATATATATATATATATATATAAGGGCACTTCGATCTCACTTGAAATAAGTTACGAGGCCCTTGTGCCGCAGGGGCACAAGGGTGAAACGCGACTGTTTTGGGTTCGATCCCCACTCGTGAGAAATAAGTATTACTTATTAATATTTTCATTTTTACGCTCGCTACTCAACAAGTCACAAACACAATACCTCGAAAAATTCGGCAGAAAGTGCTATATGTCGTATATAGAATGATTAAAAAACCGAACGTGAATAAAGTAAGTTAAGTTCCATGGACATTGTCATGGTTCTAACCATTTTATTCTTGTCACAGTCAATCTTCGCAATACAATATGAAACATCAATCATAATTTATGTTTAGCAACTGTACATTTACTGTCTCTGTGAAGAAAATTGTACAATTTATAAAAAACTAGTTGCAATTTCTCACTTTTTTTGGTTTAAATAGATTTTATCACATATTATTTTTATTTCAAGTTGTATCTTTCAAAGTAGGCAGAGGGAACCCTGCCGCCCTGCAACGAACTGTATCCCAGTAAGATTTCCCACTTTTTACCAATTTTTTGAGGTATTTGTGGTTTACGGAACTCAACGCCGCGCTTTGGCTCGTTGCCAAAGGGATAAAATAAAAATATTAAACATTTCATTCCCCTTAACTCGAAAAAAAATAAAAAACTTCAAAATATTAATTTAATTGTTGATAGTATCTACAATGAATGAATATATTTAACATTTATAAGAAACCACGCCTCAAATGAGTTTATATTAAAGTATTTGTTATTTCATCTTGTCATAGTTTCACTGAGTATCGAAAAACACATTTAGTACGAGCATAATTTTTAGGATCCCGTACCTTTTAAGGAAAAAGGGAACCCTTATAAGATCACTTTGTTTGTGTCTGTAATCTGTCTGTAAAAAACATATTAACTAAAAAAAATTATTTCTTATTTCAACACTATAAACGGAATCAAAATTGATAGGTTACTTCCGGTTAACCTACAGTTATGAAATTTAGCACCTAGCATTTACAAGTATCACTAGTTTAGGGAAAAATCTGAAAACTACATATACATTTGTGATTAACTCCTAAAAAATATTAACCTTAAAAGGGGTACAAAATTTGATATTAAAGCTATGAACTGTCGTTCAAGTGAGGTGAGAAGATCAGATGAAAGTGCTCTGGCTTTAAAAGGGAGGCAAAATTTAGTATAAAAGCTGCTAGTTCAAGTAAGGTATCAGATCAAAGAGCTCTAGCTAAGCTTCGCCTGAATTTCAGAAAAAGTTCGAGACCTCCAACTTTAGACGGAACCCTCAGTGGGCGAACTTGATTCACACTTGTCTGATATTTTTTTATTTTATATTTATATAAAGTTTCTTTAATATCATTGAATATTTTTTGTGTTCATGCTTTTTTTTTATTTCACGCAGTATGGCTAGCAGAATAAATTAAATTTAAGTAATTGTAAATTAAAAAATATCAGCTTCCGCACACAGCAGTATTTATTTAAGTTCATATTTCCATTTCTTCGCTCTGGTGTCGAGGCAAAGCGCGGCGTTGAAATCTGTCACTCAACCTGCAATACCTCCAGAATTCGGTAGAAAGTGGAGAACAGAGTGTCTTAGCACCAGGGTTCCTCGGCCACAGCAGGGATGCTGTATGCGGTTTGTACGTTATTTTTAATGACAAGTATTTATAGTGTGTGTTGTGTCAACAAGAATATGGCGATCGTTAGTAACCGCAGCGTAAAACATGTTTATTTCTAACTACGTTACTAAAAGATTCGCCGCAACTGCTATCACTAATTGGCAGAATGATTATAAAAGTAATACTAAAACAAACACAAACCATAGGTACAATAAAGTTTTAAAACTGATTATTTTTAGAGTTCCGTAACTTTTAAGGAAAAAAGGAACTCACTTTGTTGTCCGTCAGTCTTTCTGTCTCAAGAGCCTTTATCTCAATAACACTTGGAGATATCGAGTTCAAATTCAAATGATACACTTAAATCTACGGTTCAAATCTATGAAATCAAAAAATTATTGCTACATTTACTTAAAAAAAGATATGGCCGTTTATATCGCAAAAAACTCTATAAAAGGAATCAAAATTAATAGGGTACTTTCGGTTAACCTATGATTATGAAATATGACAGCTAGTATTTACAGGTAGTTCTATTTACAACTAGTTCAGGAAAAAATAAAAACTAAAAACTATACATTTGTGATTAAGTCCTAAAAAATATTAACCTTAAAAGAGGCGCAAAATTTGGTATTAAAGCTATGAACTATCGTTCGAGTGAGGTGAAGAGACCAGATGAAAGTGCTCTGGCTAAGCTAAACTTGAATTTCAGAAAGCTCGAAACTATGTACGGAGCTCCCGATAGGCGAGTCCGACTTGCGCTTCTCCGGTTTTTCATATCACAGATTACTCACAGTTACATCTGTTCGAGACTGTAAACATGACAGGTTGTAGGTTTGGTTTCCACTCGAGGAAATGGAATATTTAATATTTCCATTTTCTTCACTCTGGTTTCAAGGCAAAACTCGGCGTTGAATTCAGTTAAGTCCACACGCAAAGCAAATGGAGAATAGAGTATCTTAACATTAGGTACCCTCTGCCAATTTTTTAGAATGCGGGATACAGCGTGACTCCAAAAAAAATGTCTATTCCATCTACAAAAACATCCATTGTTTCTAAGCATACATTTCTATTTCAATCTCCATTCTTCAATATTATTAGGAACTTCTTTTTTCAAATATTGATTTCAATTTGGTAACTCTTACACAACTCTCTTCCATCTCCATTACGTATCTTGACTTGGGAATGGTAAACAAAAAAAAGTATAATAAGACTATGTACTATGACTCGATATGTGAATGATGTTTCTTTGGTCAGTGTTGATGAAGCGGTCCTTCTTAAGTTGGATAAGCTCAGCTTGTTGTTATACATACTGTTCTCTTGATTGACGAACTAAGATTTTTTTTTACTATCTCGCTGTATCCTGCAAGTATCGGGAAAGGCAGAGAAAAGTACTAATGTTGTCGTTAATTAATAAGTTTAAGTAAGTCCAGATTATTGTACTTAATATGACAAAAGAATATTCAAAAATTATAAAGTTTATATTAAATAAGTTTCGTGTAATACTTGTTAAGAACACGTATAAATATTTGAACGTAGGGGGATGTGAATCCACATCCAATAATTTTAGGATTTTTCAGGAGGATAGATTTATTTAATATAATTTTAGGGATGGAACTCACAACCATTGCGTCTATTCGGCCATAATTAAGCAGAAAAATTACTATAGCAACATGTTCCTCGTGGCTCTTGGTCATTTTCTTTATTACTAAAAGCTGTACTCATTCTGGAGGAGCGGAGGGAGTAGAAGTACCCTTTTTATAAGTTCCATTCCATTATTTTTTCCGCTTGCTTTAACGCATTGGGAGTTCAGTAATCTCAGATCATCGTTGATTTATACAGCCAAAGTGTAAGAAAATTTTAATTATTCTTTGTTCAAATAGACTTTTGTTAGCACTTTTGAAATGTCAAATAAATTTGAAGCTACCACTGGCTTGGAAGGCAGTTCTGTTGCTTTCGCTGATAAAGGAAATATATATTTTTTATCTTTACACATAGCAGAAGAGGCCAAAGGAAACTGGCTAGCTAAAGTTAAGACACTCCATTTTCATTAAGACACTACCGTTTCCCACTTTCCTCCAAATTCAGGAGGCATCACATGTCGAGTGGCTGAACTCAACACCACGTTTTGCCTCGTTACCAGAACGAAAATATTAAATATTTCATTCCCCCGATTGGGAATCGAATCCCCGACAGTTGCATTGTGTGCCACGACTAAATAAAATACGACCTGTGCCCAACAATCCCAACAGCCGTATGTAAAACGAAGCCAGTATAAAACGAGCACCACGGCCGTTTCGCGTTACTCGCCCGCGCAAGGTCAAGTGCGAGAGTCATTGCTCTGCGCATCCTATCCTATGTGTATTTGTTGTCTTCACGAGGTGAGTGTTTCCCATGTATTTCCTGTGACATTTAATTTGGTTGGATATTAATTATTTTTTATATGTTTTTCGGGATGTTATATATAGAGTTTGATGTATATTTTTGTGTTGTATGTAGCGTTTTTTTTATTGAGTGGTAATAACTGTATAAGTGAGCTTTTTTTGATTTATTGTAAAAATTGTCGGTTTGTGATTAAATATTATTGAAAAATAGGTTTCTGTGTTAAAAAGCTACAAGTTTTAGTTTATCAAATATTTTTAAGTTAACTTCATTCATTCTTTTTTTTTAATTGGATGTTATTGTAATAATAGCAAAATAACATTGTAAATAAAAGTAACGATCTAATGTCCATTAAATTGGTTCGTTCGTTTAAAAATTATTTTTTAATTTTAAACTTAGATAATGTATAATTATTGAACATTATTCAAAATGCTCAATGCTCGTAATATAATAATTTAGCTTAGAATCAGTTGGATCCGATCTATAATATTTTATAGATATTATTTTTTTTTATTCATATCGCATATAGCAACGGTAGGGCTCTCCGTTCTCAGCTTTCCGCTTAAAATCTGAGGTAATCAGTGTGGAGAGCTGAACTTCAACGCCGCAGTTTGCATTTGTTACTAGAACGAAGAAATGAAAATAAATCATACACTTACTAAAGTGTATGATTTATTTTCATTCCCTCGTTCAAAATCGAACCTACAACTGTCACCGCCTGTGCGTGTGTCTCGCGGACCGATATAAAATAATTTATTTTAAATAAAAAATAAGTATATTTGAAATACTTTTTCATACATCAATACATTTCTATTTCGAAATAAGTTACACAATTTTCTAAGAAGCTGCACTCGAAACCTGTTCATAGTTTATACAGCTAGCAACAAAAGTTTTACATTATTTTAACCTTCAAAGAAAGGGTTTTAAGATCAGAATAGGGACTTGTGTCGACTACTGTACAAAATTAAATGAGACCTTGACTGATTACCATGAACTCAGAAGAGGCTTTCGCTATAGCTCTCTTAGTGTAATTTTTATTTATGTTTTATTACCAACATAAAAAGTCGTATTTTAAATACATACTAAAATGGAAGCTACGCGATGTATTTTTTTTCTTAACTAATATGTAATTCTCGGGCTATATAACATAAGTAAAAAAAGAAGCGAGACACTTTACGTATTATATTTACTAGTGGCCGTTTTCTCCTTTCCCCAAAATCGAAGTGATTGCATAAGATATTGCGACCTTTATGACATTATTATTTAAAGTAGAAAATATATAAATGCTTATAAAATAAATATTTCGTTTTTAAAAAGGCATTTTTTGTTGTCTGATATCTTACTTAATAATTGAACAGTGAAGAATGATATATACCCCATCCTTGTTAATTAATATTCAAATTTTATATTATCTATATGTATTTTAAAGTGCAGTAAAGAATATATATACTTATAATAATATATTATATTTTTGTGTGTGGTCATACAAGTAGCCATGCAAAAACATTAATTAGCTTCACGCTATATCCCACACACAGCAGGGTAGGCAGAGGGAACCTAGTGTTAAGACACTCCGTCCCCCACTTTCTGCCGAATTTTGGAGGCATTGCGTGTTGAGTGGCAGAACTCAACGCCGCGCTTTGCCTTAGAAACATAAATGTGTGAATAAATTTAAAAACTTCTTAAGTGCATATAAAAATTAATAAATTATAAATATTTTGAAATAACTAAACGATAAACTTGTGCTTTTCCGCAATTTTATTTTAGTATAATTTATTTTAATGACTTTTTGCGTAGTTAAACGAAATGAAGCTATACGGTTAATGAATGCCTTTACATACTTGAAAATATTTAAATAATTTTAAGATTAATAGTTAAACAATTTGTATCTATCTAATGTAATTCACAGGTTTGGGAGCAAAATCCTAATGTCATGTCAATTATTTTACGCTCCACTTATTTACTGAGGAGCTTAACGCCGCATTTTATTGTGTCATACCAAAATACATTTTACATAAAAAAATTAAACAATAATAACATAACATATAATAAAACAATTTAAACTTCATGAATTTAAACCCACAACCACCGTGTCAACTATGCACTTAGAGCGTGAACAATATTATCTACAGAATAATGTCTAAGTCAGTGTTATTCACGCAATAAAATATATTATGCTTTTCAGCAAACCCTCCCAGAAATGAGAATGCTTACGGTACACGTTGAACTTACGACCCATCATTAAAATATAGCCCATAGACTACCATAAATATGTAATGTATTATTATAATATATATATAATAATACGCCTTGAATATTATGAAGTAAAATAACGGAGACTGTCTTTGAAATAATAATATAAAGGTAGGTATTCGTTTTACAGCATTTAAATTTTACAGTTTATATTTTATATTTGGAGAAACTGGTTTTATTCTTTGTTTCCCAAGAATATTTGAAGACATTGCGTCTCGAGTAAGGCTTCCAATTTTATAGGCAAAATTCAATTTTAGTATTGCGGGACTGGGAATTTTGAACCTCGGGGGATCCCGGTATATATGGGGATAATATGATTGGACTAATAGTATATTGTGAGTAAAGTAGAAGTACTTATACATGGTGACAATATACGTTACGCCAACTTTTGCAAAGTAAAATCAAAATCGAATTTCGAAAACTCTTTATTGGTGATTGACACACTCGCGAGAGGTCCTTGTATACCTCTTCCGAGTCCCGAAAATCCCACGGGTCCCGCGCTCTTAGTCCCGCAACTCCTGAGATTGGAAAATAATGCAATACCTTTCGAGTGATGAAATTTAACGCCTTCTTTTAAAGAGGCCAACATGGCGCAGCAGCTCAGCGTCTTGAAACGTAACATATTGAGTTCGTACAAACAAACGTGGGACTACCACATGCCATAATATTGATATGAATAATTGAAAAACATATACATATACAAGAAAATCTCATTTCGCAATTATCACATTATCAATGTCATGGAGGTTCCATGACATTAATAAATGATTGTTAAAAAATGTCTGTTTGCCTGTGCGTTTGTTCACGCTAATCTCAATGCATCTATTTTCAATGCTTCTATTATCTATACTAAAGATATAAAGAAAGACAGCTTCACGCTGTATCCCGCACACTGCAGGGTAAGTAGAGGGAATGTAGTGAAAGACACTCCGTTCCCCACCTTCTGCCAAATTCCGGAGGCATTGCGTGTTAAGTGGTAGAACTCAACGCCGCGCTTTGGCTCGATACCAGAGCGAGTGAGAAATGGAAATATAAAGATATACAGTTTCAACTCAATTGTCTTTAAATGAATTTTATTAAATACAAAAGTAATTCAGATAAGTAAAAAAATAATTGAATAGTACAGGCGGGCGAAGCCGCAAGCGGGTCGTTAGTATAGAAATATTTGTTTACATCTCCACATTATTCTCACACCGTACCACCATTATATTTAATCTACCGTAAAGTTATTACAAATAACAGTTATGATGTCGTCAATCACAATGAAAAAAGACTGTTACATCTCATTTGGATTTTTTACTTAATTGATTTTGATGTGACTAACTCTTGAATACTTTTTATTCTTTTCAATCTTATAGCTTCACCCTGTATCCTGCAAAATAGGAGGGTAAGCAGAGGGAACCTTGTGTTAAGATACTCCGTTTCACATTGAGACACTCCATTCTCCACTTTCCACCGATTTCTGGAAACATTACGTGTTTTTTGGAGGAACTCAACGCCGCGTGTGCCTCGTTACCAGAAGGAATAAATGAAAATATTAAATATTTTATTCCCTCGACGCCATTGCACCTACTGTCTCTGATTACGCTCAACGCTTTTAATCCACCCAAGCGAACTTGCAAACTACAACTCATATATTTCCGTATATATTGATACCTACATAGGTATCAATACTACCTATATAGGTATCAACGGCAGGTAGCAGTCTGTTATGTGTAAACTACCCATAATCACAAATTTTATATAAAACTCTAAATATTATCAAAAACAAAAACAGGTTAACGTCTACCACAGCAATACATTCGTAACAAATGAAGTTAACTAAAACAAATCGATTTTCCAAATCGAACGAATAAAAAACATTTCGTTTTGTGTATACAATCAACAATGTCTTTACCCTACAACAGAGACCTCACGTTTAAGATCCAAATCCAAACGATTGGAAATACCTATATATATATTTGTCGGTCTGTCTTTGATTACAAAATAATAAAGTTCATATACTTATTTACAAAACATACTCAAATCACAATTTTTATCAGTTGGTTTGTCTGTCTTCCTGTTTGTCCAGACTAATCAGAACAGATTAATCGATTTTTATATAACTATTTCTATTAAATAGGATAATTTTCGAGACACACTATAGAGGCCAGTCGGGGCGCAAGTTGACAAGTGTGTAACTGCGCAACAGGTTGCAAAGTTCGATTGCCACTCTAAGAAATGAAATATTTAATACTTTAATGTCTTCGTTCTGGTGTCAAGGCAAAGCGCGGTGTTGAGTCAACTGCGCCACTCAACACGCCTCGCAAATTCGGCCGAAAGTGGGAGAGCGGAGTGTCTTGTTTCTATACTAGTCTCCCTCTGAATAACCCTGCTGGATGCAGAAAATAACCTGGACCTGACAAAAGATCGAGAGTAAAAACAAATGAAATCTCAAAATAACATAACATTACAAAACTAACCAACAATTTTTCTGTAAGTACAGTTAAATTATATTAAATAAATAATCGTATAGTTCAAGCGAGCGAAGCCGCAGGCGGGCCGCCAGTAACGAATAAACGACAAAAACGCTTAAGAATTCCTTCGAAATTGCTTGCTCTAAAACGAGAAGAAAATAGCTATTATGAAGAAACACTGTGTAAATAGTATACGTACCGTTCTTTCGACAAAAAAACCTATGGTCGGTTCAGCTCACGAAATACTGGTATTAACAGTTGGAAAACATTTTTGTTTGTGTCGTGTGAACGTTTGTTTAACGAATCGTTTATAACTTTAGTTTTTTTTAACTATATAGGCATAAGCTAACTATTATTAGGTATACTATAACTTGGATTTAGCAACAGCGTAGTCAAATAGAATAATAAGAATTATGTATGGAAATGAGGAAAGTCGTGGCGCAGAGGCACTTGAAGAAATGAGGTGTTTAATATTTTCAATTTCTTTGGCAACGAGGAAAACGTGGTTTTGAGATCCGCTACTCAACATGTAATACCTCCAGAATTCGGCGAAATGTAGAGAACGGATATGTCTTAATGTGAAACGGAGTATTTTAATAATAGGTTTCCAGGTTTCTTCTGCTCAGTCAGCTGCTCAGCTGCTATGTGCGAGATACGGTATACGGATACGGGATAAAAAATGATACATGAAACAATGTATGTGCCCGAAGTAACTCTGGCCACAGGAAAGAGGCATCGAACCTTTAACGTGATAAAGCCTATTATAGGATTCCTCGATGAATGGCTCTATCCAACAACTGATCAAACCAATATAGTGCTTACGTAGGACTTTAACGGCCACCTGATAATAAATAAGTAATGGAATAGCTTCCTATAACATCAAGATTTACAGAATGTTGTGGTTGAATGGATGACAAGGTTCAGTTCAAATTTAAAATTGTTTAAATTACCATTGGCAAATCGTGGCGCAGGGTTTTAAAGTGTGACTGTAAAATCGACTGGTTGTGGGTTCCCTCCCCATTCGAGGGAATCAAATATTTATATACATTTATATTTCATTTCTTCGTTCTGGTGTCGAGGCAAAGCGTGGCGTTGATTTCCGCCACTCAACACGCAATGTCTCCAGAACTCGTCGGAGAGTGGGGAGTCTAGGGTCCCTCTGCCTACCCTGCCGTGTGCAGGGCACGATACAGCGTGAAACTGATTTATTTTTTTATTTTAATTTTAAATTACTATATAATATTAGTTCAAAACAAGTTCGCTCTACATAATTTTGATCAGATCTATCTTTGTTAAGTAATTTTTAGTCAGAAATAGATAAATGGGAAGATAAGTTATCTTCTCATGCTTCGAAAGGCACATTAAATGCTCTGTTCCGGTTTCCAGTCTTCCAGACTATTGTTATGATACGTCAAAAGCCTCTATTCTAGGAATTGTAATATTTGATGTATGGAAAGCGTTATAACTTAGTATTATAAAATAAATCCCAGAACTTGGACGATATGCAATCTTAAAATGTAAAAAAAAATCATTGAAGTAAGTTAGTTTTATTCTTCAAACAAATTTGACAACTCGTCACATGTTTCTATTTTCGTTTGTTATTATTAACTTATAGTAATAAGTTCGTTACTTTTTTATTGTCTAATTAAAATTTTAAAAATGTGCTTGAAATCAATGTCGAGGCGCAATGGAATAACTTGTGAGTAGAGCGCGCTTTAACCACAGAATTATTTACTTAAAACACTAAAGTTATATTCATGTTTTAATATACCTATAATGTATATTTGCAACGCACTTACGATTTCTAATGTGAAAATTATTAAAACCTTAGGTCGCATTTTCGTACCTCCCATAAGAGAGATGCAACTGTCAATATATTAATTTCTTTAAACTTTTGCCATAAGGAGTCTTTAGGACCTAAGTTATAGTTATAGCTATATAGTTATAGTGATATCGCTACTTACAATAAAATCCTAACTCATCGGTGTCTGTACGTGGAAGATATGTTAGAAAAATTATTATATCGTACATTTAAAAATGTAATAGAACTTGGTCAGTTTGTCTGTTTATCTGTGCGTTCACGATAGTCTCAGAAAGGGCTTAACCGATTTAAGTGCACTTTTGTAATTTGCCTAACTTCCTTTAAGTATTTAGTATTAGTTTTATTTTAATTGGTTCACACAAAATTAAAACCAGATTCACGCTGTACCCAGCCTATAGCAGGGTAGGTAGAGGGAACTTAGTGTTAAGATACTGCGTATGATATATGACTGACCTGCGAAATGAAAATATGATTAAATTACAATTCAATCCTCCAAGTGGGAATCGAACCCATAATGTCACGTTACAGGCACAATTTTGTGCCCCTACGCCACGGCGGCCTTCAATATTTATACAGAATGGAAGCGTTAGCGCTTCTTTTACGGGGACAGTATATAGGATAAAATGTTTTAAGCCCATACCTAAGGAAATTAATCAAGATACCTCAACAGTTTAGACGTAGAATTTTTACGCATAGATAACAATAACGTTAACACATACTATTACAAAACATTACTAAAGGCTAAGCAACTTTGAATTTTGCCGCCAATACCTACGACTCGTATGCGGCGGTTTCCCTTTGATAGGCTTATGCCTGTTTGCGTGTTTAATGACAAATAGCGTTTTATTTTAAAATCAACGATAATATATAACATATTTTGTATAAAAAAATAACTTTTTCATTTTTGGGATTTTTTAAATTGTATTAGGCGTTTATAGAGTAGTTAAAACTATGGTTTCATTTAAAGTGGTGCTGACAAAAATACTATATAATTGAGCATATTTAATATCTATAGTGATTTTATAGTGAATACAACCAATAGTTATTACAACACTTGCAAAGAAAGCATATTTCAGGCATTTTTTAAATTCTTATATCTTTTGAGAAACTATCAACATTCTGATCGTTAATAAATTATTTTTTTCAAAATAATTTTTTTTTGAATATTTTGAATATTTTTACGCCATTATGACGAAAAAATTAGACAAAATAGTCTAAATTTTTCGTTCAATTCAAAATGTTCTAAATTAAAAGTTAAAAAATGTTGATCGAAAATAATTATACTGTAGGAGGATATCTTTATATGTCCTGTTTATACTTGTTTTTTTATGATATTATGTAGAACAATATATTCTATAAAGGAATCACACATTCCTCTTTACATTTTTTATTATTTAACTATACGTAAATATATTTTTTAGACGTTACTCTGTACTAAGATGGCAGCTGTTTCCGCATTTACGTCCCTGATATATAGATATAAATAGTAGAAATATAAATCATTGGAAAGAAAAGGAGAAACGTATATTGCATTTTTTCTTTTTTTCATACTTGAAATGTATTAATAAATTTACATACAATTCATTTGTGTTGAATATAACATTAAGGTTGATTCATAAAATATATTTGGCACTTCCTTAACATGATTATTTCATGTATTATTTTTATATACAAAGCACTGCACTGCACTTTTTCCTTTGAAAATTAGTTATTGTAACATAACTCTAACAGTTGATTAAGTTCTCTTGAGAAATATATCTATTGTAAATGAATGTAACGTACCTACGTGCCAATCATTAAAATGTATAGACATCACCACGTGATCCATCTAAACACAATATAAACTTTTATAAACTATAGCAACCAACTCGCGGCTTCACCCGCTTTAATTTGTGACTTATTTGTTTGTTTTGATACAGGGAATTACGTTCCTGTTTTAATAAATGATGTATGCTTGCAGCGCACTTAAGATTTCTAATGTGAAAATTATTAAAACCATGGCATTTTCGATTTTCATTAAACAAATTATGATTGGGGGTAATTAACAAAGTAATAGAACCAGAAACAATAATATTTGTAAATTTTGTTTGTTTGTTGGTTTTTCTGTTAGTGGACGCTTATCTCAGAAACGATTTAAGCGATTTAAAGAGCTAAGACGTGAGCGCGGTGCGGGAGCGGTACAATCGGCTTAATTGTTTTTATTGTAATATTCGTCATGTATGAATTGTGTAATGATTAAAAAATGATAGCTTTTTTGGGCACTGTTAATTTTTTAAGAAAATAAATTTGATCAAAATACACTTATTTATCTATTTATCTATATATATAAAAGGACATGTACCTGACTGACTGAGGTAAGACACACGCACAGCCGTAACCGTAATGCTTAGAAACGTGAAATTTGGACAGATGTTTTTTTTCATAATCTGGACATCCACTAAGAAAGGATTATGAAAAATTTTAACCCTAAAGGGATGAAATAGGGGTTGAAAGTTTGTATGGATTTTTTTTAAAACAGCACCGATTTTCATAAAATTTGAAAGTCAGCAGACTCTTTAAAATATTTCATTGAAAACGTGTTTCATGGTTTTTAGAATTCATCCTCTTAGGGATGAATTCTAAAAACAATGGACGGGGTTGAAAGTTTATATGAAAAAATCTTTAAATCGCCACCGATTTTAATAAAACATTAAATTCAGACTGTTAAAAATATTTTATTGAACACGCTTTTCGTGGGTTTCGACGAAGTTGCGCGCGCCCGCTAGTTTTAAGATAAAAATTAAACTAATATATAATATCTTATATATTATATTGTTATACTTTAACAACATATAATATATTTATCAAAATGAGAATGTATTGTTTTGTTTAATAGCTCCTGATAGTTATTACAACACATGCAAGGAAAGATCATTTTAGAAAGTTATTTAATTATATTAGAATTATAAAAACTACTAACATTTTCATGGTGAATAAAATATTGTCTGTGTTTTCCACCTGAAAAGCACCAAGGGGGGAAAAAATATTAAATATATATAAAAATATAGATACTACATTAGTATCGATTCTGTTGTACTGGTAATAATAAATGAAAAAAAATTATATACGTACGGGATACCTTTGTATGCAAAGTTTAAAGCTATTCATTATGACCGAATATAAAATATATATATTTTAGATGTCCTTCTGTACTACGATGGCGGCTCTGTTCTAGTTTGCACTTTTTCCTTTGATAATTAGTTATTGTAACATAACTCTAACAGTTACACATGGCATCGTCAACTTTTTGTAGATATTGATATCTTCTATGAAATTATAGTACATCACTTTGCTCTATTGTCAATAATTACCACAGCGTACGCGATATAAGACTTTATTTTTGGTATTGTTTTTTACATCTTAATCGTCAAATTGTAAAAGAATTTTCCTAATTGGTCTCGTAGTTTCGGGGCCTATTCAAGTCAAATAAGGAAACAAAAAATCTAATTGTCTTAATAATTTTAGTGATATCGATGCACCTTCCCCTCACCCCCGCAGAGTTACTCGCCACGGTGCGCGAGGCCACACGGCACACACTCCGCATTTTTTATTATTACATGATTTTCTTTAGATTGATATTTTTAAATTCGTTATATCTTTTGAATGGGATATCCGATTTTATTAATTTAAAAAGCATTTTACAGGTATTGAAATTATCTTTAATAAAATATCATTTAATAGGATAAGGATTCATGCAGAGGTATGAATAATATGGTTTGATTATTGTCGGCACTTTTGTTAACTTATAAAATATAAAAAAATGGTTATATTGTCATAACTACAGTAGTTGGACATATGCTATCGCGGACTTTTATATAGATATTGATGCGCTCTATAATACTGTAGAACATGGTTTTGTTCTATCATCAATAGTTTTCGCAGCGCACGCGATGATAGAATTTTTAAGATCAATTTCTTCTCACCTTGGGTTACATTATTGCATTTTTATTAGGGATCTCTATTTTTTTTGACAATGTAATATAGCCTATGCTGGTCAGTGAAAATGCAGCTTTCTGATAGTGAAAAAAATATTGAAATCGGTCCAGTAGTTTTTGTGTGAAAACTCTACAAACATACACACATACATACATACAAAAATACAAATCTTACCTCTTTATAATATTAGTATATTAGTATAGAAGTATAGATTTTCATTTCCACGCTCTGGTAACGAGGAAACACGGCGTTGAGTTGCGCCACTCAACGCATTGCCTCAAGAATTCGGCTAAAAGTGACAAACGGATGTGTTGTGGTGAGAACGGAGTCTCTTAATACAACCATATTAAGAACCTGACACCGGGGAACCCCTTGGTCCCCTCTACCTACCTGGTTATATGTGGGATACAATATAAAGCTGAAAAAGAAACTATTACTATTTTACACAATCAATTCGTTAATAACATGGCTATATAAGAATTGTGAACACCAAATTCTTAGATTAAACTGATAAAAGAGATATCTTACTATTACTTCAAAAAGTCTACTAAATCTATTCTTATATTCTTTTGTTGAGGCCAGTCGTGGCACAAGTGTGTGACTATTAACGCGACTAGTTGTGGGTTCGATTTTTGTGGGTGGTTGTATCGAGGTCAAGCACGGGGTTGAGTTACTCAACACGTAATGCAACCAGAATTCGGCGGATACTAGAGAACAGTGTGTCTTAATACTAGGTTCCCTCTGCCCACTCAACTTTTTTTTATAATCAATTGTATGGAAATGATGACTGCGTGACGCGAGTGAATTGAAAACAAAGGATATACCGCTAGCCCTTCAGGCTAAACTGATACATTTTGTAATGCGTGCGTAATGGTGCCCTGATTGCACTTAATGCCCTATAATCTATTTTCGTTCTAAGAGGGTAATTTTGTATTTTGAATTTATTATGCTTACTTCTTGTTCTTGTATCTACTATAGTTGTAAAGGTAAATGTAGAACGCGTGGAACGCGTGATGGTTGTGAGTTCGATCCCAATCGAGAAAGACATGTTAAAAAATTATTGTCAAAAACAAAGATTATTAGGTTTAACAGTTGGGAGTTATTTAAATTTTACGGGACTCCCTTCAAACTTTTTTAGCTTCAGCAAATAACAGGGTAGGCAGAGGGTAGGTTCCGTCTGTATTAAGACAATCCGTTTCCCACTGTTCGCGGAATTTCAAGGCATTGCGTGTTGAGTGATGGAATTCACCGCGCTTTTGCCTTGGTACCAGAGCCAAGAAACTGCCTCAATTATGCCTCAATTATAAGAGTTTTACCTGTATAGTATTATTCCTATTTTGTATATGTATAGATGACATGATGAATTATAAAAAGTGTTAGAAAGCTATTAGGTACGAATATATTGGCAACTTCACGAAGTATAGGCAGAGGTAACGTATTGTTAAGACACTCCGCTCTCTTTTCTTTAAATATATTTGCCATAATTTAATTTTACATTGCTTTACTATATCGCCTCAAAAATTCGACACTACGTTACTTACTTCTGTGAGATACTCACAATAGGTCGAAAATTTATTTAATATTTTTAATTATAATACAAAAAAAAAATAAAGTTTAAATTAATTATTAATTCTACTGTCTCAACTGAACCAATAATTTTTCCATTGTTAATAAAAAAATATAATTACTTAATTGTTTCGAAGCAACGGTTTTTTTTATTTGCATATTACAACACTGTACATATCAAAATGGCGTGTAATTTGTAAATGGCGGAAGCTTTTCTTTTAAATATACAATATAACTGTTGAATACCGTTTATTTTATGACCGAATGAAATGTGCTAAAGTAACGAATAACTTTAAAATTTTATTATGCTTATTCACAAAAATTCTAATTTCTTCGTTCCCGTATATTTCCTTGGTTGTGTTTCGTATTTCGTATTGTTAAGACACTCCGCTTCGTGTTTTTTGCCGGAGCTAAACGCTGCATTTTGTACAGGAGAGTTGACTAGTTCGAACTCAGAACTATTGAGCTTGTAGTTAAGCGCTGACCTGTAGCGATGTTTTTCTGATATTAAAGAATAATTAAGAAATAAATTTTGCTCTTCATTTAACAAGAATTCCAGATTTCAAGAACTTAGCGGGTTGTTGATTGTGGGAAGTATCTTAATGGGACCGTTCCCATTAAGATACTTTCCACCGTCAACCACCGATAAGTGTTCCTAACACTAAGTTCTCAGGTTCGCTGCTGCCTATATGTAGGGGGTTGCTTTATGCGGGATACACCTTGAAGCTAAAAAAACCTCGATGAAATATACATTTAAAGCATACTTCATTATTTGTGAAAAATAATACTACTACTAAATATACTTAAATTAATTAATAAATAATTTTTAAGTTATATATTATTATATTAATAAAATTTAACTTAAAAATACAATTTATATTAGCCAACACCACCATCCGTTAAGTTAACGACTAACCATAACGAATGATAGAGATAACACTCTACCTGCGTATAATTACTCTTAAGTCTTACAGTCTAATGACATTAATAGAAGGGATACACGATATAAAATAAACAATTTAAACAAGTTTTAAGTATAACTATGTTTACATCTAAGTTTAATTAAAATTATTCCATTAAAAAAAAGAGACATAAAAAACTTGGGCCCAAATGTAGACTTGAAATTTTGGTCTAAAAAACATTATTTTCTTTTTTTTATATTTTTATACCAAAGATAAGCTCAATTGACAATCTGCAAACGAGAAAAAACGAGAAAAATTGTTTTAAATTGTCGATATACATAATCCATTATAGTACTACGAAAACAACATATTTCTAATTTTTTTATGCTTAAGTATTTTAACGCACATATTATAGTGCATATAATTACAATATAAATAAAAAAAATGACAATGAATTACTGAAAAAACAAAAAAAAACCATTTTCAATCAATTAAAATCAATCCTATTTTAAATGACAGATGTGAGAGCTGATTGACATTGACACCTTATATAATGTTTTTTGCATTTTCTGCTTTATTCGTTTTGTTCGTTTCGAAGCGTTTTAAGAGCTTTTGTTTGTTGTTATTATCAACGACTACTGCTTTGATTTTCACGGTTTTTTTTCTCAGTAACCACTTATTTTATAGAGGTGGATTTACCAAATCTTTAATAACTCAGCTCTCAGATTTCCAAAATTGACAGAATTGTCAGGGAGGAAATGATATACTTGAATCTATTAAATCATACCATTTTCGTCTCTTTACTTCTGGGCCCAAGAATGTATGCAATCGTTTCATTCTCCTTTGTGGCGATAGGTGTGGGTTGCTTTTCCACTCGAAGTAATGAATTATTTTCATTTACTTATCTGTTGACCAATCTACAAATTCCTACTATTGGAAAGGTCCCGTCTGACAGGAGACAAAACAATTTTTTTTTTCAGCTTAACGTGGTATACCTCATATCAGGTTAGCAAACGGGGACCTAGTGGTAAGACACGCTACATTCCACATTTCGTTGAATTCATTCGATGTCGTCGAAGACATTGCGTTTTGAGTAGCAAAAATCAGCGCCGTGCAAACGGACTAACGGAATTTATATATGTTAATATGTTTATTTACATATACAAATTGTGAAATTAAAAACCAACACTAATATGTCAAATAACTGTTGATACATATTATTTTTTAATATAAAATCGAATCTTCAATACAAGCATGGAGCTCCAATTAAAACTCCATCTATTTATGTCAATCATTTTCATATTAATAACGCTTCAATTCGTAGATGGATTACGAAACACGTATCGTTTAAAATAGATAACTTGTTTCATCATGATTACAAAAAGGCTCGCTTCAATGTGACGGTGGTAAATTACGACCACAGAATGTTGTGGCTCAGTGGAAATGCTATACTCGTATGTGTGTGTTCACACTGGGTCTTGTTAGGAATTTCTCTTTAACTCGATATTTAATACGGTAGTAGCGTAATAACAAGAAAATGTAATTGTATATATATATATATATATATATATATATATATATATATATATATATATATATAGTAAAGTAGGAAGTCCAATCTGTTAAAAATGAAAAATGTTGACGATTTGTAGGTGGGATTTTCTGTGAGGAAAATGAATCTAATTATTTGGTGTTGAGCTTCGGCCCTCAATAAGCAATGTTTCAAAATTGATTGGAAGTGTCAAAAAAAGGAAGTGAAAGTGGTGAACGAAATGTCGTAACAATAGGTTCCTTTAGCCTTCTCTCGCCGCTTCTGCTGTGTGGGAGAATACAAGGCTGTTTTTTTTATTTATTATTTCCTATGCCCGGGTTTATAAGCCGCACTTAACTGCGAAATTGATCTTGAGGTGACGAAAACGGTATATCAAGTTCGATTAAGAACTGGGAGTGATTTTTAAATACAGGACTTAGTGTGATACGGACATGTGGTTATGGACTCCGATGTCCAACATGGAATATATTTACTTGCAATCCTCAGAATACTTTGTAAAATGCGAAAGATGAGAAATTTCCAAATGTTCCCTATTTAATGAAATTTTGTTCCCAATTTCCCGATTTATCATAACTTCTGTTTTAAGAACGTAACGTGTTTTCAATTCATTCACGTTAAGTTAATAAAACTAGCACTATGGCTATTAAAATTTCTATAACTTGTACTTCAGATATAAAGAGTGAAAATAAGGACTATATTATTTACTCTTTACTTAGCTTTATTTTAAGTAATATTCATAATTTTTTTTTATTTTTGTTAGCTTCACGCTGTAACCTACATATAGGCCGTCGTGGTGTAGGTGAATAAGTACAACTGACTGTAAATGCGATGGTTGTACTTGTTCAATGCCCACTCGGGGTAATTAGATATTTATTTATATTTTTTATTCTTTCGCTCTCGTAACAAGACAAAGCGCGATATTGAGATCCACCACTAACCATCCAATACCTCGGGAATATTTTAACACTAGGTTCCCTCTAGGTTTTGTAACCTGAACGGAAAAATTAAAATAAATCATCCTCCCAATTGGAAACCCAACATCGGTCGCATCTACAGTCAAACGACATTCTCGGTTTTTTTATAGCAGATTTCTTTTATTTTGAGCCTATATCGAATACTCAATTATCAATTCTGTACACAAGAAAAATCTTCTTCTCCACTTTCACCATCTTCTTATTTTCCACTTCACAGCTATTCCACTGTTATATACAAGTAATCCCACGGGAAAATTCATTATAATTATATAATTTTCTTCATAACTCCATAAACATTTTTTGTCACATTATGTACTGTATGTAATTTCAAGATGCCGCACGTGATATTTCTATAGTTGATGTTTATGTTCTTAGACAATTACCGACCATTCACCTGCTGATTCTTTGTTTTTTTTACAAAGCAGCCGTGTGCTTTATTTTTTTTATTTTTTTCTTCTTTTTTAAATTGTGTTTTCTAAACTATTATGTTTATAAAAATATTATAGCTACGAGTACTATAGCTATGTAGATACGTATCGTGGAAAATAGGTATCTGGTGTTATATTTTTACTATTGTGTAGCTGAATCTTAAAAAATGGAATGCTTATAAAGTCTAATGTCACAACCAATGTATTCAGAATATTATTTATTATGTATAACATTTATATTAGATAACTTATAGATCAAGAAAAATAAAACAACACCTAAAAAAATATTATTTAAAAGTAGGCAATTGGAGTTATAAGATTTTTTTCGTATACAATAGAAAATGATTGGATGGCTTTAAATTACAAATTTGTTAGAAAAAATCATTACTAAAGCGCATTAAATCAAAAAAACTACTTTAATATCTAATTCTCTTCATAAATATGCATCTCCTGCATCGTTACAAAGTAAACATATAGATCTGGCACGAAAAAAACGTTTTCTTATTATATTTTTTCAATTTTAATAAATTATATGATAATATATGCATGATAATGCATTGATATATTATGCCATAAAAAATATAATCCACATCAAGTAAACCGCAACTTACAATAAAATAAAACTTAAATATGTGGTCATTACGCAAGTTGAGTGTAGCAGATGCGCCTGTAAAGGCTTCGAGCGACCATTGACCCTGGATAGCGCCATCTTGTGCCGGATAGTAGAACTAAAGGCAAATAATTATTTATTATATTTGGGATTGAATTATAAATAATAACAAAAACAGTAAATAAATAGAAAGAGATCAATAAGTAAATATCCATTGACGCCATCTTGTTGACGTTGACGAGCAGCGATATAATTATGATGGATTTTCCAAGACATTAAGGCGACTCAATAATAACATAGATTACTCAATAAATGACGCTCATAATCTAAAAGACAGCTGCCCTTAATAGCAGATTGTAAAAAAATAATGGCTGTCATAGAAAATAAATTAAAATGTCAATCTAAGTATTAACTTCTATAAATTAATTCACTAATGCAATAAAACTTGTTGTAATTAACTTACTTCAAGTAAGCCATATATAGAAATGTTATTCTCATACTCTAAGTAGCTTTACTTAGAGTTGCGAGTCGATGGGAAGAGATAAAAGTTACGGTTGTGGTCGTAAAATAGTTAGAAGCAAATATGTTTCATTACGCAATTAGGTATTTTCTATTTTATTTCTCAAAGAAAAGAAAAAATATGCATATAGATACATTATATATTCAAAACTAAACCTAACAACTTACTAAATCATAGTATAATTGGAAAGTGTCAATATTCTATACATCAATATCAATATACAAAGTATTCAGTTACATATATCTCGTCTAAGTATTAAAGTAGAATTTAAAACACTCGATTTTATCTTACGAATATATTTTTTTCAAATATATTATATTATACTGTATAGATTGGAAATTAAAACCATCCTCGATCTATACATAAAATATAACATACTAAAGACACGCCCCAAGTACATATATATGTAAGTAAATAACGTATGTAATATGTTACGAAGAAGTCAATAAACCAACATACATTAGCAATTATAATTAAAATGGAACTAAGCTATAGACTGATGTCTGAAACGGTACTAAATAGTTTTAAGCGATTAATGATCACCGTTAACGTTTGAAAAAAGATAATGAATGACCTTATATGGAAACATCTAGTGTTCGTGGCATTCGATCTCACGATAAAGTTAGACTAAGTGAATGTTATAATATGGTTAATAATACCTTAAAATTAATAATACGACAGTTTGTAGGTTCAATTTCTATTCAATTCTATTTCTATTCTAGGAAATTAAATACTTAATATTTTTAATTCTACACTGGTAACGAATCAAAGCCCGGCGTTGAGTTCTGCCAAACTCAGTACCACAAGGATTTAACGGAAAGCAGGGAATGGAAGTGTCTTAATGGTAACGGAGTGTCATAACACTAGATTTGAAGATTCCCTCTGCCAATACTATTATGTACAAGGATACAGCACGAAGCTGAAAGTATACTACCTATCATTATTATATATATATATTTGTGTTGATGTAGATAAATATAGAGTCGTCTAGATAAGCGATAAAATGTTCTTTTGCTTTTGATTGAGACCAACAGAAAAGACGTTATTATATATGATCAGTTTTAAAGATTACTTTACATTATTTTTTTTTATGTATTAACATAAATAAAAATAATGTAATTATTTTCATATTTTATAAATTTTTAAACACATTAAATATAATTTGCTACCTTTTTTTGAATGTATTACAAAAAACAATGCTTGCCGTGTCAGTGGAAGGATAAAAATGAAATAATATGTATACACGAGGACTATACACTACTAAGGGAATACTATAAGCAAAGGCATGATCAGGGCCTTTTAAAAACACAATTTTTTATTTTAATATCAACAGTCTTTACGCTTGGAACATTCTTTTAAATACACGCTATATCCCACACGTAGTAGAGGGCACTTGCTAAGGCACTCCGTTTCCATTAACTGAAGGCATTGGTGTTGTTAGTGGTGTTGAGTGGCGTAACTCAACACCGCGTTTAGCTTTATCACCATTGCGAAGAAATGAAAATATTACCTAAATTTTGGACTTCCTCGAGCGGGAGTTGACCACACAGCCTGTCGCATTTACAATCACATGCTTGTGCCTCCGCGCCGACTGGCGCCTGGCCTCAAATAGAACAATTAAACTTTTAAATTTATTTGAACTTTGAAGTTATTTCAGCCCGTAAATCTATAATATTTAATATATTTCTATTTAACATGATTTAGGGGTGAAATGAAATTCAGCATATTTTGCTAATTACTTCGGTTCACAAAGCAAAACCGTCAAATTTACACACGTCAGCTAAATGATCAATTTTAAACAAAATTTCGAAATCGCTAAGTAAAGCTCAAACATTTCGTTTTTTTTTTTGTTTTTATTGATATATAAACAAACACGAAAATAAGATAATGTTAAACCTGCACATACTTTTACATATTTTGTGAAATGCAAATAAAGTACTAATACGACGGTGTCAAATAAATATAGACCATTTCTAACAATTGAAGCCGTCTTGGCGCAGCAGCTCAGAGCCTGAAAGCAAGGGTGATAGTTTAGGTATCGATTTTCACTTAAGTTAATTAATTATTTGCATTTTTTCACTTTAGTAACAAGACAAACCGTGGCATTGATTTCTACTAATAAACGCAAAGTTCAAAAATTTGGCAAAAACGTTTGGAACGGGCAACTTAACACTAGGTACCTTCTGCCTATCCTACTATATACATAGCATCTCATACCGTGAAGCTAGCTAATATTAATTATATATAAGTTACAATTAATTTATCGTAAAAGCCTTTTCGCTATTCACCGAAACAATTAGAGCCATCTATTATGCAATAGCATAACTAAACCGAATTGAATACTTCATACCAACTAAATTACCTATAATGAAATAATAATTCCTGATGTACTCCTAACGGTTCCAACCAGCAATGTTAACGAACTGGCCTTCGATTTATTAAGAACACACGCCCACTCCACCGCTAAGTTAAAATGGAAATTGTAGGCTTTGAATTATATATACGATAAAGATAGTAGTTCGCGATTGCTTAAACATATGTTTGTATGTAAGGATATATTATTATTAGGTATATAAATTATATTTATATTATAATAATTTTTATTCAGCAATCATTTCAGCATGATTTGGCTGTTATGATGTAGAGGCACAAGCGTGTGAGTGTAAACGCGACAGGTTGTTGGTTCGATTCCAAATACGAGATGAAAAATTTTATACGTTCGTTTCCTAGCTCTGGTAATGAGAGAAAACGCGTTGTTGAGCTCCGCAACGCCAGACGCGATGCCTTAAGAATTTCACGGAAAGTCGAGAACAGAAATGTCTCAATGAAAAAAGAGTCTTAATATTAGGTTCCCAGGTTCCCTCTGCCTTATCCTGCCATGTGTGGGATACAGCATTCTACATTAAAATATCTTTAACAGTTACGTAGTAGTCCGTACGATTGACTTTGCGAACCTACCGTACCTACTTCGTGTGTCATCCATACAAAATAACATTGGCGAAGGAATTTTGTGCACGCCCCAAAACGCCGTAATTAAAGAACTGAACTTAACTGAACAAACTTTGCAACTGTACTTAAATTCTTTTAGCTACAAGTTGTAGAGCAGGGCAGGTAGACGGTATGTATTATGCCACACGCACCGCACAATTTTAGGTTCACAGCGTGTTGGGTAGCGGCACTCAACGCCGCCTTTTTCTTTTTACCGTAACGAGAAAATGAAAATTATTCATTTCCGAGAGAGGAAATTGAACACATAACCGTCGCGTTTAGCGCAAGCAAAGCAGTCAGACTTTAACTTCTCGCTGTATCCCGCAAATAGGAGCGTAGGCAGAGGGAACGTGGGAAACTAATATTAAGACATTGTGTTTTAATTAAGACAATTCCGTTTCCCACTTTTCGCCGAATTCTGAAGCCATTGTGTGTTGAAAGGCGGAGCTCAACGCCGCATTTTAGAGCCGCCGAAGGCAGATTTGGTAGAAATAACAAAAAAGAACAAAAATATAAAATAAAGTCGTAACATCTACTGGTATTTTTATCCATCCGTAGGTACTACATTTAAATTATCTTATTATGTTTTGAGCAAACTAAATAAATTACAGAATATTTATCTCAAAATGTTATGAAAAATAAAATTTAATTTATCTTATACACTATTCTCAATATACAGAAATTGAACAATTAGGTTAATCGAGATAGCATGTTCGTTACTTCCTTTATGTGGTACTCAATGGAACTAGAATAATAAGATAATTGATCAAAATACTTACATATCTTAGATCAGCTTTAACAATGTTTACCTGCATTAAAATTAGAGACCAGTCGTGGCGGAGCAGGCGGGCACAAGCGTGCGACTGCAAGCGCGACTGGTTATATTCTTTGTATTCTCATTCGGTAATCTGAAATATTTAATATTTTCACTTCCTCGCTCTAGTATCGAGGCAAAGCGCGGCGTTAAGCTCAACCCGTCAACATGCATGCAAAAGTGGAGAACAAAGAGTTTAACGCGCCGCGACACAAAGTTACATAAAATATCACAAAAATTCAAGAAAAACAAACAAAATGTTTCTTAGATAGAAACCTCTACAATTGAATTTTTAAAATAAACTTTAATTCCCGCTTTAACATACATTTTTTTTATTGTCAGGTTCAAAATGGGATACGGAATACTTTTGTTCACTCTGCTGAGCCTCGCGGCGTTGGCGTTGGCTGACAGCGACGACAAATTCTTTAAAAAATATGCTATGATGAAAGTAAGTATTAGGAATGTTGTTTTAATATAATGCATTTAGAGTGGCGTTACTCAACGCCGCACTTTGCCTTGTCATTTGAAAATGAAAATATTTAATTATTTTCCCGAATAGGAATCGAACCCACAACGGCCCCAAAAATAGCCTCTATTTTTTATTACTTAAAAAAAGTATTAAAATAATTGAATGATTTTAGAGAGAGAGAGTATTAGTATGTTTGTTTGTAAATAAATCGTTTTGTATTGTAAAAAGTACTTCTACAAGTTTAGAAGAATATTATTATTTTATTTTTTTAAGTAAAAAAATAAAAATATTTCGCAGTCGGTAGGATTCGAACCTACGCTCCCAGAGGGAATCTGATTTCTAGTCAGACGCCTTAACCGCTCGGCCACGACTGCTCGTATCGAATAGGTCTAAATTATAGAATTTAATCATGATAGTAATATTAAAGTATTATATATTTTATATATATGTCTTTAATAAAGTGATTTTATACAACTTTGGTTTGAACAATAGCTAAGCCTAAATGTAAAATAATCACTTAATTAAATTCCATACAGACATTAATGTCTGTTTTTTTTTGATTTCAATGAGAACTATACACTATTAATCCGGAATTATCATTAATTTTACTGTTTTATTTATTTTTCACCTTTGTTATATTTGTTGAGATATTCTATATACATAATTTTATGTATATAGAATATCTCAACTAGAATATTTGTTTTTGTGCAAAGATTATATAGACAACGTTGTGTTTAGGTTTGTTTCTCAAATTAGTTCCTAAAAAAATATTTAAAAAATTACAGATATACGAAAGTTGTTTCGGACCGGACGTAGTAAAACAAGTGCGACAGGAAATGAAGGAAGCGTACGCAAAATGTTCGTCACCGCCATCTGTTGGCGAAGGGCTGATTCAACGTGTTCCTTCGCTTATACTTGCTAATCTACCACAAGGGTTTGAATCTGATCCAGCCACTCAAACTATAACTAAGCCAACAGATGGCGCTGTTCCAGAAAATGTACCACAGATTTTGTCACATAAGCAAATGCTCGATAATATGTTAAAACAGCGGGTAAGGCATTATAGATTTTTTTGCTAAATTAAGTATAAGAAATAATTATTTGTATAGTGATTCGACGCGTTTCATTTATATATCAACCCCAAAAGTTTGAATTTAATTTGGTACTACTTTAATATTACGTCAACAGATGGCGCTGTTTTAAAATTGTATGATCGCATGTATTATTACGTAGGTGCAAACTAAATATGCTGGATAATTAATAAGGTATTAACAAATAGTGAATTTATTTTGTTATATAGTTTTTTTTAAAGTTAAGGCGTTATTGATATTAAAATAAAATTTAAAACGTTTCTTTTGAAAGTGTATGTGTAGTGCACTAAAAAAAATTCAAATACAAAGTATATAAGTATTGTTTTTTTAAATAATTTATTCTATAAAATAATTATAAGAACTAAAATATTACAATAATATTTTTTAACTAAAAGTATTATTAATATGTTTATTTAAAAATAATCAAATATAAAAAACAATTTGTCTTTATATTCAGGTAAATTAAAAAAAATAACAATTTTATTACGAAATAATAAATAATTACTTAATAAAATTACAAAGAAAAATGGACAAAATCATTTTATGTAACTTAGCTTTACTAAAGTTACGTACTAGAAAAAATAAACAATAATTACACAATAATAAAATAAAAAAAAAGTAAATCAATATATAAAAATAATATCAACAATTAAAAAAAGCAAAATAGTAGCTTTCGCGTTTGGATGCCTCCTGTGAGGATTGAACTCACGACCCCTGGTTTACGAGACCAGTGCTCTACCACTGAGCTAAAGAGGCTATGGAATGTATTGCGAAATAACAGCTTACGTAACGCTGTCGTGGAACATTTATTATTCATTTTTGTTTATAATTTAGGTTTTATTACAGATTTTAAATATTTCATTTAATAATATTTTAAAAATTACATTTATTTTACATTTAAATCATAAAATATCACCAATAATTGTTATTTTATATATATTTATCTTTTATTAAGATTCTATTTATAAATATATTTTAATATACTAAATTATATTTTAAATTGTGACATGTTTTTTCATTGGTTAGGTTAGCGGCATGTCTACTTAATTAAATCGATTTTATTTTTTAATAAAAAAAATATGACACTGAAAAAAAATACAATAATAAAAATTACAGCAATGTAGTGATTTGAAATCTATACATTTTTAACATTATTCACAAAATATCTTTGTTTTAAAGTAAACAAGCTGCACGCATATAGGTAGTGTTTCTGTTTCTTACTTACAGATAATCCACTACATAATCCTCCGAAATTTATTTATTTATTTTTTTAACTAAAAAATATTTAGCCATTTAAATAACCTTTATATAATACTTTCCAGCCATTCCAAGCGCCAGCACTGCCAAACCCATATCCAATGCCGAATCAATTCAGGCCGTACCCTCAACCGTACTACCAGTTCCCCCTCAACCCTATGTATTACCCCCCGGGAGTCCAATACAACCCTTACACGTATCAGCAGCAACAATACCAACAGGGATTCTATCAGCCACCGTACTTCCAGCAGAATAACAGAATTTCTGTAAGTAATTATGATATATATTTATATTTGTGTGTGCACGTACATACAATATATTTTTTGTTAATTTAAAAGTTTTAGTCTTAAGTTTTGAGATATTCAGTTTTGTATGGTGGTACTCAACGCCGCGCACTGCATCGTTACCAGGACGAAAAAATTAAAATATTATATATCTAATTCCCCCAATGACAGTCTAACTTATAACAAATTAACAAATAGATGAAGTTTCCTTAAAAAGAATTGATCATGTAGTTATAGTTATATTACATATTTATTAACAGTTAACTGTCCTAAAAAGAGAGAATTCAAATCATGTTTAAAAATAATTATATTTTCGAATATTTTGTAAGTAGTGGGGAATGTAGTGTGTTAACACTATGTACCCTCTGCCTACACTTTTTTCCCCAATATTTTAACCAATTTTTTTATACTACAGCGTGACATCAACATCCGCGATCGTTTCGAGATGCTGTCTCACATGAGTAACCCGGGCCGAACCCGCAACATTACCTGCGTGGTTCAAGAGCTGGGCTATTTGGACCACAACATGGAACCTAACTATGAACAAATAGCTCAAAGAATCAACAACCTGCCCGTGTCTAGTCAACTGAAGGGCGATATACAAGATGGTGTGCATTTCTGTCAAAAGTTCTCGGTGAGTGAATGTTTCTCCTTTCTTTTTTCTTTTATTTCAGCTTCACGCTGTATCCCGCAAGCATAAAAAGAGTAGTGTTAAAGCACACCCCACATTCCGCCTAATTCTGGAACTTAAAATCTGTGGGATTTACAGAAAGAAGCTTGTGTCCCTGCGCCATAACTGGTCTCAACTTAACTTTTCTTTAACTTTCACAATTTCGCTTCATTTATCTTTTATGCATTTAACTGCATACTTTTTAAGCATCATGATGTTCACGTTCACGTGTCACGTTCAATTTTAAATGTACCTAACCTGTTATTAAGATCGCAAATTCAATATCAACACTTGATGGGACTTTTCTTATAACATCAGTAGCTAGATATATACTTAGCACTAATATATCTAAGTGGTTACTTAGTAAAATTTCACTTTAATAATAATGTAAGTGTAAAGTTATACTTTTAATATTATTTTCTGTTACGTGGAATTAGTCTTAATAAAATGAAGACTTCCTCATTTCTTCTATTTGTAACTTCACACTGTATTCCGCACATTTTGGACACTTCCGTTTCCTACATTTCGCCGAATTCTAAAATCATTACTCATTGAGTGGCGGGACTCAACGACGCACTCTGCATTGTTACCAGAGCGAGTGTAATAAAAATATTAAATATTTCATTTCCACGTATGGGAATCGAGCCCACAGCCAATAGTATTTACGGTTGCTTGTACCCCTGCGTTACGAAGGCTTCAAATTTAATTTAACATATATTTGAATATTAAATCAAATATAAATTTTGTATATTTACAGCAATGTGTACCAGAGATCGAACGTAACGCGCCGCTGTCTCAAGAACTCATCAAGCCTATGTTCTTTTTCCGTTGTTATAAGGTTTGTCTTAATTTTTTTTAAAAGAAATGATATCTTTATTTGTATATTTTTATATGTTATTTATATATTTTATTATTTTTTTACAGCACAAGAAACTGGAAGCGTGTATTATGAAAGATATTCGTGAACGTTTCGCTGCTGATGATGACCTCGATACTGACACGGACTTTAGGTAAGAATAAAAAAAAGTATAAGTGAAGAATACCTACTTGCCAAACAGCTTTTATAGCAAGAAAAGTGTAGTGTCCTTAAATATGTGTAGTGGTGACATTTCTATGAAAAGATTAAATTTTCATTATCATATTTCCAAGAAACGAAAAAAAACTAATATAAACAAAAAAAGAAGAAAGAGTTAACACACTCCGTTTCCCACCAAACTATAGAGATTTTGCGTCTTGAGACTGTTGGGTTGAGGAACTCAACGTTGCACTTTGTAAAGCTATTTTTTAAAATGTATCATTACTAAAACATAATTAGACATTGAGCTCCGCCACTTAACATGCAATATTATCCAAAATTCAGCAGAAAGTAATGTCTTAATAGAAACGAAGTGTCTTGATACTAGGTTCCCTCTTGCTAACCTGATATGTGCGGGATGCAGCATGAAACTAAAACGAATAAAACATTACATAATCAAAATTATATTTTTTACAGATCGCTATCGAGAGCAGCAAGATCGGTCCGCGAAGAGACAATCTCAGATCCACGTTTTGAAGCTTTAGATGAAATGTCCGTTTACTTCTACGACTACCTCAGCGGCGGTACCGGCTTAGATTTCGATTTATATCTATAGAATAATATAATTTGTATAAATTATATAAAATACAATGAAAATTTATTGAAAAATTATTAGTTACACATGGAAAATTTTAAAAAGAATTGATGATTATTGTTTTTATTTAAATGGTAATTAAAAATTTTTGATAGGCTATTTTAGATATAGGTCGCTATGACAGGAAATAGAAAAAATTTTTTTTTTTGAAATGGCTGATTTTTAATTTATAAGTTACTTTTAGCTTATTTAATAGTATTACAAAGTTGAAGAATCTCACGAACATTATTCTGTTTAAGCATTCTTCATACAAAATAATTTGTATTTACTTAAAATTGTTAGTTTTAATATTGTGAGACTCGCTGCATTTAGTAAGATTATTTGACAACTTATAGATTTCAACGTCGTACAATGTCAAAAATAAAAAGAAAAATATCTTGACGTAAGCTACGTACATTGTTTTTTTTTTTGGGTTTCTTATAGAGTATATATAGTTTAAGATAGTAATAAGATAAGCCAATTTCCAACGCTCAAATAGTTATAATTTGCCGCTGATGCATTTATATGAAATATTAATTAAATATATTAGAATTAACTTTATATTTTTACATTCTATTTAACATTTTGTCTTACTGTTGTCAAAAAAAAAATGTTTCATTTCTATATATTTTTGTATCGTTCTTAATTTAAAATAAGTAAATTGAGTGTCTTTTAGACGCATGGGATTTTGGGTAATTTGCTACTTTCACATAGTATTAAAGGGACTTTATGGTACTTATAGGTTCAAATTCAACGTGAAGAAATTATATGTTTAAATATAAGAAAGCCTGTTGTCATAAATAAAGTAAAGAAATTTAATTTATAATAATAATGTTATAATTATATTTTCATCTACTTTTATATGTGAAGTAGCAAATAATAGTTCTTGTCCATAAAGCTGTCTAAGTACAGCTTTTTCGACAAAAGCTTTTCTTTAGTTAATTTTTATAAATTTTAATTTAATAATTTATAATGAAGCCCATTGAGATTATCGTTTGCATTTACTATTAAAATTAAGGTTTAAAAGTTCAATAGGTTAAACTTATTTTTGTAACAGGATTGTGAAATAAAAAAAATAATAGACAATTGTTTTTTTTTTATTATCTAAGACAACATGCAACTCCTCCTCGACTTATTTATATTATTATTACATATTTATAATCAAAATCAAAGTAAATAGTAACAAAAGAGTACACAAAACTAATCAACATAAAAATTTCTAAGAAACATATTAAAGAAAGAAACGTTCAAATATTATAGTATTCGACGTGAGGTGACGTCGCGTGCGGTGCAAAGGGCACAAAAGGTGACTGTCCATCAAAACACGCGATTATACTGTCAATATACTATTTATAGCGATTTTTTTAGCCTTTTCATGTCAGATTTGAGGTTTTGTATAGTTATTATTGGAGCTGTATGTACTATGGATGTATTAAGGTAGACCGTCGTGGTGTAGCGGCACAATGTCTGTGTGTAAGCACGGTTGCTCTCAGTTTGCGGACGAATTAATATAATTTTTTTACTCTCTTATCACCAAATAATGCCTTGAAAATTCTGCGAAAAGTACGGACTAAATTTTTTTTTTTGAAGAAAAATTTACGCTTTTTTTCTCTTCTACGATTGACTGGCTTCATATTCTTTTCTGCGGGATGTATCCCCCTCTCTGCGGGACACATACCTACATACATACATAGGTAGAGGGAACCTAGTGTTAAGAGATTTCCGTCGCCCACTTTTCGCTGAGGAGGCACCTGGCCTGGAGGCAATGTATATTGAGTGGCGAGACTCAATAAACAGAGCGAGGAAATAGGAAGAAATAGAAATAGTAAATGTTTATAGTCGCTCGCTTGTGCCCCTGCGCCACGACTGGCCCCATAATGCTTTCACTTGGGAACTTAAATTTAATGGTTACAATTACAGAAGTAAATCATGATAATATAATATTCTATATTATAATAGAATTAATAATATAAATTTTATTTTACACATAATTTTTGGGTTATACCTTTTTACTAAGCCGATGACTAGAGTAGCTACAATTCTGAAAAGAGCCAACGTGTCCTAATTATATGGGCATATATATTATATACACAAAAATATTTTTAATTAAATCTCACGTCCTTTTCTGTTTATCTTTTTCTATCATTTTTCTCGTCCAAGAGTATCCAAAAAAGAGTATTTCACAAATTCTTCCCGACGGAGAAATGAACTAGCAACCAACGACTCCTATATAAATATATAATAAATGTGGTTTTACGACCTAAAGAACCAAATCTATTTACTTAAAATGTCCGTATGTACCAATAACTCTCACAAAAAAAATATCAAAATTAAAATGGATGCCTCGCCCCAGGATATGACATTTGTGTATTCTTTCACAATGGCAAAAACGTTATGAAATCTAAAACCCTTTTGTGGCCGACCATTTCGGAGAAATTATTTTTTTTCTACATCGACATAATAAAAAACCGTATTTGTTCTCGATGATCCTTCACTACTTTCACCGGGTCTTTTATCGAGCATTCGTATATTTTTTCATTCGCATATTTTTTGCGAATTTTTACCTGTATTTGTCCATTTATTAAAAGAGGTAGTGGATTCCGAAACGTTCGCAATAACAACAACTTGCGACAGTTTCTTTGTTCGCTATTATTTGTTTACAGCGCGGTGTTTTACTGTAATTACGGCAAAGATTAAGTAAAGCTTGTTAGGTGTACTGTTAGTCGATTCCCTTTTTATGTTTGTGACTAAGAATTTTATTATTTATGGGTAGGTACTTTCTTTGTCTTGAGAAATCAATAAGAAATTATTACGAAAAAGTCCATATAAATTATTATAAGCTAATCTTCACTTAAAAATGCATGCTAAACTGCTTTTATAACGTTATTTCAGCTTTTGTGCCCATGCGCCACGACTCATATATCTATAATAATATAATAAAGCGGAAGAGTTTGTTTGTTTGTTTAAGCGCTAAGATCTCTGGATCTGGAATGTATGAAAGCTACATGCCTCACAATTGATATAGGCTATATCATATTACGTTTTAAATAGTATGCTTTAAGCGCGTGCGCTGCAAAAATAGTTAAATATATGTAAGTATATTGTATGACAGAAATATTGTATTTTATTAGTTCTAAAAAAAGTCCACGAAACCGTATATCTATATCTTATAAATAATTACAAAAAGGTATTTAGTGAAAAAAAAATGATAATTGCCGTTGCAATTATCATTTTTTTTTGATATCACGTTTGATATTTCAGCAATTTTTATATGACATGTATATTAAAACTTACGATTGAAAGTTATTCATAATTAATAAAATTTAATGAAGATAAGCTTCGGTTTTATAGCATGTAATTGTGCAGAAAATGTGAAATTAAAATAAATCAACGCTCTATTTACGGCCTCAAACCTAAACTCTGGAGTCCTGCAGGGGGTGCCCTGCCGCCGATGAAATTCTCTTAAGCAGCCACATAGTGGTTGCAATTAGTCAGAATTGTGAAAATAAATTGTTTATGGTTGAACGAATCAATCTGTTGGTAAATGCAGCAAAATAATAGTATTATAAGTGGTATGCGGGCGAAGCCTCGTGTGGGCTTGTAGTAATATAATATAATGAATTTAGTAAATAATTTGCAAAGAAAACTCATAGGAAAAAGCACAAAGTGAAAATATTAAGACAAAACAATAGTAAGACCAGTCGTGGCGCAAGGGCACTGTGTGTAAATGCGACTGGTTGTGGGGTAGACCATAACGCAAGAAAAATAATTATTCCATATGCTCTGGTGTTGAGGCATAGTGCGACGTTGAATTCCGCCACTCAACGAGAGCGTAAAGTTTTAACACTAGAACTCTCCGCCTATCCGGCTGTGTGTGGAATACAGCGTGAAGCTGACATAAAAAGCATTTTCGTAATAATAACATACATCTTTTACTTTTCTACTATCCATCATGTCACGAAATGTAAAATGATGTAAAATCTATTCACCCTTTAATAAATGACTACAAGAGTTATTTAAAGTATAGAATAGTAGTTATATTGGTCCATTTCGAGCACATGGGGCAGATGTTTTCGCAAATAAACACTTTTGATGAAACTTTTGTGTGGCACTCAACCCATTTCTAGAACACACCTTTTAATCGATTTAGGGTACGACGGCCTATGCGTGACAACACTACTCCCCGCTATGTAATTATGAATATTTATATTTGCTTAACAAAATATATTCTTTATTTCATATATTTTTAAATTTTATTGTTTTCGTACTCAAGTTTTTATACGGAAAAATATGAATGATCTCATTAGACACTATTTTAAATTTTCTATATGTTATTTTTAGAAATAATTCGTATTTGTAGATTAGAGTTAAGCGTAAATAACTTTGCCACTTTCAACTAAGTATATTAAACAAAGTTAATTTTAACCTTAATCAAGCAAATCTAAGCAACGTGACGGCCACAGTAATATTAGGGTGACTTTACCCTATTCCCAAAAATGTAGACAACCTTTTACCATAAATTCAGAGAAAGATCCTTGTCAAATAATCGCCTGCGCAAGTGTTAACAATGCGTTCGCAAAAACCGAAGCTTAAAGGATTGTTCAAAATTTAGAGCATCCTGCAAGGTGTTTTGAATAATTGAAATATAGTTCAATACATATTTTGCAGGTATCTTATTATTGTATATACAAATATCACCTAAATATTAGGCATGACGCAGGAGCGAAATTGTGTAACTGCAACGTGACGGTTGTGGGTTCGGTTCTCACTCGGAGTAATCAATTATTATTGATTAATATTTTTATTTGTTCACTCTGGCACCAAAGCAAAATTGCGACGTTAAGTTCGACACTCAAAACGCAAAGTCTCCAGAATTAGACGAAAATAAGGAGCGGAGTATCTTAACACTATGTTTCCTCTACTTACCCTGTATGCGGTGTCCATCCTCCATTTTTTGGTCCATCTTGGCTTCGCGCGTTGAGTGGTTCCGCTACTTTATGTCTCACTATGTCTTTTGGCCAGAGCGAAGAAATTATTAATTCATTACCTCCAGTAGAAATCGAACCCTACAACCGTCGTGTTTACAGTCGCAGTTTAAATCCCCTAAGCCTTGATGATGTCAAATTAAAATATTATCATATAGGCAATTAAACTCCACACCATCATTTTATATACAGGTTCCTCAAAGTAATGATATACATGGTTTTTATTAATGACATTGTTGATTACATAAAAGCAAATGGTACATGATTTCTCTTTTCTGTTGTTTAAGTCAATCAATATTTCAGTCAAATATGTAATGTCCTGTCATAACTTATAATTATAATAGACATTTAAAAGGAAAAGTTATATTTCAAATATATTGTTATGATGCTTTATTTCTTTAACGGAATCGTTAAGGGAGTTTCGTTTTTTCAGCTCCACGTTGTGTCCCGCGTATAGTATGATAGGCGTATTGAGTGGCGGAGTCAACACTGCGCTTTGTCTTAGCGAAGAAGTTAAAATAATTAGTTTCTGAATATAGGAATCGAACCCACAACCAGAGCGCTTATAGTCAATCAGATGATGTGCTGGTGAGCCACGACGGCCATATTTAAAATGTTAAGCAATATATTAATAGTCTATATAACAATAAACCGATATACAAATCTATTTAAAAAGTTAAGAATTAAATAACGCTGTATAAAAACAATACTTATTTATAGCGTCTTTAATAAATAAATAGAAAATCAACTTTATTATCTAGATACATGGTTCATTTTCTATTGGCACGTATAAAAATCTCCTTTTCCGTAAGTAGCAGGATGAACGACTAAAGTGTGAACCGTATCTAAGTTGTAGTTCTCGAAAGTGTGAAATCTTGTTCATTGCGACAAAAAGTTTAGATTTTAAGTTACCGTTCAAGTTTCAAGTGGGGATTATTCCATATAATCTAGTCGTTAGTGATTGTACAAAGGTAAACAAAAGGTTGCTTGAAAGTATACAGATCTGATTGAATTTGAATTAATGAATTACAATTCATGTTGTTGTATTTTTTGATTAAAAATTTAAAAACTTTTGTAATTATTAAATTTAATTAAACATACTAAGATTATGGAATTAATTTTTAGGTTTAACTATTTTTTATGAGGATTTAGGAAGTGAATAACGGGTGATGAAGTTGGGTTCCCTTAGTGTTAGGTGTCGAGGCACAGTGCGGAGTTGAGTTCCGCCACTCAACACGCAATGCCTCCAGAACTCGGTGGAGTAAGTGGGGAACGAAGCGTCTTAACACCAGGTTCCTTTGCCTACCTTGCTGTGTGCGGGATACAGCGTGAAGCAGTTGCAGGAGTACAGTAGATTGCTTACTTCGCTGCCGCCGTCAATTGTACAATAATGCCACCTTAGATTACAAATCATCATAAATATTATTGTAATACATTATCTATGTACAATAACAAGTAAAAAAGGTAAAAGTAAAAGAGTAAAAATGAAAGTGGGGAACGAAGTGTCTTAACACTAGGTTGGCTCTGCCTACTCTGCTACATGCGGGATACTGCATGAAACTAAACAAGGGTATTTTACTCTTGCACTTCCTGGAGCTTGCCAGACATTTCTCAAAACGTCTTAATTCAAGTTCGTCCGCAACACCCACGTGCGGTTAAGCACAGGTGGCACAACTAATGAACAGGGTCCCGTGGGACTCGAACTCTGAACCGCGAGGCATTTCCGCAATAGCCACTAATCACTGACAGTATCCGAATGTCATTTACTATTGTCAAATTTATATTTGTACTTTGAGGCCGTCTCGACGCAAATATAAAACTGAAAGACTGTAAACGCCTCGTTTGTGGGTTCGATTCTCACCAGCGGGGATGAATTGTTTAGTGTGTTCAGTTCCTCGCTCTGATAACAAGACCAAGCGTATCGTTAAGTACCGCCACTACGTTTGGATGGAAAATGAAAATAGAAGTAAACACACTATGTTTACTCTGCTTACTCTAAACGAGATACAATAATAAATTTAAAAAAATTTATATTCAGTAATTAGTTTCATAGTACATATTGATTGACATTTCTACGAGAAATACGAAGAAATGGTCTATTTTCTTATATGTTGTATGTATGTAAGCACCAATATCAACAAAACTGTAACTGCCATGCTATCGTTAAATATTATAAGCGATTATTTTAAAGTACATTCCTGAACAAACTAACATAACATTATGCATGCTCAACTTTTTTTTATAAAATATATATATGAACGAAAAAATATTTTAATATAAACAGTTGAAGCCAGTCGCAGCGCAAGGGCAAATGTTACTGTTAACGCAACTGGTTGTGTGTTCGATCCCCACTAGAGGAAATGAAATCTTTATTTTAATTTATATTTCCATTTGTGTCAAGGCAGTGCGTGGCGTTGAGTTCCGCCACTCAACAAGCCTTCAGAATTCGGCGGCAAGTGGGTATCAGAGTATCTTAACACTTTAATCTTAACAATTAGCCATTAGGTTACAGCATGAAGATGATTTTTCACCATTCAAACAAAAAAATACCTAGGAAGTGAACCACTACTACCCTTGTTAATCTGTTTCCCACCCAAAAAATAAAAAAAAAATCTAAATCGCCAACGGTTTTTTAAGGTCACACGTAAATCACACTAGTGCTTACGCTAATTCCGGTCTCTTCCCCCGGGCCGTATAACTTATAAGTCAGCTATCGGAAGCACTTGGCTTATTCCCAACACTATCATAACATTATCTGGCACAATTTCTCTTGGAGTTTTACGATCGTCTCCTTTTTTTTAAGTAAAAACCGGATTATTGCATTTTTTATTTGCCTGACATATTATGTACATAGGTATATATGAAACTATATAATCGATGATGGCTATTGTGACAGAGGGAGACCTTCGAAAACACAGTCTTAAAGTTACTGGAGGTAGGTCACGTAAAAAGCATGAGGACCCCCCCGGAGGGCATGTATGAAGAGGTTGGTGACAATGGACGAGGCGAGAGAGGTATGTAGAAACCGTAGCGTTTGGCACTCCGTTCTCTCTGACTAGGGATAAAGCGTGAGGCTAGTTAATAGTTTTTTTAGTTTAGTTTATTTGCCTGATATATTATGTACATAGGTGCATATATATATTATGTACAGTATAAATAAATATAGTGTCAAATTCTAGGTGCATAAAACATATATTAATATGAAACTATATAATCGATGATGGCCTTTGTGACAGAGTGGCTCAGCATCTGATTGTAAAAGTAATAATTGTGAGGTGTGAGATCGATCTTTATTTAAGAAATATATTAATTTCATTTCCCCGTTTTGGCGAGACAAGGTGCGTCGTTGGTTTTCGCTACTTAACACGCAATATCTCGCAAATTGGGGGGAAAGTGAAAAATGGAGTGTCTTATTACTGAGTTCAAAGTGATACTGAAAAGTCCTGCGCTTTTCAAAGCAACGTTGTCTTTATGGGGCCAGTCGTGGCACAGGGACACAAACTGACTGTGGATTGGATCTCCACACGAGGAAATGAAATATTTATTTACATTTATATTTTCATTTATTATTCCCTTTGGTGTCAAGACAAAGCGCGGCGTTGAGTTCCGCCACTCAACAAGCAATACCTCTAAAACACGGCGGAAAGTGGGGAACGGAGTGTCTTAACACTAGCGTGAAGCTGATTTAGTTGTTTTTATTTCAAAGTTTTAATCATCAATTTTTGGTTTAATAATATTTATTAATAAATTTTATTTAAAATTGTTTGCGTAACACAAATATTATATACCGTCATGGAATTATATATAACAAAGAGAACATTCACAATATATAAAAGAATAAAATGAAATATGTTTGACAAGAGTAAAGTTGGACATTACGTTAGGTGTATGATAAAAAAAATATGCAAACATTGTATTGGAACAGCTTGTCTTTTATTTAATCGTGAATGAATTTAGATTAAAAGGTGTTTCATAATGTTTTTATTTCACATTATAAATTTTTGTAGATGTTACCGACATATTGTAAAATTCGATATTCTATACAATGAACTGAATTGTTATATAGAATACCTAAAACGTGTAGGTAATGTATGAACTATTAGGTATTTTATACTTTGACTAAGTATTCTATACAATATTAAAAGCACTATCGGTAATGTATGGCAGGCAATATTATAAACGTGTTGCAACTTCTTTACTTAATTGCATTGTAAGCATATTTTTATTGGTCTTAATGACCAATATGTACTAACGCCATCGCAGTTACAGATTTAGTGAGTTTTAAATGCATATAAAGTTACGTTAAGATATTTTGAGTTTAAAGGTATTTACCTGAACTAACTTGAACTTAAACATTACAAAATCTATAGCTCGAATATAAGAATATGGCCCGAAATCCCTAGATTTAGATAGGATTTTAATTAATTATTTATATAAAGTATGTAATAGACAATAATATTATTTCATATATTGCCTGAATGCCCTAGATATATATATGCATAACTGAGGTATTTTATAGAATACCGTAATTATACAGATTGCCGGTAACATAGACATAATTTGCAAAACTAAAATAATATATACTCATTTATTCTTTATTTTACAAAAAAAATGCACAGAAGGAGGTTTTAATGCTAAAAAATTGATACTGACTCACATTTAAATAAACTTGATCAAAAAAAACTGTCCTATTATTTATAATAACTTCATCTCACATAAGGATTCAATAAATTTGCAACAACATGTTCAACTAAAAACAAAGTTCGTAAAAACGTCAAAGAACGTTTGAAACTCGATACTTGCCGATACAAGTCGCTATATAGTGACAAAAAGCTCCAATCGACGCCCTCAAGTCGAGCAGAAACGCCAAAAAGAACATTCTCGATGATTTATGAAGCAAATTAACGAGAATATATCCTCATTCCAGAACATCATTTCCTGCTAGAGCGAAGTCGCAACCGACCTGAAAAAATTCAACGCAAAAATGCGATTATACGAAAAAGGTTTTTACGATTCGAAAAACATGCCGTAAGAAAATATGAAAAATCGCTTTCGATAGTTTTTTGTTTGTTTTCTTTAGATATTGCTTTTAGTATCTATATTGACATTAAAAAGCGCAAATGGTAATTTATGTTTCGATGATATGTGCCAACTTGATTAATAAATAAAAAAACAGGTTTATAATTATTCTTGAAAAAAAAAAAACAAAAAATCTGTTTTTTTCATGTGGTCTGCAAAGAAAGCCTACTGTGAGTTACTCCGTTCCCTATATTGTGTATACATTTCCTGAAAACGTCACTGAGTGATCAGTATCAGAGATCAGTATCAGTAATACAACAGGAACACTTTAAAATTAACATATTCTTTATTCAATTAAGTCATTACAAGCACTTTTGAAACCTGAAGGTATACATAAATGTCAGTAGTGTCCGTACAACAGAGAGCTACCACCGGCTCGGAATCCACTTTTCATGAGAAGAGCCGGCAAGAAACTAGAACATTCAGAACAGACGCCTATTTCAAAATATATTATACAATAAAAGTATAAATTTATATTATAAGCATTTTATATAATATAAAAAGATACGTCTCTTTCGTTTATTCTTATTAATAACAATAACGTTCAATTATATAATTTAAAGCTTTGGATCGTTGCACCAACATCCGCATGCCTCTAGGCTCGTGTTACAATATTTTTTTACTGGAAAAAAACTTGAATAAAAAGTTAAATAAAAAGTTAGCTACCATACGGCAAGACAAGTGCATCTACTGAACTACCGCCTTGAAGTTTTTGAGCAAAGATTATTTCAGAGAAATGGCAAACTATTTAGATTGCAAAGCCAGTGGAATAATAATGCAATATATAATTAAATTCGGTATTCTACAATTAAGCAGTCGTGGCGCGGGGAACAATCGTGTGACTGTAAACGCGACAAGTTGTGGATTCTATTTACAATAATGATAAAATACTTAATATTTTAATTTCTTCGCTCTGGTATCTTCGCTCTGGTATACACAAAACGGCGGCGTTGCGTCCTCTCCTACATACGGGATAGAACTTAATTATCGATTTAAAATAAATATAACTTATATTCAATACAGAAAATATAATATAAAATAAAATGTATGCGGTACTACTCTTTGCCCGAGCTCGCGTCGTTCATTAGACGGGTCGTTCGTCTTCATTGCATGTGACAGAGATAGTTTAGTGTTTAAATTAATGTTGCAGCCGACTTTGAGAACCTATAACAGGTTTATTTATGTAGCAGCAACCCCACTAAAATAATATACTCTCATTTAAGATTTTTTGAGGCCGGTTGTGGCGCAGCGGCACGAAGTGTGACTCTAAAACCGACTAGTTGTAAGTTTGATCCCCACTCGAGAAAATGAAATATTTATTTAAATGTTGTATTTCCATTTCTTCGCTACGGTATCGAGGCTAAGCGCGACGTTGAGTTCCGTCACTCATCATGCAATGCCTCAAGAATTCGACGGAAAGTGGGTAGCGGATTTTCTTAACCCTAGGTTCCCTCTGCCTACCCTGCTGTGTGCGGGATACAGCGTGAAACTGATTTTGATTTATTTTTATTAATATTTCCATTTCTTTGCTCTGGTGTCGAGGCTAAGCGCGACGTTGAGTTCCGTCTCTCATCACGCAATGACTGCAGAATTGGGCAGAAAGTGGGGAACAGTGTCTTAACACTAGGTTCCCTCTGCCTACCCTGCTGTGATACAGCGTGAAGCTGATTTTAATTTAATCTTTTTGGATTTTTATGTGTGTAACAGTAAGAACTTGGAGTAAGTAATTCAGTTATGTTAACAAAAAAATATAAGGTTTTATTAATAAAACCTTATATTTCTTTGTTTTTCTATTGTTATAAACGAATATTATATATATTGAACGTAAAAACATGATTATCTTATAAAATCTATTGTTCTAATTTTAAAGTATATGTATATTTGTTAAGGTGTTGAATCAAATTATCAAAAAACCGTTTCGTAATTTTTTAAACGAATTATTAGACATAATTGAACTACTTATACGTAAGGTTCCACATAGCCATCAAATGGGCTGTACAAAAACCATGATACCATGTACTTGACGCTGTTGTAAAAAAGTTGAAATATTTAACTGAAAAAACTAATCAAAATCGATTGTATAGACAAAAATATAATAAAAACATGTTTTAAAGTTTAGTGATTATGAAAAATGTAAAGGTAAATAAATAAGATAAGGAATAATAATGTAATATAATAATGTAAATGTAAATTCCGAAATTTTTATCTTTACATAATATTTATTATAAAAAAAGTAGATTTATCTTAAGATATCATCGCGTAGTCAACGCAGTCGAAGCCATGAGAAACACTCTAGTATTTCTCATGGCTTCGACTGCGTTGTATATATAAATGGCAAATATCGTATATATAAATGGCTCTCAAGATCGATCTCACATTTGAGAGCGGCTTATTAATAAATATTATAAAATTTGAACCAATTTAATTATAAATAAGCCATACGCGCAGAAATTGGTTGTCATCTTTACATTTTCAACTCACCCTTGTCACTCGAAGAAAACACATTTTTTACTCAAATCACAAAATTGTTTCTAATCGACGACTTTACACGCTTTGGTTTTTTTATATTATTTTATAAAAAAAATTAAACAGGCTGTCGTGGCGCAAGGGCACAAGTGTGCAATTGTAAACATGATAGGTTGTGGATTCGATTCCCACTCGGGGCAATTAATATTTTTATTTCCTCGTTCTGGTAATGAAACAAAGCGCGACCACCATTCAATACGCAATCCTCTCTAAAGAAACTGGGAAACGGAAGTATCTTAATGGGAATGAAGTGTATAACACCCTGAGAGTGAGCCAGGAAATCCCCTGGGTTACTTTCAGGGTTGAAACCCTGCTATTTGCGGGATACAGCATGAAGCTAAATAAAAACCAAAATTATTCCTCCATAAAAGCATCAAAAACAAAAACTCAAATATAAAAAAAAAATCTCGACACACAATCTTACACCCGCATGTGCCTAACTGACCATCGAAACGATCATGTATCACTTTCTTAACTAAATACTTCTACCATCAGCTGTGCCCATTAAGCCCGTGTCCCCCATACGGCGTACCTTTTTAACAAAGCCAGTTAAAATGACCAGAAAAAATGTGAAAAAGTCCACTCTCTCAAAACACAATAGCCCATGATGTGAGGGTGGACGAAGAATTAAAAAAGCATCGGTAAAAATAATTGTAGTTTCAAATTTATGGGCAGTAGTCATTGTGGTCTATCACAGTGTCCGGTTGCAGATGTATAGATAACATGTCTTTTTTTTATCTTAATGTTTAACTTTGGAAGTGCGTTTCTTGGTAGAATTGGGCAAAAAATCTTATAGTTAATCTAGCAGTTTGACGCTATGAACCAATCGTGGATTCAGAGTGGCAAACATTAAAGGAGGCCTATGTGGAACAGTGGACTTTAAAAGGCTGCTGAATACATAAAAATAAATAAATCCGCGGCGGCGTTGAGTTCTGCCACTCAACACGCAATGCCTCTAAAATTCGGCAGAAAGTGGGGAACGGAGTGTGCAGGATATAGCGTGAAGCTAATTTAATTTAATTTTAAATAAATCCGCTTCACGCTGTATCCCGTACACAGCAGGATAGGCAGAGGGAACCTAATGTTAAGACATTCCATTAACCACTTTCGCCTAGTTCTGGAGGCATTGCGTGTTGAGAGGCGGAACTAAACGCCGCGCTTTGTTTCGATACCAGAGCGAAGAAATGAATATGTAAATGTAAATAAATATTTCATTTCCTCGAGTGGGGATCGAACCCACAACCAGTCGATTTTACAGTCACACTTTGTGCCCCTGCGGCACGACTAACCTCAAGATAGCTAGATAAATGAATTATTATAATGAACGATACTGAAAGATATCATACTGAAAGAATATTAAAAATTATAAAACAGCTAAAACAAAACATAGTGTTGTACTAACTGACATAGCAATTTCATTTAAATGGACAAACTTAATATAAATATACAAAAACTTCGACTCGAAGAATACGAAAAATCATGAAAATATCTTGCAATTGTAAATAAAAAACCAAATTTATTGACAAAAATATTCTGACTAACTCAAAGAATAAGAAAAAATCTGAAAATATTACGACACAAAATTAAAAAAACCGAACTTGTTACCTTCGCCACCTTCAAGTTGCGGGTGGTCAGTAATTAAGTGACCGCTGTAGAGCCTTGGAGAGTACTGATACAATCACTGCCACCTAAGACGCAAAATGTTAGTATGTTTGACAGATGAAGATATAATGTACAAAAACAATGTGCTGCTTTTGTTTGTACAAAAAAATGATAGAAATAGCTTTGTTTTTGGAATAAATTATTGGTTTTCTTTTTTTTTATTTATGGTAAAGGTAGACTAATTCATTCTAAGCATCTTGATAACTGTACTAAGATATTAAGAATTGATTGGTTTATGAAGAAAAAAAAACATTTTATGTCTTTTTTATTTTTTTTGCCAATGTTTTATAAATAACTATTAAAAAACTATAATTTATATTGAGGCTTAAAAGATTAATTTACACTTAAAACAACAAAAAGTCATATATAATGATAATCATGAACGAAATAAAGGAAGCCGGTATTATATAAATATCGTCATCCGCAACTTTGTATGTTTATAACAGGAGTTGGCAGAGGAAACTTAGGAACCTAGTGATAAGACACTCTATTCTCATTAAAACTCTACCGTTCTCCACTTTCCACCGAATTGTCGCTGCGCTTTGGCTTAGTCCCAGAACGAAAAAAAAATACAATTTAAGGTATTTAATTTCCTAAAATGGAAATCGAACTCGAACAGTAAAATGAGGCCAGTCTTGGCACAGGGGATTGTCTGTGTGCGCCACAACTGGCCTCGAAATAAATATTGTATATGTATATATTATACATAAATATTCGGAAATAAATTGTACTTTCCAATCCAACAAATAAGAACTATGTAATAGGTACTTGTGTAAAGTATTATCTAAAATCTTCCCTAATTTTCGGCAATTTGTTATCGAAAACACAAATCACACACGCTTTTGTTACAAAATATAAAGTTGACCCCATACCAATGGGTTGGTTTAATTAAATTTGTACCCGCATCGATCGTTCTCATGTTCATTACATATATAAAACCGAAATTTTATTTTTTATCTTCTACATCTCCCATACGTTGGGATAACATACACTAAGACACTAAGTTTCTTTTTCCTATTTTAATACGCTAAAAAGTAAAATTATAGCCGTTATATCAAAAGGAACAACTATTGAATTTCTTTCTGGCTCTTTTCAGTACGGCATTCCAGACCGGACGATGGTAGCTTTAAGTTCAACCGACAATTCAATAGTGATTGCAAAACTTATATGAATGGAGATAAAGACTCTAGAGAGATTATTAAAAAAAATTGGTATCTTACTCTCCCGTTTAAGCAGAGATTTTCTATATTTTTCGTCTTAAAGTGAGACACTCCACAATAGCTCCAATCTTCTTAAGCCCACAAAATACCTTGAAAAATGATTTTCTCTCTTTAACTCCTTCTACTTCTTCTACTACTACTTTAGTTAGATTTTAATAGGATAGTAGAACCCTAATTTAGTGAACCACTGGTAATATCTATATAACATTACATAAATTGCTACTTATATCAATAGATACGTTTATTCCACATACTTCCCCTAAACAAAACAGGTGTAAACCATTTTTTTACCAACCCATATGCCACATAGGCGGCGTCAGCGTACTGCGGCAGCTGACTAGAAATAAATAAGAGATCGCGACACGCGCCCTCCCCTTAATAAATATTTCATTTTATTTTTAAATTGTTTTTTCTGCTCCACAAGAATCGGAAGGGGAATCTTTCGTTTGAAAACAATGTGGACTCCCCAACACCTAATAGCAACGGCGTGTGTTTTAAATTGGATACGGGCTTTATAAATTGACGGTTTTAACTTGGCTTAGAAAGTGAGTAATGGTAATTAAATGGTTTCATAGTTTAATTTTCCTTTTTTGATGTTATTTTGGAATATTATTTTTATAATAATAAATATTTATATTATTATTTTTAATAAGCTGTTTATTATTGCTACTAATAATAATAATCCTTATTAATATAATTAACCAAATTATACTCTTTCAGATGAAAGTGGGGAACGGAGTGTCTTAACACTAGGTACCCTCAATATTGATTTAGGTAAAAATATACTAAAATATAAATTATATATGTAGACTATAGCTTATTTCTTAGATATTAATACTATATTTTATTAGAATGTCCAACAAAAAGTATATTTCTAGTATTTCAAACTAGCCAATAGATATCAAAAGTACATATTTCTAGCTAAATAGTCAAACCAACGGAAACCAACTCGGAGACAGGTAAACAAAATATCTAGAAACCTGAGACGCCACGTGACCAGAAATACCCAGCCATATATTGACAAATCTTATGGCCTCACTGAACCAACACACGCTGTGTATTATGAAAATCCGGAGTAACGCCGACAATACATCACTAGTCCCCTAAGGAAGGGGAACTATTTTTGAACTTACATACGATCCATTTTATATTTTTTCCCCTACAGTATTTTTAACTAACCATCCAATTTTAAATGGTCTCTATTATTAAATTGTAAGGAACAAGGGGAGGCTATTTTAAAATGGTAAGATAATAAGTTGCAGCCGTCGCAAGTAGCTCGTGCGTGAGTTTGAATGGTACACGCGCGTCAGTTTTTATTGGCTCGAGCCAATGAGATTAGGTTTATTTTGGTAAAAAACTAGGGGAGTTTTTTACCTTTTATTTACTGGATGCAGGATTGGTTTTTTAGTAATGTGTATTTTAAGTGGTATGGTAGATTTCTGATAGGGACCGCCCCTTTTTAAACTTTTTTTCGATACATGTATCTATAATTGTCCCTATATATATATATATATATATATATATATATATATATATATATATATATATATATATTTTTTTCAATATTATATCAAATTAATCTGTTCAGTTGTTTCAAGATATATATCCTGAAACTCAGTAGTTTCGACTACTGATATAAATATGTATATACATATATGACTACTGATATACATATATATACATATGTAACCAAGCATTTCTATAGAAGATAGTTAGAAAAAGGTACCAATAATTGAAAAATATTTTAATTTAGTTTCATTTTTAAATAACTTTTATTTATAATGGAAAAACGCACACAAATTCATAAACAACTAACTTACTATTATATGTTTACCAGCTTCAAATACAAGTTCGCCGTATATCATTTTCCTAATCCAGCCATTTTCCTTCATTTTCCTCAACAAATACGTCCATGGATAATTGATTTCCAAATATTAAGTTACTATTTGCCAGTACTTAGAGGAATATCGCATACGTTTGTGTATAGTTTGTTATTTACAATCTCTTGTATTCTTATGATGTATTCTCTCTAAAGATATTGAAGCTACTAAATATTTCCATATTTTAACGATTTATCGCAATTATTGAATTGATTGAAAAAAATTATATCACATCAACCCATTTAAATCAGATAGGATCCAAATATGACTATTAGTTACCAAGAAATGAATGGATGAAAAAATATACGTACGTACAGTAAACTCAACAGAAACGTAAACCTGATCTAAGAATCCGCAACTGAGGTTTAATTCATTAAAAAAAATAATTAAACGGACTTTAGAATATCAATTAAGCATTTTTTACATCTATTATTTACACTTCTCTCGTAAAGATGAACACCAAAAAAACTGAAATGATTAATTTGGGAAAACATCAAAAATGTTAGAAATGGTAATTGCGTACTCTTACAAGTATATTTATTGGATATGAGTATGCATATAAGTAGATAAGAAAAAGCGGATCGTGCGTATTTGTATTTTTTCTTACACAGGTCACAAATAAACTTAAAAAACGTTTGACCAAAAATCTTTAAGCTTACGTCATTTCTTAGTTCTTTTATTCGAGTTGAGGCCGGTCGTGGCGCAGCGGCACAAAGTGTGACTGTAAAACTGACTGGTTGTGGGTTCGATCCCCACTCGAGGAGATGAAATATTTACTTAAATTTATATTTTCATTTCTTCGCTCTGGTGTCGATGACAAGCGCGGACGTTGAGTTCCGCCCCTCAAGACGCAATGTCTCCGGAACTCGGCGGAAAGTGGGGAACGGAGTGAGAGTCTTAATACTAGGTTCCCTTTGCCTTTCCTTCTGTGGCGTTAAGCTGAAAAAAATGTAACTAAGTATTATAATAAAAAAAAGACTAATTTTAATAACAGGACAAGACTACCTAGAGACTGAGTTTGCCAAATGCACAGGAAAATTGGAAAATTGAAGGCTAGCATTCTCCGCATACTTATTATTTAAGTTATTATTACGCGGGAAATAATAATTATTCAATGTAAAATTTGAATTCACAACCACCATATACACAACACAACCCCAATACACCACGAAAGCTTCACAAATCGTTATCAAGAAGGAAAAATATCCATCAAAAAATATTATCCAGACTAGGCATTTCATCAAACATGGAACAAAAAACCCTGGACATTACCGGACAAAATAACTTTTATTCGGGGTGGGGGGCGGGCCCGTTGCCTGGCAACGCGCGACCCTCCGAGGGTAAAAACGGGTAAAACGCCGGGAGCGAATGGACGCTGATTTTTTATGGCATCGTACATTTTTTCCTCAGCGCCGCGACGCTGGCCTGGGTATTGTAGCTGTGTGTGTGTGTGTCTGATATAGGCTGTTCGGAAAAGTTTTTATATATTTGTAATGATTTGATTTTGTTTTTGCTTTGTTACTTAAATATGAGCAACATCAGTCCGTTTATAGTTATATTATATTACAAAATAAGGCTAAGTAGTATAATTTAATGATCAATAAGCAAACGATTTTATTTTATTAAATACTTATTAAAAATAAGAGTAATATATTGACAAAAATTCTACTGACAGAGTAGACTAGGCACCTATTAAAATATGTAGTATAGGATAATTACAAAAACTTCCAAACCAACGAAGTATGATATATAAACGTTGCTTTTTAAATAATTAAAAAGCGTATAACAAAATGAACAGCCTGTATAACGTCTGAAAACCACCGTAGACATCTAAACTTTTGTATGTGTGAGTGAAGTGCGGAGGCTGCAAATATTATAAGTATGGATTTTATTGGCATCTCCCTCTAACCTGACCCCTCCTATTTCAGCCTTCGGAAAAAATATTCTCCAAGGGAATCTAAAATTATGAGCGGGAGTTTCCTTATAAGAAACGATGCTGAAGTCATTTGGATCCATATATCTTCACGATATGGCCGATATATATGGCATTACTTGCTGAGATCGGAGACGGCAACTGTTAAATAGCGATTATGTTTGTTATCGGAAATCTTAGTCAAAAGTAAATATGTTATATTTAGTTAGAAATATTAAGAATAAAATAGTTTTTTTTCTGTAACTAGACCATTATAATATTTAATTTTGTAGGCCATTATAGTATTTTATTTCTACGTATGTTCATAATGTTAGTGAATCACCATCTATCTATTTATAATCATAATCATATATCTAAAATATATAAAAATTTATATGTTTTTTTTTTCAAATATAAATTACACACATAAAAATATTAAATACCCTGTATAATTTATAATAACTGATTTTGGTAGTAAATAGAAGGTAATAATTAAGTTTTTATATCATTGCTTATATTAATTACGTCATAATATATCCCAATCATATCGGGGGCCACCGTGGCACAACGGCACAAGCTGTAAACGTGATGGTTGTGGGTTACATTCCCATTGGATGGTATGAAATATTTAAAGCACGGCGATAAGTTCCGCCACTGAACACGCAATGCCGTGAGAACGAAAGTATCTAATTTGGGTACGGAGAGTCTTAACATAAAGTTCCCAGGTTCCCTCTGTCTTAAGCTAATAAAAAGTTGTTATATCATAATTTAAAGCAGGAGAAAAAAAAACTAGCAACATAAGTGAATTACATACTGATAAATAACGAATAGAGTTCATTCACCATTTTTCATCTACTTAAAGGACATTTTTACATAGTTCACTTTGGTTCAACAGTCCTTTTTGGTTTCTTCACATGAAAATACTTCTCAAAATGTTACCATTTACAAAATACGCTCCTATAAAAGAAGGAATCTCATATAAGCCGATAGATTCGTGACTCTAATATCTTTCAACCCTTTATTTTTAACCCTCATTTTTAGCAACAAAGCACTTATGTAATATATAGAAGTAGATGAGGGGGACGTCAAAAAGTCAGTAGACGTCCATTTATTTACAGAACGAAAGCTTGATTAATTTAAATTATAACGGCGCCATTGGAGCGTAGTAAACGTAAATTGAAAATTTTATAAGAAGAATATTTAGAGACTGTCGTGGTCTATCGATAGATTGTAGATTCGATTCCAATTTGGGGAAATAAATTATGTTCATTTCATCGCTCTAGTAATTAGCGAGGAGCAATTTCTCACGAAGCGTCTCGAAAGTGTCTTAACACTAGTTTCCCTCTGCCTGCCCTGTTGTAGGATTTTCATATTATAATCTTAGAGGTTTCTGAAGGTATTTCAATTAGGTTTTGTCACACAACATATAATATCTATAAAAAGGAAGAAAGATATTCCAATTTCAATTGTCTTGCTAAGCCATAGAATAAAATACAGCTAGAAGGTTTCCAGTGATTTCAGGTTATTCTATGTGACAGTATTATTATAAAACAAGCACGCACAAGCACGGTAATCTCAGGAACTACTGATTCAAATTGAAAAAAATATTTTGTATTGGATATAGCACAAGAATTGACATAAGAACATGTACCATAATCCACCGTACCTGGGATCAGAGTTACCTCGAGTGCTTGGAATATATCATGCATTATAAATAACTCACAATAAAGTATATTTTTAGAAACGTATAATGTAGTCGGATTTGAAATGATGGTAGAGGATACGTTAAAATTTGTATACGTTTCTAAAAATATATTTAACTTAGTAAAATTAAATATATTTAAATGTGGAATAACACTTTAAATATGTTAAAAACTGATAGTTACTTCCATTTAACCAAAAAGGGTTAGCCGTTTGTAAGCGCTAGTATAATACAATCACACAAACTTATATACTAAAGAACATTTGAAACATCAAACTCTGAGCCAGACAAAATAAATCAATATCCTTATACATATAACAAGTACATATCATCCTCACCCCATCACCGATTGTCACAAAAAACTGTGGGAGTATTATTAAATCGGGGAAAGGGTTGGTCCCCTTCGAACACCATGTTTTATTCATGCCGCGTAACACTGAATCAGGCTCCCTATCGCGGATCCGCAATCTCGCTATTTATTTTCTTGATAAAGTAACTAATATGACATTCTTTGAATAGGCCTTTTATTTGTTGTACTTTGTAGATATAATGTTGAGGCCAGTTGTGGTGTAGTGGTATAAGCGTGTAACTGTGAAGGTGACAGGTTGTGGGTTCAATTAGCATTCGAGGAAACGAGATATTTAATATTTTCATTTCTATGCTCTCGTGTCCGCCGCCAAATTCGCCGCTCAGCACGCAATGCCTTTAGAATACGGTGGAAGTCGGAAGCGAAGTGACACTAGGACTCCTCCCTCTCACGTCACTAGGTCCCTTCTTCATACAGGATACAGTGTGAAGCTCAAAAAAATATTTTACTATATAAATATATCTACATATCAATGTAGAAATTAAAAAAAACTTTTCGATTCGATTCTGGCTAATTAACACACGACGGCAGAAGAAACTACTGAACTTAGAAAATACTTTTTAAGATTTACCGAAATTTCGACACGATCGGGAAACAATGCGATTTTCCATTTTACGTAAACAAATTAACGGGGTACTACTAGTATAGTATAAAATCATTAATTATTTCCTAAGCCTAGAACTCAATTTAAAACAACTTTGATATTTCACTTTGGCGTTACACTCCAATGCATTTATAATTTTTCATATAAAAAATATATGATATAGCAGTAGGAAACAAAGAATATGGAGTTTCATAAAGTATTGTCAATGCTGCTTTTTTAAATTCACTTGTATTCCGTATATAGGAGGTTAGACAGAGCGGCGTTGAGCTCCGCCACTCATCACACAATGCCTTTATAATTCGACGGAAAGTGGGGAACGGTATCAGTAGGCTCTCAATCAAGTTCCCTCTGCCTACTATACTACGTGCGAGATAAAGCGTGAAGTCAATGTAAATATTTGTATTTTAATTGTTATCATTTAAAGAGTTCTTTTCTCGTTACAACTAAGGAAGTAGCGGGGGACTTTAGGGGGCAAATTTCTGAAATTTTAAATATGTATAATTATGAATACTTGTCATAAACTTCTTAAATTTGCATAGAAAATAATATCCCTCTTAATTTCAATCAATATTTTTTTTATTTAAAAATCAATTTAATTCACATAAGGTTCAAAGTAAGACTTAAGTCTTATAATATTTATATATAATAATAATTTTAAAATCACTATATTCTTTCAACATCGACAAACATACAAGTAAGTAAAAGCTCGTTCAGTACGTTTTAATTTTTTATAGAATACTGTGAATTGCAGGTGCGAAATAACCATCGATCATTTGTGGCATTTACTGCCGCCAATTTTGATAAAACGATACAAATGGACATTCCTAATCGCCTTGTCCTTTTAAAAACTACAAAAGACCTCGCCTAAAGAACTCTACATTGTAACTTCAACAACCTTAACGCAGATTTATTGCAATCTTATATTCTTAATACTTGAGACATAAGGTTCAAAATTGTATGAAAAATATATATTACAATACTTAAAAGTTGTAGCATATAGGATAAAAAGCTGAACTATTAAAAAATATTCGGCAAACATAAAAAATCTCATCGATCTTGCTGTTTGTGGACCGAAAAGACTTTTAAGATCTATTTATTCCACGTGATTTGTGCAAGTACCTGCGTATTTTGTACGCTACTATCTTTATCCTTTGTTGGGGCTTTAGAAATCAAAATTGACTAATGTCCTAGGAGCTGTTGCTGTTTTTTTTAACAGTTAAAAAAAGACCGGACAAGCGCGAGTCAGTCTCGCCCACCGAAGGTTCCGTATTGAAGGTGTCGAGCGTTTCCTGAAATTCAAGATTAGCTTAGCGAGAGCTCTTTCATCTGATACCTCACTGGAACTAGCGGCTTTAATATCAAATTTTGTACCATATTAAGGCATATTTTTTGCGATATAATTTTTTTTTAAATAAATGTAGAAATCGTTTTTTCAGGAAATCATGGAGTCGTAGATCTTGAGTAGGTACTCGTATATGGTTTGAATATCAACTCGATATCTTGATCGAGACAGACAAACCAACGGACAACAAAGTGATCTTATAAGAATTTCTTTTTCCCTTAAAAAGTTACAAACTAAAAAAACGATAGTATACATAAAAACGATAAATATTTCTTTCATTTCATTACTTCAAGCCCACATATATAACTACAAGTGTATTTCAGTACATACTTTTATCTGAACAGGGAAAGACCAAGAAACATACAAAACAGGTAAAAAAAAATTGGCCGGGTTCATTGGAACTCTCTTTAACTATTTCAGCCTTCTAAGAGTAGAAAATAAAAAAAGTTGTTTAACATATAAAGGCCTCTAGTGTTAATATCCATTGTCTGAACTAAAATATGTATCTAGTAGCTACATACTCGTATATGAAAGTAATATAATATTAAAATATAAATGTATATATAACCTTTTATAATTTATTATTATAATATGAAATAATAATAGTGAGCGGTCTGTTTTTAACTTGTTTTAGTTTACACCATATTTTAATAGATAATATTTATTCTTCAGTTTAAAAAAATAAGTGAAGCCAGTGGTGGCGCAGGGGCACAAAATATTAATGTAAAATCGACTGGTTGTGGGTTGGATACCCACTCGAGGAAATGAAATATTGACTTACTTTATTTATTTTTCATTTCTTCGGTCTGGTTTCGAGGCAAAGCGCGGCGTTGATTTCCGCTACTCAATACGCAATGCCTCCAGAACTCGGCTAAAAGTGGGGAACGGAGTGCCTTAACACTGGGCCTCTGCCTACCCTGCTGTTTACGGGATACAGCGTGAAGACGATTTGATTTCATTTTCTGAGTATACAACAATGTTTTAAATAACTCACCAATTTCAATAAATAATAACTATAAGTAACTTTTTCAATTAAACATTCCCTACATTGAGTTACTATGCACAAACCAATACATAAATAAATAAATTTAGTACTTAATCCCTTAAGAATAAAGCCTATAATAGATTAGTGAGTTTAATTTTCAGTTTTTCATCGATCGCAGAACGTCAAGGGGTATTTTTGAACCATTTTTAATTTATCTGCCCCCCAGCTATTATTTTTGTGAGGGGTCAAGCATTGTACGGCTAATGGTCACTGTGTATATTTTATGACCATTCTTAATTTCGAGCTTTACGTTCTCTTTCATTTCCTGGGAATTCAATGTTATGTTGTAATTTATCATTTGACACTTCTAAGCTTAATAGATAATTTAAAAATATATATATTTTCTTTGTTTTCTGGATTTATTTAGACTTATGTACGTGACTTATGTACGTACGTAGGATTTTTGAGTACATTTTTTATTAATTATATTTTTTTTTCACTCGCACCAACAAGCATGTATTTGAATATTATATTATTAAATTTATAAGCTCACGCATACAAGAAACATTAGATTGATTTCTTATCTTAATATGGACGCATATCGATAATACTTGAAATCGATTACTTTTCTCAACTTATTTAAAAATATAACAAAAAACACCCCAAAACTATTTATTTCATTCAATTCAGATCCCGACATAATAAAGTACATACATTTATTATATTTTAAAATACAGAAATATATTGAAAAATACGCTCCATTATAGTAATTGTATCGGATTCGGAAAAACTTAAAATCCTCAATGCGTTTCTACGGTCACGGATGAAACGAAGCGATCGCAAATTGGCGTGCATGGGGTCAAACACAAAGAATCGGTCACCATATTGACACTCGCACAATACCGGGGTCACTTTTATTTGTAGCTCGAACTTAATTTATAATCTTTTCACATACGCCATTAAGAAGATTACACAACTACCCTTTTTCCTTACATTTCTGAAAATAAAATATATGTAATTGTACGCCGCCATTGTGTTAGGACCGTTTGGTTTGGATTTTGACACATTTTCGAATATTGAATTGTTCATGATTTATATTAACTGTGAGGATTTAAGATGTTTAGGTTTCGGGTCAATGGCTCGGCTGTTAATCGTCCAACGGTCAAATCGCACGCTTTCACAGAGCAAAGGTTAACGGTCGTCTTCTGGATATCTTTTATGTATTTGATATCTATATTGAGACCCCATATATTGTATCCCTGAAGTCACATAGTTGCGTCTAAGAAATATATCACTTTGTCTTTAAAATAAAAAAAATATAATATAACATTGAATATCCATTTCAGTTTATTGTTATAGAAAATATTTCATTTCATACGCTTTGGTTTTTTATAAAATAGTCAAGTCATAATAAAATATGTCTTTAATATATATGTAATAAGTGGTTAAATATAGGAATATATACATAGGAATTTAAAATGAATTCCAAATTCGAATTTTTTTTGTTTAGAAATTATCAAGATACTCTTTAAACTTTCAGAAGTGAGCGATTATAAACCAATTCACTCCACCTTGCATTTACTTAATAATTTTTTACTTAAAATTTAAATAATTTAAATACATCTAAGCGTAATAACTGCCTCCAACTCCACGTTTTTTATACTTAGACTAGAACAATTCTCACATTATGGATGGACAACCGCATTTGGTTTATTGAAATAATAAATTCCAATGTGACATTTTTTTTTAATTGTAAATATCCTTCGTTCATTGAAAAAGACAAAAGCTAAATTGTCCATTTCCTAAATATTAAATAGATCTATTATTATATTAACAACAGAAGACCATGTGCAACAGTTTTAATTCGATAATATGATCTTTACAAAATTTAACAACAATGTCACGGGTGTAATATTTGTGAAAATGTAATAAATCGTTGACCCCCGACCATTTTGACCCCATGGTCTGTAACAAAAGAACCTAGCGTCTTAGCCCTGACCCATAATAATAACTCCAATTACAAAACTTATTGAAATAAAATAAATTATAAATTTATTGCGTAATATTACAATGGAATTGAAATTTATGACGCTACTCTTGTTTAATTATAGCCTTTTATGGTTCACGTTTTAAACTATTACACTTTTAAAATTATATAGCATATACATGTAGCACATATATGTAACATAGATAATAAAGACTTGAAATACACTAAAAATTAATAAATAAAAAACCTAAACATCTCAAATTTAGGCAGAAAGTAGAGATTATACTATACTTTTTAACAATAGATTAAAAACACAATGAAACAAGTAAAATGATAATGTTTTTATTTTATAGGGTGCACAAAAAATGTATCGCCACCCCATGTTAGTAGCTAATCGTCGATTAACAAAAAAAGCAAAAAGTAACACGTGTATACACACCTTAATATCAGATAAAGACTATACACAAAAAAACATAAAAAAACGTGAGAGCGATCGTTTTACAAAAGCTTTTTATATAGATAGATATCAATAATAATCTGTGAAGTCATCTATATTATAAGATTATAGAAATATAAAGAAGCAGAATGAGAAGAATCAGAATTTATTTATAATAAAAAAAATACTAATAAATTAACCAAAAAAAAAAACAAAATACTAATCAATTTAAAAATTTGTTGCCATTACTCCTTGCATATTAAAATAATATTAGGTATATTTTTTTTAAGGAAAGAGCTTTGACAGTGGGTAGATATGCAAAGAAATTGGTCATGAATATAAAAAAAAAACAAGAATCAATTTAATTGCACAATTAATCAGCTTAATTGTGCAATGTTGTCAAAGTTTAAATATAATGGTTGTAATTCAATCTACTTGAGGTAATGAATTATTTGAATACTTCCCTAATGCTCTGATAAGACAGCGCGGCGTTATACTCCGCCATTCAACAGGCATTATCTCAAATCCTGTCGGAAAACTAAGAACCCTCTAATACTATGTTGCCTTTGCCTACCCTGGTATACACGGAATACAACGTGATACTGAAAAAAAAGAATCAAATCTTTATATGCAGCAACACATAAAAATCTATAAAGTTAATATTAATCAAATATATTATAGAAAAACACCAACAACACGACCTTTTATAAAATATATTTACACCTCAAAACATGATAAAGAACCCTCGTAGTTCACACGGCATTGTATTATGATACGTTAAAAAACCTGCTGTTTTTTTTTACGAACTTGACGTTTTATCCCAGTACAAAGCTTTTTAACATTGCAAGGTCATTTACAGGTGTTAGAGGGGTTGATCAATTTTTTAAATGGTGTTAATTTTATGTCTCTTCCCCTAGTGAGTAAATTAAATAACTTTTAAGATAAATACTTACTAGGTATTATGTTTAAAATTAATATAAAGTAAACCATATTAAAATGATTTAAGATCTGTAGATATATATATGAATAGTGCAACTAAGAAATATTTTGTTAATTATATAATAAGAAGTTTAAATAATCTAGATATATGAAGATTAAGATAGGAGTTAAGTTCTTTTAGATTTTACCGAGTACTTTTAGATTTGTTATCTTCAAAAAACAAGAAGTCAGACAAAAGTTAGAAATGTGTGAAAAAAAGGCCTACAATTACATAATAAAAAGTACAATATCGTTTTAAAGCGAAATGAAATAACATTCACTTTCAATATTATCTATGCAAGTCCTTCTCAGAAAACGCGCCATTTTTTTTTAAACAAACGGCTACCGGGTTTTGCAACCGGAAAGAAAAAAGAAACAAAAGACCTATAAATCTGAGGATTTGAAATAACACAATAGGATAAAAAGTTTTACTTTTGCGTAAAGTATTTTTGAGTGTTTAAGTATACTTCGGTCACTAACACCAGCATCTAATATTTATATATCTATTAATTAGTAGGTATAGAGTAACTATAAAATTATCTAAAAAGCTATAAAGAAAAACATTATGCATACAAATACGAATTCTATAAAGTTCTTATATTACCTTTGCAACTAAGGAATATGATTTAAAATATTATTTTGTTCCACTTTAAAAACACAAATTTCTTTGGTGACAGCTCTCGACATTCAATATTTTGATGATTTTACATTTTTTTTCTCGGAAGAGGAAGCGCAGCTGCGCCTCGTGCCGACTTGTGCCTCTTATGCTCAACTGCCATTTTTTTGTTTTTAAACGTTACATTTTTTTAAACTATAACATGTATTAAGAAACAAGTCTTCTGCCATGTTGCAAGAAAATATATTTTTAGATTTACAAAATTTACAAATAAAAATCCAACAATTTTTGTCTTTTGTTGTTTTAATAACATGTGATTTACATTATTTGTTAAAAATCATAAACTAAAATATGATAAAATTAAATAAATAAACATTATATTTATATAACATTAACATTTTATAAAACAATATGCAAAAATATTTATTATCTGTGCTTCAAAAAGTGAAAAAGTACAGCGGCCAACTAAGTAACGCAAATTTTGGCTACTGAATGAGTCTGCGAGACAAGTGATTTATGGCGGACGGCAGCTGACGCTAGTGGACTGGTATATAAAAAATGGTAAAACGACGCTTACTTTCATAGGTCAGTCACTATGCATGTATACAGAGTGATTTTAAATTGTATTTCTCCATTTTATATTCTATAATTATTTTTATTTCACATTTTTTAATTGCTTTTCATTTGCAAATTATTTTTTAGTTCTGTAATATTTTTTATAATTTATTATTCAAGATTTAAAAAAAAAAAAAAACATTTATTTAATATTAAATTAAGTCAATAGTTAAAACTTTATATATCCTCCAGTATCAGCCTATATCATATTATGTGCCTATTAATATTTTTGTTATACAAATTAACTTAATATGATAATAAAACAACCTGTACAACAAAATTCCTGTATTTTAACACGACAAAAGAGTAAAATATTGCAAAAGACACACACAGGGTGCACAATCGTTCTAATTGCACGCTCTACTTGTCATTTATACTTTTTTTCAGTGCCATGCTTTAGCTATTTGATAGACGGCAAAGGTATAATATAAAAGGCCGTCATGGTGGCGCATGGGCGTATGACTGTGTGGCGGTTGTGAGTTCGATTCCCTCTCGGAGGGTGGATTATTATTTATAAGTATTTTCATTTCTTCACTCTGGCACCAAGGCAAATGCACGATGTTGAATTCTGTTACATAACACGTCAGCCACAACCAACGATTTTTTAACATTTTTAAGTAAATAAGTGTCATTCCACACTTAGGAAAGAGAAATACTTAATTAGAGAACTTACAAAAATTTGAACATAATGGGACTCGAACCCGCGCCTCCTGGAAACCGACTAGGTCTAAATAAGTACCACCAACGAATTTTTAATCTTTAATAAAGCATCGTTACCTCATATTGGTTACAGCTAAAGTTCTAGAATAGTATAAAACAAGTTGTGTCAATATTTGGCACGTCTTGTTGCTCAACGGAAACCTAGTCGTTTTCCATATCTTTATAGTTTTTATTTAGTTTTAATATTTATTGATGTATTTTATTTAATTATAATTTTTCTTTGTTTAATTCTTTAAATCGGCATCAGATTTGTCAAAATTAAGGGATCCTATAAAGAAAAAGAACTTTTCAAGAACAAAGAAGAACAAGAAAAAGAAGAGAAAAGAAAGTAACCGTATGTCGCAAATAGAAATAAATATATTATGTTTCGACCTCATAGTATAATATAACAAACACACACGAACTAATATCTAAAATTCGATTACAAAACAAATTAAAGCATATTTTTATGAATATATCAATTCTTAATATGTTTTTAGTACTTCGTAAAATTGCATATTAAATGTAAAAATATTTATAAAGCAATTGATCGCAACGCATTCTGACACCACTATAAAAAGTCTAGGAAATAAGGTTATTTTAATATCAAATGCTCTTAATTTTAAAATGATACTAAAAAAAATGACAAGTGACTCACTGTCACATCTCTTTACGTCATTTGCAAATAACTGGTAGTAATAAATTTAAATTACAAAAGTTTTCTGTAAGGTCAGTAATCCTGAAAGCAAATAATTGTTCTATTTTAAGTCCCACATGTTAAAATAAAACTAAAATAATAAAGTAAAAAAATCTTTAATGTATGTGTAAAGTGTATATAATTGAAATAATAAAAAAAAAATTAAGAATCATTGTTTTTTTTCCCAAAAAAAAATTAAAAAGTACTGTTAGTAAGTTAATGTTGTAAAAAAATAATATTAAAAAAAAACCAAATATATTTTTTATACTGTAGTTTTTATACAGTATTTTTTTCTTTATTTTTCATAAAAATATATATTAAAATTCAAAACCTATGATGATATGATATAATTATAAGGACGTAACCACTTACATACATTACACAAACATAAACATTTATCTAAATTAGAATATAGAGTATGGTCAGTATTTTTTACTTTCATCAGTATTTTTCGATATTCGAGTTGAATTTTTATTGTTAAGAAAGCCGCAATAATACAAACACCTTATGCGAAGCGAAATATTTGTTCAAGTGATATAAAACATAAGGTTTATAATAATACATTTTTCAGTTTTTTTTCCGTTACGTAAATCGGCGTACATATTTATTTTTTACCTTCACAACAGGCGTATTGTATTAGTCAAAACAAGTTTCTATATACTCAGGTGGTATAGTTTAGAAAATGTATATACTTAGTCTTGCCATAAATATTGTTACAAAGAAAAGCAACATTTTTTTATTTATACCTAACATTTATTACTATTACAGTATGTTAGTTTTAACACATTATTATTATTTAATATATTTTTGTTTAGAAAATTTAGATATTAAAATAAAACTATTAAACAAAATAAAGCTTTTTAAATTTTTTTTAAAGTATTATTCCCGGCTTACTAAAGAAAAATACTTATTTAGAGAACGTATAAAAATTTGAACGTAGCGGAATTCGAAACTGCGCCTCCTAGAAACCTTGTCGGATTCCAAGAGGAATATATAATAATATAAAGCTTATTCGAAGTGGCTTCCATACGCTGCAATATAGTCCTCTGAACGTTGAAGTCTGAGGTCAGCTGAGGAACTGAGGTCAGTTATTAACACCAGCAAGCACTCTTGCTATGGTATTGCTATTGCTATAAAAATTTTCACTGCCAATCATTGGGATTGTTTTAGGGACTTCAAATTACAACATTATTTATAGCCAGCTTTACTGTCTAAAATCGACTAAACTGAATCATAATCCAGGATTAAGACCAGGACTGGATGCCCACGTTGTACTCTTTAGAAATTTCAAGATAATTAGGGTTTTTCATTTTGTTTGTTAAAATATATCACAATTGCAAACATATTTTCATCCGTAAACAAAAATTTTCTGTCCCTCTCTTTGGTTACTGCTTAATTACTTGTTTTGATTATATGTTGAAAAACATATTTCTTTTTTAAATTATCAGTTAAAAGGCAGTTCACCTTTTAGAAGCTGCAAGCCCTGAGTGATCTTTTAAAATATACGATGTGGTTCTAATCTAAGTGCTGTCTTCATCTCCCGAGACAAAATTTTGGGATTTCTTCAAATTCTTTCTCTTATTGTAAAGCAGTATTGTCTTTTAATAGTAATGGTCTCTTTGGTAGGTACACTACGTGGGCGGCTAGATCTTTTTATGACACAAACCAAGAAGTATTGGTTTATTTGTAATTGTAACAGTATTTACGGGCGGACTAAGTACTTACGTACTTAATAGTAAACTCTTTAAATGAAATGAAATATTTAATATTTTCTTCTCCTAATCTCCGATGTCGAGGTAAAGCGGCGCTGAGTTCCACCAATGAACACGCAATGCCGCCAGAATTCCTCTGAACGAAGGAGCTAAGCTAGTAGTTTATAGCTAAAAAATATGCGTTAACGTATATGTTTTATAGCGAATAAGTTTCAAGAAGTTTTTTATAAAAATCATTATATTTTTAAAATAATTATAATATAACTTGAGGGTATATAAACTCTATAATCTAAAGTATTTTATATTAAACAATTTCTTATATTTATTTTTATAAAAACCCTTTTTTTTGTACGTATATTATGATATTGAAGCAAACGCTTTAACAATAGCGAGCTATAAATATAATGTCACCATTAAGCAAACCAACGTTGTTGTTGACTGTTGATGTGGAAAAAAATTACAATTAAAAGTAATTCCCGAAATTAAACAAAAGGTTAATGAGCATGAATTCGTTATAATAGTATTTTATTATTTTATATGTTAATATAATCAAAGGGCAAAGTGTATAATAACTATTTGACGACAAAAAAAAAGTCTTTCAAAACACAACACAATGGGTTAGTCAATTTTTAATTTGCAAGTCATTTTATATTAAAATAGTACAATGCAGTCATGAATCTATAACTTAATACGTAATATAATATAATACAGTATAAATATTGACCTATATATCTAGGTATTGATTTCCGTTTGGTTTCTGTATTGTATTATATACATATGTATGTATGTATGTATGTATGTACATAATATAATAAATTATTAATATAATAATATTTTAAACAATTTGCTACGCGAATTGTTGGTTAGCCGCTTTACCACGTAAAAGAAAAAGCTTATGTTATTATATACATAAACTAGCGGCCGAATCACGACTTCGCTCGCATACCACTTACAATTCTATTATTATGCTGCATTTGCCAACAGATTGATTAATTTATACATTCAATCATTTATATAAGTATAAAAGTTCAAAGTGGCAAGTGGCTGCTTGAACAAAGTTAAAACTTAATGTAAATAATTTAATAACTCAGACAGGCAATTCTGGAGGCATTGCGTGTTGAGTGGCGGAACTTAACGCCGCGTTGTGCCTCGACACCACAGCGGAGAAATGAAAATATAATATTAATAAATATTTCATTTCCTCGAGCGGGGATCGAACACACAACCAGTCGCGTTTACAGTCACATTTTGTGCCCCTGCGCCACGAAGGCCTCTAACTTTTAATGTAAAATTTGTAATTTTAAAATTAGGTAACTTTCCCATTAAACGTCATCTCATAAATATTTGCTTTTCTCTATTTAAACAACTTGTAACGCCTTTAAAAATTTATAAACGAAACAAAAATAAATTAAATTTAAAAATGAATACTAAATAAAAGTCGAACCTACAGCAATTTAACATTTTCTCACCATCTTGTATCTAATTATATATAGATTACTAGATATATATATATATGTATATTTATAAGTATATTTCTTTCAAGCACAAAAAGTTATTTCGCAAAAATTCGTATAAAACCTTCATTTTCCAAAAGCACGGCACTCAAGGCATTTTATTCTCGTATAAGACCGGACTCATTCATATACGGAGGGCACATTAGGGGAGGCTGGGGAGCCGCCCTCGCCCGGGATAGATTTGAAGGTACAATCATTTTTTATGCGAGGGGAAATAATACCGCCCCCACAGTGGCACAACGAGTTCTGTTATAAATTAATATATTTTTTATTCTTTATAGAGACGAATCCAAAAATTCTTAGTTCGTTTAAGAACTGACTGCTATTTCTTTATAGTTTACTTAATTTGAATTCAATTTAAATAATTCTATTCATTTAATGTCATTTATAATCTTTGTAGAGTTGATGACAGAGGACGAGACTAAAGAGGTACGCAGAGACCGTAGCGTTCCGCGCTCCGTTCTTTCTGATTACCCTGCTAGGGTAGTCAGGAGTCCTATAAATATACAGCGCGAAACTAGATTAGATTAATATCTTTATTTCAAAATATATTGACAGATATCAATCAATATACTTTATACTTGGATCGACAAGCAAACGAATATCAACTTGGTCTACCACCTTAGTCATACCTAATATACCTAGTAGTAGCGTGGCATCTGGTAGTGGCTTCAAGCGAGCGAGCATACTCGAAAGATGAAAGAATTCGTCCAATAGTAGTTACTTTTCAACTTTAGGTACAAAAATAAAAAAATGAAACAAAAGAATGAGTTAAAAGATACGAATTATTATATTAAGGAGACTATCCAAAAAGATTCTGGAAAAGAAGAGAATACAACAACAACTACAAACGGAAAGAGAGAAGGGAAATATAGCTGTTATCAAATATGACAGACTATTGTTTGGAAAAACAATACTAAGCGTAAATTACTATATCACCTGAAAACGCTACTAAACCCAATACGGAGAAAAATATACAGATAAATAAAAAGAATAAAATTCAACAATGGACGTACGGTTAAAGGTGGAATAGTCTTTCAGAAGGAGTTCTAAAACAAGGAACATAAATTTTGTCGTTAAAACCCCTACAAATAATAATAATACACAAAACAAACACGCATAGCAATCAAGCACCTCCTCCATAGTCCATAGTTAAGCAATCAACCAAAAAACGAAGTACACAATAAATCTTCCAACTCGGCTGGTCACCGCGGAAGAGTACGACCAAAACCCTCCAAAGAATAAATCTACAGCTATAAAGAAAGAAAAATATGTAAGAACTATATATAGCAACATATAATGTTAGATCTTTATTGTTTTACGAACGATAACTGGAATTAGAAGAAGCAGTACATCTGAAACAATTACACGATGCGAAGACGACATAAAAACCGCTGGCTTCAAGTGGAAGCAACCTGCTCTGAACAGAGAAAAGTGGCTATATTTGGAGGAGGCCTATACCCAGTCTGGGGACCTTGCCTGATTTTATATTTAAATACTAATAATTAGTCGATGAGTAATTTAGAATACTTATAACAAACATACAAAATAACTTATTATGTAATAAGAGTTAAGTAAAAAAAAAAAAGTGAATTATAAAGAGGGAATATATGCAAGATTTTTTTTCAAATATGTGGCTCACGTTACGGAGCGAAGTGGCGAGAGTATGATATAAGTTTTGATCACTTTCCTATTAAAATATATTGATTACATTGAGCTCTATCTGATAAGGAAATACTATTAAAAATCACGTAGGGTCCTAACTACTTCAAGTTCACAACTATTCGTGGCACAGGGGCACAAAGTATGTGACTATAAACGCGACTGGTAGTGGGTTCGATCCACACTCGAGGAAACGAAATAGGTATTTATTTAAATTAATATTTTTATGACTTCGAAAGCGCTGCTTTGAGTTCCGCCATTCAACAAGCAATGCCTCCAGAATTCAGCGGACAGTGGGGAACAGAGTATCTTAACTGCTGCGTGCAGGACATCTAATCTGCCGTGTGCGTGATACAGCGTGAAGCAGTTTTTTTTTTATTATTAAATACCAATTTAAACGCTAGTCAAATTTATTAGAATGCCAACTATAATTAAATTATTAGCACAATAAAAAAATGGATATTTAGTTCTTACTGTGCCCCCAGCCTCCTCGCCTGCCCTCCGTAATAAAGAGCGTGTCTCGCAACTGCCATAAAGGCTGAGGGCATTACTTTTTACTCGCGATAAGGGCACTTCGGGCCCTTAGAATATTTCTCCACCGCCTACATCGGTGCGCTGACCGGAAAATGGACGTTACGCATTGATTGCTGGACTTTACAGTACATTATATTATTTAGAACCATTTAGCTTTTGCCGTTAAAGCACAGTTGAAGCTTGTCTGGCTGGACACGATAGATTATCTTCATCATATTTGATTTATTTATGAGGCCTTCGTGGCGCAAGGGTGTGACTGTAACGCGACGGTTGTGAGTTCCTCTTTTTCTTTCTTTTCTTCGCTCTGGCACTAAGGCAAAAAAAACGATTTAGCGGAAAATGGGGGACGGAGTGTCTTAATACTAGGCTTCCTCTGCCTACACCGCTATTTGCGGGGTACACCGTGAAGCTGAAGCTGAAGCATTCTTATTTGAAGACAAACCATAATTTTCTATATAGATATTACATATACTGAAAGGTAACTGATTCCGCTATTTAATTAAATAAATAAAATTGGGATAAAATTTAACTCTAAGCACTACCTCCTTCTTCTTCTTCTTCCTGGCATTAATCCCGGCTATTTGCCAGGGTCTGCCTTCCTGCTCAACCTACTCCACTTTGCACGGTCTTTAGCGTCCTCGGTGGTTAGACCATTGGCTCTCATGTCCTGCTTCACGACATCCAACCAGCGCTTCCTTGGGCGTCCGAGAGGTCTCACTCCAGGGACTGACATAGCAAGGCACTTGCATCCGACATAGTTCTCAGGCCGGCGCGTAACGTGACCAAACCATCTCAGGCGACGCTCTTGGAGCTTATCCGCTACGTCACGGACTCCAAGACTACCTCGAATGAATGTGTTGCGTATGCGGTCAGACGGCGTTACGCCGCACATCCACCTCAGCATCTTCATTTCCGTGACATGAAGCTCCTGAGTGTGCCGAGATAGTGCCGGCCAACATTCGCTGCCGTATAAAAGAACCGGTCAGATGATGCTCTTGTATATCCGACCCTTAAGTTTGGGCGGTATCCTGCGGTCGCAGACCACACCAGTGACCTCCCGCCATTTGGCCCAAGCAGCGCTTATCCGGCTATAGACATCGTGATCGATGCCTCCAGACTCGTGCATAACGGATCCAAGGTACCTGAACTTTTCCGACTTAACGGCTGGTTCAGGACCTATAAGGATAGTGCTCGAGTCCGGGCTCCCGCAGGCCATGTACTCGGTCTTCGACACGTTAAGTTTAAGACCGCCGTTCTCAAGCGTACCCTTCCACAGGTTCAATTTACGATCCAGCATCAGTCGGTTCTCATCAATGAGTGCTATATCATCGGCATACATCATCAGCCATGGAGGCTGGTCTTGGATGTGAGCCGAGACAGTATCGAGCACCACATTGAATAAGAACGGACTAAGAGCCGAGCCCTGGTGAACCCTTAATGTGGAAGGGTTTAGTATCGCCAACAGCAGTCCTAACCTAGCATAGAAACATTAAATGAAATGTCAATATATAAATGAACATATGCGTACATTAGAACAATGAACTCAGAAAAGAACAGAACATAATTTACTTAACTTATCAATTAAAATAAAATTCATTTTCTTAACTATTGAGTTTTCCCAATGTACGTCATTAATAGAAAAATTCTCACGTTAACTATCGTATTAATAAATTATTAAAAATAACTATAATTCGTTCTAAATTTGCTTTGATTGTCGATCTGGTTGAAAATGACTACACTGCAACAGTGGTGCACATATATTTTAATTTCAACGATAAATAAATAAAACGTAAATTTATTAAGAAAACATATAAAAATTTGAACGCAGCGGGATTTTTATGGTTTTCTTTATAAATATGTTTCTGTTCTTATTGTGTAATAACACTTTTAAAAATGTTAAATAGTAACATTTTCCCTAGACTTTATTAAAAGTAAAAACCTGTTGTTACTCGTTCCCGTAGGAAGTTTTAGAAAGCTAGTTCTCCAACAATCCTAAGCATATTACGCCAATATTTCTGTTTCTCCGCCCTACAGTTTGTGCTTCTAACTCAGTAACAGAGGAGATGTAACCTATAGATATTTTTAGCCTCACGTTGTATCCCACATAGCAACACAGACAAAGGGAACCTCGTAACCCAGTCTTAAGACACTTTGTTCCCATTAAGACACTTCCGTTTTCCACTTTCCGCCGAATTCTCAAGGCATTGCTTGTTGAGTGAAGGATTCCAACGCCGCTGCTGGTATCGTTACTAGAACGAAGAAATCAAAAAATATATATTTGTTTTCTACGAGTGGGAATCGAACTCACACACTGTCGAGTTAACAGTCGCACTCTTGTGCTCTTACACCACGACTGGAATCTGGTGTAATGTATATATGGATAATATACATATATTTTAAATAATATTATATAAAAAGCTATAACAATGTAAAATGAATATAAATTAATTATGCTCACTTTAATGTGATTTGTAGTAATTTAAATTGAAGTCACTTTAGGTGGTCTATGAAAAAGACCACAAGATACTGAGGTTCAAAAATAGAAAACTCTTAATAAAGTAGAATATCGAATATCGAAGCTAGTTACAAAGAGGAGACCTATTGATGATGATGATGACTTCTGTTCTGACAGCACGATAATAATATAATTGTCGCTTAACACGCCTACAGAATTCGGCGCATAATGAGGAACGGAGTGTCTTAACACTAGGTTTCATCTGTTTGCCTTGCTGTGTGCGGGATATAACGTTAAGCTAAAAATAATGTCCCTCAAGGAAAATAAGACAAAAAACAAGTTTTTACTGTTAAAAGTCAAATAAAAGATAGATTGAATTTTAGGAACTTTTAATTAGTTTGTTTAACATACTCTTGAATAACATATCCTAATTTAACAAAAGCAAATATAATATAACACGCGTTAATAAATAAATCGATACTAAATGATTTTTAAAAAAAATAAACACATGAACTTATTACATCGTTATCTTGTTAGTGTTCTTTGTATTAATCGTTATTTGATTTTTAGTGACCGCAAACTACGTTATATTTATTGCCGACAAAGGAACAGATAAAAATAATGGCCATTAAAAATTAATTTATGTTTACTCTGATCTGTATTTTATTAATTTGTTAAACAAGTTCGATCCCCACTCGAGAAGATGAAATATTTACTTAAATTTATATCTCCATTTCTTCGCTTTGGTGTCTAGGTAAAGCGCGGCGTTGAGTTCTGCCACTCAACATGCACTGCCTTCAGAACTCGGCGGTAAATGCGGAACGTAGTGACTTAACACTAGGTTCCCTCTGCCTACCCTGCTGTGTGCGGGATACAGCGTGAACCTGATTTTATTTAATATGTTATATTTACAAATAAATATTTATTTAACTCCGTTGATATAGTAAAAAAATATATTGTTAACTCGCCTCAAAATAATTTAATTTACAATTTTATAAAAGCACTGACAAATCTTTTAAACTTTCAAAGCTCAAAAAGTATATAGCGTGAAGATATATTTTTTTTATTTTTACCCTATAAAAAAAAGAAACAGACTACGATCGAATTTGCAAAATGTCGATGTCTCTTTGTACTGTGTTTTCAAGTACTTACGATTACTCTATTTGCAATTTATTTTTCTAGTCTATTATATTATTTTATTTTTAACTTAAATATACTTTTTATATTTAGTTTAAGATAAAGGTAGAAACAATTCCAAGACTAGAAGTTGATAATGTGTTCATCAATCACAATCCTCCCGACGAGCCTTAACGCTATTAGCCCTGATACATCAACTCAAGACAAATCGTTGTCGTTACCTACAAAATAGATATTATGAAAGGAATCTAATTATAAAATATGGAACTTAAGAAACTTTGCGAATAGAAGTACTTTTAAGAAATTAAAAGTAGCTGTAAAAATTTAAAAAATCTTCATGTATAAACAACACGTAGCAGAATAGGCCAGATGGAGCCCAGTTTTAAAAATCACCGCCACTCACTTTCTGCTGAATCTGAATTTTGGAGGCATTGCGTGTTGAATGACAGAACTAAACACCGCGCTCTGCTTTGCACCAGAGCGAAGAAATGAAAATATAAATTATTTAACATTCTCAAATGGAAATCAAACCCACAACTTGTTGCGTTTAGAATCACACGCTAAAGCCCCTACTGCGGCCTGACTACCACTTCACTCGTGCTAATAAAAAAATAACCCGACATTGTCTACTGAAAAAATGTTGACGTGAAGCGGATTCATAATTGCGATTGGTGGAATCGAAGTGGATTCTAAAAAAGTTGTACATGGTTTTCCTTTTTTACACCGCTTTCTCATTGGTCGGGCCGCGCGATAAAAAGCTGAACGCCCCACGCCGCGCCTACCCTATTAAACTTTTTTATACGCTGGTTTTTTACCCGCTTTTAAAAATAGAATGAGGGGACGTGTAAAAGGTACATAATGTTGTGTTAGACATACATATATATATTTGTGATATTTTTTTAAGTAAGACTTAAATATTATATACCCATTCAATGTATTATCGTATTTTTTTAGGTTTACGCGTGTAGCAGGGTAAGCAGGGAGTGTGGTTAAGATACTCCGCCAACCACTTTTCATCGAATTCTGAAGGCGGTGCGTGTTGAGTGGCAGAACCAAACGCCGCGCTTTGTGACACCAGGGCAACGACATAAAATATATTTTAATGTATATTTAGAAATAATTTGCTCATATGAGCTTATAAACATAAACCGATTAATAATAATAATAAGCGCTACGATTGTAGCTACCAAAATAGTTTTATTATTGTCCCAAATACCCTAATCCTTAATGAAAGTACAGTAACAAATAAACATAAATATTTCATTATCGCATTTAAGAACACAATAGGAAAACAGTCTCATTTGCCTAGATCCCTCGTATATAGCCGCATAATAACCGAAGCAACATAAATTATTACTATAACGTCGCGCCGGTTTATTTTTTTTTATTATTATTAATATACTAGCTTATACCGCTAACTCTTTATGCCAATCTTTGCTACGTAAGTTTACTAATCCTTGTTTTTATGAAAAAAAAGTATTTAAAATTCATAAAAATAAACAGCTAAGTTTTACATTTTTAATACAAATAAAAGATATCACGAAAACAATAACTTAATAACTTGATCCCCACCCACAGTAGCGGGCCGCGTATTGGTTCTGATAAAAATAGGAGGGGGTGAGAAGGGGACGCGTGTATCTGATAATCGTGTCATCTCTCTCTTCGAGTAGTCATAGCGTTCAAATATAGAATACATTTATCGATGTTTGGGGGCATAAAAATTGACAGATTTTTTTCCCAGTTGATTGTGAGACGCTGTTGAAGTCACACGGGCCTCGTCTGTCGGGTCGAAGGGTTGCCTCTAATAAGCTTTTACGTTTTGTGCACTTTTATCGTTTTTGTGAAGTATATTAATTGTATTTTGTGACGTTTTTTCGGTTATTTTTTAATTTAAATGTTCGTTCGTGTGTGCCAATTGTGTTTACTAATATTGAATTAAAAGGGGAAGGTATATCTTATTGCATTAATAGTTTTTTTTTTAATATAAAAAAAAAAAAAAAAATAATGTTTTTTGCTTATCTTAGTATAGTTTTGAATATTTTTGCTTATGTTAAATATATTCTTTTAAGTTTTTGGAGGTTTTTTTTAATATTTTTAATATTAATATTAAGCTATATCATACATTCATGTCGAACAAATAAAGAATTTAAATATTTTTCATAATTACACAAATATCCCAAACAAAATACACAATTAGCCTTAATTGCTGTCGGTACCTTTAAAAACACAAAACGCTAATTATTGTTTAATTAAAAACCATTGCAACATCGCAGTAGGTAGATACGTGACTAAACGATTTACATTTTTTAACGAATTGCTGTTTTAGCAAATTTTTTCTACGAAACACTCGATTTTGCGTGCAAGTATTATATACATTTTTTTCAACTTTACACCGTATTCAATATATAGCATGATAGTCAGAATGATTCCAGTGTCAATACTGTTCCCCATTTCTCAAGTATTTCCAGAGGATTGAGGTGGAACTCAACGCCGCACTTAGCCTTGTTACCAGTGCGAAGAAATTAAAATAATGATTCATTTACCCGAGTGGGTGAGTGGTGCAAACAATCCCGCAAACGTCACGCTTACGGACTACACGCTTGTGCCACTGCTCCACGAACGCCTATAACATTTTAAGTAAGAATCATATTATAATAGTTCATTATAATTTATAATATAAGAATTATATAAAACTAAACGGAAATATATGATTGTCCCAGGTATGCTTAGCTGTGCCTCCCCCGCCGGCATGCCGCCCGCGCCCCACGCTCAAACCTGGCCCTCTTTAATGCAACAACCGGTCATTGTAAGTTCACATTTATATTATGTAATAATATTATTATTATTAATAAGTTCTTAATATTTTTTATATTATTAATAACCCTTGTTTTTTAAATATATCTACTTTAATAAAATTGTTAATTATTTCTGATAACATGTTAAAGACTTGAGATAACATCAAAAACGCCGATCTAATGAACTATTTCATTACTAATTTAGTAACTGCAAATTGATTAATAATTAATTACTCTTTATGTTTTATTATTTCATTTGCCTGTATATTAGTAACAAAATGAAAAAAATCCTAAACGATAATATTCTTTTTTTAGAAATCGGAACCAACGGAGGACGGTAGCTTTTCAAAAGATCAAACCAGCGGCTTCTACTCTGAAGGATTTCACAGTGCCTCGCCGTCGTCGTCTAGTAAAGACTCTAATGGGCACTCTCCACGTAGCGTCGGTAGCGCCGGCGACCCACCGCAGTTTTACGACAACATGTCGTTAAAAGCTAAAGCAAATCTTGGAGTGCATTTAGAATCTTATCGAAATGGTCTGCCATACAATCTACTGACGCCACCAGGCTTCGAAAACAGGAACATTGAAGAAAGCGAGGCATCTCCATATAATGCGTACTCGCCACGTTCTCTAGCACCACCAGCTCACGTTTCCACACCTTTGGCACGAGCTGATGCTACTCCACCGAAGTCTCCACCTACGACGCCCTCTTCTCCTGATAGAGATCGTGATAGACGTTTCGAGAGATTCCACGACTCCGGTTTCGATGGTATAGGTCAAAATAAACCTGACGGTGATGATGGTCGAGATGGATCAGGACTTGAAGAAGACTTTGATGATGAACCAGGCCTTCGTGTTCCCGCTGTAAATTCTCACGGAAAAGTCAAAACTTTTAAATGCAAGCAATGTGAATTTGTAGCTGTCACAAAACTTAGCTTCTGGGAACATAGCAAGGAACATATTAAGCCCGAAAAAATGTTGACATGTAGAAAATGTCCCTTTGTAACAGAATATAAGCACCACCTGGAATATCACATGAGGAATCACATGGGATCAAAACCTTTCCAGTGCACCCAATGCTCCTATTCGTGTGTAAATAAGTCAATGTTGAATTCTCATCTTAAATCACATTCGAATATTTATCAATATAGATGCGCTGATTGTAATTACGCAACAAAGTACTGCCATTCACTGAAGTTGCATTTACGTAAGTATAAACATAGTCCAGCAATGGTACTGAACATGGATGGAACTCCAAATCCTCTGCCAATTATTGATGTCTATGGGACACGACGAGGCCCTAAACAAAAGCCTATGATGAAATTGTATGAACAACAACAAATGAACAATAACGTCAAACACCAACCACCACAATCTCATCCACTTTTCGGGAATCATTTTCCCGTTAATCTGCCGTATCTACCCCCACTTCTACCTCATTCTTTCCTCTTTCCACCAAACAATAATTACGAACCAAATGTTACTTCACCCAAAGTGACTGAACTGCCGATTGAGAAACCAATGTCTCCTCAGTCCATACTACAAAATCGTCTATCTTATGGAGAAGCGTCTGAAAGAAATACCACACCACCACCAACTAAGTCACCAGCAAGTCTACCTCAAACTCCAACCGCTGCCAGGCCAATTACTCCTCAACAAACAAATGACGCTCTAGATTTGACAAGCTCTAAAAACAGCGAATCAGGAACTCCACCGCCCTCAGAACGTCAAGCACCGGTTACACCAACAACTTTGAAAAATAGAAGGAAAGGCCGCGCCTTTAAGCTCCAGCCTGCAGCTTTGAGGCTTCAGCACGAAGATAGCAAGATGGAACCTGAAGGTTCCGACGAAGAATCTGATGCCTCTGAACAGACTACAGTACCAGCTTCATATAGTTGCCAATATTGTGACATAACGTTTGGGAGATCTCACCATGCACACCATACATATGGGATTCCATGGTTATAAAGATCCTTTTATGTGTAACAAATGTGGTGAAAGGAGTCCTGATCGAGTCGCGTTTTTCATCCACCTAGGTCGCGCCCAGCATGCATAATTCACGAGAAGAATATTAAATTGAACTAGTCAACCTAGCCCAACTAGTAAATGAGAGTTTGTTAGTATAACGGGTAAAGTACTGTGGAGCTGTAACTATTTATATGAGCCAAAGAAACTATTGTACAGACAGTAAGTATATAATATGTTAAGTATCGAAACTTATGAGGTAAAAGATAGAATGGGGTACGTCACTTTTTAGTTGCGATTGTTGTTAGCATAAGTTTCATTGTAAATATATAAGTTTAATTATAGTTATATAGTATAAAATTAATAAAAATATTTCTCTGCATTTAGATTAAGACAACCCTGTGTTATTTATGTAAATTGAAATAGCAAGTGACCAATACAAAGTTATATAACAAAATTCTTAAAATATGTAAAAATGTATGACGTAGTTACTAATCCTAGGCGTTATTCTGTAAGCTTTTGAAAAAATAGACGATAGAAGTCGTAAATGCCCACTAGTATAATGATAAGACTGTTGGCGAGAACGTATGGCTCAGTGGTCAGAGCGCCTGGTCGGTTTCCAGGAGGCGCGGGTTCGAGTCCCGCTACGTTCAAATTTTTATACGTTTTCTAAATAAGTATTTATATTTCCTAAGTGTGGATTAACACTTTAAAAATGTTTAAAAATATTTAAAAAAAATAGTATTCTCTCTTGCCAAACGATAATTCTTAGTAATTATCTTTGGGTAGCGGAAATTTGTAAAAATCTCCCTACAGAGATGCTAACAACATAAGTTGTAACAAGCGTATAAGAATTTCGACGTAGCTTGATGAGAACGTACGGTTCAGTGGTCAGAGCGCCTGGTCGGTTTCCAGGAGGCGCGGGTTCGAGTCCCGCTACGTTCAAATTTTTATACGTTTTCTAAATAAGTAAGACTGTATCTTTTAAGTACAAAGCTAACTATGAAATCAGTAATAAATACTTAGTTTTAGTCAATAATTTTAAACGTGTACATATATTTGAAGTTACGGTCAAGTTACCTACTAAGAGCGTCACAAATGCAAAACATTCAAAGCATTTGAACGCCCATCAAAGAGATATTTATAACAGTAAAAGAAAAGATTTATTTTTTTATTTATTTATTTTCCTATTAGTTTAGTTAATTTTAGTATGTTGGGTAAATTTTTATAATAGTCAAACGTTGTTTTATGTGTTCGGAAATGTATGAAAAATTGTCATTGGCGTCGTTGCTGATTTATTGTATTTTTATAACGACATATTGTTTGTGTGCTGGAAACAGAATAATAAAAACCAATTTTATGCTAAAATTTTCTTTTATTTAATATTAATTTAAATATCATTTTTATTTGAAATCCAAGATAACTACAGTAAATGCTTGAAAAACCTGAACAAGTGACGCTGAAATTAAAAAAGTATATAAAACAACGTATTGCTTAACATAAAATAAATAAATCAGCTTCACGCTGTATCCCGCACACAGCAGAGTAGGAAGAGGGAACCTAGTGTTAAGACACTCCGTTCCCCACTTTCTGCCGAATTCTGGAGGCATTGCGTGTTGAATTGGCATTGGCAGAACTCAACGCCGCGCTTAGTCTCGACACCAGAGCGAAGAAATGGAAATATAAATTTAAGTAAATATTTCATCTCCTCGAGTGGGGATAGAACCCACAACCAGTCGGTTTTACAGTCACACTTCGTGCCGCTGCGCCACGACCGGCCTCGACTTGTTTAACATGATCTTGCGAAAACAAATATAGATTAAAAAAGTTTAATTGCTAAAAATATATTACAATGCAAAAATTAAAAATAGAAAATATTAAACAATATATTACACCTATATAAAAATTACATAATGCTGTGCAATTTCTATTATTGTGTATGTCAAGTTCCCATTTTTCAAATAGCAATCGAGATGGTCTATACCTCGACCAAATTTATCATATTTTCACACGATGCTTGTGGAAAGTGGGGAACGGAAATATCCCAATGGGAACGGAGTGTAGATTAGGTTCCCTCTGCTATGTTCGGGATACAGCATGAAGTTAAAAAAGTTATAACTTCTTATCTTGAGGTAAAATAATACATAAAATGATATAATGACTACGAAATTCTAAATATAGAAACCTATTAAAAAAATGGTCAATCATAAATCAGTGATGAATAAAGACTGCCTCATACATGCAAAAAAATATCTATTTATAAACCTATGATTTTTTACTAGTTTTCAATGTTGCTTAGATACAGAAACATTTTCAGTTTTTACTTTTATATAATTATTGCGTATTTGGATACAAAATCTAAATTAAAGAGAATACGAAAAAAATACGTTAAATATATAAAAATTAAATTGTTTCTCGCTCTGTTAACTTCAGTTCTAACACTCAGCACGCAATGACACCAGAAATCGACTGAAAGCGGGGAACGCTAGTGTTTTAATAGGAACGGACTTTAACCCTAGGTTCCCAGGTTTCCTCTACCTGCCCTGCTGTGTGCAGGATTCAAGTTGTAGCTGAAAAATAAATAAATAAATGATGTATTGATCAATACTAAACGTGACAGGTGTTAGATCACCTTCTCAATCTCCTTATAAAATGCAAAAGATAAAAAAAAAGACAAAACACATAAAGACAAAAAAAACAATGGCTAGACCAATTTATATGTCGATGCTGTATGGAAATTTAAGAAATATAATATATTCTCATATGTGATAGATTTCGAAAGTGAAGGACCTATTTCTCATATCCACTCAACAGTAGGTAGCTCTGTGTTGGTTCTAAAAATAATTCAGTCTTTTGTTTTAAAACTTAATTGTTATGGAGTGACTATTTTTTAGAGAACAATACAATTTTTATGTCACCGTTACGGGTAAAAACTAAATATGAATATTCATGGATTCTCGTCCAATTTCTATTACTTCAAACGTTTTAGGCAAACTATGGCTAGTACACATGGACGTTTATTGAACACTTACTTAGCTTTACTCTATTCTGCAAAATTATCTTTTCTTTTTCCCTTATAATAAAATAAAATTTTGTGATCGTATATCACATAATGTAAATAGATAAATGATTTGTAATTTACTTTTAAATCCTTATTATTTTCTTTTTTAGATACGTTATGCTTACCTAACAAAAATCTAAATAAGAGTGTTGTCACAGAATAGAGCACAGAACTATTATTTTTTCTTTCATAAAAAGCTTAAATCTAAAGCCAGTCGGATGATCAAAACGAAAAAAAAAATTGTTATATGTACTATTAACGATAACACAAATATTAATTGTACTTGCGTCACGCTAGGGATTTTTATAAAATAAATTAAAAAAAATACATTTAATATTCAAAACAGTGTAGATAAAATCTAACTTTCGAATCTTTTTTTAGGCGAAATATTGATTGTCCCTTGCCAGTATTATATTTATTATTTAAAAAAAAGTGTTTAGATTAATTTTATCAAATATAGATATATATATATATATATAAATACGACAATTACGTCTGTGCCATACACGCGTCCTAATATTAATTAGATGATAAAAAAAACCGTTCTGCGTGTTACAAACAAAAAGTTTTGTGCCACGAGTAATTTTAAATGTTTTCTCAAGGCTGAAAACATTAATGCCAAAATCTTTTTATAATGTTATTTTATAAATCTACGCCTTTAAAATTTAATTTATACTTTTAACACACAATCAAATGTTTCCGGTTATATGGCAAAAATATATAAAAAATTACGCATTTTATAAAGCTTACTTATTAACGCATATGGTAAATAATTAACCAAAAATAGCGGTAGTAGATTTTATTTTAATTTCATTAATTCATTATGAACGTACGTTCTTTATATATAATATATTTCTTATTATTTTTTTTATTTAAACAATCCAATTAAAACCATGTCAATAAACAAGACTTTCGATTTAAAAAATTGTACCTCAATCATTTTACGAGTTTTAATTCAGGATATAATACCTCTCTTTTTGCGTCACGACATATCTCAGTTATGTAATAGCCATTATCCATACTCATGTTGTGGCACAACTCAGTGTAAGCAAGCCGGTTGTGAGTTCGATTATTCCCTCGCTCAGTTCTGGTGACAACATAAAACTCGGTGTTGAGTTCCACCTCGATTGTTGGTAATGTCGCGAAAACATGATTGAAAGTGGGTAACGCAGTATCTCTGCGTTAAATTTAATGTGCCTATCCTATATTATACATAAGAGCGTAGTACTTTATTATGCTTAAAAAAATATAAATCATCAGAGAATACAAAAAAAATGTATATTAAAACGCACATTCGCAACTACTATGGATTTTTTCTGTTGACTGTGTTGTTTATATCATAAAGTATACTATTACGAATCTCTATATATAATAAGACAGTAAAAATATGTTGTCTGTACATTTAGTAATTTTGACTGAAATGGATAGAAGGACACCTAAACAGAATAATAGAAAGCAAAAATATTTTTTTTATATTTCTTGTCTGTCTGTCTGCCTGTCAATATTTTTTTGTCCACATTTTTCTCTGAAAGTACTGAACCGATTTACTTAAAAGATTCCCCAATTGCTTTGTTTTAACTCAACTTAACTACTAAAGTGGTTCAACAAAATCGGTCCATTAAAAAAAAAGTTATCGTCATTTGAATGAACTCAAGGCATTAGTTTGCCTGCGAATATTATATAGATATCGCGCTGGTAAGATTCCTGGCTAAAGAATGAACGTCGTTCGAAACGTCTTGGTTATATGACTGTTGATAAAAATATATATTTTTGAAGCACTATTATATAATATTTTATACAATAAAATAAACACAATTAAATTGCCTCAAAACATCCTTTCTACGTGTACTCTTTAATAACTACATATTTACCTATTGTTCATTTAACTAATTTAAAATCTGTACAGGAGTCGGTATGCAATCATTACAGTTGTTTTACAAATAATATTATGAATCCTTCAAATCAATAATTTAACATTCAAAACAATCAAAAATTCTTATAGAAATTACGATAATGTAGTAAAAAAATTAGAAGTCAATGACTCCAATGTGATCTATGTCTAATATGATCGAACTGCCAATCGTAGCGCAGTGGCACAAAGTGTGACTGTAAAACCGACTGGTTTTGGGTTCGATCCCACTCGAGGAGATGAAATATTTACTTAAATTTATATTTCCATTTCTTCGCTCTGGTGTCGAGGCAAAGGGCGGCGTTGAGTTCTGCCACTCAACACCTGCCATGCCTGCAATGCCTCCAAAATTCGGCAGAAAGTGCGGAACGGAGTGTCTTAACACTAGGTTCCCTCTGCCTACCCTACTGTGTGCGAGATACAGCGTGAAGCTAATTTAATTTATTCATTTTAATTTAATTTATAGTTGTCAATCAATTCCGCTTATTAAATCAATAATCATGTATTTTAAGCGGGCGACGCCGCGAGCGGGCCGCTAGTAGTAATATAATTTGATTCATTTATTTCCTAAAAAATCAGTATATTCATCAAAAATAAAAAAACTGGACAAGCGCGAGTCGGGCTCGCCCATTAAGAGTTCCGTACAAAAATTGGTGGTAATATCAAATTTTAAACCTCCAAATCACCATCAGCATCCCGTTCAATATTCTATTATTTTTTTTAATTTAACTACAAATGTAGATTTTTCCTGAACTAGTACTACTTATAGATATATATAAAATTTCATAATTCTAGGTCAACCGGAAGTACCATATTAATTTTGATTACCTTTACAGTGTACGAAATACTTTTTTCCTTTAAAAGGTACGTAACCCTAAAAACATTCAAGTCGTCTGCAATCCTCTTTTTACTTAACCATTCCAAGTATCCACATTGTATATTACTCTGCATGTTTTAATGGCATTCTCTGGAATAAGTTTCAATAAATGCAATACATTATCGATGGTCGGGCATCGTTACAATTGTCGTCTGACCCAAATCCTACGGATGTGCAGTTTCGTGAGCCAAAAAACATATAAAAAGAATTCGGTTTAACTTCGCATAAGATCTAAACGAAATGTATGGAGCAGAACTTTGTTCTTAATTATTATTATTATTAGCTAAAAATTGTTTAAATTATAATAATATATATTAATGTGTGTACATCCCTAATTAATTTTTTTGTCTAAAAGTTACTTAATTGGAGTTTTTTACGAACTTTAACTAAGTAAATACGAATATATAATAAGGTTTTAATGGTTTATAAAAAAATGATATGAATTTTAAATAGATAATGACATTTTAATGTAAAAAAAATAATTATAACATTTTTATTATACTCTATAATTTTTGTGCGATATAAGAAGCGTACTTGATATGAAAAATTACCTAAAAAAAATTAACATCATTTTTTTAGCTTCACGCTGTATCCCGCACAGCATGTATGTAGCAAAATAGACAGAGGGAATCTGGGAACTTGATGTTAAGATACCTCCATTCCCCAGTTTCTGCGGAGTTCTGGAGGCTATTTCGCACTCGTCTCCAAACACATTACATTTTATAGTACCTAACTTTATTATACAAAAATATTATAAGTTAAACGATTCCATGCATTTTCTGTTCCATATATAAGAGTACACCTTAAATAAACCTATGAATCGGCGTGTCAATGAATAGTTGCTTTTTTTTTCACAGTTCGTGCTGATGCAGGTGTCTTTGCAAAAAATACACCAAAACCTGCTCAGTTTTTACCTTACAATGCATCTGTGTGAAGTACAATATATTGCAAGCCTCAGCCAAAAATGTAGATATACTTATACGACCTACTTATGGTCCTCACATATAAAATAATGTAATTGTTTGCCATTCCATATCTGTTTACTCGTTGGTAATGATTATTGTTTCAACCCTTAATCAGAGAATTAACTATAGTTAAATGATTACCTCCCTTGATTTAACAAAATATGAATCGCTTTAGACTTTTCATTTTTGTTATGAGTCATCCTTTTCAGATAATTTTGCCTTTTTAAGTAACTAACAAATAAAGGAAAAGAAAATTTACAGAGGCCAGCTGCGAAATCGACTGGTCGTAGGTTCGATTCCCACTCGAGAACATGAAATATTTATTTAAATTTATATTTTATTTTTTCGCTCTGGCGTCGAGGCAAAGCGCAGCGTTGGGCTCCGCCACCAAAAACACGCAATGCTCCCAGACTTCGGCGGAAAGTGGGGAATGGAGTGTCTTAACCCTCTGCCTATCCTGCTGTGTGCGGGATACAGCGTGAAGCTGGTTTAATTTAATTTAATTTTAACAAATAAAGTAATAAAAAAATGATCAAAATAATACATTCACAATACAGTGGTTAAGCGTTCAAAGATACAAAATATTTTATATATCTAAAAATAACATTGTAATTAGAGTTAATTAGCTTAATTGTTAAAGACTATGTATTAGAATTTTAAATTAGACCAATAAATCTTACATATTACATCAACATTTTAAAAAGTCGCAAACCTTTAAAATGTAATTATGTACATTAATTGTGATTAAATTTTAAATTTGCTCGACATATTATTGTCTTAAAAGACGTCGCTTACCGCAAATGGTGATGGGCGACGGGCACGACTCGTATGACGCAGAACTGACGAACTATACAGTAAAGCCTTTTATACCGTTCAGGAATATTTACAGAGGCCAGTCGTGGCGCAGGAGCGTAAGCGTGTGACAGTAAACACGACAGGTTGTGGGTTCGACTCCCACACGAGGAAATGATTTTTTTTATATTTTCATTTGATTGCTTTAGTGTCGAGGCAAAGGATAGCATTGGTTTTCATTTTTTTTTTTGCTGTATGCTGTAGGTATCTCTAGCGTGGAAGCCAGAGAGCCAAGCGCGACGGTCTGTGCATACCTCTTTCGCCTGATCCACTGTCTTCAACCTCTTCTCCCTTTAATTTATACCATTCTTCCTCTTAGAAAGAATGGTATAAATAAGGTACAGTTAACTGTGTAGAAAACAAGAAAAGCAGTATTATTTCCATTTTATTTTATATTCGATACTCTAAGGGCATATACCCTTAGATTTTAGAGTAAACTTAAAAATGTCAATTTATGCCATCTACTTTAAACGAAAAAACTATGAAAATTCCCGAATACTTCATAATTTCATTATACTGTAATAGGTTCTAAAAGAATCATATTCATTAATCATTCAAAGGGCGGCGCCTGCGCATCTAAAGATCTGTAATGTTCCTACGAATGACCGTTAATTTGTGATTCTTCACACACACCCCTGCTATCTAAAAATGCTATAGATCGACTAAAAATCACGTACCATCAATCACGTTTTTTAATATTTAGACAAAGGTGGAGTTTTAAGGCCATTGTATTTTTTTTTCTACGCTTAAAATAAAATATCTTTTTTTTAATTGAAAAACTGAAGTTAATATACGAAAATATATATATTTTATATTAATTGTTTTGACAAGAGCGCAATGTAAACTGTGAAACATTTTATATATTTCTTTGTTACTGGTGTTCATCGAGTGAAATAAAAGAAACTATATATTTTCTGGGTATTTTTTATTAAATTTTACAATTAACCAGCGCGGTAAGCCAACCCCAACATATGGTCCATTGGCCACATACCCAAAATTTTGGATAAAAAGTTAAATTCAAGTAAAACCGTAAGAGGCGGTACAAGGGCGGCACGCTTCGGGACTCATGCGTGATTTTTTCCCTTTTTTTTTTCTTAAAGACAGATGCGCTCTGACCACTCATATAGTACAGTATTTTTTGTTATAAAACGGACCTTGTTAAACGATACCATGATTGAAGTGGTTTCAAGAAACCTATCTATAAAAATTGCCATAACAGATGCTACTGTAAAAATAATATCTTTTTTTAAAATATTTCGTCAAATCAGTCAAGTGTAAGAATAATGTACTTAAGTACTTATAGTTACATAAAACCAAAATGGCCTTATAAAAATAAAAAAATAATACAGAAAATATGATCGCACATAGCGGAGTAGGCAGAGAGTTAAAACACCCCATTCCCATTGAGACATTTCAGCTGAATTCTGGTTTGCGGGTTAAGTGTAGTGCAAAACGCGCTATTGCCTGGACATTAGAGCGACAAAATGAGAACATTAAATATTTCTTTTCCTCGAGTAGAAATCGAATCCAAAATATGTGCCACTGCTCGATTGGCCTTTAAATTCAATAAATTAAAAAAGTAAATGTAGATTTATTCAAATACAACATGTATGACAACAAAAAAACAGGCAAAATTAAGCAAAAACAGCGCGTTAATCCCAAAAACCCGTGGTGAAGGATATTATTGGGATAAAAATCGATTTGGTCGCTTCTCAGAAGAACACTTGCTTAATCTCTCATCGCAGATGCTCTATTATTATTTCGCGACACATGTTTTGTTATTGACATTTGACGTATAAAAATATTAAAATAGATAAAAAAAAATCTCTGATAAGTCTGATTTTTGCTGAGATTAGATTCGTTTTCTGTTTATTTTGATATCACATCTTTTAATGTATAACGAATTTATTTGTTTTTTGTTTAGCTTAGCTTAGCTCACTTAAAAGGTAGGCAGAAGGAGCCTGGAAACCTAGTCAGACACTTACGTTCTCCACTTTTAAACTTGAGTTTTTGGAATTGCATGTTGAGTAGTGGACTCAACGCCGCTTTATGCCCTTGTCACCAGAGGGAAGAAATGAAAAAATGTTATATATTTAAATTCTTCGAGTGAAAAACGTATTCACAACCTATTTTGCTTACAGTCTTACGCTTGTGCACCTGCGCCACAGCTGTTTTGAACCATGTTATAATCATGAAATACACTGTTTCTCTACGAATACCAGTAGCAATCGTAGTGGAACAGCTTCTGACGGTATCCAGAGTTCGATGCATGGCAATACACATAAATAACATAGTTAATTATGAATAATATAAACGATATATTTTTATACCATATTAATCGAGACGCGTTCGTGTATTGTCGTCCCGAGTATCGCGATCGTCGTTCTATATAGGTGGTGATGCTTGCGCTCGAGTTGAACTCTTAAGTACTACGGTACTAATATATATAATGCATAAAAGACTCGTACCAAATGTATAATGAATATAATATAATAATTCGAAGCCTATGATGGCACGATCTTTTAGGATCGAATTTCTTATAAAGGTAATATATGTGTAGGGGCGACACATATTGAGGATCAAAGTGATCTTTGACCATTATTATAATATTAAATGTTGCTTGACATCGCGGAAGCTGACGTGATGGGCTTATGCGAACTGTTATAGCGACGTTAACTATGTCGTGGCTGATGCCGTCTCGCAGTACACTCGCGATACGTAAGCTATGCCTGTATGGTGTTGGTCATTGACGTATTTTATACCACGTCTATGTCTTGGTATACGATTAGTAGGTATGTGATGCTATTTTATGTCCCAGCTCCGGTGTATCTAGTAGTGTCCGCCTGTTTCATACGAGTGTGTGGTGCTATTTTATGTCCTGGAACTCTGGTGTATGTAGTAGTGTCCGCCTACGGTTCGAGACACGACTGTGGGGTGTGTGCCGTGCGTTTATTTAACATATCGGCCGCCTTGCGGCAGAAGGTTCGTTCCAACCACTTATTCACTTACTTATACACACTTATACACACTTACTTATACACAAAACGACTTATCTCACAAATCAATCAACATCACGAATCATCATTCTAATACAGTCTTAATATAAAGTTTTTTTATATTTTCAGTTTTATTATAAACAGGTGTAACAAGTACCTTACAGACTGATCACACCCAAACGTCCCGGAGAGTTCAATAAGACTGTTGCAGCCGCAGTCTGGTAGGAATTCACGGTGTAGGGGCGGGGCGGTGCCCGTACTTACTTCCTTTTATTATAACTAGTTCGCAGTTATAGTGGAGAGGAAGATAGGACGCGCTCTTGGGCTTTTCCTCGGAAGAAGCTTCGAGTTTTGACAATGTTATATTGTCGAGTTTCAGTTATTTGAATAAACTTCTGATGATAAATATTTTATTAAAGCGATACCTTCTAATGGCATAAATATAATTCTTAACACTGTGACCTCTGAATCTCCAAAAGATGTTGGGTTCTTCACGTTCACAACTATAAACGGTTCTAACCACTAGACACATCACGAGCCAAGGCATTATTTACTAAATAATATTTTTAAAGGAGTTTGGGATATCAGTTACAAGGTATTGAGTGTTGAGTGCCCGACACTGATAGACGCGCTTTTGCCTCACCACCAGACACTAGAATAAAGAAATGGAAATGTAAATATTTAATTTCCTCAAGTGGAACCGAACTTACAACCGCTTCCGTTTACAGTCACACGCTTGTACCCTCGTCCACGACTTGCTTCAACACTACGTAAACCAAAAACCACTATTTATTGCAAATCTTATGCTTATATGATAAACAACACAGTTTCACTTCAATTAATCTTATTTCTTCTACCGACAATTCTTCTTGGCATTTTCTTTTATTTTCTTGTCGTACCAAATGTATTCTATCTCGTAAATAAATGCACGGATTGGAAATTCAAATGAGGCCGGCCAAATTTATGGGCACGTTCCCTTCCCATTTCGCCCTCTGGTCGCATATATCAACATTTTCTACAGAATATACGGAACATGTAACATAACGAATTAACAAAAAAATCTATATGAAAGTTACCTAGATCTACTTTTGTTTTTAAATATATATTTATGTTATTTCTTTAGTTAGCTGTATTTTTTATGTAATTAAGTAGGTAAGAATAAATGTTTATGTTTAAAATAAATTCGTATTGTTTTGTAGGTATTAAGCCACTTATTGGGTTATATTTAACCAGTAGTAGTGGGTTCAAATTTAACTACATACGATACTTAATTTACAAAAAAAAAATTATCGTGGTTAGATAAGATGCATCGTTTAACAGTGAACATCGCCATCCAATATACATACATATTATATCAAAAAGAACAAATATAGAGCCAATAAATCAAATGAAATCAAGTCAAATCAGCTTCACGCTGTATCCCGCACACAGTAGGGAATTAAATTTAATAATGAATAACTTAAAACACTAATAAGTTTTATAATGTATACTCAGATCAAATCCTATTAAATAGATTTAAATATTACTTAAGATCGATAAGAAATTTAGTAATTTAGTGCTAATGTAAAAGTTGTAAGTTTATTGACGAATATTCGGTACTGAATATTTTTTTATTTATATACTTATATTTTTTTTTAATAAAAAATTATGTATTATGTAAATCGTTATATAATTTAATTACAATATTAAAAGTAATACGGAACTAAATAATAATTATAATAACTTAATTTAAATGTAACTTTATAATATATAGAAAAATCCAGACACAAAAAAAAAACTAAAGCTGGCCATACAAGCAATTATTATTTTAAGATGAATCCCTGTCAAACGTTGTCGGGATTATTTATTTAAAAGAAAGTTTTTATTGTAAAAAGCGTAGAAAGGAAATGCAAAAACGCGAGTACCCTACCTGCTTGTTCTGTCCCTTACGGCCACATGCATACCATTTTAAATGTTATTTCACTGATCGAATAAAAAAAAAGTTATACGTACATCCATCTCTTTAACGCGCGAAAAAATCCTTTGTTACACAAAAATTTCTTTATCCTGTTACCTTTTAGAAGAAATTAAAGAAATATCAATATTATAATCCTTTTATATATATATAAGTTCTTACAAAGTTATGGAGCCAATTGTGACAAAAGAGGAAAAAAAATACTATCAATAAGTAAATAATACAATATAGTAGTGGGCGAGTAGACATCACTCATTATTTAATTTATTTGGGCTACAAATATTAACTAAGCAAATATGGAACTTAGCCGCCGTTTCCCTAAAAACAATCTAATCTCAAACCTTAGACGTGACTCTGGCCGCGTTGGCTACTGATTAAATGGTATTTACATAGTATTTTTTTTTTGGTTTTCAGCTTCACGCTGTATCCCGCACATAGCAGGCTGAGGGAGCGTAGTGTTCAGACCCTCCGTTTCCGACTTTCCGCCAAACTTTCGAAGCATTGCGTATTGATACGCTGCAGTTTTTCCTTAATAACAAAGAGAAGAAATAAAAATATCTATAAATAGGGATTAATTCCTCCGTGTGAATTGAACTCACAACAGCCGCGTTGCAGTCACACGCCTATACCCCTGCGCCACGACGGCCTCAACGACTTGTAAAAATAACAATACCTAAATATTTACATAAAATAACAATATTTAATTAATATATATCTTTTTATTCTAGTACACATAAAAAAATACATATTAGAAATACAACAGGAAATAGTTATACTTTTCTGTATTTTTTAGAGTTTTATTGTCTGTTTAATGCGCGATACTCGTTTGCTGCGAGTAGTTTGGACTTGTGGCTGGTTTGTTTATTAAAAATTATAGGAAATACAAAATTTATGAACAATATCAAATAATATTGCAGGCCTAATTATCACATTGAATCTGGTAACGCGTAATATTATTTATTAATAGAAACAAAATTACAAAGAACATATTAATATGGCTTCAATAATTCCATTCACGTGTAGTATTTTTTTTCCCTTTGCCTATGATTGATATGATATCTATGTATATAAAAAATATAGACTTTCTGTGAACATAAAAAAAATAAGTCATCAAAAAACAACAACACGACAATTCTAACATTTAAAGACAATATTCTTAAAGACAAGAAAACAATTTTGTTCCTAAAATTTGAATATTCATGAGACAGCAAAACTAAAACATAGTTTCACGTCGATTTGCATTTTATAACTCAACTCTTTGTCACTTTGAGGAAAAATATAAAAAAATGCGCCCAAAACAAAACATAAATCCGGTCACAATATGCAAATATATTTGTTTCTATAGAACAAAAGGGCTAGCCGACGTAATAAAAATCTTAGGCGTTGGACAAAGAAATTGTTCTAAATATAACAAGCAACGGTATTCCGGAGGATAAAAAGGGTTGGTCACAGCCGACAGTTTTTGCAGAGAAAAGCCCTTTAGCTTGATTAATGAACAAAAGAATAAAAATTGTTTAGTTAGGCCCTTTTAGTGGCCAGTACAATATAACGGTTTGAAGAATATTCATCTCACCGCTGCGATATTAGTGAAGAATGTTTTTATATAACAATATTTAGATTTCAGAAAGTATTTTAAATCATAGTCATAAAAATAATATTAAGCTTTTATTTTAACTATGCATTTTATTAAATGAGCTAATTTTTTCTTTATTTCAAAATTGTCTAAATATGTTGAATATTTTTTAATTGAATAAGTTTTATAATGTGTAACAAAAAAAAACCATTATAAAAAAGGTAATTTAAACTGCTTACGTGATACATCTTATATATATTGTATTAGCGGCCATTACGGAGTCTTAACCTAATTTTGTGAAAATTATTATTTTAAATAAAAATAAAATTATATAAGTCAGAAGAATGGAGCCAGTCGTGGCGCCAATACACAAGCATGTGACTGTAAGTTCGACAGGTTTTGGGTGTGTTTTTTTCTGGAGGATATGAAATATTTTATATTTTAATATCTTTACTTTCACCACACAACACGCAATTTCCGTTCTCTATTTTCCGCTCAATTCTTGAGACGGAAAATTGGGAACGGAGTGTCTTAACACTAGGTTGCGTAAATTATAAAATGAAATAAGTATTATTTTTCTAACTCAGATGCACAACACTGTAAGCTGATCAATAATTCTGCACACACGTAGACACTAGAAAAAAGCACTTACTTATGACCGTCTACAAAAAATGAAAGAAAAACTACGCAAATATGTAAAAAAGAAGAACAAATTGGCAAACCCACAAAAAACCAATTTCTATTGAGAACATGAAGATTATCTTCATACTCGTTCAACATACACGTGTCTAAAAAAAATCACATTTGAACTTGACTTACGTAAAAAGTTAATTCGTTACAAAAAAGTCCCCTAAAACTCTTAAAGAGGGTAATACCGGAAACTTGACATTAAACGCCCGTACGTAATAGAGAACACGCGAACGCCAAAAAACGATGAATTGTTTAGCGCGTTTTAACTTCCCCCTAACCTATGAGTTTGAACTTTGGGTTTTTATACATTTTTTATTAACAACCTGCGGCCTCGTCAGGTGTATTACGTCATAGACGTTTTTTCGTGTTCTTTTTTAAATATTGTTTTTACAAATCTTATCGAACAGAAAAAAAAGCTAATTACTAAAGCGAATATTAGTAACTAGCGGGCGCGCGCGGCTTCGCCCGCTTATTTGCACCCTTAGGGGTGAATTCTAAAAAAGACCACGAAACACGTGTTCAATAAATTATTTTTAACAGTATGAATTTATTTTTTTATAAACATCGGTGGCGATTTAAAGATTTTTCCATATAAACTTTCAACCCCTTATTTGAACGCTTAGGGGGTGAATTCTAAAAAACCATGAAACACGTGTTCAGTTCAAACAACACGTGAAATATTTTAAAGAGTCAGTTTTCGAATTTTATAAAAATCGGTGCTGTTTTAAAAAAAACCATACAAACTTTCAACCCCTATTTCAGCCCTTTAGTGTTAAAATTTTTCAAAATCCCTTCTTAGTAGATGTCCAGATTATAAAGATAAACATCTGTCCAAATTTCACGTTCCTAACATGAGCGATTACGACTGTGCGTGCGTCTTACCTCAGTCAGTCAGAACAAGTCCTTTTATATATATATAGATTACTTATATTTTAAGAAATCATTGATTCTAGCAAATAATGAATACATATTTCTGTATTTGTATTTGTAGACCTTAACTACAATACATACCTATAGATATTTTTGTAAAAAAACAAAATAACACATTTTTTAACATCTCACACTTTCCTGGAACGATAGAAAGAATTCCGGTTCTTAGGCAACCACACAAAACTTCACTAAAGATATTACGAAATATCATACGCGGAAGTACAGAGCCTTACTGTCTTCTACTTGTCTGATTCGGAATATACAATATAAATAAAAATAAGCTTCACGCTGTATCACGCACACAGAAGGATAGGCCTAGAGGGAACCTAGTGTCAAGACACTCTGTTACCCATTTTCCGCTGAAGTCTGGACGTATTGCGTGCTTAGTGGCGAAACATACAAAATTGAACTGGATGATATAATGAATGTATTATTTTATTTTTACTAATTTTAATAGTGATATAGTGAAATTTTTCATGAAAAATCTTTGGTAAGTCATAATTAACAATAGCTATTTTTGTTAAAAAAGTATTAATAATTGAACTTGATTGACTTCATACTAAAATATTCATGAAATACATACAAAAACGAATTTATTTATTAGTTATTCATTGACACAGTTGGGACATGTCTAAATGTGCAAGTGATGGGTGTGCATTCAAATGTAACCTACATTATAATATGAATTATGTGTTTTAAAAAATATTATCTTCTTTATCAAAAACATTTTTTTTCCATTTAGATATACAAAAATATAGCACAGGAATAGGTAAATGGAGTAAATTGTAAGTTCTTTTTTAGATTTATAAGTAAATACGTGATATGGAAATTGCACAATAAAAAAAGTTATGGAGTTATTGACTTAGTTGTTATTTATAATTAAATATACGTGTATATTGACGCAGTGTTTGACTATAAACGCGAAGGTACTCAGACTAAATTATATTTCTCTGTTGTTGTTGCGGCGATGGTTTCCAACACTCGACATACAGTTTCGAATGGAAAGCGAACAACATGATGTTTTTACACTAAGTTCTCTCTGCCTGTCCCATGATATATACAACAAAAAATCACATGTGTAAATATTAAGCTTTTTATTTTGTATCCCGCACACAGTAGCGTAGGCAAAAGAGAATCTAGGAACCTAGTGCTAAGAAATTCCGTTCTCATAAACAGTTCCGATTTCCATTCTCCTTCGAATTCTGCGTGTTAAGTGGTAACGTTGCGCTTTGCCTCATTACCAGAGCGAGAAAATGAAAATATTGAAAATATCCTTTCCTCAAGTAAAAATCAAACCCGCAACCTATCGTATTTACAATCGCACACATTTACCATAACTGGCCTTAGATAATAAGTGCGTAATCGAAAATAATAGTTACGACACGTGTACCAACATTATTATAATAATTTTAATTTATTATTAAAAACTTTAAGATAAAATATAATTTATTCACATTATTTCATTAAAATCTAAGCGGTCAGCTACCTTGTATTTTTTATTGCAAAAAAATATATATAATTAACTTATAATGAGCAGGTTGTTAACGTTACTCAATAAAAAAATCCCCAATTGTAAAAATCTGTGGCTCTTTTTTTTTAACTAATCTTTTTGTCATTATAGGCGTGTAATAATAAGCTGTTATAAAAAAGCCATGGACATGGACTATGGGCATTTTTTTTAAATATATAGTCTATACTTATAATAATCCATACTTATAATAAATCTGTAGAAGTCGTGTCTGCACATTGAAAGTATTAAAAAAAAATTAGCCAGGGCGTTAAAGGATAACTAACAGAATCCATTTCCAATATTTTTGGATTTTTTTCTGTTTATGTGATCACGCATCACTGTTTGTCTGTTTATGTGAACACGCATCACGTAAAAAGTACACAATATATTTAAGCAACTTTCATACGTAAACATTACCAGTAAATCAAAGTAACATTTAGTGTTTATTTCATTGTAATAGCTTCACTCTATCAAAAGATATAAGTATTTAAGTTTCCAAGAAGCTTATATTTGAGATAGTAGAACTCGATGCAAGTAACGCTGTCTATTATATAGTTTGGAAAGGCTACCGCTACACTTTATCAAAAAATAATGTACTTAAAGTTTTAGATATTTATATTTGAAAAAAAAAATTGAAACATACGCAACGATATCTATTGACTACATATGATAATGAAAGTTCATAACGCATAAAACATATTGTTGAGATATTATTTGTTAAACGTTAATTACGTCGTGTAAATGTAATCTATACTTATGATAAATTTAACGTAAACATAGTAATATTTTTCTAACAATGTTCGAATGGTTCTGTAACTGTTTCAATTGTAATTCCCATAGATGGCCCTGTGCATATAACGTCGTTTTCTGAATCGCGCTGGCAAGATTCTGGGCATAAGAATGACTTTAAAAACGTCTTGTTAATCAATACGTAAATTTATCAACAGTCAAATATGACTGTTGATAAATTTACGCATTTTTAAAGTACAATTGTTCATAATACTAAATACAAAGTAAACTAAAGTGAATCGTTGGTGTAGATTACCTTCATAATAGTCTAGCTCAATTCGTAATTATTGAACACAGGGATAAAAAATGATTTAATATTCAAAGAAATATTTTGAATAGGTTCTTCAGTCCGATCGTTGGTTTATGTTATTAATATTTTTTTTAAGAAACGTATAAAAAAAATAACTTTTGGGAGCAACCTCTAAAAAATTGTCTCAAGAAAAAAATGCTCTGACACTGTTTATAAAAAATATCACTATTGCACTAGACTAGACTCTTTACACTAATTCGAAATTACGAATAGTTTTAGAGAAAAACGCATTTAATTGTTGACACATCAAGTCAGCTGGCTATAAACCGTAGTTTTGGCTCATGTTTTCTTAATCGCTTTCTCTCTCTCTCTATATTACTCACATCTCTTTCTATATTAGTCACATTGGCCATTTAATATACATGAGAACGGTCTTTTACTGTTTTTCATTTTAATAAGTACTTTAGAAGTTGTTACAATATCAAAAAAGCCTTGCTGCGAGACGGCTCGCCACACGTCATGCGTCACCCCGCGCCCCGCGACATTTTGCTTATCCCCCGCGCCCGCTTGCTGATTATACGTATTAGATAATCGGAGTTTAATGTATTATTTCAGCGCGATATATTTAATTTAATCTTTTTTGATTAATAGAATAGTAGGTAGTCTTTTGTTTATAATTTCTTCCGTTTAAGTATTTTAGATTAAGAGAATAGTAGGTAGTCTTTTGTTTATAATTTCTTCCGTTTAAGTATTTTAGCTTAAGAGAATAGTAGGTAGGCTTTTGTTTATCGTTTCTTTCGTTTAAGTATCCTGTTGTTTATTTTGTTTACTCTTCTTCTGTTCTTTTATTATTTTCTTTACCTTTTTAAACATTTCCTTTTTTAATTTAATGCCACGAAAAAGTTATTCAAATATAGGTCGTAGAACAAGAAATGCAAATAAAAATCGTTTAAAGGATACTAATGAAAGCATAGAGGACACGGAAATTAGATAGTAATTTAAATATATTTTTTTATTGTAAGGGATGTGTGTCCATAATGATATTAGTCCTTATCCTTTTAAATAAGTTATTAATATTCTTCGTTAAACAAAGATAAACTTTGCTCTTTACAATATTTCGAAATTACAAATAGTTTTAGAGAAAAGCTCGACTCATGATTATCCCTTACTCTCAGTATATAATTAAGTATATTAGTTATCTTGGCTATTTAATGTAGATCAAAATGTTATTTACTGTTTTTAATTTTAATAAGTACTTTAGACGACACGTGGCCGCAAACGCACACTTTCCTTATGAAAATGGATCCGCCGCACCCGCCTGGCTTCTTTCTCCTAGGAGGAGAAAGAAGAAAGGAAGGAGGGCCTGCTCATAACGTTGCCCAAGGCTGGGAAGACCCCGCTGCCTGAGGGATACCGATCTATAACCCTCCTTAGCAAGGTCGCCAAGCTGTTCGAGAAGTTATTTCTCTCACTTCTCCACACCCACGAAGCGAGCAGTTTGACGAGCGGGTATACCACTCTGGTTACACTACAGCAGAGCACTACACCAGAGCAGTCTTCTTCCACGTAGCACGCGTATTTGACCGCGTCTGGCACCCGGGCCTACTTCATTAAGTGCTCAGAGCCCCCAGCACGTGTCTTTGTCTCCGTACATCAGTGACAGTACATTTTGCGTGAGAGTTGAGAGTTTGAGGTCTAGCAGTGACTCGATCGCTGCTATTGTTCCCCAGGGCAGCATTTTGTCACCTGCTCTCTACGCACTATACACTGATGACATCACAACGCCCTAGCGAGTATCACTCAACGAGAATCCTGCAGGTCGTCCCGAACCTCATCCTCCGTCGAGTGAAGCAGGCGTCATACTGCGTGTGGAACACCATGCATCACCGCAACATAAAGATAGAAAGACTGGAGGTACACATTGATCGTCTCGCGTCTAACACATTCCGCTGCGTCAATGTATCGGGTCACATAAACTTAAGGTGCAGCACTCCATGGCATACCCAGCCGCCCGAGATCAGACGTCAGACGACTTCCGAGGGACTTTCTATCCTCCTCCAAATCCGGCTCATGAGCCTTGCATTGAACCTTGGTCGTTTAAGCTGGGCCTCCCTACAAGAATCCGAAGGTCTCACCTGACTGAGTTGACCGCCTAGATGGTATTTGATAATCTTTCCAATCCCGTCCCTCATCCCCCTCCCTGTGTCTGCTCTAGAGCAGGTTGTAGCTTGAGATCACGGCCAAAGAGCCAACGGCCCTGATAGCGTTCGGCCCTGATGGCGTTCGGAGCTACTACGGATACTGACGAAAGAATGCTTTGATTCGCTGCCTGGCTCTATAGCAAAGTAAATTAAGAAGCGATTGCACGCATTTTGGAGTTATACAATCATTATAATGTATTTCAATGCGACATAGTTGGTTACATCTTTCGTTTAAGTATTTTTGGGTAAGACAATAGTAAGTAGTCTGTTGCTTATAATTTCTTTCGTTCTGTTGTTTGTGTCATTTGTTTAAGTGTGTTTTTTTAAATAATTGGAACATCGATACAATAAGAAATGATAATAATACGGAGATGCGGTTTGCATTAAGGTTTAAATAATGTTCATATTAGTAATCTTGAGTGCTTTGCAAACATAGGTACATTATAATATAAATAATTCAGTAAATAAAGCGGGCGAAGCTCGAGCGTGTCGCTAGTATATAATATATTGCTTCACTTTTAAGTTATTTAAATATTTTAATAGTGGTAAACTGAAAAATTAATTAAAATAATGAAAACACTTGCAAAAAATAAGATAGCCGCTATTTAAAAAAAATTAAGATGACATAGTATGTTTCTTATTGTACATAGCTGTATATCGGTTTGGTTTTAAAAAAATCAGATGCTTATAATAAACATACATAATATAAAATGATGATGTAAACATGATAGATTGTGGTTTCGATTCCCACTCGCAGAAATCAAATATTTAAATTTTTTCTCCCTCCCTCTGTCTACACTGCTACATGCGGGATAAAACGTGAAGCTGAAAAAAACATTAAAAATAAAATCATTTCTTGGTTTTCTGGTAGGCCACGGCTTACCTAACAAAACGTGGCATTCGCGCTAAATTAAATTTATAAATATATTGAAGTTATAGATTTTCCTATGAAAAAAATTCTTAATGTATATAAAGAATCATGTAATAATGTTAAGTCAGTAAAATGTACTACAACAAATTCTCATTTTTTTCTTTACCTAAGAAACTATCACAGTTTAATTGGTTCATTGCTAGATAATGATTCTGGTGTGACGTTTTAAAGAGTACCTTTACATAATCATACAGGAATATCGATATTATTTATATTTCAATCTTAATAGAAATGGTTCGAATATTTAAACTTATATGGCATTGGTCACTCTTTACTACAGAGTATAGAGGGTGGATCTGCACAGTTTGTTGATGTAGCCTGATAAAACCTAGTTTTCAATACATTCCATTCTTCACTTTCCATCCAAAAGACCTGAATTTGAGACATTACGTAGTGAGTAGCTGAACTCAACGTCGGGTCCATAGCTATCGCATTTACAGTGAAACTATGATAAAACCGAGAGGATAAATTAACTTGTATACTACATGTTGACAATTGTACAATTTTATTAACTACTAAAAATAATTACAATTTTTTACACAAACTTAAGTCGCCATAGAGTTTTAATTAATACATAGCATACATAACCAAGTCAATGACATTAAAATATTTACACTAGACATAATACTACATGGGAACCTGATATTAAATAATGTAAAATCAACCATAGGTACTTTTGGTGGTCTATTAATTTTAATATAGTTATCATTTCACAATCTCATCGAGCACGTGGTCCAACAATTTGCTGCACAATTGAGTGGAAAATATTCTAAAACGTCAATTTCACGTTCCAAGCACATATCTTTATTACTCAGATCCCTATCTCAACTCTGGACCTACAAAAGTTAGAATCAAGATGTGTAATCTACCCGCCGTTATTGCAAAAAGTCGACGGTCAGTCAACAGGGCTTAAGCTCATTGTATGCTTTTTCGACTATATTCCACAATACGAAATAATCTTCAAAAAGTGACCCCAAAGTGCTCGGAATTGAGTTCGTGAATGCCGGTTATAGTAAAAAATCCTTTAAATCTCCTATTTATTATGGATATTTTTATGTACTAACTGTACATGCATCTACAGGCTGGTTTCATTTATAAAAATAGTTAACTATATTTATTTGTTATCTGTAATTTTTTTTTAATTGTCAAAATTTTCAAAAGCTACTCGCTCCAAATGAAGATTTATTATAGAAAATTACATAATTTCGATTTAAGCCATATTTAAATATGTCCTTATATGCTTTCACCGTTATTACATATTTTCATTATTAATTTAATATTGATATATAATACAGATATACCTACTAAACTTATGACAATTTGTATAAATTATAATATATTTGATCTCAAGCTTAAAACTTATAAGTATACCTACTAAGAGCTTAAAAGATTGAATATATATCACCCTGTAACAGAACACAATGTGCCTGATGGGTGCCCACTCCATAGTATCGAAGCAGCTTGTCACATACCCTACATAAAGGGATGGACGCGCGTCCACACACCTGCGTTGCAAAAAAATGTAAAAAAAAACATAGAACAAATACTGATATCGCACAGAGTTTAATATATTTTAAGTAATATAAAATATATATATTATTCGGTAATTTATTTTGCAGCTATGTATATTTTTTACGAAAAAAAAGAAACAAAATTTACTACATATAATTTAGTTGTTTATTTATTTTTGTTTATTCTGTGTTCTATGTATAGACGTAGAGGCCAGTCGTGGCGCAGTGGCACGAAGTGTCACTGTAAAACCGACTGGTTGTGGATTCGATCCCCACTCGAGGATATGAAATATTTACTTAAATTTATATTTTCATTTCTTCGCTCTATTGTCGAGGGTAAGCGCGACCTTGAGCTCTGCCACTCAACACGCAATGCCTCCAGAATTCGGCAGAAAGTGGGGAACGAAGTATCTTATAGGTTTCTAGTCACTAGGTTCCTCTGCCTGCCGTGCTGTGTGCGGGATACAGCGTGAAACTGATTTATATATACACGTTGTATTTATTTTATTTAAAATATTCAATTATTATATTACGTTAATACTTTAGTTAAAGTACGTAAAACTCTATTAAATTCATAAACTATATGTAGATACCTAGGTATCAACATAAATTATATATTTTTTCAAATCAGTAATTAAGAATAATTAAAAAATTATGAGACAACAATAGACAATTCATTAATTATCCTCTTCGTGATTATTTTGATATACATATATGTTATAGACCAATTGATAAATTTTATTTAATATTCGGGTATTACGTATAATGGCCTAGCTATATCGGACCAACTAATTAATTATTATTCAATATATATCTAAACTACATTATTTATCAAACTCTTTGGACATTATAAATATTGCCAATTAACTATTTGACCAGATGTGGGCAAAGAAACTAGCGTGTAACACGCGTTGACCAATTCGAGATGACCAAAAAACGTTTTTTTCAAAGTTGTTTTCAAAAAATCATTGATTATATCTATAGTACGATGTTCATAAAAATATTTAATAAAACATGAAATATGTTATGTATAATGTCTGCGATATTAAACGTAACGATAATTTTTTGACTATAATAATTTAATAAAACATGAAATATGTTATGTATAATGTCGGCGATATTAAACGTAACGATAATTTTTTGACTATAATAATAAAAATATTATAGTTAAAATAAAAAATACATTTGATCTATATAGAATTAGTTAAATCCGTGATTAATATATCAATATTGATTTACATAGTATTAGTTATAAAATGCGGTTAGGTTATTTTTTTTGTGTATGTAATAGGATTTCATCAGACGGAAAAAAACAACAAAAATATCCTTATATTATTTTATACAATAATAACAAATAGCTTAGTATTATCAGTTATTATCAGTATAACACATTGAATTCTTACATCTGTCACCTTTGAACTATAAAGTAAAAATAAAATAATAATTAAGTTGAGCTTGACTTCAAATAAAAAGTTAAAATATTATTCTGGACAGCATACGTTTTTTACTTTGAATAACCTAACAATTTGTTACTGAATTGTCAAAATGTAATTAAACATGTTTTCACAAAACAATTAATTAATTCAATAGTTATTATCAAACTTACGATAAATTTGCATTTATCTATTTGTCTTCGTGTAACTAATAAGAACTTTATAATAAGAACGAATAAAACAGAATATAAATTTCAAATTCATATTTAAATTTTAAATGTCAATAAAATAACTAGGAAATAATGTAAAACTTATTCAAAATAGTATGATACAGACATTAGTTTTAAAATTTTTCAAGAATTATTTTTATATAATATATGTATATAAAAAAATATAACTGACAGTTTATACGATGTACATTTTAATGAATAAGATATCGTTCGAGTTAATACTTTTTTAATTAAACAAAAAATATAAATACGATTCTTTATTAAACCTACAACTATACTGTGGATATTATTTTATGTTGAATATTTTTTATAAAGTTTTTTTTTTTTCTATAATAGGTATCTACTGATTTCGATCATAATTATGATACATTTGTAAAATATATTTTTTTAATAAAAATGTGGTAATGCGGGCGTTTTCGAAGTGTACAATGCCATACATATATTAAGCTTTTGCCTTTATTAATATATTTAATATATTTTATTTAATAAAATGTTCATTTGTCGCTCTAGCAAAGCCTTCAGAATTCGGCAGAAAGCATGGTACGCAAGTTTCTTTAAGGGTACGGAGTGTCTTCAATTAGGTTCCTAGGTTCCCCTTTTTCTACTCTGCAATTGGATACTGCGTTAAAAAAACCATTTTCATTATAAGGTGTCTCAATATTAAAAAAAGCCAATCTTTCGATAGATTCTTTTTTATATAAATATAAATGACATGCGTATTGTCAGTTTAATGTAAATGAAAATTAATATGTATATTTTTATTTACTTATTGCAGAAAAGAAACATGCAGTTAACTAAATAAAGTAATTTAAAATAAAATAATATTCAAAATAAATTATTCCTTCACATACATACTTATCCACAAGCAAAAAGTTACAAGAAACAGTAGAGCGACGAAATCTAAAAACGATATAACATGAACCAACGCAGGCTGGATCAATAGCGCACGCCGTTTCATCACGTCGATGAGAAAAAAGAGGAGAAAAAATACATAACTTTTTAGGGGCCGTCCCCCTGCGGTCCCCATCCCCCGCCCATGGCCGTAGGGGGAACAGACGATCTTGGAAAAAAAACGAACAAAATACACATATACGAGGCTCCGGCGCGTGCTTACAATGCCTCTATAAAATATCGTATCAAATTTATAGAATGGGAAGTACCTTTGGCACGAGGAAGCAAAAAACTCCTCATTGATTCATAATTTTGAATGGGGGTTAGGGTAGCTCGCGCTGTTCGGTATTTATTAATAATCGGTGGTCCGGAAATGAAACACCTACAACTTACGGGCATTAGAAGGTTTCTTTGGAAGTACTTAACTGAAAATGCTTAAGGTTAACGGAAGCCTTAAGAAATATCAAGCGTTGAATTCTATATTAAAAACTTTACTGGGTACAGTTTAGTTCAAAACTCACTGGAAAAGCTGGAAGCTCTGGAAAATTGTTAACGATTTATAGTGGATGCGTATTTCTAACTTGTGAAACATATATTTATAATACTTTTGGTCTAATAATTGTATTTATTGCGTTTCTTAGTATTGACGTCGTCACGTAACGTATAACGTTAAGAAATAACTTAAATTTTTACTTAAATCAGCTTCACGCTGTATCCCGCGCACAGTAGGGTAAGCAGAGGGAACCAGTGTTAGGACACTTCGTTCTCCGTGAGGAAATTCTTACTTACATGCCACCAACTTATACACAATATACCTAGATAATAAGTTTCACTTATCACCTATTGATAATATATTATAGTATATTTACGTGTTGTTCATTTTCTGAAAACAGAATCAAATCCACAATCTGTCGCGTTTAAAGTGCCTTGCACACTTTGTGCCCCAGGGTCACGATTGGCCTCAAAGGGTTTTTATTATTTTTAAACTATTTTATTATTTTATTAAAGGAATTTAGATCAATAAAACCAATTCAACTACTAAGTAAAAATACACAATACTCTCATATTTGTTCTAATTATCTTGATTAAAATATAAATAACAATTGAATTTACAGTTTTTTATTAGGCACATCTTATTTAAATTCTGAGATCTGAATAAACCTACCTATTAAATAAAAATGAGCACAAAATAAAAGAAATATAGTGTCTTTGCTTGCTTGCTAATGACGAAATCAAAGCTAACGCTACTCCAATAAGATCTTTTACGAAACCTATTAAAAATATATATATATTTAAATATAAACCTTGTTATAAAATGGTTGTAATTCTCTACAGTTAAATGCCTAAGATTTAGAAGTAGGAAAAGGAATGCTCAACCTCTTCTTTACATCTCTATGTAAATTTTACCTACATGGATTTTATTTACTAAATAGATATAGGATTTTATTGTTTGTCTTTGCTTCTTCTTTTATTTATAAGAGAAGCATTTACATGAAGAGGCGGTCGTGGTGCAGAGGCACATGGGTATGGCTGTAACGCGATGGTTGTAGGTTCGATATCCACTAGATGAATTATTATGAAAATAATAATTCATTCCCTCTAGTGGTTATCGAACCTAGTTCCCAATATTTTCATTTCTTTACTCTGGCACTAAGGCAAAAGCCCGGCGTTGAGTTCCGCCACTTAACAAGCAATGCCTAAAAAAAATGGAATGGAATGAAGTGGAGAACAGCGGAAGTGTGTGCGGGATACAGCGTGGAGCTATTTTTTTTTATTTAAACTTACATGAACTTAAAGGGTCAAATAAAAAAAATATCAGCTGTACGTCAACTATACAGAAACCGTCCGTTAACCAGAAGCCTAAAACGGACAAATACTCACACTCAACGGAAACTGACACATCATGATTACAAAGCGACCATCGCAACTTATAAAATACATTGTAATATAGAGAGAGAGAGAGAAAAAAAAATATCAACATCTGGCCATTGTCTCGACAGCGGGGGAGGTTATAGAATGAAATAAATAAATAACAAAATGTCTCCACCGCACGCGTCATTATTCTCCTACGATTGACAGCCACTTCCACAGGACGGTGTAGCATAATAATACGCCTACTCACGACTACTGAACTCGTGGAGCGTTAACGATTTTGATGCTGTACGTTTTACAGATCACTAAGCATTTTGGATGTTTCGTAATATTATATTAATTTTGTTTATTTTTCGTATCAGTAGCTATATGTTGGATAGGCTGAGAGATAACTAGAGAAAAAGAGTAACTAAGAAATAAAAGAAAAGGAAAATGTGTGTAAAGTGTATGGGCCATATTTAAGATATACCTAAACATTTCTATCAGTGGAATGTATAAACAATTTCCAACCACTCATTTAATACCTTTTAACTGTAGTGTCAATGTTATTTATATTGTTTTTATTAAACAATGTATTAGTTTCTCAGGAAAGACTATTAGAAATAAAAATACATAACTATATCATATTTACCAGTAAATGAACTGTAACAAATAGCACAAATAAAAATAGTATAACGTGATATTGTGTATATACCAACATTGTGATAGTGACTGCTCTATAATGTTTACAACATTGGCGCCTATTCAGATAACGAGTTTATAAAGTATGCTTACAATTTCTTATATAAATAACAATAGTAGTATTTTCAAATATATTGCAACTTATTCGAACAAAATGTTTTTGAGTTTAACAAATGATTTGAAATTTAAATCCCTATAAGAGAAACATTTACAGTTATAATTTGAACTTAAATAAATAAGTATTCTATTTGATATAATATTGTCATCTAATGCGCTGTTAAAAATAAGCAAACTAACTTACTAACCTATTAGTTAAGTAGTACATACTAGAATAGTTAAAGAAATAAGCTTCACGCTGTATGCAGGGTAGGCAGAGGGAATTTAGTGTTTAGACATTCGGTTCCTCACAGCAAAGAAATGGAAATATAAATTTAAATAAATATTCCATTTCCTAGAGTGGAGATCGAACCCACAACTAGACCACTTACCAGAATAGTTCGTACCCGAAACACAAATAAATTTATAATTATGTATACATTTTTATGATCGTGTAATGTAAAAAATAAATGCAATACCGTTCGTATTTATAATTCAAAGCAAATATCAAAATCACCCAAATTCTATGGCAATAAAGGACCAAAGCATCCTAAGACGTGTCGTATCTTTTTCAACAACGGTGGCGAATCGCAAACTTCATGAATAAATATAAATTCGATATTCTTTTTAAATAAAATGTACGATAAAAAAACGATTTATCAAAAACCTTTGCTCATTCAACAAACTGAACGGTCTTTTATAAAGTTTAAATAAACATCGATTTTAAGATGACGTACAAAATGGTGCGTGCCATATTGTATTTTTTTTTTATAGATGCATTTTTAGTGGGACAAGAGTACTAATGAGTGGTGAACACCCACGTTAGAATGATATGCATTTTTATTTTATAAATTTTAAATAATATCCGTTTTCAATTATAGAATATATAAACGCGTAACGTAATATTGTATATGTTGGTAAGTACTTATAACACTATTCTTAGAGAGTACGTCTAAGAAAAATGATAATTTTATAGTTTTTAAATGCTCTTTTGGGTATTTTCTTTTTAAATAAGTAGGGCTTGGTAAAAAGAATAAAATTGAAAAATATAAATTAAAAAATAATATTTTATTTGACTGTACCAAATTAAATAAATATATGTCAGATATTTATATAAGAAATCGTAGGTAAGCGTATAAAAAATGAAGATTAAATTGTAAAAAAAATTAAAACAAGAATGTAATGAGCCAATGAGGCTAGTCATAGACACAAGCATAGAACTGTATTAATAAAATATTTAATATTGTCGAGACATAGCGTGGCTTTGAGTTCCGCTTCGCAACACGTAATGCCTCCATTGCGAAGAATTAATTGAAAAGTGGATAGCCCTCTGCCTACTCTACTAGGCGTGGGATGCAGTGTGAAGCTGAAAAAAATAATTATAACTTTACGTCGATATTTATAATTATAATGTACATAGGTACAAAGAGTAACTAAAAGAATATAGATAGTTTGCACTTGCAGATAAAAAATTTCCGACGATAGTATTACAGCTTGTAATGAAATGATCAAAGTAGAAAATATAGTGTTGTTTTTTCTTTAATTTTGAGGTGATGGAGATCATTTTTTTTTTTCAAAGTGCTTATTGGAGTCATCGTCTGATACTCTAGTATAGTCATGAAGATATATGAACGTATATGTATACTATAATTAGTAGGAGCAAAATTTTTCAGTACTTACTTATCCTATCTATATATATTTTTCACAGAAATAAACGCGTTCATGAACCACTACATTAAGGCGACTTTATTAATAATAGAATACTTATTAATATTTTTTTATTAAAAATATATATAATGTTGAGGATAGTTATGACGCATTGGCATAAGTGTTTCGTGACACCCACTCGAGGAAACGAAATATAAATTTCGAGTCGAAGCAAAGCGCGGCGTTGAATTTCACCACTCAACACACAATGCCTCCAGAATTTGGTGGAAAATGAGGAACGGAGTGTCTTAACATCAGGTTCCCTCTGCCTACCCTGATGAGTGCAGGATACAACATGAAACTGATTTTGTATTTTAGGTAATATTAAATAATTTGGATATTATTTTGTTTTGCTTTTACAATTTTTTTACTACAGACAATAGTCGCTCAATATTGTCGATGGTGCTTCAAAAAATTATCTGTGTTTCTTATATTATCTGGAGTGCAATGACAATTAAAATTGACAGCGCTTGCCGCAGCCGTATCGTGACTTTCAAAAAACATAAATTATTATTTTGTTTGCATCAATTATACGTAAGTTACAAAGCATTTATTCAAAAATCTTAAAATTTAGATACGATACTTCAAACTACCTCCGTTTCAGTGCTATATAAGAGTCTATTTCGTCTTTTTAGAGTTTATAAATTTGAAGTCACAGTCACATAAAACCCATCTTCAAGCAATCTAATCGAAAACTATATTATTTACAGTAAAATGGCTGCTTCAGTAGTAGATACTTACTCAGACCCTACCATGAGCTGGATGAACGCGCCGCACAGCACAGGAACATCAATCATGGCTTGCGAATTCGATGGGGGTGTTGTTATCGGCGCCGACTCTAGGACAACAACTGGAGCTTACATTGCTAATAGAGTGACTGACAAGCTGACGAGAATCACTGATCACATATACTGTTGTAGATCTGGTTCTGCTGCTGATACACAGGCCATTGCCGATATTGTAACTTATCACCTGAGTAAGTATTGATAAATTTAATTTGAAAATCGTTATAACAATTAAAGTTGATACATCAAAAGTAATTTCAAGTCCTGTTGTAAATTGAATTACGAATTTGTACAGAACAGTGGGATTTGCAAGATATAAAATCTTATACTTACAAATATTTAAATATCTTCTTTTAAATATATGCTCTAACATATCGTAAATATTATGTAAAATTTAAGTACAACACAAACTCCTAAACTATTACTTAATGATTAAAATGTTATGTTTTTATCCTGATATATATATTTTTTCTAATATATTTAATATCCTTACAAAGCAATATTATGGACAACCAAAATAAAATTATATTGTATAACTTATTCAGTAATATATATACTCTTCAGATTTCCACAAGATGGAATTGGGGGAACAACCTCTAGTGCAGACAGCAGCGGCTATTTTTAGAGAGCTGTGTTACAATTACCGTGATTCACTTGTAGCTGGTATTCTGGTTGCTGGTTGGGATAAGAAGAATGGAGGTACATACATATATTTTTAAACAACTTTTTTTAGGTTTAATTTACAGTGTATGTTAAATATAACATCTATGTAGGGGAAACAGTAAGCTTATGTATATTGTCATCATCATGCAGATTTTGAATAAATCAAATTAAAATAAATCAGCTTCACACTATATCCTGCTCACAGCTGGGTAGGCAGAGGAAACATTGTGATAAGACATTGTGGTGCCAGAGCGAAGAAATTAAAATATTGAGAAATGATAATTCATTTCCTGAAGTGGAGATCAAACTGTTGCATTTCAGTCACTCTCTTGTGCTACTGTTCCACAATGGCCTCAATGCTATTTGTCCAATTTTATTACTGTGCATGTGAATTTCATAATAAAAATATATTTAAAAAAAGCAAATGTAACTAATAATCTACATTAATGAGGATACAATTTGTAAGATTTCACAAAAAAATTAATTGTAAAAAAATGTAGTGTGACTGGATCCCGCGCCTGCTGGAAATCAACCAGACGCTCTGACCACTAAGATATTCTCAACAAGCTACATCGAAATTTTTAAATGCTTGTTACAACTTATTTATGCTGTTAGCATCTCTGTAGGGAGATTTTTATAAATTTCCACTCCCCAAAGATAATTACTAAGAATTATCGTCTGACAAGGAATGCTATTTATTAAAAAAAAAAACATTTTTTAAAGTTTTATTCCTCACTTAGTAAAGAAAAATACTTATTTAGAATAACATATAAAAATTAGAATGTACCAGGACTCAAACCCGCTCCTCCTTGAAACTCACCAGGCTTGCTACATTAACATTTTTATTCATTACTCTAAATAAGGATCCCTCTTCCTACCCAACTACTTGAGAATTGTGATATTGTAAAAAAAACAAATAGTCTTAAGTTATATTGTAGAACTTATGTGAGTCATGGCAAAGGGGAACAACAAGTGTGTGACTGTAAATATGGCTGGTTTTGGGGCCAATATCCACTCAAGTAAATGAATATTAAAATTAGTATTTCTTCACTCTTGATCTCGAAGCAAAGCGTAGTGTTAAGTTCCACCACTCAACACGCTGTCTTTAGAATTAGGCGAAAAATAGGGAAACAAGTGTTTTAACTTTTAAGTGTATATACACTATTGTTTTCTCTGCCCACCGTGTATATCTGAAAATCAAACTTTTCAGGACAAATCTACTCTGTACCAATCGGAGGTATGGTCCAACGTCAAGCAGTATCTATCGGAGGATCTGGTTCATCCTACGTCTATGGTTACGTTGATGCTAATTTCAAACCCAAAATGAGTAAGGAGGAGGCGAAACAATTTGTTACTAACACTTTAACTTTGGCCATGCTGAGAGATGGGTCTTCTGGTGGAGTCGTCAGACTTGGTGTTATTACTGAAGCGGGTGTGGAGCGGTCAGTCATCTTGGGTGATCAGCTACCCAAGTTTTATGAAGGTTGATGATTTTTAATATTTTAGTATGATGATAATAAATAATTTTGCACTAACGTGGTTGCATGTTTTATTTCCATTTCTTTTTAAAGCACTACCCATAAACAAAATAGCCATTTTAAGAAGGATAAATAATATGAAATTCATTATACACAATTGACCAAGTAGTGAAATTTTTCTTTGTGGGCTATCTGTTACATATTTGAAGAATACTTAGAAAATGCAATAATTTTAACAAAAAAAAAAACAGATTTCAACAGGATCCCCGATTCCATAATCAAAGTGTAACCAAACTCATCAAATTACCCTTAAAGTATATCAATCCCAATAAAAAAATAATCATTCAAATCAGTTGGAGTGATATTGAGCTATTTGTCAACCCATTTTGTCAGCTATTTTGTCAATACCTAATGCAAATTAAGGATTTCTGTGATTTTCTTATAAATAACGTCAGAAATAAACCAAATTAAAAAAGCAAAGCACCAGCTTCAAAATACAAAAAGAATCATCGAAATCTGTTCATCTATACTTAATTAGAAAACGTCTAAAAATTTGAACGTAGCGGGACTCGAACCCGCGCCTCCTGGAAACCGACCAGGTCCTGGTATTAGTATTTATTAGTATTTATCTTTCCTAAGTGTGGATTAACACTTTAAAAATGTTTAAAAAATATCTGTTCATCCATTCAAAAGTTCCGAGGGTAACAAAAAAAATACCGTCGAATTTATAAGTGTAAGCAATGGATCATTTGATTTCACACATGATATTTAGATATTTTTTTACATCAACTTTTAAAGGAAAAATATAAATAAAACAAAACGTTCTTATACTAAACAATATATTATGTAACCCTACCTTTAAATAGCTACAAGTACACTATTGACTCAAGTTTTGGAACCAAATAACAAATTGGTTGAGTTTGACTCTGAACAATTATAATAAATTAAACTATTTTTTTGTAAATAAACTATTGAAGGCAGTTAGGTTAAACAAATAATTCTATTTCCTAAATATAATATTGTTTTTTCAAAAAGTTTTGTACACTAGTAATTTTTATATATTTTGAGAAAAATATTAAATTTAATATTGCAGTAAATGATCATGGAATTTCATATAAACTATTATTATATACATAAATTAGGGTGGTCGAGGTGCAGAGACATTGAGTTTCACTGTAAACGAAAACGCGAGGGTTGTGAGATCGATTTGCAATTCAGGTAAACAAATACATTTTTATTTCCTAGCTCTTGTAACAAAACAAAGCGCATTGTTGAGTTTCGTTACTCAACAAGCCATGTCTCAAAACTTGGGCGAAAAGGCGGTCTTATTGCTGACAGCAATCACTTACAGACAACCTTTGAAGAAAGTAATTAGTCTTAAAAAAGAATGGGCTAGTGCAAATTTAAAATATTAAAAAAAAATAATAAAATAACTAAAAATTAAATAATTACCTTATAAATAAATAATACATATATACAAATATACGTAACATATAAATATACACACATATATATACATATAAATATATGCTCATACATACATACGTATATATAAATACACACTCATACATACTATATCACAAATAAATAAATAATTATTGTAAGGCAAGAAAATAATTAATAGACGACTTTTGAATATATTTAGGGATTTGGAGTGACGACTGTCTGATGGAATCATATTCCACAGTTTTACCGCTTTCACAGAAAAGGATTCACCATAAAAGCGCGTGTGAGCAGTTGGCAACATTAGTCGATTGTCAAATCTTGATCGAAGTTGAAGTTGAGAGGATGTATCAGCGCCCAAGAAATGAAACCGGACCGAACCGGAAACCGGACTGAAAAGTAGGGAACGAAGTGTCCCAATATTAGGTTCCCTGCTAACCCTCTATATACGGGATACATTGTTAAACTAAAAAAATTATTCCTTACATAAACTAAATCTTAACATAAGTCTATTCTACGTAATAATGCCCAGCTCTTCCATGGTGTCAAGATCACGCATGAGCATTTGTATAGTTTGTTTGGTTCTAGGAAAGTAATCCGCCGTTTCATCGTCTTCGAAAGATGGATCTTGAGACTCCAATTCTGAAACAAAATAAATTTTTGATGAATTTTTAATTATTTTTTAAATAAAATTAATTTTCTACTTATTTAAATGTTATTGTGAACCATTACGCTTCATCTAATTGTGCGTTATCGTTCTTAAACTGTTTAAATTTTTATACAGTACGCTCAACGAGTCGTGGCCGCCGTGACATTGAATGCAGACGGTTGCGCCATTTAATTTTAGGAACTTTTCTTACTTCCGATTATTTACTTCTCTAATGTACAATGCATAAATAAATAATCGTACAACGTAACATCAGAGCGGCCACAACTCGTCGACCTGTATGTTTTCAACATAAATATCCGCGCACCCGCAATCTGCGCCTCGATGGAGTCGAGGCGCGCGTCGATGAGCGCCTGGCAGCGCTGCACGTGGCGCAGCAGGCGCTCGCGGCACGCGCCGTCCTCTATGGCCGCCTCGGGCTGCGGGGCGGCGGGCGCGCGGGGAGGGTCTTGCTCTGGGAAATGTTGGGTAATTAGAAACAAAAGGTTAACTAATAAATAGAAAACAACTGCCATGTTCGTGACTCATAGCTAGGGACATAAAATCTTTCAAACAAATAAAAAACTAAACCGATACATTTGGGAGCTAGGGTGCTACAGGCAGATATACAGTAACATCATCAACAGTCAAATAATACCACAGATGCCAAACGGGGATTTCGGGATTTACTAAAGCGCGGCAGATTAATATACATATATGCTATTTCTTAAGCTTTTCTTCAATTAATTACGATCAATGATTCAAAAAAATTAGAAAAAAGATAATAATCGTCATATTATGAGAGATGAACATATATTATATCTTTTTAAATGAAACTATTTTAACCGGATTAATCCGAGTAGTCCGTGGTCTGCCCGTGATCACGGACTACTGCAAAGTGTTCGAAACGTTGGATTTCCAAAAATGTATAAAAATACAAAATATATGCGATTAATCCGGTTAAAATAGTTTTATTTAAAATGTGTAATAATCGTGAAAATCAAAGAACCTATTATTATATCATAATCTGGCATATTTAAGTACTTATAAGTGACCCATCAAAATATATATATTATATGACATTTTTTTTTATCATATAAGCTTCGCAATCCAATAGGTCTCTATGACGCTCGAGTAAACCCCGAGTTAGCATCGTGGCTCTCCCTACTAAATATTTTTTACTTTATTTTTTTGAATTTACGCTGAGACCGTCGTGTCGCAGTGGCACCATCTAACTGTAAACGCAACGCTTTTTAATTGAATTACTAATCTGAGACAGAGAAAAAATTTATATTTTTATTTCCTTAGTCTAGTAACAAGACAAATATCACGAAAATTTACCTAAATGTAAGTGGGAACAGAGTGTCTCAACACTAGGTTCCCTTCTGTCCACTCTATTTTATGTAGGATACAAAGAGAAACTAAAACTATTCTATACACACCTTGTACAGATTTGGCGAATCTTTCTAATTCCAAAGTGGATATAGGCAACTCTAAGGAAGTGCCGCTCGGACTTGACAAGCCCGTGTTGAGACCGAGCATTCTCTCTTGTTCAGGATCTTCTGTCAGCGGCATTCTTACATCTAAATGAGCATCTTTTATTTCTTCAGGTTTCACTGGTAAGTTCTCTTTACCTGTGTGAGTATTATATATTAATTAATTAATTAAGAGTTTATTTACTTAGACCATAGTAAAAGGTTTTATTTTAAAATTGAAATTAACTGAAAAAAAAAGATAGTAGATACTTATTTAGAAAACATAAAAATTTGAACGTAGCGGGACTCGAACCCGCGCCTCCTGGAAACAGACCAGAACCGAACGTATACGCCTGTATACGTTCGGTTCTGGTCTGTTTCCATATATTTTTAATTACACAGTTAACTAAACTAAACTGATTATCATTTAAATAAACTATTGTACATATTTTAAGTATAGCATGATGATGTTGCAAATTTAAAAAAAAAATTGTTTCTAATGTGTTACATATACATATTATAATATTTATTACTGAAACATTTACGATATATTTATTACCAATACCTATATTATTTATAATAATGTTGAGATCTGAATAATCGGAGTTGAGACGTTCTTGCGTGTAGGTGACTTCTGCATTTTCCCAGTCTTTGGCCCAGAGGTATAATTTGGGGTGGTCTTTTTTACTGTAATAATAATGAGAAAATTAAAAATACTTACATTAAAACCAATATAATATTTAAGAAACAGAAAATAATACAACAATAATTAAATTCAATTTTTTTTTATAACTGTACATACAATATATGCAAGAGTTTTTACATGTTTTATTTTATACTCTCAATTCATTATTTTATATAGAATATTGTAAAACATATAAATGTTTTAGTTTACTATAGCAACTCCTGCATAAAATTTGTAAAAATTGAGAAAGTATTTTTAGGAAAACAAATGATTCCTATACTTTATTCAACAACCCGTCAAATAAAAGCTAAACAAACCAGAAAAAGGAAACAACTACCTTCCAAAAACAAAATTAAATATCCAAAAAAACTACACTACACTATATTGTTATTTCTTTCTACCGCAATAGTTATTATAAAGTATGAATCTAAACGCAAAAAAAAAACTCACGTAGCAACATAATATTTCACTCGTAATGCGTGAAGAGCATCTTGAATCCTAAGTAGATTCCCTGATAGCTCGTGTGACCGGCGCAAGGGGTCGCAGGGCTTCGCCCCCGGAAGCAAGCCCTCGTAGAGCCTGTCCTGGTCGTGAAGGAAACGCTTGGAGCGCCGCCCTCTGCGCGGGTTGAGACATATACTGCATGTATACTTCTCTGGTACCTAGAAATTAAAATTTTAAAATAAATGACGTAACTGACATTTTTATTAAAAAAAAATCAGCTGCACGCTGTATCCCGAAAACAGCAGAGTAGGCAGAGGGAACTTAGTGTTAGGACACTCCGTCCCCGTTTCTGCCGAATTCTGGAGGCGTGTTGAGTGGCAGAACTCAACGCCGCGCCTAGCCTCGACACCAGAGCGAAAAAATTTAAACTTAAGTAAATATTTCATCTCCTCGAGTGGGGATCGAACCACAACCAGTCGGTTTTGCAGTCACACTTTGTGCCGCTGCGCCACGACCTACTTGGAATTATTATAAGACATACAATTTTAATACAAAATACTGTATCGTAAAAATAATTAACAAAACTAATTATATATTACAAAATATACGTAATATTTTGTAATATATAATCGATTTGATTTGATTTTAATTTTGATACGTAATATAGTAGATTTGTTCCCCAACCAGCACACATCACTCGAAAATTGGGCTAGTTACCACAAGGTTCCCTCTACACTTTCAAAAAAAATAGAATTTAAATATTTAGTAATAATTTCCCACCTCGGCCTCCTTTTGTATATTATGGCACACAGCATGCTGCCAACAGAGGCACAGCTCGCACTGCACCATCAGCCCGTCCTCCTCGCGGAACCCGCAGTGGCAGTTGATGATCTCCTCGCGCTTCATATGCTCCAACTTGATACGTTCACCCGCTGAAAATATTGTCAAATTATGATTATTATTTTCTTGCAACGCTCAGAGAACAGAATATCACAGAATAAATTAGATATTCTGTGATATTCTGTTTCAGTTAATAGGTAAAGGGAACTTGGGAACACACTGTAAACACAATCCATCCCACTTAAGAGACGTCCGTCACTCTCCAGGCAATGTGTATTGAAGGCGGTACTCAATGCCGCGTTTTGCCGCATTACCAGGCTAGGGAAATGAAAACATTAATTCATTTCTTCCAGTGGGAATCGAACCCACAACCAATACGCTTACAGTCTAGTCTCAAAGACTTGCTTCAACATCTGGTATTACAACTTATAAGCATTTTTTAACTGTACTGTAATGTACAGCATAATTTTTTGTAATGTACAGCAAAGGAATATTTTTAAGTATTTTTGGTATATATGATTCTTACAGATGAATTGTTTGTATGTAACATACGCAACTACAGTTTCAATTTATTTTATCACAGAGAGTAGAGTGACTTCGACAATTTATTGTCTTTGTCGTTATATAAATTGATGCTTAAAAAGCTATTTGAAGTTTATACTATTTTTTTTACAGCTTCACGCTGTATCCCACATACGGCGGGGAAGGCCGGGGGAATCTAGTGTTGAAGTGTAGTATTGTGTGTTGAATGGCGGAACTCAACACCGAGCTTTTGCCCTGACACCAGAGCAAAGTAATGGAAATATAAATTTAAATAAATATTTCATCGATCAGTCGATTTTGCAGTCACACTGTGCCTCTGCGCCACGACTGGCCTATTAATATTATATTATTACTTACTTTCAGTATACATATACATATTAGAATCCTTTCGTTCCTCATTCGATTCATACACCGCTTGATTACTCTTGTCCATTGTTTTAGAATCCGGTGTACCCGAACCAGGAAAACTAGATCTAGTTTCAAAGTCCGAATTCACCGTATACCACTCATCCTCCTCACTCAACGCTCCCTTAGCTGACGGGAAGAACCTACGTTTCTTATCAATTATCACTTTCCTCTTATCATCTACGGGTCTTATCACTGTATGAGGAGATATTTCCATTTCAAAGTCCACCGGGATATCTTGTTCAATTTCTGTTTCCATTGCTACGTCCATGTTCATGGGCTCTTCCATGGGTTCCGGTATTTCTGGGTTTAGTCTCCTAACAGGTAAAAGAACTTTTGGTCGTTTCACAGGTTTATTCACTAAAGCCTGTCTTAATTTTGGTGAATCTTGAGGTCTTGGCTCGGGTTTCGGAACCACAGTGTCTATTTGTAGTTCGGCAACCGGCTCCTTCGGTTCCGGTTTCGGTTCCTCAACCTTCTTGGGTGGTCGCGGTATTTTAACTTTGATTATCTTAGATTCTGGTTCGTAACGTGGTTTCGGTTCCAAGTCAGTTGGTTTGGTTCTTTCTTGGGCCAAATCTAGGACTTTTGGTGTAGCTCCTAACATTTCTCTTAGTTCGGGATGGTAGTGCTTTATGTGCATTTGCAGGAGGGTGTTATTTCTAAAGTTTTTGTAGCAACCATCAGCTGGACATCGCAGAAGGTTCTCGATGATCTGCACCTTGAGCGATCCGACATATACTGGAAATAACACAAAATAGGGAAAAGGCCATAAAAATTATATATAAAAAAATATAAACAATTCTCAAAAAAAATCATTTATTCTATATTAAAACTTCAAGTAGATTCCGTTTACGATAAAACTATTCTTACAAACCCATACAACAATAAATATATATAATAAATAAATAATCCATGTATATTTTATTGTATATAACCGAAAACATTCTTATTGATTATATAGGAAAAGCCAAAGCGCGGAGTTCAGTTCTGCCACTCAACACGCAATGCCTCCAGAATGCGGCAGAAAGTGGGGAACAGAGTGTCTTAATACTAGGTTCCCTCTGCATACCATGTGGTGTGCGGGATACAGCGTGAAGCTGATTTATTTATATATATATATATATATATATATATATATATATATATATATATATATATATATATATATATATATATATATATTTCTGATACAATTTAATGCAGTAATGTTGAAAAAAAAATTTTTTTTCATGATTACTTTAAAACGGGTCCTTATTGAAATTCTATTACATATAAAATTGTATGAAAGATTTTTGTTCATTGCTTACCATAACCATCTTCTAAAGTAGGATTCTCACTGGGCATATCAACAAACATATCAATAGGGTCCATATAAACTTGACTTGGGCCAGGCGTCTCGGTCAAAGAAAGCCGCTGTAATAAAAATATATTTACAAAAAAAAGTTATAATATGAATAATATTTTTTGTATAAGCAAATATTTTTCAGTAAACGCGGTTTTTGTTGGTTTGAGTTTCACTCAAGGAAACGAATTATTTTCAACTCTGTTTGTTAACAGACCAGTTGTCTTGTTAGACAAAGCACAGCGTTAAGATCCACCACTCAATACGTAATATCACGAAAGTTGGCAGATTTCCTCAACACTACATTTCTTCTCAATACTACATCATATTCGAGATACAGCATGAAACGAAATAAAAATAATACTTTTTACTACTCACTTTCGCCAGTTTCTTTCTCTTCCTCTTCTCTTTTCTCTCTTCTTTCCTCTTTTTGCTGGACGGGGGTTTCCCGCCGACCACCCATCCCATACGTCGGGACAACTTTAGATGCACACCAAAGTCCATCAAAGCCGATTCGTATGATTTTAAACTCTCATCTTTGTTTTGTTCCAAAAAGTTCCGCATGTCCGGTTTTGGTGTGAAAACGGCGATTATCAGGTCTAAAAAAAAAGAATAAAATGTTAAGTCCGCACTTATTTTTGAGGTTCTGTAATCTCAGATGAAAAAACGAAAAAAATCATGATTATTTTGTTGTGTTACAACCATATTTTCAAGATCCTGTAGAGTTGAAAATATCTCGTATCTCGATCAGCAGTTCTTTGGAGCACAGAAAAAGTTTGTCAACCGTACAAGTCACCTTCCCGTTCTGATCTTGCAGTACGGAACCCTCGATAGACGAGTTCGACTCGCACTCGACCGACTGCGGCATCAAACACGCGCACTATATTTCCCTATCTTTACAAAAGTTGTATTTTTGTAAAATATATTAATGAAACACAATATAGTTTTTTTTACCCTATTAAAGCAACATCCCATTTCCCGGCAGACTGTCCCATACTTCGACGCACCATGAGCTTGGTCCATCCTGGAGGTAACCTTTTATCTTCTACCTGATAACAGGAAAAAATATTTAGTAAGAAAAAATCTATATAATATATAAAACTTTCATTACTATGACAGAATCGAAACCACGCAGCGTAAATAGCTTAAAATTGTCATATACGTTCCTCGGGGAACACTAGCTTTACGCTGTATCCCGCACATAGCAGGGTAGACAGATGTCCCCGACTCGTAGACATGGGGACGTAGTGTTAAGACACTGTTCTTTTAAAACACTTTTGTTCACCAACTGTGTTTCTTTTAAAACACTTCTGTGTTCTTCTGTTTCCGCCGAATTCTGGAGGCACTGCGTGTTAAAGGCGAAGCTCAACGCTGCAACTAATGGACACTAAGAAGATTTGCTAAAATACTCACAGGAATGGGAAGGAGCAGAACCATCGTCTAGTTTTACGTCAAACCAATCAATCATAATTATCATAATGGAAAATGTTTTTTTGCATTTTTAAAGTGTATGTTAAAAATTTTATCTTTTCTAAAAAGATTATTTGTTTCAACTTACGAATCTCCTCTTTAAAAATGTAAAATTAAATTTATTACACAGCCAATTCATTGAAAACTACTTTTTTAATATTCATACACAAAAATATACATTAATCAAACAAAAAATACCTGCACACTCCGTCTAAGCAAAACTTGGCTGCCATCTTTGGCATCAACTTCTATATCAGTGACAGCACCCACTGGCTGCCCGTCCACCCACTTACAGCACCATTCTCCAGGCAAAAGGAAACTTTCCGGCATTTCTTTAGGCCGGGCCATGGACAACTCCTCAGTCTTCAGCAGCATTTCCTTTCTCATCTCCTCCATTTGCTTTTTCATTTCAGCCAACTCACTTTTAACTTTATCCACTTGTTTCTTCACTTTCTTCTCCTGTAACAATCTCAATTTTTTAGTTTTCTTTATTTTTGGCCCTTTTTTCTTTTCTTGCTCTGGGGGTTTTTCTTCATTAACGAGATCACATTTGATTTGCTCCAATTTTATTATCAATTCGGGTTTAGGTGAATTGACTTTTTCTATTTCGTTTAAGCCATCCTCTAATTTTGTTATGACTTCTTTCATTTTTTCTATCACTTCTTTTTTGCTGTCGTCGGGCTTTTCAAATTGTTCCAATTTCATTTCTTCTTCAATAACCTAGATTTTAACTTGTCTGTTAAATAGTATCTTATAATTGATATAAATCTTCTATTTTATTTTTACTTTAAGGCCGACGTGATGGCGTTACTAACGCAAGGACTAAATTCTGACTAATACTCTTAATTCTTACTAATTAACTGTAAATAAATCTAAATTTCAAAAATATAAAGACTAAAATTAATTTCAATAAACAAACATACATTAAAACAAATAAATCAACCACGAAGCAATGAAGTTTCTAATATAAATAAAAGAAAATAACATATACAAAATATAATATATTAAAAAAATCTACATTTTCTACAAAATTAAAGAGTCAAAACAAAATTAAAACACTCACAGATTCGTTGTTAACTTCAATACCCAAATCACTAGGGTCCAATAGATCACTATTCTCTTCTAATGTTTCATTTCCAATACTCTCTGTTGTTATTTCCTTCTTATTGTCTGTATTTTCTTCCTTAATAATTTCATCTGCTTCTTTATTTTCCTTTTTAAGTTCGACAATCTTTTTTTTATCTTCTTGTAGTAAATCTGGTGTTTGTGGTGAATCAAGTTCTTTAGCTACAGTGCCTATTATTGACGCTACAGCATCTAAGAAATTATAGACATTTAGATAAATATGTAAATATACAAAGTGTTGAGACAGCAGAACTGAATGTCACGCCTTATCTTTTTGACAGGCCAAAGGGTAATTACATTATACATTTCCCCAAATAGGATTCGAATTCATAACAATCACATTTAATCATCACTTCAATTGTACCACATGTCTTTGGATTTTTTGTAATACCATTATTAGATATTTCTATAAATATTATATTTATATACAAAATTAAAAATATATACAAAATTACCAGGTATTTCCATTTTAATTTCACTATTAACTTCTACTGGCTTAAGCTTCTTCTTAAAAACTTTAGGCTTCTCTACCTTCTCTTTATCAAACGACTTGTCCCTCCTTTGCTTCTTTTGTCCAATATTAAATATCTCTTTAATATTTAACTTTCTTTTCATTTCCCTTCTTTCACTTTTAGAACCTAAATAATCTCTTGTAGGGTCAAACAGATGTGTATGGTACGCAGGTGGTGTGGGATTCATATTCGTACTGGGTCCGGCTTCAATAAGTGTAGGGGAAGGGGTAGAAGGCGTTGGCGACATCGACGTATCTATCGAGAGTTCTTGTTTCGAATCCTTTAATTTGAATAGTCTTGATTTGCTACACTTCCATTGGAATCCGTCATCAAATATTATTTCGTAGTTACCTGTAATAAGGTTTAACAAGTAAATACAAAAATAGTTCAATTATTTATAAATTTGAGACTGTCGTTTCAAAGGGTTCCTCTAACTAAGTAAATGTTTTCCACTCCTCCATTGCTCTAGTAAAGAACGGCGTTGAGTACAGCAAAAACAACAGCAAACCAACACGCAATTCCTGAAGAATGTGGCGGAAAGTAGGAAATGGAGTGTCTTATCACTAGGTTCCCTGTACCAACCCATCGTAAAGGCCGGCAACGCACCTGTGACTCCTCTGGGGTTGCACGGGGTCGTGGGCGGCGGTAGTCACTTACCATCAGGTGACCCGCACGCTCGTTTGCCGTGTCTTTTCCATAAAAAAAAAAAAAAAAAAACCTACCAAGCTGAAATAATATATAATTTTATTATACTAACGTAGCACAGGGACCAACGTCTCTTTGTGAGTTAGGTGCAAATTTTGATCCACTTATGGACAAAGCGCGGTGTTAAGTTCCACCCCTCAACAAGCAATGTTTCGAAATTCAAAATTGCTAAAAAGTTACCACAGCCGTCAATCATATCAACCTTTGGTAGGTTTATCGTTATTAAAAAAAAAACTCACCGTTGTCCAAAACGTTATTGATAGTAGCAACAAATCGCCTATTATCCCGCCATCGAGCTAAACACCGCTCTCCTACTATAAACTTCAGTTTACTTTTTTCCTCTGTTTTGTCTTCTTTCATCTCGGTCACTTCTGAAGTTGACGGTTGAGGTGATATCGGTCTACACGTTCTAGTGTACGGTCGTAATCTAGGACTGTTCACACTGATCCATTCGTCATGTCTAAAAAATAAAATTAAAAAAAATTCAGCTTCACGCTATTGCTCCTAAAGGGAACCTCGTATTAAGACACTTCACTTTACTTCCTGCCAAATTCTGGTGGCATTGCGTGTTCAGTGGCAGAACCTCATGCGGCACCAGACACCAGACTGAAGAAATGAAAGTATTACACACTTGTGCACCAGCGCCACGACTGGCCTCAAAATGTAAAATATCTAAAATATTAAAAGTTGCGACGTTGAGTTCCGCTACTCAACACACAATGCCTCCAGAACTCGGCGGATAATGGGGAACTGAGTGTACCTAACACTAGGTTACTGTATGCGGGATACAGCGTGAAGCTGATTTAATTTAATTTATTAAAAGTAAAATAATTAAATTAAGAATTGATAGTAATTAACAAAATGATTGACCAATGTAGATTTCTTAAGTTATGACTTTTAAAATATGCAATGCATTGAAAACAGTATGATCTTCATATATTGTATTTACAATAAGCAAAAAACCAGAATCGCTTCCCACCGACGTAAGGTAAGATCTTTCAAATTCCGCAACAAATTTTAATGCGGTTTTCACTAATAGACAGAGTGATCACAAAAAAGGCATAATAAGAAAATAAATATAACCACGCTAACCTCGCGGGCGAAGTAGTGATTGAAACATTAATTTATAATACATTTATAGAGAGATTAATGGAAACTAAATACTATTAATGAGAATGTATTACAATGTACATGCAGTTTTAGAATTAAGTTTGTGTTGTTGTCATGACAACTGGTGGTACAACTGGTGGTGATAGTCATCGTCAATAACAACAGGAGTTCCATACATCCATCCCGGATCGATAGATGGATCAGGATGTAAACAACACAAATCATTAAAAACAGACAATATTAACTGTAAACGCGACAGTTGCGGTTCAATTCGCAATCTGGAGAATAAATTATAAATTAATATTATCAGTGCTTAAATCTAGTAAGAAAACAAAGCGGGGCGTTATGTTTCACCACTCATCACATGATGTCGGAAACGGAAATGCGCGGAAAAGAGTGTCTTAACACTAGGTTCTCTCTGCCTATAGAGGGAATTCAGCAAGAAAATAAAAAAATCCCTTAAAAGTATGTTAGCGAAGCTAAGCTTTTCTTCGCATTTGTGTGTAATAATAAAAGTAGAGCTGCAAGAAACTTTTAAAAATTAAATTTTATTATTAGACATTTAAAAAAATATAATTATTTTATGACGGACATTGCATCTTCATAATTTTTGCATTATATCATCAAGAACAGTGTTGTCTATAATTTTTTTTTTTTACTTCGTAGCCGCTTACATTTTTCCAATCTAGAAGATTGGAAAGTTGAAAAGTGAAGATTGGAAGTGAAATCGGACATGAAAATAAAATATTAAGAATTAAATACTTTTATATATGAACACTCAATAAATGCAACGCTCAGATCAGACCTCGCGGACTGTTAAGTATTTGTGCTTTGTCAGACCGTTAGATAAAAGTGTCGAGTGTACGAGCACAAGGAGTGCTACAAGTAACTGAAGGATGAAAAAAATTGAGAAAACATGCCGTTTGGGGTATCAAAAGTCATTAAATAAGTCATTCTAAATGTTATGGAGGTTTCCAAGAGTTTTTCGTCCTATAATTTTGTAAGATGTGGTAAAGTGTTCTCCCTCCCACCTCCTCTAACTTATGAACTACGGAGGTTGTACTTGTAAAAAAAAATGAGATTATAGATTTTAAGGAAAATTTTACGCGAAAACTGATTTAAGCAAAATAATGGGATAATTTCGATAAAAATATATTTCGAATCGAGTTCAACTCCGACAAGCGCTTTGATGGGGCGGGGCGCAAGTGGTTTGGTGCTACGGAAACCTTCATAGGCGAGTCCAACTCGCTCTTGATCGATTTTTATTTCTTTTTTGTTTAATACTATTTTTCTCACTTCTTAGTGTAACACTTTTTTGTACTGTCCATAAATGCATTTTTGTTTAATATTAATTGTTTTTCATTGAAATTGTAAAATTTTACTTTAAACGCATATAACATTATCTCAATACAATGCAAAAAAAAGTAAAATAAAATAAAATCTCAATATTAAAAAACAAAGTACACACTTATACACATACTACTTAATAAGTAAATTAAGGAATTAAAACTTACAATGTAGTATTTTTATAAATAATTGGCTTATATTTGCTTTTTACTACAAATTACTACAACACTATTGATTGTCAGATTGACATTTCATAACTTTTTTTTTCTTTAAAAATAAAATGTATTTCGTCACCTGCCAGTAAAACTAAAAAAAAATATGAACAAGAGAATATTTTTTTTAGCTTCGTGCTATATTCCGCGTAAAACTTACTAGGCAGGGAGAACCCAGTGTTCCATTCACCACTTTCTGCCGAATTCTTAACTATTGCATGTTTAAAGTCGGAACTATATATATATATATATATATATATATATATAACAATAATATATATATATATATATATATATATATATAGCATTATATATATATTATAGCAGGATGTTCTTAGAACACATCTTTGTTATCCTCTTGGATTCAAGACATTGCCCTTAAGTTATGAAACTAACGTAAATAATACTATACTAGTCATGAAGAGTTTAATTTCATCACAGTAAATAAAAATAATAATCGTAAAAATTTTGTTTACTAACTTGTTATAAACCTTGTCGTAACTCAACAAAACTTCCATCTCATCATAGTCCACTTCAATGATCTCAGCAGAATACCAGAAATCACTGAAATCTTTTGCTTCTACTTTGGAGCCTACAGTTAGAGACATACTACTATTACTGGAAGTAGATGAACCTAAAAATATATGAAAAAATATCTATTTATTATTATAACTGTTCTGTATATTACATATTTATAAAAATTTTGCCCAGTAGTAGAGTAGGGACACAAGCAACTCAACGCAACTGTAAATGTTACAGAATGTAGGTTTGATTTCCACCAAAGAAATGTAATATTTTATAATGTCATTGTTACCAAAATGAATAATTGAAAATAATAATAAATAATCATTTTTTTCCCCAATCCAACCTACAACCACCGCATTTACAGTCACATGCTTGTGTGCGCTACAACAGCATTAATTCTACATCTTTATTATATGTATAGATCATTCAAAAATAACTTATACCTTTGTCTCTAGGACTTAAGTGATGGTTAGGCAGCTTTTTCATATTAGCACTTGCTATTTTTGCTTCTGATTCACTTAAGATCATATTAATTACACTAGTTGCAATCACCATTGGTTCCCCTGGTTCAATAACCTCCATTATTTCCTTATCCGTAATTTCACTAGTATTTTCTGGTTTTCCTCCATTTTTGTCTTTTTCTAACTCTTGAATCTCCTTCTCCTGTTCCTCTATGTATCTCCTTATGGCTTCTAAGTTTTCCCCATCATATTCCTTACTACATGAAGATGTATTTTGTTTCTCATTAGTTACTTTATCTGATACTATTGACTCCATTTTAATATTAGAATTATTTTTTTTATTCCATACAAATATTGATGGGACAGCATCTGTAAATATAATATATGCTCTGTTATTTATCAAATCTTACAAATGATGCATGCATTTAACTGAATTCTAACTACATTTAATTAAAAAAAGTATAAGGTTTTAAATTGCTTTTGCTACACTACATAAAAACAATAAGGCATAATAAGACAGTCAAATAAGAAAAAACTAACAAGAAATAATAAGTAATGAAATAAAATAATGTTGCATAATTCATTCCAGGGTGTTTTAAAAAAATATTTAAGTAAAGTTTAAGAAATAATATTAAAAAAATAAAATTCTAGCGTGAAGTGTATTGAAATTTTGAACTACAGCTACACACATAGGTACCTGACTTCAACATATATTTCGAGTCTTGATAAGATTGAAAATCACTTTTACAAAAATGCCGTGAGCACACATAAGTATAAGAATCTATATTAGTGTGCACATGTGTAGCAGACACCCATGTTTCACGTAATGTTGTGTCTTTAGGAAATTTGTGATATGTTACACCGATATCTTCTAATCTTGTTGAGGAGGAATTACAGTTTTCTACACAACATCTTTTTACTGCCATCCTATTTTCACAAAAATTGTTAATTCTAATTGGATAACACTGACTACTATTCATACTATTTATATTGGTGTTTATTTATATATTATTGCTTATTTATATATGTACTTTACTATTTGTAATGACGTATAGATGTTATTTATAAATAAACCGGTTATTTTGCTTACCTATATTGAAAAGAATTTTAATTAAAATGATGCATCACTCTAATAGTGCAATGTTTATGTCAATTCCAAATTCAGTTCTTTTTCTTAGGTACAAAGAACAAGTAAATCTTATGATGTATTTTATTTAAGTATGTTCAAATAAATGATAATGGTGTGAATTTACTCTTTAAACATTTGTATTTATTTACTTCTATTTTACGGGCAAAAAGACATCACACTATACTATTGTCTATTTATTTAAGTATTCACCACAGATAAAAGTATTGTTGAGTATTGAGTTTGACTAAAATGGAAAAGCATAGATTATAAATTATGAATATAGATGATCAATATAATGTTAGTAAAACATAATTAGTAAAGAATATTTTAAATAATTTCTGTTTTATATTTTTATTCTTTAACTTTAAATTATTCCACAAAAACTAATTAATTGTAAAGCTATTAGTTATACCGAATTCTATATTTAAGTTAAAACGCAACTACCAATAATAAAATTAATTAAACATCAGTTTATTATTTTAAGTGTTTATTTACTACAGTGAACTATAGTTGTCTATTACTAATTATTAATTATGATTTTTTAAAGATTTCATTATTTTTAACGTTAGGTGTAATAGAGTAAATATGAATTTGTAATTAACATAATACATACAATCTGTTACGAATTGATGTAAATTATGACGTCTATGCGGAAAGTATAAATAGAAAGTAAATTGTGTTGTATGTCTTACTAAAATAAAACTAACATATATTTGTTTTTACTATTGTATTCCAAAGAATGTAAATGAAAAATGGATCTAGCTAAATCTCTCTTTAGCTCACGCGATCATGTAGGATATGTGGGGCGTGAAGAACACGAACGCAAAATCAGTGCAGCGTTAGCAGATGATGACCCAGAAGATATTATAGATGCTATTCGCGGAATGAATGTCGCTGATGAATTATTACCGGCGCCAGGAGGTCCATTCTCTGCGTTAACTCCGAGTATGGTTCCTCAAGACATAATGGCAAAATTAGCGCAACCAGAATCAGAAGGTCACGGTGGTGGTTTACCAGATTACAGATTTGATGAATTTGGTTTTTGTGTTGACGAAGAAGACGGTCCTGAACAAAGTTCTAACAAGTTATTAGCCGACGTTTTTGTTGAAGATGACCAGCACCGACTTCAATGGGAATTTTATAGCAAAGAAATAAGTTTCTCAGAATGTGAAAATAAGTTAGAAAAAACTGATAAATTACAGAAAATGGTTAAAGATGGAGTACCCCATTCACTACGACCTCAAGTATGGATGAATTTATGTGGTGCAAATAAAAAGAGAGCATCAACAGAAATTACTTATCATGAAATTGTTAGGGCCTCCAGTGATGATGGATTGGTAACAAGTAAACAAATTGAAAAGGACTTAGTACAAATTTTGCCTAATAATGTTTGTTTTTCACATCCTACAAGTACTGGAGTTCCAAGGCTTCGTAGGATACTTCGAGCTTTAGCTTGGTTGTATCCAGATATTGGTTACTGTCAAGGAACAGGTATGATTGCTGCATCTCTATTGTTGCTTATGGAAGAAGAAGAAGCATTTTGGATAATGTGTACAACTGTGGAAGACCTGTTACCGGCATCATATTATTCATCAACCTTAATAGGCATACAAGCAGACCAAAAGGTTTTAAGAAGCCTTATCTCAACATACTTACCAGGCATTGACCAAGTTCTAAATGCTCATGATATTGAACTCTCCCTTATCACTATGCATTGGTTTTTAACTTTATATGCAAATGTAGTTCATATGAAAATTTTATTGAGGATTTGGGATTTATTTTTCTTAGATGGTTCTATAGTGCTCTTTAAAGTAACACTGGCAATGCTTAAAATCAAAGAAAATAGGTTTAATGAAATATCAAATTCTGCACAAATTTTTAATGCATTATCTGATATTCCTGGAGAAATTGATGATGTTGATGTCTTAATTAACACTATTGATGAAGTATGTGGGGACACATTAAGCCCAGCATTAATTGAAACTCATCGCAGAAGACATTTGGCTTATCTAATGGCTGATCAAGGTGCTTTGGTAGGAAACCCAAATGCAGTACCTAACCTTCCAAAGCAACAGCTACAAAGGCGTCAAATTAAGAAAAATAAATCAGTCATTCAAACTATTCTCTTTGGTGATGACAGCAACAATGAAGATGCAGTTTCAAAGAATGTAAAACAGACTGAGATACTTGTTGATTTAAGAGAGGCTATATTACAAGTTGCTCGTCATTTTCTTGCCCTAGAACCTCAGTTGGCATCTGAGGTGCAACTTACAGCTGATTATAGCATGCAAAGCCATGCAGCTGATAGAGAGAGGTATGTAAATGTATCCAGAAGTAAGAGGAGACGGGCTAAAGCATTACTTGACTTTGAAAGAAGAGATGGTGATGAACTGGGTTTTAGAAAAAATGATGTAATAGAAGTTATTAGCTCTAGAGATGAACATTGTTGGATTGGTGAATTGAATGGCTTGAGAGGCTGGTTTCCTGCTCGATTTGTTAAATTATTAGATGAAAAAGGTGTCAAATATAGTAGAGCAGGTGATGATTCTGTAACTGAAAAAGCTGCTCATCTAGTCAGAGGTGTTTTGGCCCCGGCTTTTAAGCGAGTTTTACTACATGGCATCAAAAAGCCTAGTTTCTTAGATGGTCCCTGCCACCCTTGGTTATTTATAGAAGAGGCATCATCAAGAGAAGTTGAGAAAGATTTCAATTCGGTATACAGTCGTTTAGTTTTATGTAAAACATACAGATTAGACGAAGATGGCAAAGTACTTACACCAGAAGAGTTACTATATAGATGTGTGCAAGCAATTAATCTCTCTCATGACAATGCTCATGCTCAGATGGATGTTAAATTAAGGACCCTAATTTGTATGGGATTGAATGAAGAGGCTCTGCATTTATGGTTAGAGGTGCTATGTTCCTGTGTGGATGTAGTACAGAAGTGGTATCATCCTTGGTCTTTCATCAATTCCCCTGGCTGGGTTCAGATCAAATGTGAGCTGAGGATATTGTCTCAATTTGGTTTTAACCTAAACCCTGAGTGGGAACTCCCACTTAAGAAGGACACCCAAAATCAACCCCTCAAAGAAGGTGTTAGAGATATGCTGGTCAAGCACCACCTATTTTCTTGGGACCTGTAGAAATTAAAAGCCTTAGAAATCATATTAATGTACCTCAACACTTACTAAAGACAAATTTATATCTGTAAATTATAACTATATGCACCCCAAAGAAAATGTACTTATAAAATGTTTTGCATAATTTTCTAGTTTAATAATTAATGTTCTACGCTAAACAAAATGCAATTATAATATATACAAAGTACTTATATCAACATAATTCAAATCTTTCGCCTTTATATGTGATAAATAAGTTGTTCAGTTTTATATATAATTCAAATTTTATTAATTATAAGTTTAATTGGAAGTAATGCTTGTACATAGTGTATTTATTATTTATAATTATTTATTATTTTTTCATGTAAACTTTGCCTTAAATTTGTAAACATTCCTATTTTACTAGCTTTTTGTGTTATAATGTAAATGTTGTTTCAAATTAAATAAAATTTATCCCATGATCTCTAAATATTGTCTTTTATATCTTCACATATCTTTTTTTTTTTAATTTTTATTTTTAAAGTGCTATTCCACACTTAGGAAAGAAAAATACTTATTTAGAAAACGTATAAAAAACGTATAAGAATTTCGACGTAGCTTGATGAGAATATATGGCATAGTGTTCAGAGCGCCTGGTCGGTTTCTAGGAGGCGCGGGTTCGAGTCCCGCTACGTTCAAATTTTTATACGTTTTCTAAATAAGTATCTTTTTTTTTTCAGCTTCACACTGTATCCCACACACAGCAGGGTAGGCAGAGGAAACCTCGTGTCATAAGGCACTCCGTTACCCACTTTCTGCCGAATTCTGGAGGCATTGCGTGTTGAGTGGCAGAACTGAACGCCGCGCTTTGCCTCGAAACCAGAGCGAAGAAGTGGAATATATAAATTTAAGTAAATATTTTATCTCCTCGAGTGGGAATCGAACCTACAGCCAGTCGTTTTAACAGTCACACTTTGTGCCGCTGCGCTACGACAGGCCTCATTTTATCATCTTATTTTTTATATTGGTTATTTCAGAAGATTAATTGTATATTAACAAAGCATTATGTATGATAAGTGTCGCAAATGCTTCATAGTTCATTACAGTTGGAAAAGAAGAATTCTTACTATATTTGAGGCCAGTTAAGAGGCTAAACACGACACGCTGAGGTTTCAATTCCGCCTATAGAAAATTAAATATTTAATATTTTTAATTCTTCGCCCTGGTAACGAAGCCAAGCGCGGCTTCGAGTTGCGCTTCTTCATTCATGGAACGGAAATATCTTAAGTCTTAACCCAAGGTTCCCTCTGCCTACCTTGCTGTATGCGGGATAAAGCGTGAAACAAAGAAAAAAATTTATAGACTAACAGTCGTTGCAGTACACGTTTTAGGATAGATAGAGATTCTTGTATCATTTATGTTACACATGCTCATTACTAGCACGAAAGCATGATTTTATTAAGCAAGGACTCATATTAACATGTGTGTCAAAGTATTGCTAATAATGAGCATACTAATTTCGCGCTCGCTCGAATATCGATAGCCGTTCGACCTCTAAGCATGCTAGCTGCAGCCCGGGGGAGACTTTGAGGCACGTGTGAACTCTGCAAAAATGTACCTCTCGGAGTGACGTAAAAACTCTACAATTTGTTATTTTATATCGGAACAATAATTTCCTATACCTTATTCCTTCTTAGTTTTTTTTTTCTTGATAAAAGTTTTAAGATACATTATGTTGCAATCAAACTGGTGATTTAATTTAATTTTGTAGAGAGGGCCACATAGGGGGTGGTTTTCAATGTTTCACCACCTGGCTAGTGCTAGTGTTGCAGTCGCAGTTGGCATCTGCCACACTGGTTGAGTATCTGATAGAATATCGAGTATGGGAGTTTCCAGCCCGCGCTTAAAGAGCATATCGCACTTAGAATTATAATGACCTGATCAAATAAAACCATGGCTTTGAGTTCTTGTCAGAAATTGACTTTGTTCCCCACGTATGTGAAGTGTCTTAATTCTAAGTTCTCTCTGCCTACCCTGCTGTGCACAGCGTCGTCGTAGGTCGTCGTTTTAGGTCCATTTCTGACAAAAAAATAATAATAAAAATCATGATTTTTTGATTAGGTCACTATAACTCTAAAGGTGCGATATATATATTATTTGCTATTATTTGCTTCTATTATTTGCTTTGAGTAGGATTATACCCGAACATTCTTTAAAATATATGTTAAATAAAAGTAAATGTGAAAATTTGAATAGCACGCTCGTTTTAAGCATACTAATAAGCAAATCACTTATCTAGCGTGTGTGCCCATATTCGAAACATTGCCTGCTGAGTGCTGGAACCTAACTCACATTTTTCACTAAGGTGAATTAAAAATAAAATAATTTATACCCCCAAGTAGAAATGTAGACGTCAATTATCGTACTTATAGTCAGACTAAAAGAGTCACAAATTTTAAGATTGTTATTTTTATTTTTACAATAATACAAAAATTGCCAATAATTTATTTTGTTACGTTGTATGAGATATTCAATGTCATCTAATATTTCACTAATCAATATTTGTCACGCAATTTAATAATTAGATAGCATATTTCATTAATGATATTGATACTTCATGATTAATTATAGGTTATTTTTAAATTATTTAATATTATAGTTATAATTGAGGCTTAATAAAAACACATTTCATTCATGGTTGCTTAAAATCTAAAACCACAGATTACGAAAAAACTATAATGCTGATACAATTGTCAATGTCAAAGTAGTTTGACAGTTTTGCTTCACGGCTCTCTCCAAGTTTAGAAGTCAAACGTGCTTGTTCTCTCAGAGCTAAGGCCAGTTGGCGACTTGCACTAAATATATTAAAAAATGGCATCAAAGGCTGAATTAGCTTGTGTTTACGCTGCTCTCATCCTCGTTGATGATGATGTCGCCGTTACTGTAAGTACAAACTTGAAATAAACTAGTTAATACATTTGCTTAGGTTATGCTGCATATTTATCCATTTAGATCTAAGCAATCTCCACTAAAAATATACTGAAAGCCTTATAATAAAGATTTATTTACATTATATACCCTAATTCCAATAATATTTGCGTTCTGGTGACAGCTTTGTAAATTAAAACACATTCTTTATAGGGTGAAAAAATTTCGACCATCTTGAAGGCGGCCGCCGTTGACGTTGAGCCTTACTGGCCTGGTTTGTTCGCCAAGGCTTTGGAGGGTGTCAATGTACGTGATTTGATCACCAACATCGGATCCGGCGTCGGTGCTGCCCCCGCTGGAGGCGCCCCTGCCGCCGCAGCATCAGCCGCTGCACCCGCCGCTGAAGCCGCCAAGGAAGAAAAGAAGGAGGAAGAGCCTGAAGAATCTGATGATGACATGGGCTTCGGTGAGTACTTAATTCAGTCATATGTTATTGTATTTACTTAAACATTTTTCTGTAAAGTGGGTACAGGTAACTCGAAAATCGATTTGATATTGTATGATCAACAAATTATGGCCACCCTAAAGTAAGGATTTCTTAACCTCTTAACCTATGCTCATTGTTCAGTCGGGAAGAACATATTCAAAAATAAAGAAAAATTCTAGAATCAATCTCAAAAATTCTAGAACTAATCTCAGAGAGGCCACGACATGTTGACCATACTGTACCATGTTACAGGTGTTGCTAGTACAGATATTATTAGAAATACCGATTTGGTATTACCTGAATGCACCTTAACTTAATATGTATATGTTTCGGTTAGTGAAGACTCAATGATGTTTGATCTAATGTATTAGCTTCAGAAAATGAATGATAGACAACTATATTTACAACTGAGAATCTGTGATATGTTAAAAGATATCTAATGGTTTGATGTTTTTTCTAATCATATATTTTTTTTGTTACAGGTCTTTTCGACTAAAAAGCTTTTTATAAAGGCTTTGGTATTCCATTGTAAGCTTTATGAAGCTTGTTTAGTTGTAAGGAAACTAAAAATATAAAATTTTATAAAAACTGATGCCTGTATTGTTATTTTAATAACTCAAACTAACATTGATAAAAATTACTTGACAATCTCAAAACTTAAGTTATCAATATGTTGCATATATATACTTAAATTACAACAGTTCTAGGAGATATTTTTAATATGTACATAAAAAAATTAATTGAATTTATCTTATAATATTTCATTATGTATTTGTAATTACAATGAACAAGTTATTTAATACCTCATAGAATATGTGCGCTGGAACTAAGAATTTCGAAAATATTGCTATAATTATTTGTCTCAATTTTTCACTTATCCTTTAGTCATTTTTTTTTTTTTTTTTTTTATGGAAAAGACACGGCAAACGAGCGTGCGGGTCACCTGATGGTAAGTGATTACCGCCACCCACGACCCCGTGCAACCCCAGAGGAGCTACAGGTGCGTTGCCGGCCTTTAAGATGGGTTGGGCGCCGGGGCCCGGCATTACCTGATGCGAAACGCAGTGGCATAAAGCCACTACTTCACGCCGGTTTTAAATGCCGGGGGTGGTAATGATCCGGTCGAGTCTGCCCATGCGTGTTGCCATTGCTGGCGACGTGACTCTACCACACGTACTTTAGTCGCCTCTTACGACACCACCAGTACCAGGATGATCCTATTCTAAGCCGGGATCACACAGCAAATCCTTATTTTGAGTAATAGTTTCAGTTCTAAATAATTAACTTTTTAATTACTATCATGTTGATGAACAGTCATTTTTGCAATCTATTGTTACAATTTTTTCTTCAATCAACTATATTACTAAATAACTATCCACTATCTATGTATAAAAAATTTGTTGAAGTTATTTATACTCGAAATTTTATTAAATGCTATTATATGTTAAGCGGCACCGATCCCCACTTTCTAGAGAAATACGTAATGAGCGGCGGGACTCGATGCCGCACATTGCTTTGGTACCGTAGCGAGGATCTGAAAATATTTCGTTTCCTCGGGAGGGACTTGAACCTACAACCTGTCGTATTTACAGTCGCGCGCTTGTACCCCTGCGCCAATACTAGACTTGACTTTTATTAAAAAATTTTTGGGAGACTTAGTAAACATAATTTAATAGATATCAGGTTTACAGATTATATGAAATATAAACAAAAAGCATATGACTAAATATTTTAATTGGTAAAACTAGTGCTAAAACATATTATAACTTGTGGCCTAGCCCCACATAGCTCGTTGAACTCCAGAAAGTTTATTATAATCGGCAAGATGTCTCCATACTATTCTGCTCATTCTCCATTCCTTTACTATACCACGAGGCCTGTAAAATAAAATAAAATATATTTTAATGTGTTTATTTTAATTTTAATGTGTATAGTATAGTTTTTTCTAAATCAGCTTCACACTATATCCTGCACACAGCAGGTTAGGTAGAGGGAACCTAGTGTTAAGACACTAAGTTCCCGGCGTTCTGCCGCATTCTGGAGGCATCGAGTGTTAAGTGGCAGAAAAGATTTTTTTCAAAAAGAATGCAAAATAATTGTCTAAGGCTGAATAAGATTAAAATCGAGGTTCTGGTATTTGAAAAGACTGAATATGAAGATGTCAGATCATATGTAGAGGTGTTATTCAATGGGTCCACATGATAAAAAAATATAAAGCTGCACTAATAATAAAAATAGGAAGCATCATTACATGCTTGGTTGCATCAGGTATTTTGATATTAAGTACATACTCATGTACTTAATATCAAAATTCAATAATAATTAACTAAGTTATTGCAAACATACAAGTACAAAAACTTTAAAAAATAAAATCCTTTTTGAACTTAGATAAAAATACAATCAACAAATTTTTATCAAACAGGAAAGAAAATTACCTGTTTTTCCTACATATATTTTTAATTGATTATATTATTTTTATTGACTTTAGTGGAAATAGAATAGAAAAATAATAACAGTTATGTGTAAAAGTTATGAAAAAGAAAAAACTTGATACAAATTTCTCAGGCATGGTATAGGCACACAAGTGCGTAACTGTAAATATGGCAGATTTGGGTATGATTCCATGCAGGAAATAAAATATTTAATATTTTCATTTCTTTGGTTTTGAGGCAAAATGTGTTGAGTTTCACCACACAATACGCAATGCATCTAGATTTTCTCGGAAATTGTGGAATCTTAACACTAGGCTCCTTCTGCCTACCCTAGGATACCTACATGCGAGATACAGCGTAAAGCTGAAGAGGAAGAAATACGAGTTTTAAATGTAATTTGGAAATGTGTGAAAACATACCTTGATGTAATAACACATCTGTTATTAATACGTAGAGGTATTGCATTCATTTCAAATTTATTGATCTCCTTGTCAGCAATTTCTCTAATCTCCAGTGGTAAAACATCATTTTTTCTTAAGGCATTGATTCTAGTTCTTTCTAGAAAATGTTCGGCACTCATACGACGCCTTTTTACATCCCTGATCATTAACCAATTAGCCCATTTATTTCTTACTTGTTGAAACTAAATAAAGAAAAATCTTTGTTATTATTGATAATATTAGATAATTCAGCAATACTTAAGGGGATTTTAAAGTGAAACTACATACGCCATATCCAGGAACAGCTTGTGTTTTCCAAACGAATTTGCTAAGACTCGAAATATTTAAATTCATTTTTAAATAAAAGTCTTCGTTTCAAGTTAAAATTACCAATAAGTTAACCTAAAATTTCCAATCCGACTGTCAAGTTTTGGTTGACACTTGTCAACTTTTGTCATTTAATCGATTCTACTTAATAAGAAAATATCGATGTTTCGTCCTTCACATCATCGTTACAAAACCAAATGGTTTTTGTTCATATAAAAACAAATTTCTTGTCTCCCAGAGAACACTTGAAACTGCTAGGAATAATAAAAATAAATTCTTAATGTAAAACTAATGATATATTAATACTATTTTTAATTTGTGTACAACAAATTATCAAAAATGCAACGTGAACATATTAGATTTAATCTAATTTGTTATGTTTAATAACTATTAATTGTTCATTTTGAAGATTGTTTTTGTAATAATAAACTTATACAGCTTCATACTATATCCCGCTTGTAGCAGCGTAGGCAGAGGGAGCCTACTCGGCCTAGTGTTAAAACATACCCCTTCCACTTTCCACCAAATTCTAGAGGCAATGCGTGTTGAGCGGCGAAACTCAATGCTTCAATAGTGTGCTTTGCACCGACACCAGAGCGAAGAAATAAAATGATTAAATATTTAATTACTTCGAGTGGGAATCGAACTCCGATTGGGTTTTGCTGTCATATGTTTGTGTCCCTGTGCCACGATTGGCCTTTAAGATTATTTGTTATCGACAGATTAATTGCTTGATCTAGAGTGCTTTTATTCTTATGTTAAATTAAATTGTATGAATTGTAAATTTTAAACAAAAATCTTTGTAACATTTAAATCTATATATATAAAAGGACATGTTCCGACTGAGGTAAGTAGGATGAACGGATAGCCGTAAATCACTGATGATAAACGTGAAATTTGGACAGATGTTTATTTTCATAATCTGGACATTTGAAGATTTGAATTTTTGTTTACCCTATAGGGATAAAATAGGAGTCGAGTTTGTTTGATTTTTTTTAAATCAGCACCATTTTTATAAAATTTCAAATTCTGAATGTAAAAAATATTTTACTTAACGTGTTTTTTTAGAATTCACCCCTAAGGGTGCATTCGTCACGTGGGTAATAAGGAGAAAAATTGCGCGCGCCCACTAATATTAAATGAAATATAAAATTATAATTTTTTAACGTCAAAACATACAGTATAAAATTTGGAGCTGAATTAAGGTTACTAAATAAAAACAAATTATAGATTCTGTAGTCAAAATTTATTATAAGGACTTAGTACAATCTTTGGGGTGGACCCATGGTGGACTTCATATGAAGTGATCGTACATTTTGCCAGTGCTTCTTCAATAGAGACACTAAGAAGTTGATTGAAAGGTGAACATTCTGTGCCAACTCATCAGGTGTCATGTCCACGTGTCCTACAGCCACAGAGAGGCAGAGTACCTAAAAAAGAAAAGAACCATTATGAATAAACCACATTATGATGCTTAAGAACAACAACGTCAAAGTAATGTGAAATAACCAAATTGGATTTTACTAAAAGTACAAGCAAGTTATGAACAGAAAAAAAAAATCACAATTGTGATACTTGACCAACTTGTGATATTTAGATTTTTGTTGTGGTCATATAATAATAGAATTGATGATTTCCTTTCATCAAACCTTCTTTGGGTGAACCTTACTTGAATAAACTGAGATTATTCATTAAACTGTTTAGCACTGATAAAGTTTAGATAATATAAGATACAAATTCTTCATCAGAATCTTGAAAAAAGAAAAATTAAAATAACAGACTATGATTTTCACAAGTTAGGTTTGATACATGATGAGATTGTAATAAATTCTCAATCTGTATTTTTATAATGGGCACCTCATTGAAGAACATGACCACATGTTGTCATGAATCAACAACCGTACATGGCACCTATCTAGATACATTTGACTTTATGAATTCATATATTATTTATGATATTTTACCTTGTGCATTAGTTTTTCTATATTTCTTGCTTAATTTTTTTATTGATCATGTATATTTATAACCCTTTAGGTTATGGAGGGGTTCCTCCAATCATGTTCCAATTTTGACAATTTAACAATATGATAATAGTTTCATAAAACTATCAACTACAACTATATATTTTGATACAATATATGTATAAATAATAAAAAGTACTCACTTTCTTCATTTGGAACTTAATGGTAGCCTTAACCTCATCAATCTTTTGCGTCATGGACTCCTGGTGAGAGAGGAGACCAGGGAATTTACCGGCCTTGTTGAGACCAGGACCCAGTAGACGTGGGATCTGCTTGATGAGTGATTCAGAGGCAAGGAAAGCATCATACCTGGAGAAAAATTTTAGGCATTTTTTATCATTATTTTTTTAATTTTTATTACTTAAGTTCTGTATTGTAAACTGACCAACAATTTGTACACAAGAATGTTAAGGGTCCATTCGTAATAATAAGCTGAAAATATTAATTATCAAGTTGAAAAGTTTGCTTTAATGAACTAAGCTCAAAACTGCTGGTCCTAATTGAAAATAATAATAATAATAAAGAATATATGAAAAAGTCAGTTTAAAATAAAGGCAATGTTGACCAAAATACATGATAATATAATATTTAGTGTAAGAGTAACTTACTTCTTTGCTAGCTTCTTGACAAGCTTCTTGTTCTTGTTCAGTTTTTTTAGAGCCTCGGCATCCATGCATGGTACAGTCAAGTTTTTAGCTTCATCACAATGCTGTTGGTCACCAAGAACACATACTTGCATTTTTGGCCTGGGAATGTACTTTAGCCTAAAAGAAAATATCTTATTAACAATGATAATTTCAATATGTTAAATGTCGATTATATAGAAATAATTTCAGTGAATATTTACTCATCAAATATCAGATAATACATGCAAAATTAAATCATCATCAAAGTAAAAACTTTATAAAAAAAAAGTTAAACTATAATCTGCTTCTATGACATCAATCTTACCGAGAGCTCTTCGAGAATTTAATCTAAGCGGTAAGCCGAAGCAAACCTACCCGTTATTTAAAGACTCTGGGTAGAGTCCCGTCAGTGACACACTGACTCCCTGTCCAGATCCATTTTTGTGGATTACTTGAATTATAATTCTTACAAAATGTAACATTACTTATTAACTTCAAGTTAATATAAATAAAGAAGTCCACAAAAATGTTCTTTTCAGGTAAACATACTTGACGGTGCCGCTGAAACGCTTGTCCTTCTGTGGGTCATAGTTCTTAAGACCGATTTGGAGTTCCACTGTCTCCAAAAAGTTACGTTTTTTGTCCTTAGATGATTGAAGGACTGCATTTACACATTCGTAAAGCGTATCGCGAGATACCTTCGACCTGAAACACGAGAAAAATAGGTTATTAAGGATATTAACGAATCTATGACTAAAATATGCAATTGTTTTAATGCCTTTAACATAAATATAAAAAATAAAACTATATTAATTAATAATATGTATTAATTTTAAAGAGATTTATTTGGATTTCTTACATCTTGACTTCTTCAACCTCCTCGTTACGACGTCAAAATCGAAAAGACAAGCTTGATAATGAAAGACTTCAAACACAATAATGTTGACAGATCATTAAAAATGTTGCCTGTGCTAGCGGAAAGTATATGATATTCTAATGTTCACTAACCATAAACGTTTTCCTTCTTATTTTATAAATAGTGTTAGCATTTTACCATATAAATTCTCATACAATGTACATACATTGTTTTAATAATATTTAACAAGTATTGATGATATGTACATTATTAAAGTTTGAAGATACATCCTAAATATAAATACGCCTGATATATAAAAAATTATGAAGAATTTATAGGATATAAAAAAGAAATTACACGTATGCTATTAAAACAACGTAGCATATTTATTATTTTTTCTAACAACATCAAGAATTAGCGTGTTTGGAGAAGAAGGTTGCGGTCTTCTTGGATGTGTTATATGCCAAGTGCTATTCAATATAGCAGGATCGTGCTGCCACCAGCCGTACTGTAATAATTTGATAATTCAAACTGAGTAAGATTTGTATATTTATTTGAAAACGAATCTTAGTTTAGTTTTTACTTATTACGGATACGCTTATTTCAAGCGTACCAAAATTCAAGCCTCTCCATACTTCTCTACATAAAAGATAAATATATACATAATGCTAATCATTAGTAAGTGCTTGTTAACTAAATTCAAAATATTCCTCCACATTAGTCAAATATATTAACACAATAATCTATAATTATTAAAGAAGACAATAACCTCTATCGAAGAAGTAAGAGGCAATCTATACATATCCGAGGGACCAACTGCTTTTATCACTCCTTTACGCTTCATTTTTTTAAATCTCTCCGACGATCCATAAGCAAAGCCATTGACTCTTCCTATATAGCAATCGATGACCCTTATTGTGTTCACATCGACTCTTTGAATCTATAATAATGAATAAATACGTTAAAGAAAAGATAATGGATAAAAAAAATACAGTTATCTATTTATTACTGTACTAACTTTTTTAGACATTGTAGAGGTTGATATTATTTCTTCCATTAAAGGTTGGACATCTTCTTTTGATCTTGGTTCCTTATAATTATATTTTAAAATATCTTTGAAAGAATTTTGTGGTCCATGTAGTGTTATGCCAAGGAATTCCATATTATATCTTAATAATTAATAAAAATGTTTGTTCCAAAAGTTTTCATTACGTCAAAAATATGTAGAATAATGACAGTAAATAAAAAAGAGTTAATGATATTGATTTCGACTTTTTAAATTAAATGCCATAAGATCGTGTTAACTGTCTACTGTATTTTTATATATGAAATACTATTAAGCATTACATGAATATAACCGTAATCCATTATTTGCTGGCTAACAAATAGATTATTATATTTTCAAGCACGAAAATTTATTGAAGTTTTATAAATAGTATTTAGTGATAGTCAAAGGGCCACTTTGTTAGATTTATTTTGATTTGAATGTTATGTTATACTCTGCATAGCAGGGCACGCAGGGGGAACTTATTGTTAAGGTACTCCCTTCTATATTTGAACCGTGAACGGTAGAAATCAACACACATTGATTCAGTTCCCACGGCTCCAAGTGGAAATCGAACCCGTCGCGTTAAACTTCACACATGCTAGCTATTAGGGTTTCAATTTATATAGTTACAATGGTATTTATTTGTTTAAACTGTATTATTAAAATATATATTTAGATTTTAAAAAATTTTTTAAAACGGCAATTTGTTGATGTTGACGTAATAAGATTTGAAAGTTATCTTTGACGTTTACGGTTTAAGTGTTTTTAAAGGTTATCTATATCCAGTAATATATTTTTTTAGTTGCGGCAAAATATTTCGAAGTACATAATATATCAGCTGTAAACATATTTATCGAAGGTTTTATGAATTAGTAAAGCATATCATTTTAACATTATTTTATATATATCATTGCATGGTTTTTTGCTTTTGTAAATAATCAATAAATAAAGCAAATATTTATAATTTGATAGCAGTTTTTGCAAGCGCCAGTGATAGCTTTTTTCTTTTTCACTTCGAATTCATTAAAATGGATATGGTAAGATAATATCTTAATTTTTTTGTGACTACTTGCTTAGTTTCATTGATTACGATTTCACAAAAGAATGTCGAATACGTCCTGACGACATTCAATATGCAAATCAGAAAGTTGTCATGATAATTTTGAATTTTGCCTAGTTTTTATATTCAATGTGAATTTAAATAATATATTATTTTATATGTGTTTTATAATTACCATTTTAATTTCAGTTGGGAGGAGAAGATAAAAGGAAAGTGCCAGATATGTTGCAGAACATATTAAGATATGACATAAAACTTACTAAATCATTTGTGGAACTATCTCAAAATGTGACAGCTTTGAGGTCTCTCCGTATACATTCTAAGTTTTTAGAGGTATGACCTATTTAGGTTGCTATATATTCAATTGCATTTCTTAAGAAAGTGACTCATTTATTACCTATTACATGAATACATTATCTTCATACTATAATCATACATTTAAAATGTATAGTTTAATTTATTAATTTTGAAACTTATTATAAAAGTAATGAATCTAAATAAAACTTGTTTAGATGCAGCATTATTTTTAACCCATTAATCTAACCAACCTTATAAAAAAATAATTGGTGGTTTAAAGATGACACTAATAGGATCATTTTAGATGTATTATTAGAGCTCAGATATCACATCCACACAGTGAATACAAGGAATGCTAAATATTTTCTCTGTTTTAGGTATCATGCCATGGGATAGTTTGGTTAGCAGGCTGGCTCACTTTCATATGGTTGTTCAATAACCGAGACCTATATCAGCTACAAGTCAATATGTTATTTGGTATGATACAATTGTTATTTTTTAGCTTAATTATGTTATTACTTAAAACTAAGGCTGGTAGTAGGATGACGAGGATGTCACAGTGAGAATGAAGAAAAATGACAAATAGATTTATGAAGGAAGTATGCGGTAATAGAGGTAGAGGGAGACCTCAGTTGATGTTCTTAAACACAGTATCAAAGATACTGGAGGAAGGTCACATAACAAGCATGGGGGCCCCATTGAGGTTGATGACAATGGGCAAGGCGAAAGAGGTGTGCACAGACTAGTGTTAAGACCAAAGAATAAAATATCTTAATAAATATTTTTTTGTATGAGAAAATAATCTTTCCTACATATATTTTTAATTAATTACTTAATAGGTAATGGACAATTGTCTTATGATTGTAATTATAAAGAATATATTATTCATATTAAAAAACATTTTTTCCAGCCCTCTTGTTGGACATTGTTATCATAGCAATAATTAAGGCTTTTGTAAGAAGACGTCGTCCAGTGCCCATGAACAAATTGCTACCTGGCAACCCTGACAAATATTCATTTCCATCAGGCCACACTAGTCGAGCTGTTTTAGTGGCTTTCATTTTAATTTGTGTAGAACCTGTTCATTTTGTATTTTATATGCCTATAATTGCATGGGCTGTATCAGTGGCAGTTTCCAGGGTTTTAGCCGAAAGACATTACTTCTTAGATGTAATAGCTGGAACGGGTATTGGTCTTTTGGAAGGCCTTCTAATGTCTTTAATATGGTTCTCTCAAAGCACTGCCGTCAGCATTTTAACTTCTCTATCAGATGAAAAGAAAGATGGCGGCGAGTACCATGTGTAATTTCTTTTAATTGTTTTACCCCACTTAAATGGCTAATGTGATTAGAATAAAGATATATTTATTAAAAAATTACTTTAAAGATATGCTAGTACCAAGATTAACACATTAAATGATTGTTTTATATTATATATTGTTAGTTTAGTAATTATGTTTGTGTTTATAATAAATAAAAGTACATTATTTTGTAGTTTTATTTAAATGTGAAATATATTTTTATAGAAACAAAGAAAAGTATCAGTAGCAGTATTATTTTTAAAATTAATACCGTAAAAATGGAATTGTTTAATTTTAATACACCTGTTCAAATATGTAATTTGCTGTACGTTTAGAACAATTATATTTAGAATTCTCCTAATTATTGTCAAAGCTGACATCATTTTAATTATTTATTATAGTAGTTTTCATGTTGTTATAGTTATTTGCAGATTTATAAATAAATAATATTAGTATATTTTTTTAAAAGCAAAGTGCTTTATCCGTAAGGAAAATTTTGTACTGTGGTTCTTGTACTACGTAGCTTAGTACTGATGTATTTTTTATTTTATTTAGAGCATTTAATAGATCTGCTTTGAAGTGTATCAGGTTTAATCAAGTGTTTCTTTCTATTTTATTGGCGAGAGTACCGTATACAATTTTTCGCCAATTAAAAATCTTAGTCTGTGGTATAGTTTCTACTTCCAAAGTTGTCATCACTTGTTAACTGTCACTGTCACAGTTTTATAAACATTGAATTTATGGTGACGTGTATTAAAAATAATCTAGAAATTCAAAAGATAACACTTTTTAATCACTCGTTTAAAAAGGCTATCAATCACATAATTTGTAAGTATACTTCAATGCAAGTTGAAAAATCTTATATATTTAGTAAATTTAAGCGTATTGTAAAATAGAGATTTCATGTAATTTAAACCACATTAAATTTTTTCCATGTTTTAGTTGTAAAATGAGAAAACTAAAAGGCGTCGTTAAAGAAACTGCTAAGCAAAAACGTGAGCGAAAGCAGGAATTTGCAAAAATGCGTCAACAGACTCATACTATTGTTTTGCCCACCTTTGGTATTATATTCCTTCTTATATGTGTTTATGTCTACTTTAAAACTAGACCATCATCTATGCAATATGCGTAACGACTTTGTAAAATAATTAAATACTTTCTCTTGTGCTCAACAGTGTTATTGACTTAATTCAGCAAAATTAATGAATGAAAAAAAAATACAATATGGTTGTGAATTCCTTGTTACTGTTTACTAGACACTAGATAAAACACATTCAATGTATTAATATATGTTATATTGAGTATTATTTATCTAACATTCCATGTCTTGAACATATCTTTGTATATACTAGAATAACTATTGTTCAAATTAAATTATTAGATGATTTATATTTTCAATTGGACTTTAGTTCAGTGTAAAAGGTAATATTATATTAAAAATAAAACATTCTATTTATTTATAAATATATTTATTTAACAAGTATCAGTACTAAATATATGAATTTATTGTGGAGAAATAAATTATTTAGATATAATAACAATAGTTTACTTTATTTCATATAGCCTTTCATCATATTATTTCTTTCATATTGGAGTCAAAAGTATTTTCTGCCTCTCTCTCATACACATTTTACATTAAACAAACTAAATTTATACTTTTCCATACTACCATTTCTACCAGACCATTTATAAATTTTGATATCATACATTTCTTTAGAAAAACAACATTTAAATGTTATTAAAACATTCTGTCATGAATCATACATAATATACATTTGTACAACAATAATTTAAGTACTGAATTTTACATTTAATATACACAGACAAAATAGTTTTATGTATGCATTTAAAAAATATTGTTTATGTCTTCTTTCTTTCATTATAATATTAGATGCAAACAACAACTTAAGAATATGAGTGAAACAAATAATAATATAGTGTTGTGATACAAAAATTAATTTTGTATGTGCTATTTGTAGTTTATTGTCAAGTACTCTCAACTTCACTGCCATATTACATGTGAAACATATTACAAGGTAGTAGTCTACACAGTATATATTAAGGGATTAAAAACATAAAAAATAATAAATAAATATATGTGTGTATCTATGTTAATAATACAATACACTGAGTGACAGACAAACAAGGCAAATAAAATGGCACAGGGTAGGTACACACTGAAATTAGCAGTTCCTTAGGGAGTGTAAGGGAGTACTTACTGAGAGGGTTTTTTTAAATTCCTACAGGAATGGAAAAAAAGGGATTTTCACATTTTATAGTTGATAAAAACAAAGTTGTGTAAGGAGGCTGGTCAACTAGTTTTTTTTCGTAAAATTGTAATTAAAAAAACAAATTTTAATCTTATGATTCAATCTTTCACTTTATTATTTTTAATTTTCATTGACTTTTAAATTTAGTATTATTTAAACGTTAAAATTAAAATTATGTAAACTGAATAAATTGAATTTTATTTAGACATTTCATTAATTTTCATTAATTCATATATCAAAATTGACTTTTGTGGTACAAGTAAATTTTATACACAACTAGACCCTTCTGATGTTGTTGTTTGTATAATGAAATTCCATTCACAATTATGTTCATATTTATAATATAGTCCTTTGTTGTTTAGACTTTGAACATTGAACATCTTCATTGATTTTGCCATGTTGGTTCAGTTCAGTTTGTAATATGGCATTATAATAATTAAGATAAATAAATAAAGGATAAGTTTACCTCAGAAAAAGAATCTTAGATTTAATATAAAATCACAACATTTACATTTGTGTTAACTACCTGTAGGTCTCAATTTTCCATTCAAAGATATTACCTGTGTATTCACGTGATCAATCAAGCATCATGTATTCGTACTTGTATTTCATGTTTTTTTGTTGATTGTTTTTGTTTGATTGTTTCCGCACCTACACATGCATTAAAATCTTTGTATTTTGGACAGTTTCTTTACATTAATTTATAGATATATATGTCACTATTTTATATGTGAGTATTGAAATTTAATATAAAAAAAATATATGTTAATATTAAATTTGGTAGCTGCTATAACTATCACTGGTAAACTACCAAAAATGTTATACTACAATATACACTATGTTGTTTTGTTAACTTTCTGAGCATCATCGATATAAAAACATGATATATTTAACCTTTAAAAGTAAATTCAAAGGATCACAGCCTTCTTTATTTTAGATTAATCACTTAAATAAAATGATATGATAAATAAGAAATATTAATTCATAAATATTAAATCCGGTAATTTTAAATATTGTTCTAAAAACAACTACATTTATTAAGAGAACAATGATTTTGTAGAATATTTATTTGCTATAGATAAGAAAAAAAAGGTAATAAAATAACTTAAATTGGAATAGTTTAATATCTTATTTATCTAAAATAAGTACTCAATTAAATATAATCTCTTGACAGTCACACAACCAAATTTAAGCTATTAAAATTTATTTATTAGCTCTTGTTTTGACAAAAGAAAAAAAAATCTATTTACACTATATTTTTCTTGTGTCTTTAAAAGACCATTTCTTTACAAATAAATAATTTTATTACATAATACTTATATAAGATTATTAGAGTTCTTTATGGTATGCTATATAATTAGTGTTGTAGCAGTTTTTTATTAATTTAGAAACTAACAAATAATATAAAATAAATAAATTTATAAAAACAAAAAACTCTAAACACCTTAACCCATTGTGCATTTAATTTAATTGTATATGACTAATAAAAAAAAAAGAATAATAATAAGAAAAGGCCACTATTACATAGTTATTGCCAATGTCTTTTTTTATTTAAACCAACATACATAGTACAAAGTTACAGTTAGTACAATGCGATTGCTTTTCGAATAAGTAATTTTATTTCCAAATTAAAAATTTGATAACAAAATAAAAATAAATAAAAACTACACATTATAGGAAGTCCAAAAAAAATCCTTCCTTAAGTATCAGACTAGATATTTAAGGTTTAAGCCTTCATTGATATTAAGTGAAACATCTGTCATCTAGTATAAGCACCTCTGTATATTATTTTTAAAGTGTTACACCACACTAAGAATAGAAAAATATTTTTAGAATATATATGTCTAATCTAACGGTTTCCAAAAGGCGCGGGTACGAATCTCGTTACGTTAAAAAAATATACGTTTTCTAAAAAAAAAAAAAAACAAGGTATACTAGTTAAGCACTGGACCAAAAAGGCTGTTTTTTTAAAAAAGGTTAACATACGATTTCTTAAATAAGTAACAAGACCGTTTTTAAATATTCAATATGAAATTGCAATATTAAAATATTTATATAGTATGATAAGGCAGGTACTTACTTGTACAACATCTCTTTTTATCATTTTCTCTGCCTTCTTTGACAAATATTAAACATACTGACAAATTAAATTAAAAAAAAACCGTGACTTTCTTTAAAATAAACAGCCAGTTATTTAAGGGTGATTTCCACCGAAACCACCTAAATATAATATAATTTTACACAATTACACTCACACTAATACTGATCGGTACTAATACTCTTCTTTTGTCTACATACCTGTACAATCCACCCTAGGAGCCAAAACGAGGCAAGTATAAGAAATAGTCCACTTATAGAGAAATATTGGGCTGTAATATCCAAAGTCAAAGCCTGTATCATGATGAAGGTTAGAAGGGATTGAAGACCGGTCCCCAGGAGCGTGTTGATACCGAATATAAGGCCGAAGCAGCTTTCGTCGCTTAGTTGACCGGCTATTTTTGCACTGTAATTGAATTAATTTAATTAATGTGACAAGATTGTGAACAAATTGAAGTGTCTTTAGTTGTTTTTTAAAAATGATTTTGAAGAAGTAAATAATTTTATAGGAAATTGCACCTGCTTATAGCAGTAAATTACTCCAAATTTTTTTTATCCTAGTGTCAAGATTCCGGTCTCATTTGAGTTGAGTGGCAGATCTCAACGCCGCGCTTGGCCTCGACCCCAGAGCGAAGAAATGAAAACATTAAATATTTCATTTCCTTGAGTGGGAATCGAACCCACAACCTGTCCCAAACTACAAAAAAAAACCACTCAAAAAAATGAACTCACCTCGCCAAAGTAATGATATAGTGGTACAGCATGCCCATGACGATGTAGCCCGCGTAGGACACGAACACGTTGCTGACGTAGGAGCCCGTGAACAGCGCCAGGCCCTGCACGGCCGCCAGGGGCGCCGGCAGCGCCGCGCGCGACCAGCACGACGCCAGCAGCGCGCCCAGCGCGCCCAGCAGCGTCAGCGCCGCCTCCACCGCGCCGTTGTAGATCACCTGGAATTGTTTATTATACATCAAAAATATATTATTAAATAAAATAAATAGTTATATTATAAAAAAATATTTAAACAGACTAAGCTCGACAGTTGTAGATTTGATTCCTACTTAGTGGAATTATTTTTATTTGCTGGCTCTGCTGACAAAATAAAACAGCATTGAGTTTCGCCACTCGTCTCGAAAAGTGGGGAACCTTAACCTTAGTGTTAACCCTAGATTCCCTCTACCTATCCTGCTTTTTTTACATCCAAATTACAAAAAAAAGTACAAACTCACCGGCGCGTCACCCTGCCCCGGTATTTGCGTCCACAGCAGCTGCATGTAGGTCTGCGCCTGAGTGAACAGCGCCAGCGCTACGGCGTACAGCGCCGACCACGCGAGCACTTTGGGCCTCGTGTACGCCGCGCGCGCGTGCCGCGATATCAGCACCGCGGCGTCTGTTAGGTCCTTGCGGAATGTACGCTGTTGGATGAAAATTGTCATTCATTTATTGATTAATTAATAAAAAAGGAGAATACAATTTAATTAAACCAAGGAGGCCAGTCGTGGCGCAGGAGCACAAAGTGCGACTGTAAATCGACTGGTTGTGGGTTCGATCCCCACTCGAGGAGATGAAATATTTACTTAAATTTATATTTCTATTTCACGCTGTATCCCGCTCACAGCTGGATAGGCAGAGAGAACCTAGGAATCTAGTGTTAAGGCACTCCATTCTCATTAAGACACTTTCGTTCCCCATTTTCTGCCGAATTCTGGAGATATTGCGTGTTGAGTGTGGAAACTCAACGCCGCGCCTCAGTGCGCCACGACTGGTCTGGATTAATTTATATACTGGATTAATCAATTTATTATTTAAAATCACCTTTTCTAAGTGTAGCGGTGTCTGGCTGTCCACATGGTTGTTAAAGTCAACTTGCGCCGTATTGCCCGTGGACTTTCTGTGAAAGTATATCCCGTAAGGCACCGGCGGCAGCCAAAACGCCCAAAACGTCGCTATGATTTGAGCTGTAATTAAAACATATATTATTAATTTTACCTACATAAAATATTACAATTTTACGCCTATTTAAACTTAATCACGCATTCCATTACGAAATAATTAAATATATAATTATTAATAAGAAAATTAATTAAAAAAAATTTCTTTAATGTACACCAGAAAGATACAACATAAAATAAATCAAATAAATCAGCTTCACGCTGTATCCTGCACACAGCAAGGTAGGCAGAGGGAACCTAATGTTAAGACACTCTGTTCCCCACGTTCTGCAGAATTCTGGAGGCATTGCGTGTTGAGTGGCAGAATTCAACGCCGCGCTTAGCCTCGACACCAGAGCGAAGAAATGGAAATATATATTTAAGTACATATTTCATCTCTTCGAGTGGGGATTGAACCCACAACCAGTCAGTTTTACAGTCACACTTCGTGCCGCTGCGTAAAATTAGAAAAATACAAAAGACGCGGCCACATCACTAAGAGAGCGATCTTCTCCAGGCAACCAACCGGCAAGGTAGAGAGAATATGAGTATAATAATATTCTTATATATAAATTATATATAAGAAGTCTAGTGGATAAGGACTTAACAGTGAAAACTAGTGTCAAAACACTACGACCTGCGTTTACTGTACGAGTTCAAGACACTGCGTACTCAACATCGAGCTTTGTAAGACAAGTCAAGGCAAGTGTAAAAATGTATTAGAAATGAGAATAGAACCCACAACCATCACGTTTACATATTATTATAGAATAGGTTTTTAAGTATTAAATCAACAATATATTCACCTTCACATTTTAATTTTTTTTAGATTAGTGTCGTCATCTATTTTAATAATACATGTCGCATTTTCATTTCACATTTATCTGGAGCCTTTTATTTAGAGTTTTATATACTCATTAGATATAATTTTGCTATCATAGGACCTATACATGGTATCAGTTAGACAATAATATACCTAGTTATTATCGTTATCTTCGCACAGTACCAAATCTTTGATTTATTATCGGTTAAATCCACTAACGATATTAAGACAGCATATAGCTATAAAGTTAAGAAATAAATCTATTAAGATCATCTGTTCGTTTAAAATAAATTGTTGTATGCTAGTATTAAAAAACTGATGAGTACAAGAATTAGTTAAGATTATTGTAAGGAAAATCGTACTATGAATAAAAGCTCCATAAAATTGAATTCCTACTATATTTTTTACGTTCAATATATATGGATATATTGAATGTAGCGTATTTTTCCCCTTCACTTTGCTATGTAGGCAGTGGGAACTTGAGAATCTACTATTAAGACACTCCGTTACAACTAAGGTTCCCTAATTTCCACCTGGAATCCTGGAGGCACAACCAGTAGCAATTACACTGATACACTGGTACCCCTGTGTCATGACGACACTTTTCGATATTTCTCAAATTAATTATGTTATTTTTTTTTAAACATTTTTTAAAGTGTTAATCCACACTTAGGAAAGATAAATACTTATTTAAAAAACGTATAAAAATTTGAACGTAGCGAGACTCGAACCCGCGCCTCCTGGAAACCGACCAGGCGCTCATACGTTGAACGTATGGCTCAGTGGTCACGTTTTCTAAATACGTATTTATGTTATTTTTTTTATTTTAAAAATTCTATAGATGTAATTGTTAGTGAGGAATCCTTTATTAAGAGCAACATAAAAAAAAGGTACACAATTGTTTAGATTATATGAAAAACGATTTTATTAAACGTAAAATTGAGAAACTATATCTTAGTTTCTCTTATCAGATTGAGCAATAATTGAATGATACTAGTAATCTATTAGTTCTCCGCAAATACTAGTATCGATAAAACAACTACAAAAAACTAAAAAAGCAAGTCGTGGCATAGGAGCAAAAACTGTGACTGTTAACGCAACTGGTTGTGGGTTGGATCCAACTCGAGGAAATGAAATATTTATTTAAATTTATAATTTCTTTGACTCAGCTCTGGTGCGACGTAAAGTGCGGCGTACAATTCCGCAACTCAACACGCAGTTCTTCCAAAATTCGGCTGTAAGTGGGAAACGGAGTGTCTTAAGGTTTAGGCTAGGTTTCCTCTGCCTACCCTGCTGTGTGCTGATACAGCGTGAAGCTGATTATAAAAAATATTAAACTATTAGAGCTAATTTTTTTATGGACTAAAAATGGAATGTTTCGGGTCACATAGCGTTAAATAACATAATCTTTATATAACAATCAGTTATGGAAAAAGGAAATTTATAAGAAGAATTTCTTTACAAACGTTTTAAATTATATGCAGAAAAATATGTGCATATAAGAGAACTGTAAGTCTTCTATAGTTGTAATATTAGTTAATATATGTTGTGAAATTAGACAAAAGATCCAGAAAAGAAAATATTAAAAAAGAGCCCAATATTATTAATACTTTTTAAATTGCTATGAAATTAATGTAAGTTAGTATGTCATGTACAGCCAGTAATGTATACTTATTTATAGTTAGATTATACATATTTTATCTAAATAGGTACTATAAGGTACCTAAAGATATTCGTTTTATCAGTTTTAAAAAAATGATTGATTGATGGAAATGTGTTAACTTAATTATTGTACCTATTATTAATAATTGAGATAAGCATCTAATTAATCGAGATTAGTCGTGGCGCAGCGGCACGATGTGTAACTGTAAAACCGACTGGTTGTGGGTTCGATCCCCACTCGAGGAGATGAAATATGTACTTAAATATATATTTCCATTTTTTCGCTCTGGTGTCGAGGCTAAGCGCGGCGTTGAGTTCTGCCACTCAAAACGCAATGCCTCTAGAATTCGGCAGAAAGTTCCACACTTCATTTCACACGGAGTCTCTTAACACTAGGTTCCCTCGGTACCCTGTTGTGTGCCGGATACAGCGTGAAGCTGATTTATTTATTTATCTAATTAATTGTTGAAAGTATATAAGACAATTTTACATACACTAGATAATTAAATACGCGTTGCCATGGCAACGTGTACGTCACTTTGTACAAATATTGTCAAACATGGTAGTCTGTTAAAATGAATAAATGATTTAATTTTCTATGTTATATGTAATGTAGTTTTTATTTATAGATTATTTTAAAAAATATAAACATTCAATATTCCTTACTAAAATTGTGTCAAATTTAATACTCCTACACAATGTTTATAAAAAGGACTACAAAGTTTTTGCTTCATGTATTAATATATAAAATTATATATGAAAAATATATTAATATACGAAGTGTAGTGTAGAGGCATGTCATGGCGCGGAGGCACAAGCATGCGATTGTAAACGCGGCAGGTTGTGGGATCAATTTCTACTCGATGAAGTGAATTGCAGTCGATAAGATGAAAAGAGCCGCGTTAATTTCCATCACCTAACACGCAATACCTCCTCATACCTGAGTGTCTTAACACTAGGTTCCCACCCCGCTGCCTATCCTACGGGATACAGCGTGAGGCTTTAAAAAAACCTTATACCTTTCGATTTTTGTTTTGTTTAATTTAACAAATAATAAACAACTGAATGGGGATGCAAAATATGATCAAATAAAATATGGTTGTGAATAAATTTAAGCCACCATGTTTTTATGCATTAACAAAATATTTACAGACAGACGGTATAACGTTCGCAATGATAAATGATAATACAAAAAATCATATTAAGCTTTCGATTGAGCAATTCTTAGAAGTTCCATTACTCAAATATGTTTTATTTTTCAGCAGTATAATATTGGTATAGATATAGGATTCGATGACGTGTTTCAACTTTTGATATTTATAAAGCGAAAAAACAAAATAACGTGCTGAAAACGTATACGGCGGTAGAGAGATAGAGGTTCAATATTGGCTGCTTTATAATCAGACAAGTGATTTAAATTAATGATTAAAATTTACGTGAATTGGAATATTTTACTAATTTTAATATGTTTTCTCAATTTTTTTAATAAAATCGTATAATTTTGTATTTTTATCAACACAAAGTTTTGAATTCCTTAATAATTCCTTAATTTTTATGTTTAAAAAGTTATTTTTTATTTAACTTGAGTTTTTATTTTGTGTATGGAATAAAGAATTTTATCTATCTATCTATACTGAGGCCAGTCGTGGCGCAGGGGCACAAATTGTGACTGTAAAATCGACTGGTTGCGGGTTCGATCTCCACTCGAGGAGATGAAATATTTATTTACATTTATATTTTCATTTCTAGGCTCTGGTGTCGAGGCAAAGCGCGGCGTTGAGTTCCGCCACTCAACACGCAATGCCTCCAGAAATCGGCGGAAATTGGGGAACGGAGTGTCTTAACATTAGGTTCCCTCTGCCTATCCGGCTGTGTGCGTGATACAGCGTGAAGGAGATTTTTATTTTTAATCTATATATCTATCTATAATTTATAAAGCCAATTCAAACAATAGTGATGTGAAAGCTACGTAACTGAACATCACGATAAAATTTCTTAATAATAATCGAAAGAGACGTCGGTGTGGATACGTAACATGTACGCAAGCCAATTAAAGAGGCCTCTATCTAGTATTGTACTTGGACGTTTATTATAATTACAATCTAATCATTTCAATAGAAGCATTTTATATGGACATGTTGAATGAGAGAAGAAAGACATTCGACATTTTTGAGTTGAAATACTAATCCTACTTATATATTAACACTAGCAGCCCGCTCGCGGCTTCGGCCGAAACTACATGATTATTGATTTAATAAACAGAATTGATTGACAACTATAATGACTTCTAATGTTATTGTTTTACTACATTATCGTAATTCTATAAAATTTTTTGATTGTTTTGAATTAAAAAAAACGACCAAGGTTGATATTTGATATTTATAAAATACATATAAAGCTAATTATTTATTATACGTATATATTTTTGTAACATTACGTTCTTTATATCTATGTTACGTAAGTCTCATCATATTTTAAAACTTTGCTAAATGTGCTGATGTCAGTGAATAATTTACGTTTACGTTAGTAATTGCGATACGCTTTAATAATGCAGTAATTATCGGTTTGATTTTTTTCTATGGTATATTGTTTCTAAAGAAACAAATAGAATGTGAGGTGCCTAACAACATACGTAAATTGTAACACGCGTATAAGAATATTGACGTGGCTTGATAAAAACGTATGGCTTATTGGTCAGAGCTCATATTCCCGGAGGCGCGGTTTCAAATCTATGTTTTCTAGAAAATAGCATTTTTCTTTTCCAAGTGTAACGCTAATACTCTTCTCGCAAATAGTTGCCTAAATAGATTTTCTATGGATATGAATTGAACCCACTTCCTTCTATTTAGTAGCCATATGCGAGACAATTCATTTATTTATATAATGCGATCTTCCTGCATATTTCGCCTTCTCGCGGTATTGGATTTATCTTTTACAGGAAGGTTCTGGGTATTTCCTTATTCGTATCGTTTATTTGTATATACCCAGCCTTCTCACATAATGTTTGTTTGTTCATTACATTGAAATTACTTTTAATATCTAGTGAACTAATAAAATATAAAATTAATTGTTCCACTTTAAATTTGCATGTTTTTATTTAGAATCGAATCTTAAAATACCTCAAGATATCGAATCTTGAAGTACCTTGTCCTTTTAAGGAATATGTGATAATGTTATTGTAAATTACAAAGTGAATATATAAACAGTTGACTGCAGAATTTGCGTGTTTAACCAGATCTATAAAGTTTTTTTTTTTTATAAAACAACTATCTTAATAATTTTTTTTTTTAAGTTATAAATTTTATTCAATATGTGAGACTAAAAAAGATCATAACATGTTGTATTAATATAAATATATATATCAATATCAGCTTCACGCTGTATCCCGCACACAGCAGGGTAGGCAGAGGGAACCTAGTGTTAAGACACTCCGTTCCCCACTTTCTGCCGAATTCTAGAGGCGTTGCGTGTTGAGTGGCAGAACTCAACCTCGACACCAGAGCGAAGAATTGGAAATATAAATTTAAGTAAATATTTCATGTCCTCGAGTGGGGATCGAACCCACAACCAGTCGGTTTAACAGTCACACTTCGTGCCGCTGCGCCACGACCAGCCTCTAGCGATAAATATCAATAGAAGTCTAAAGTAATATTCAATAGTCACTACAACAATAGTTACATCGAAAAGAATAATCGCTAAAATTGTGATTATAATGATGATGCAGATATCAGGTTTTTTATAAACATCTGTCAATAATGATTATTGATATCATGATTAATTATCATGGACATTTATAGTCCGTCATCAGTAATTATACATAATACATCAAATTATTTCTAGTTTACTATAGTGAGGCCAGTCGTGGCGCAGCGGCACGATGTGTGACTGTAAAATCGATTGGTTGTGGGTTCGATCCCCACTCGAGGAGATGAAATATTTAGTTAAATTTATATTTCCATTTCTTCGCTCTGGTGTTTCTTCGTTCAGGCAAAGCGCGGCGTTGAGTTCTGCCATTCAACACGCAATGCCTCCAGAATTCGGCAGAAAGTGTGGAACTGAGTGTCTTAACACTAGGTTCCGTCTGCCTACCCTGCTGTGTGCGGGATACAGCGTGAAGCTGATTCTACTATAGTGATAAGTAAATCCGTATTGATTACTTAGTAATTAATAGTAATATTGTTAAATTCAAACTTCAATGATAAGATATTCGAGCTAAAAATTTTTTATAGATGGGGATAAAATAAAATATATTTTTTTATCATATAGATAGCTATGATGTTGTTGTATTAACTGCTTTTTTTTTGTTTAATATTAACAAAACACGTTCAACTGTAGATACAATATATTTCTAGGAGAATTGTAAATATAGAATATTCCAAAGCACGCAAAAAAAAACTATTTCAATATAAAACAATTATTAAACCAGTACCAGGAGAACATACCAACAAAGGTGATGTAATTGAGCTGCCTGTAGTCCATAAGTCCATAATGAGTGAGGAGTTGTGAGCTCACGCCGGATAGGAATCGACCGGTTAAAGCTGCTATGCGGGTACAAGACGATACTAGAGGGTATTTCGCTGAATCGACCTGTAAAATAGTATATAGCTATGAATACTAATTATATAATACTAAAATAAATTTCAACGAAGTTAATAAAAGTGCCGTATAATAATTAAAAATATGATCTATAATCTTAAATGAAGCCGTCATAAGCACGACGGTTGTGGGATCTTAATTCAAAAATTATATTTCCATTTCTTCACTCTGGTGTCGAGGCTAAGTGCGGCGTTGAGTTCTGCCACTCAACACGCAATGCCTCTAGAATTCGGCAGAACGTGGGGTACGGAGTGTCATAACACTAGGTTCCCTCTGCCTAGCCGATAATATAATATTATTTAAAAATTGGTGGGAACTATACGATTATCAATCTTCGATTCTGCACGATGTAAAGATAAAAAAATATAATTGACGTACATATTTCTAAAATAAAATAGATGTGTCCACTTTTTATTTGGAAGATGTTTTTTTTTTAAATTTAAAACATTACAATATTTAATAGGAAAACGACGTGCAAAGTACAATGGCCCTTAAATTATGTTATGTAAATATTAATTTTATGCACTGTGATGTTACGCGACGGTTAATTCTGGTATTTCATATTCCAAGAAGGCTAACTTGGTTGAGGTCATGTGAACAAGTTTATTTTTAACTTTTATTTGCCCAAGGCAGCCTCAAAAGGTTTTTTTTTTTCAGATCATAATACATTTTTATTATATTAGATGCTATTATGGCTCATTTTGAAAGAGTCATTGGACTGTATTCCTCATTAATTATAGATCCGAATCGTAGACAATCTTTTAAGTCAAGATAGATCTCCATTAGGAGGAATTCGGCAAAACAATGGCTCTATGGCCATTTCTACAGAATTCCGAAATGGGGAAAGGTATAATTAATTTTTTTTCTAATCATTTAAAATTTACCTTTGCATATATATAAGTCAGATAAGCTACTTCTGTCGCCATGTAAAGTCCAAATAAAAATTGGGAGACTTGCAGCCATTCTATACTCTTCGTCCATAGTAAAACTGCGTAAACTGATATGCCACTTAAACCTGAAATAGAATTATAATAATCAAATAACTATATCTATCAACATCACTAAAAGTAACTTCATAGTAGGGTAGGCAGAATAAAATCTAGTGTTAAGACCGTTTTCTCCGAATTTTCGAACGTGAGTAGCTGAACCCGCCGCCGTGCTCCGTCTTGTTACTAGAGCAAGGAAATGAAAATGTAAAAAAAAATATTCTCCCGAGTTGAAAAAGACCCCATAATCGTCGAATTTGCAGACACACGCTGGACCACGAGGTCCTCATTTACTATTACTAAGTTAATAATTATATTTTGTTTATGTTTTAAAATATTAAGTACCAATAAGAGTAAAGTTATATCGAATAGGCGTCCATATTTACAATAACTTAATAATATCGGTACAATGTAAATATTGGAATGAAAAAAGAAATGGAATATTTCGCGAAGCATGTGTAGGGTAGTTTAAAAAATGAATAGTAAAAATGATAGCGAGTGTACAAAGTACTTAAGGTAGGTGACACATTAAAATTTAAAAGTTATATTCAACCAATTTTTTTACTTATGTATGTTTATGTATGTATGATGTTTCGATTATTTATTTTGTCTTCTGATTATATATTTTTCGTTAATATTTTGTTTATAAAAGAATATACTTAGTTATTACAAAATTTGGGATAATACATATTTTTGAAAGTGTATATTATTGTTATATTATTGTATTAAATTTTATTGTTTACATTCTAGATACAATTTATAATGTATCTTCATGTATTATTATTTGAGACGGCATTTAGTTACGCAATTCTTAAAATGAAATTAGCAATGAAAATTGATCGTATGCACACGGAGGTGCTACGTCACTATCGACGTCAATTAGACAACTACCCACTCAATTGCTGTCATTTCTGTTTTTTTTTCGGCATAGGTACATAGTTCGATCTATGAGTTGTGACCGCTATTAAGTTAGCTGAAAACAGTTTCGTAGACAATTATCTCCTTTCAGAGGGTCTAGTGTACAAAAGTTCGAAAAAGCTATTTTTTTAATTAAATGATATTGCACCATGATTTATTTAACCTACACACATTAAAACTAGGCAAAGATGAAAACAGCGTCATTTTTATTATTTATATATTCATTCAACTTTTGATATTTCCTGAATAATATTTTAAACAATTACTTGTGTAATAAATAAAATATATATTTCTTTTTAAAACAAAATGTTATTTGACATACATCACATTTGGTATATATAACCTTGAAAATTTGTATGCAATATTAAAATGAATCATTCTTTTATTGACATCAATTTAGTTAAATTACGGTGCAAGTATCAAAAATGATTTGGAACTATGAAGTAGATACATTCTGTTGATGCTTAATGTCAAAATTAAAAAATATATCAATAATGTTTTATTAAAAATATTTAAAAATAATGGTGTTACTATTTTATTAAAAATATTTTTTATCTATTATATTTTTAGTTTTGTAATGACGTTGGCTTATCTCTTTTCCTTAAGATATTTAAAAAAATCAACTTTTCCTAAGGTATACCTCAGAGATAAAAACTCTTTCTTAATCCAGATCTGTTACACAAGATAACATAATTAAATATGATTCTATCTGTAAATGTACTTATACCACATTTGAGATAAGTAAATTAGCATTCCGTCATAAGTTACAGTGATAAGATAAATAATACCTTTATTACCTGAACCTCATATGTATATTAAAATATATGTAGATATAATAATGGCATCTATATATATTTTAATATACATATGAGGTTAGTAACAGAGGTAAAGTAAAAATATACAAATGGTTGTGTATTTTAACTTTAGCATATCCTCAGCTCAAAGTGTAAGCCTGCTTTCGTTGTTATGAATTCATACAATTGTCAATCACAAGTGTAAAAGACCACTACAAAATCAACCAAGAATCCAAATCAATTTTTTGAAGTTGTAAAAATCTGCAGATAATATACTCATCGTTTTTTTAAAGTGTTTTAGTCTCTACCGATAATTTGCTTGATATTCTGTTAGCAGGTTTACACTTTAAGATCATGATATGCTATATTCCACATACAGAAAGGTAAGACAACTTAATATCTAAGACACTCATTCTCTATTTTCCACTGAAATATATTATATACTGATTGAGTGGAAGAATATATTCTCTTTCACTCAATATACAGTATCTCATATTGCTGCACACATCACACTGCACTTTTGCTTACCAGAATGTGGAAATAAAACTAATTAATTTTCCTTGAGTGGTAATTCAATCCACAACCATTATTTTTAGAGTCCGACATTGTCCTACTGCTCCATGATAACTTCCATCCATACTTTTATGAAATATAAGTTAACTAAATAAATTACGAATGTGAAGGATATACTGAGTATACATGAACTAGTTAAAATTTCTCTTATGGCTCAATTAAATAGTATGTAATAATTTATCTTAAGATAAATTTTAGTATTAAAACATTCAATTTGCAATAACTACTCATACATAGCTTATTAACTTCACTTTACTAGTAATATGTAACACTTTATAAATTATAGTTCAATTTATTTTTAAAAAAAGATGCCTAAAATATGTACACAGCAAAATTTAAGGTTGAATTCAAACTTATTTGAAATATTTATTAATATGTATTAATTAGTTCAGTATAGTACATTATTTTACCTATTATTACCACCTATTATTTTGTTGAATAATTTATAATAGTCTAAAATTTAAATAAAGCACTAAAATATATATCTTTGAGGAGTCATTGAGTAAATTATTTATATAAAATAAATTATGATTTATATTTCAGTAATATAGAAGGTCCAAATACCACTTGAATTGTTTAATTATTGTGTTTGAAAGTTAACACAGAAATTTAAATACTAAAGATAAGCACCTTGTATATTTAATATGTAATTATAAGTTTAAGGACATCAAAATGTCAAATTAAATATTTATATTTGTTTAAGTATTTTATTGTATATTGGATATTTTATCACATATTTAAAAAAGCTATGCTTCATATGGGTTTACTAAAATTATTTTATAATAATGTAAAATTTTGTTAAAATACCTACTAAATAAAAACTAAAATCTTACCTGATAGAATGATGACTGGCTTGAATCTAAGAAAATCGGTGATAAGGAACACCACTACAAGAAGTGCTAAATATGAATAAGTCCCCACTGGATAAACTTCACGATTTAATTGGTCTTCTGTAATATTGCGCCATTCTCCCAAAAGGAATTCAGTCACGAAAGGCTCCGAGGGTCTGATCTCCCGTAGAGTTCCAAAAAGGCAGAGGACCAGTGTAATTTTAATCCAATCTTGCATTATGAAACACTTCTATGTCACGAGAAAGAAGATTTATGTAAGAATAACACGTGCGACGTGCTTTTTATAAAAGTCGCCACGGGCGAATGTTTTAGCAAAATGTTCATAATCAGATGAAATCGTTTCTCGTGCATGGTGCACACGCGTACATATATTTCCTGTGAAAGTAATCAGTTCTTATTTCGAATATCATTAATTTGAACTCCAAATCTTCCAATGTTATTACTTACGTAAGCTTATTGGTATTGTAAATTTTCATTCGTTCAATGATGACAGAGGTTTAATTATTAATTAAAATTTATACGATTTAACAAAATCTTTAGTATATATTTAATATACATTATATTCAGTTTTTCGTTATGTCTCTTGAACCTATAATTTATAAAAGAAACTTCTAAACAATCTACATTTCTAAAATTTATTAGAAAAAGTCTATATCTCTATAAGTATAGAGAAAAAAGACAGTCGAAGTAATAAAACGCGCGTTTTTTGAAAACATTATTACTAACCAGAATAGTACGGATCATTTCTTTACGTATTAAATAAAATATCAAGCTACATATATATTTTTTATCCAAATAATTTCAAATTTATGTGATTTATTATGTTATTCCAAATTTAGATTAGAAAAATATTTATTTAGAAAATGGATTAAATTAAATAAAAAAATTACGGTTTCCCATAAGCACGATTTAAAATTTTTATAGGTTTTCTAAATAAGAATTAAAAATATAGATTGCAAATAATAATTGCTTCTAAATGAACAAAAAAAAATAGATTGATTAATAAAGACATTTAAAATAATATAATTGACAAAAACGTATATTTTTGTGGAAAAAATAAATAATTCTACACGAGGTTGATAACGAAATAATGTCAAAGCAGCATCAGCATTTCTAAAATTATTGTGTGTGTCGCAATTCACAACATTAATATTAACAGCTATGTTATAAATATTATTTGTACCTAATATTTAAGTCTAAAATAACCGTAACATTTATCGTATAAAGTTATGTGGTTATTTTTATTAACATGCTATTTTTTATGATTCATACATTTTCTTTATAAAAAAAGTATTTTAAGTAAGAAAGTTTTTAGTTTTAGTTACAAATTATTATAATTAATAAGTATAAAGTATAACCAAATATTTTGTGATGTTTTGTAACAAAAACTGAAACGTATAGATAATCGTATAGAATACATATATTTATTCATTAAAAAAAAACAGCTTCTCGCTTTTTCCTACATATGTATAAAGGTAATCACAAGTTTTTAGTATTCAGTCATTCAGTTGCTTATCGTTTTGAATATACGTTCTTACCGGTAAATCTTACCGTTTAATTTAGTAGGCTAGAAGTGTGGAATTACCATTAAAAGAAAAGAATATGTTGTCTATACCTCAGGCGCCTTTATTGTTTTCAATATATAATAAAATAAAAATAGGAAATAAGTATTATATATTATAATATTATATGTAAACATTAAACATTATGACAAAAAAAATATTATGAATTATAATAATTATTAAGTAAATTCATTTAGTTCTATTCATTCTTATTTTATGCTATATTTCATTTAATTTTTTACACTGTGGCTTATATTAATGTAGATTAAACAAAACCACAAGACTAACGTCAAACTCGGGTTGGGCCTTTGGAATTCGATAAGACGAGAGTTCGAGAACTCGAGAAGTCGAAACATTACAACTAGGTATTCGGTATGTCATAATTGTCATTAGCCCATTGAGACTTGAGTTTTGAGTATCAAAGATAATGTTGTTGTGTTTTGTTGTTTTCGTTGCAATTTAATAAATAAATATTCCTTCCAATGTTATTGTAGTAAACTAATAATGATTACAGAAACAACTGAACATTGTGTTTTTTCGGCTATATAATAATAATGTTAAAGTGTTGTTACTGTTCGAAACCATTTAAATATGAAAGCGAAAAGAAAAGACATGAACAAAGTCATACTCCACAATTTGAGTGCAAAGTATGCGCGAAAAAGTTTAGTTTTCTGTAAGTTAATTGCAATTAAAATATTTTGAACAAAATAATAAATCTCGGAATATTTACTTTACTTAATATTAAAGTAACATAACCAGCGCTACTTGCTGAATATGAGTAAATTTGTTCAATGTTGATAAATTAAATATGTTATGTTAATTTATTTTAGTTTATTTACAGATCGGCCTTAAGGCGGCATCAGAAGCAACATGAAAGGACTGGTAGTGTCCAATGTAATGAATGTGGGCGCAATTTTCGTGATAACATTCTTCTTAAGCGGCATATAACTTATTCTCATAAAGGTTAAAAGATTAATATATAACATTAACTTATTCCTTTCTGATTGATGATGATTTTAGATCATAAACATAATATTTAAACAACCTTTTTTTGTTACTTTGGTGAATAAATGAGAATATTTCGAATCTATAAAGGGAATTTTTAGCTTTACTCTCTAAATACTAAAATTCTTTTGTTATAGGTACTTACATATGCTCAAAATGTGATGCAAAATTTAATAGTGATCTAGCTTTAATATCTCATTTAAAGACCCATAAACCAGATAAAGAAAGAAGGTACAAATGCAGTTACAGTGGCTGTAAAAAAACTTTTAACTTCCCGCACCACTTGAAGCATCATGAACTAACTCATACAAATTCAAAACAACATTATTGCAAAATATGTGGAAAAGGTAATTATTATTTAGATATTTTTATTTTATGGTCATATTCTTTAAATTTATATGGTTTATTTGTATAATTTGCAAGTATTATAGAGGCCAGTTGTGATTTTTTTTTTATTATTTTAACTTGTTATTACATTCTTATTTATATATTATCACAAAAAGTTTATATATAAAGTTGTTTATTAATCAATTGTTCGCTTGAGAGAATTATTTATTTACACTTTCACACTATGGTTCAGGGTCCTAAAAGTACAGAATTGAGTTCTATTATTTAATATTGAATGGCTCAAATTTACAAACAGTAAAGGAAGTGTTTTGGTATTGTTAGAGATGCAATGTTTCAAATAATGCATAAAAGTGAAAAAAAAATATATGATGAAATAATATATGAAATATATTACTACCTTTTTTAAAGATAGATTCTTGTTGATATTGGCACAAGTGTGTATATCTAGGATACAGCTTAAAGTTAAAAAAAATAATTATATTTGTATAAGGTTTTCCCTTTATTTTCTTCTTAATGAACCTACCTTTTCTAATAATTAATAAAAAAAAATCTGTTCATTTTTTCTAAGTTAGTATTCTTATAATATATAAGTTATTATACAAAAAAATATTTACGTATTTTCTTCATACATGAGTCAGTGTATGACAAATTCTATTGTTCTACATTGCACTTAACCATTAACAGTGTTATCAGAGTACAATGTCTAAATGTGGTTTTAGCATGCCATTTGCGTAATAATAAATTATATGAATCAATAATAATTACTAATTTCATACTAAATAAATATTTATTTTGTATAGTAATGTTATTATAAAGTATTTTTATAGGAAACTTTAGTATTAGTAAATATTATATGTATTAGTTTATTATTTTTATGAGCAAACAACGTAATTATATAAGTATTTGTTTTGTGTAAAGAATACAATAACATATAAATTAGTTTTTCAAATGAATTGCTTTCTGAGGTAAAAGCATAACATATATTATTAATTTTTCTTATTAATTAAGTGGGATGAAATACATAAGAGAAAAACAAATGATGCTAAAAAAAACTTAAATTGTCTTCTATTGGTCTTTTACTATTCTATTTATCTTAGATACACTTAAATTTAGACATTTTTATTTGATATTTTACTTTACGTAGTAAAATTTTGTTTATTATCTAATATTTTGAGGTGAGTAGTGGCACAGGGGCACAAGTGTGTGATTGTGAATGCGGAAAGTCGTAGGTTCAATTCTGGTTTCGAGGCAGAGCATGGTGTTACGTTCCTCCAATCAACACGCAATGCCTCCACAATTCGGAGGAAAATGTGGAACGGAGTGTCTTAACACTGAGGGAATCAGCGCGTAGCCAAAAAAAAAAACAAGTTGAAACAAGCAAACAAACACGTGGCGCCAGAAGGAAAAAGAACGCGCAAGCTGAAAGATGTAGTAGTACAATCGTTTGATCAATTCTTTGATCGATATTCGAATATTGAACGTTGTATCGGTTGTACATATAAAGCAATTTGTTGTATACTTATGTAGAAAGTATGCGAACCACCTGTGACTTCGTCCGTTTTAACTTATTTTTATATTATAATTTATAACTAAATTGTAAAAATCATGTGTTTTTATGAAGTATAAGCTACATTGCTGTAAAGTTTCATCTTAATCTGTTCAGTAGTTTTTGCGTGAAAGTGAAACAAACATCCATCCTCGTAAACGTTTACATTTATAATATTATAGTAGGATCATTAAGCCACTCCCAATTTTAATTGAATATCTTGTGCCGTGTGATCCCGGCCTAGAATAGGATCATCCTGGTACTGGTGGTGTCGTAAGAGGCGACTAAAGTACGTGTGGTAGAGTCAATGGCAACACGCATGGGTAGACTCGACCGGATCATTATCACCCCCGGCATTTAAAACCGGCGTGAAGTAGTGGCTTTATGCCACTGCGTTTCGCATCAGGTAATGCCGGGCCCCGGCGCCCAACTCACCTTAAAGGCCGGCAACGCACCTGTAGCTCCTCTGGGGTTGCACGGGGTCGTGGGCGGCGGTAATCACTTACCATCAGGTGACCGCACGCTCGTTTGCCGTGTCTTTTCCATAAAAAAAAAATTGAATTCTTGAGGCATTACGTGTTGGCTTTCCACCAGATTTGCCAGATTATTCTGGCTTCTTACCAGAGCAAGGAAATATTTAATATTTCACTCCCCCAAGCGGGAATCGTACCAACAATGGTCGCGCTTCCTTTCGTCTCCAATGAAAAATAATAATAAATTTCTTTAATATCATTTTCAGGTTTCATCCAGGCTCATCATTTAAAGTCTCACTCTAAGAGTCATGAGTCGGGACACCTGCTACCTTGTCCAGTAACAGATTGTAATAAAAAGTTTGCTTCAGAATATGCCAGAAAACGTCATTTGGTCACTCATTCTCAAAGTAATTGTATATTGTTTTAATAATAACGTAAACCATGCCGTGGCGTAATAGGACAGCGCCGGGTGCACAGCGATAGTTATGGGTTCGGTCCCTACTTTCGCGGAATAAGTGAATCGTAATGTTCCGCTACTTATCTTACAATCTATATTATAGATATATCATTTGTGATTGAAAACTACATCTCAGGATCGATCTCAGACTTGAGTTCGGTTTATAAATACGGGCTTAAGTTTTCTCTGCTCTGATTAACTAAAAAAATATATAAGCGATATTTAATAATACACTTTTATTAACACATTTTTTTATCAACATGCCAAGTGCTATTTAAATTTTAAAAATTAGAAAAATGTTGAATGAGAACTGTCTGTTCTCCTTTCCTTATTAATTATCCTAATACCTGATTAATTTTATAATTTTTATTCTTGTATTTTATAGAAAACAAATCTGAAGGAGATATTTCTACATATATAATTTGCAATATCCCCGAAAATTCTTTTAAAGCTAAGTTATATATCAAAAGCTATATTTTTTTAATAATTTGTTAATTTATTATTTTCATATAGGCCCCATCACGCAAGGTAGGCAGAGTGAAATTAGATATATAGAACTCCGTTTCTCAGTTTTTATCTATTTTGTCGAATGAAATGCCGATTTCTCTAATCATATTCGAAAAATGTCATAATTACCTCAGTGGCTATTGAACTTCATATTGGACTTAAACATTACTGTTAGTACATAATTAAAAAAATATCTATTATACAAATGGTTCAATGATAAATATTGTCTTTTTGTTTTTAGTCTCAGGATTTATTTTTCATATAGCATTTGTAGCGATAATACACTCAACACTCTGCTTTCCTCCTAAATTCGTAGTCAATACATATTGGATAGTGAAACTCAACGTCGCACTTTATCTTACCAGAGCAACAAATTAAAAATAATTCATTTACTTGGCCAGGGTTCAGAGGACATTTTGTGTTTCAAGTTAAATTGATAACAATGTCATTAAATTATATTCTGATAACAGTCGTTAAGGTATATCATTTATTCAGATAAATTGTATCTTGTATTTCTGAGTTAAAAACCACGTTGTGAAAGTTTTATTAACGCAGGACTATTTTTTAACACAATCGTATTTTTAAATATTTATTACCGTATCAGATTAATGGTTCCATCCAAAATCACAATAATGCTATTATATATATAAAAAATAAAAGAATGTATTTTTTTTAATATTTCAGAGACATGTGATAATAAAGATGAAATACAAAGTGTTACACCTCACAAAGAAAAATGTAAAGAAAAACTATTTGAGGAAAAAATTAAAGAAATAAAAGACGACAATGAATCAAACAACAATAATATTGATATTTTTAACAATTGCAAATCAGTTCTAGGAAAATGCATAGCTGATGGAGACACAAACTGCTTGTGTGCACAAATCAATGATGTCAACCATTTCTACGATTCCATGCTACCAAATGATAATTTTGAATCAAGTAAATTGAATAAAATGAAAAATTATGATGATATACTAAGCCAATCCGTTATAGAAAGTGATAGTTTTGAACAAAACAAATCAAATAAAGTGAAAATTTGTGATGTTATGCTAAGCCAACCAGTAATGGCTAACAATAGTATGTGTGAAGGCTGTGAATGTTCCAAAACTGGAAAAGATAATATTACAATGCAACTGACAAAAGATGGTGCCATAAAAATTAAAGATACATTCGATTTTGATTTAGATTTTATTGGGAAAAAAGAAAATGGTGATTTGAGTGCTTACGGTTGTAAAGCCGCTTTGGGTAGATGTATAGTGAGCGGTAGTGGTGATATAAGCGAGGAATGCTTATGCGCTAAAATGGCGATGGACGATCAAATTGCGCAAGAAATCGACGAAATAACACCCCAACCGAATATGTCTTCGTAGTTAAGTATATATTATCTGTGATTTTTTATGGAAAGTATTTTTTTATACATTATAATAAATTTATTTACAATATATTCAAGGTAAACTGTTTCATTTTCTTTTCATTTAATGTTTTAATAAATCTTACATTATTTAAAAGTGGAAAGTAGAAATAAAAAGAGTTTTATTATTAACGTTATATTTATTTACAACATACTTCTTTACAGTTTCAACCATATTATACAAAATACATCTTAGTTAACAAGAACTACAATAAAAATTATTTTACAATCAGACATTCACTTCTGTATAATATCACTAAGTAATATTGAATGCCACACCTTCAACTATCACAATAGGGCATTGATTATGTCATTCTTATTATAGTTTATTATTCTATGTTACAATTATACAGTTTTAAAATTTCAAAATATGTTGCCATAGACAATATACATATAATAAGTCTGTTTTTAACCTAATATATTGAAATATCTCATGTTATCTTTAATATATCATATTTTTACTTATTTTATGTACATTTTCTATGATACCCAAGCATGTCAAATTTATGAAACGGGATTAAAATTATAAAATATACATTTATCTATGGTAACAATTTAAAAAAAAGAATCTTCGTTCATGAAGATTGTATGTAGATTTAAAAAGATTAATACATTTTTGGCCGCGTATGTATCGTATATGTCGTAGAAGCAATAAATAAAATCCTCATGATGATTTACTTTTTCTAATTTGACTAGTCTAATATAAAACAAGTTATCAATAGTTATTTATATCTTTAGCATTAACAAACTTAGAACCATTTGGAATCTTAGCAAGAAATATATGTGGAAACTATGGACTCTTAAATCACAGGAGATGGGTGTTTCGTTAAAAATTTTAAAAGAGTTAATTCAACATTTACAAAAATATGTATCAAATTGAACTAAATAACAAATCTGATGTTTCATCTGTAAGTTTAGTCTGTAATTTTACTACGAAATCATAAAATCCATTAAACTTGAAACATTAAAATAATTTTGTATGAAATTCGAATCACCCAAGTTCAGTTACTATTATACCAATAAACTACGCTTCGTTAGTGTCTAAACTACTTACGTCTAATCTCCTATCGCTTTTTTTGGGTAAATCGCTTATAAAGTTAAGTTCTTGATTATCACCGCCATATTCTGATTTCATTTCATTTCTTACTCCTTCTATTGGCACTACACTTAGAAAAGAATTGTCGTTATTTTCGGACTTACTTTTTCCATATAAATTTTCATTATCTAATTCGTTTTTCGGAATTTCAGCCGGTTTCCTAGTTGTGTCTAAGTCGTCCGTGTCTAATAAAAATGTTGAAATGGGCACGACTCTGTTGTTAGACTCTGTATTTTGTGGTTCTTCGCTAACTGGTGAAGATGTCGTAGGATTATTTATTTCGGTAGTAGCTATTGAATTTACTTGGGGATTGCTGTTCGTGAACAACTGATTGAACATGTCTGTGTTAGCTGGTGTAGTTACTTCTTGTGATTGGATTACAGCGGGTTCGTCCAGTTTTTCGGTTTCAGCATTGTTAACTATCCTATCGTGGTTGTGTTCTTCGTTATCGTTTTGTGTTTCGTTTAAGTTAGTAGGCTCATTAATATCGTGGCCTTCTTGTAATTTCTTCACGAGGCTTTTATTATTTTCCACTTCTGGTAAGAAAGGATTCATTTCTGTTTCGTGATCCTCGAAATTTTGAACGCTCGCAGGCTTAGAAGTGATAAAAGACTCATTGTCGTTAGGACTAGATATTTCGTATATCGTTACGTTTAGATTATTTATTTGTGTCGAATTTTGAGAGTTTGTGTTGATTTCAGATGGATTTTTTTGATTATTTTCTCCTACACTAGACACAGTTGTTGAAGTAATAACGTTATCATTTACTTTTAGCTCTTCTTCTATTCTGGGTTCGTTAGTAATTGGAACTACATTTTCTGGTTCAATATCTTCCCAGACAGGAGCTGGATGTGCTGAGCTTTCAGTGTTAACATTCATTTCATCTACATTTTTCTCTGCAATCTTGTATATATATTGACCTACAGTTGTTGTTTCGAACTTATTTATATTAGAATTAGTTACTGGAACATCATGCACGCTGTTGCTAGCATTTTCGTCAGAATTATCCATTTGACTGTTTACTCGTTTCACTCTAGCTTCATCATTATCATAGTCATGAGACATACTATACATTTCGTCACTTTGGTCCATCTTTTTCGTATTAGATTCCATATTATTTAAATAGTCGGGCTCAAAATCATCTTTATTAACTCCACTACCCATTATTTCATCTATTTTAGAAGATGGTGTTTCTGTAGTCTCAACTTGATCTTTTTTCATAGCGTCATCTAAATTTATTTCTGTCACTGATTCAGAAAGCCAGTCAGAGTCTGTTGTAGTTTCAGTCATATCTTTTAAAATATTCGATTCTGTTACATCATTACTATTGTTTTCTTCGCTTGTTATGGCTTTAGAGGACCGATTATAAAGCATATTGATAGTGTCAAAGGTCACATCTGAATTTTCACTTGGCATGTCATCTTGGACATCGAGGATTGATTTGGATGTTGTGGGGTCTAGCGCTATAACAAGTTTCTGTTCATCATCATTATTTTGTACTTGTTCACTTAATGAGTGCATGTTTGTCTGTCCCTTCTGTAGTTGTCAGAAGTTCCGTTTTCTCGTTGATTGATACAGGACTTTGCACATTTGAGTTCACAATAACTTGATTCTCATTATTGGCCTGCGTGCTAGTCATATATTCATTGTTGCTTATGACTAATTGATTTACTTTAGATTCATCTTCATTTTGTTCATTTTTGGCCATTGAAATATTAGCTGTAGTAGCTTCGGCAGCGTCTTTGTTTTCTTCAGGCTGCATGCTGTTTTGTCCAGATGGTACAAATACAGGTATTTGTGGTAGTTCTTCCATCATGGTGGTACTTTCAGGTTGCGGCATTTCATTATTTTTCTGAATCATATCGAATGTTATATCTCCATTGTCATTTGTTCTATCTGTAGTATCTACAGCAAGAAAATTATCAAACGATTTTGAGGATCTCTGCTCTGATTTGTCAATTAACTCGCTTTGTGATTGTGCATTTTCATTACTAATTGAGCTTGTATCCATATTTGACGGAATAACGTTTAAATTGCTGTCATTATCTACTTGGAGCCAATCGTCATCTGTAGTATTTTCTTTCCCTTGATCATTTCCTTGCAATATTGATACCATTTCACGTTTCGATTCATCTGATGGTTCTGCATTTGGCTCTGAAATTGGCATGTTCATTGTTGTTGTAGCTAACGGACCTTCTATATCACTTTTTTGTATGTCGCTCTCAGTTTGTGAAGCTTGGGAAGATTCTGAAGTAGTTTGAATGCCCATTAAACTGTTCAAGTCAAATGTCGGATGATCGAATATAGGTTTGGGAGTTGTAGTCATTTGAACCATTTCGTCTTGCTTTCCTTCTTCTCCTTGAGACATTAATTCAGAATTGGACATAGTTGTCTGTTGCATGTCTGGATTAATGGTGGTTAGCTGTGGGGCTACAAAAACTTCACCAGATTCTTCTTTAGTTTCAGGCTTCTCTATTTCAGAGTTTGGCATTACTTCCATTTCTGGTTTTGGTTCAGCTGTCGGTTCCGGTTCCGAACTTGCTACAGCTGTTGGTTCAGGTTCGGGTTTAGGTTTTGCTATTAGCTCTGGCTCAGAATTTGACTCTGCTGTTGGTTGGGGTTCTGGGTTTGGCTCAGGTACTGCTGTTGCCTCTTCTGAAGCTTCAGGCGAAGATGTTGGTTCGGGTTCAGGTCTTGGTTCAGCTGGTGTTAATTCAGGTTCCGATTGTGTTTCACCTGGCGTAGGTTCAGGTTGTGGTTCTGCAGCGGGTGTAGGTTCTGGTTGTGGTTCAGCAGCAGGTTCAGGTTCGGGTTGAGGTTCAGATTTTGGTTCATTTTCAGAACCAGGTTCTGGTTCAGGCTGAGGTTCTATTGTTGGTTCTGGTTGTACTTCTGTAGATTCAGATTCCGGTTTTGGTTCTACTGTTGGTTGGAGATTTGCTTCCTCTTCCGAAGATTGTGGCATTTCAGTAGGTTCACTAGACACAGGTTCCGGTTGTGGTTCAGGTGCGGGTTCTGGCTGGGGTTCAGGTTGAGGTTCAGGTTGGGGTTCAGGTTGTGGTTCAGGTTGGGGTTCAGGTTGGGGTTCAGGTTCTGGTTCAGGTTGGGGTTCAGGTTGGGGTTCAGGTTGGGGTTCAGGTTGGGGTTCAGGTTGGGGTTCAGGTTGGGGTTCAGGTTCAGGTTCAGGCTCAGGTTTCGAGTCATCTGCATGCGAATGACCAAAGATATGGGAGAAATTCATATCAGGGTCATTTTCAGTCGTCGTTTCCGGAGTGTTATGAGCTTTTTCTTTCCAATCAAATTCGTTTTCTCTTGAGTTTTCGTTATCAGCTTGATTTGTTTCAGGAATGTTGCCATTAGCTAACAATAATACACACTTCTTAGGATTATTTGGGTCCAAAACTTGTCCGTGAGGACAAATGCAAGCGAAATCGAGAGTGGAATCGTCAAATTCGCATTTATATTCACAATCGTTGTTATTTACTTTGCATAAGTCAAGGACAGCTCTTGTTTTAGTATTTTCTTCGGCTACATGATATACGCTGATCATTCTGTTGTTAATATCAAAATAGCTATCGAGGTTTGTTTGAAGTGATTTTGATGTGAGAAGTTCTTCGTTATTTTCGGTTTCGTGTTTTGGTATCCAATGAATTCTGTAGGTGACAATGATAGATCCGTTTCTGAAACATAAAATTATTGTGTTAGTAAATGTTATAACTCTAAACAATAACGCGAGGATGATATTTTTGTTTAATTAGATATTTTAGACAATTATGTAAATCACTTATTTTGCTTTTTTATCTCAATAATAGATTTGGAGTAATTCTTTCAAAGGATTTTAGGTTATGCTAACAGTTATCCGTTTGAAAAGTACAAAAGAATAAAGCTACTAAAAATTTTGTTAGGAAAATATTTACCTTATCTGAACAACTTCAACCATTATCTCATTGTCACCATTTTCCATACTGTTTCTATTAAATAGCGCATGTTTCAATGCATCTGTGAAAGTAGATGTAAATTCTCTATATTCTTCGCTCTCTGGGTCTTCGAAAGCTGCTACGAATATTTCATTGTCAATCCTGAGTTCGCCTTCCACTGTTCTTGGTACTGGAATGTAGAATAAGAAAAAAAATAAAAACATGTTTTTTTTTATTTTTCGTATACAAAAAATACCATATACAGAATAGACGTTTCTGCCGTATGATCCCGGCCTAGAATAGGATCATCCTGGTACTGGTGGTGTCGTAAGAGGCGACTAAAATACGTGTGGTAGAGTCACGTCGCCAGCAATGGCAACACGCATGGGCAGACTCGACCGGATCTTTACCACCCCCGGCATTTAGAACCGGCGTGAAGTAGTGGCTTTATGCCACTGCGTTTCGCATCAGGTAATGCCGGGCCCCGGCGCCAAACCCATCTTAAAGGCCGGCAACGCACCTGTAGCTTCTCTGTTGCTGCACGGGGCCGTGGGCGGCGGTGATCACTTACCATCAGGTGACCCGCACGCTCGTTTGCCGTGTCTTTTCCATAACAAAAGCTAGTCATATGTCGTTACTCGCTTCACCTTATACCCAAAAAGAAGTGTCTCTCAAAATGTGGTGTTGGGATCAACCACTACGCAATGTCGCTGACGGAAAATGTAAAACGGAATGTCCCGATACTTCTTTCTCTATGTTTACTTTTCTATGCGGGACAAAATGAAGCTGTAAAAATATATATATTCAGTGTACTCACCATACATAGACATATCAGATTCGTCAGACACGAGCGAAGGGTTCCGTGCTTCATCGTTTTGTGTTTCCGGCATGTACTGCGGGGGCGTGGTCTGGTCGTGGTCGTCATGGTGATGGTCGTGGTCGTGGTCGTGGTGATGACCACTTGCGATGCCGCCAAACGCGCGCGCGGAGCTCACCGACGCGTTGTACTGTTCGAGAGGTGTAGGCGAGTTACTAAAGAGGATGCCAGCTGGAAGAATAGAAATAGTTTATTAGATATTTTTGGTACTTGCCTACTAATTTACATAGGTTACGTTAAAAACAAAAATAACTAAACTAACCTGCACTTAAAAACAGCTCAATCTGTAGCTGCGGTTGCATTAGCAACAACATAAGTATCGATGTTTTTTTATAGTATTTTAAGTAAATGGTAATTACTAAATTTAGTAAGTCAAGCAGAGCGTTGCGAAACAATAGAGGCGTTTATCTTTTGGAATCCGTTTTTAGACAATTATCTAACTAAGAGGAACACGTTAGTTGATAATAATATTAATTTAAAAAAATATTACATTGTTGAGATCATAAGAAAGCAAATTACCTATCTATTATATACGTACAAATTAAAAATTTCTCAAAATAAATCTTTTTTCACACAAAATATCTATATATTTTATATGATATTTATAAATAGCTTTAAGTCAGCTATATACGAGTAATTCGACTGTGTCGCTGTCCTGCTGTCCCCATAAAAATAGGTTTTAAATTGCATATTTTATATTAAGCTCTACTTTCTCTATTTAAACATGATCTGATGTAAGCAAATCTAACTATGTCACATTGCAGACAAAATGCCTTAGGCGTTATAGAGCGTATCTAGGCTGTATTAACGCTTGAATAAATATATTGCGAGAAACTTTCTTGATAGACTAGTTTTAATTGAATAAAATAAAGTAAATAAATCACACACAGCAGGGTAGGCAGAGGAAACCTAGTGTTAAGACACTCCGTCCTTCACTTTCCGCCGAATTCTGCAGGCATTGCGTCTTGAGTGACGGAACTCAACGCCACGCTTTGTCTCGACACCAGAGCGAAGAAATGGAAATATAAATTGAAATAAATATTTCATCTTCTCGAGTGGGGATCGAACCCAAAACTAGTCGATTTTACAGTCACACTTTGTTTGTTTGATATTTATTTATCTAGAATATTTTATGGTTTTGATAAAATTACGTAACGTTAACTGTTATTTCCTAAGAGCTAGACAAAGCCAGATCTACGTTATGTTATACAACCAACAGTTTTCCTGAGCATACACCTAACACGGATAAGCACCATCAGGGAACATTAAATTTGAATGGTGACTATTTTGTCAATTTTAATAGTTGCTTAATGTCTGGCAATGGAAAACAATATTTCCAATATTGTTCCCAAGAAAAATATAAAAAAATTGAGTTTACAACGAGAGTGTAGCACTATTTTATGCACCTTATTTACCTAATAACTTACAAAGTAATCACCATCCAAATTTCATATTCCCTGAACTCACCGGTATACATCCAACATACAACAACATACATCCAGCGATGTATGCGTAAAGAAACCTTGATATTTTACAAACCGAAGGACTGGCGGCATTCGGCTTGCATTATAGAGTGGGCTCTATAATTTTATTAAACTGAATTTTATGGTTTATTTTTTATTATTACAACGGTGCTTTTAAAGTTATACATCTAATTAAACTTAAAATAGTAATAAAAATATCAGAAATTGATAAAGCACTATAATAAAACTATGAACATTATTTTTACTTTTTTTTGGATAAGTTGCGATTTAATAATTTAAAAAATAAACTAGACCGTTTTCTAAAATAGGATAATGTTAAAGTGTAATTCAAGAAGCCTAAAAAAATTGTCTTTTTTTAGAACCAAGCTTTCTAAACAAAAAAACAGAAAAATTTGAACTTAAGATAAATATTTATGATTCAACATATTTATTTATTGCTACATATGAATAATATAATGAAAAAAAAATATAAATAGTCTAAAACCTCATATTAAAAAGATTTCTCCCCGGCGGGGAATCGAACCCCGGTCTCCCGCGTGACAGGCGGGGATACTTACCACTATACTACCGAGGATATGATCACATTCGCTACAATTGCCAATTATTCTTGTTACGATATATATATATATATATACTAAAAAAAAATAAGCAAAACTTGCCTAAATATGCTGTAATCTATTTTATGTAAAATTAATATTTGTTCGCTTTGACTTTGACTATAGATTAAAAAAATAAATTAAATAAGATGGACTTGTTTACAAAATCTGTAGAGAAGGATTCTGGTACTTTGCTTTGGGTCATTTTCTTTAGTGTTCCGTAGAAAAAAAAGAGTTTTTTTTTGCTTCACGTTGTATCCCGCACACAGCAGGGAAGGCAGAGAGAAACTATTGCTAAGGCAGAGGAACCTTTACCCATTTTCTGCCGAGTTTTGGAGGCATTGTGTATTGAATTGCAGAAGTCGACACCGCGCTTTAGCTTGAGTGGAAATCGAACTCAAAACCTGTCGCGTTCCCAATCACACGCTTGTGCTGGAACGGAGTATCTCAACGCTAGGTTCCATCTGCCTACTCTGCTGTGTTCGGGATACGGAGTGAAGCTGAAAATAAATATTTATGGCGTAAAAGTTAGTTTTTAATTACTACTTACTTGCTGCTAAGACAATAAGTGCGACGATGGCCGCTACGATTAGTCCTAATAATGTCCAACACAAGGGCCGTTTGCAACCTCCCTTTTCACCGCGTTTGTCAGCTGTCACGTAGAGCTTCTCTCCTCTGTAAAAATAAACAATTGAAATAAATTACTAAATCTATAATCCCAGAATAAAAAATACAATTAATTGTTAATTGGAATTAATTTAATCCACGTAAGCATGGATTCGTATATAAGTTATATTTTTTTTAAGAAATCCATATTATACTATATTTAGTATGCTTTAAAAAGATTAAGCTCCATAACGAACATTAAAAGCTTAAAATGATAAGAATAAAAAAAATATATAATTTAAGAAAAAAAGAATATTTTTTTTTTCAAACATTTTTAATGCGAATCCACACTTAGGAAAGTAACGAAGAAATCTATTTCATATTACATTAAAATCCATAATCATAATAATATAAGAGTATGAAAATGACAAATCAAGTGTACATTACTGTCATCAATATACATTAATAAATCAATATACTTTACAGAATATAAACATACTGTTCCACTAATATTTCTTGTGGTCGATTTTTAATTAGAAGTCCACACGTTTCACCCGGTGCTCCATCCATTTTTGACACAACAATACCAATATAGAATTTTATATTTATAATACTTGCAATTTACAATTCTTTCTAACAACTACTAAAAAACGAGAAAATATAAAATAGTTAACAAAAACAAACTACAATTTCCCTTAAATTAACAAAATTTACTGTCGCATTTTAGTACTTACTCTAGTTTTGATATTTTACGTCATCTATAAAAATGCTTTGCGGGAATTTCTTATATTTATATGAAACGAAATCATAGTACAATGTGATAAGGTATAGATTTCATATAGACTATCATTTTTGATGATAAAACTATAAAGAGACGCGCTGAGTATAGCAAAACACCTATACAAATAAATACATGCCAGGGATACTTGGAGGTTGCATTATAGTCTTATAACAATAAAAATATAAGGATGTCGTTACAATATATACGTTTCTTTTCTATTTTCTTTTTTTCTTTGTAAGTCAGGCAGAATGTTGTGTAACAATTGCATTTATCTTTTACAATCCTATCCAATTCATAAAACATGAAAATATCTAATTAATAGGAATATGTTAGTCGACAATATTATTAATTTGATATTGTTTGGAATATAAAAAAAATATAAAAAACTACTTCAATTTTCACTTTTATACAGCGTATATGTACCTATTCAGTTAATTTTAACATAACGAAAGAAATTTGTATAAATATTATAAAGATGATACTTTAAAGGATTTAATAAAAGCTATTTTTTTTAATTATTCATTAGCTCTTGAAACCAGTGGGTTGGAATCCCACTCGAGGGAATGAAATATTTAATATTTATATTGACTCGCTCTGATAACGAGCCACAGCCCGGCGTTGAGTTTCGGGAGTTCCGCAACTCAACATGCAATGGCATGAATGGGGAAAGGAATGTCTTGACAGTACGTTCCATCATTCCTTTCTTCTACAGTGCGAAGTATAAAATCTAGCAAAGCTCGAAGTCTCATCTTTTTCTCAAGTTAACTTATGACTTTCAATGAGAATATACTGGCATACACTGTAGTTATTATGTAGCTGTAACCAGGTATGGAGCGAGGTCGTTGCCCTTCGCTTTGTCCTGCGGCTCTTTCATACGGTATGTTGTAAAGGCACAGGAACTTAGGTTTCGATGAGGGACTATATAATTTTAGACCTTGTGACGAGGCCTTTGTATTTAGAGCTTAAGTCTTTATTAATAAAGCTTCCCTTCTGATGTAAAAAATGGAACACAGATAGATATACGGAGGCCGGTCGTAGCGCAGGAGCGCAAACAGCGAGTTAGATTCCCACTCGAGGAAATTCAATATTTAATTTTTTTTTTCTTTGCCCCGTGTCGAGGCAAAGGCATAGTCGAGTTCTCTCTCAATACGCAATGCCTCCAGAAATCAGCGGAAAGTTGGGAACGGAGTATCTTAACACTACCCTGGCTACATCACGAAGGATAGACAGAATACGTACAGAATGTGTGAAGTTAATATACGATATACTTTGTTAGTAGCGTAATTTTGATTTCGATGTATCTAATAATTAATAATAAAATTTAATTTCTTAATAATTTCAATTTGTTATATAACAAAATTAAAATCAACTTAATTTAAATCAGCTTCACGCTAGATCCCACACACAGCAGAGTAGGCAGAGGGAACCTAGTGGAAAGACACTTCGTTCCCCACTGTCCGTCCTGCGCTTATACGGCAACTTACAAAGACGCTGAATATGGTATGTTTTAATTACTTTTACGTGACTTTCTTTTTAGATCTCCTTTGGTGGCTGCCTTGGTTACTAATTAAAACTAAATCTTATTAGTACGACAAAGGAAGGAAGCAACTTGTACTGAGTACAGTCTATTGAGGAAACATTTTAAAAGATATTACCATAGTATTTATTATTCTATTTTAAAGAAGTCTTAGTCTTAACACTAGGTTCCTTCTGGCTACCACGTTAAATGCGGGATCTAGTGTGTAAATTTGATAAAATAAAGAAAGCTCTATGTTTAATGAGGATTAGCAAAAAAGGATTAACGAAATAACTCAGTTCTTCAGATTCCACGTGCGTTTTTTGCATTTAAATTGCATCAGGCTAAAGTGATGCGATAGCGAGATGAAAATATATTTATGAATTCGAATCCTCAACCATCGTGAGTATTTTAACATATTTTAATCGAATCACACTGTCCTTGTTTAATAGGATATTTTTAGATTTAAATATTTATAATGTGGTTTTTCCGGTTTACGTTGTTTCCCATATGCAGTAGGGTAGCATAGGGTTAAGACATCCCGCTTCCCAATTTCTGTCGAATTCTGGAGGCAATGCGTGCAAAGTGGCGGAACTCAATACCGCGCTTTCCCTCAACACCAAAGCGAAAATGAAAATATTAAATATTTTATTTCTTTGAATAGGGAGTCGATCCCACAACCAGTCACGTTTACAGTCACAATTTTAATGCAATAATTCAAACAAAAACTATTAATAAAAAATTGAAAATTGTTATAATTACCTTATTATATTAAGCTATAATTAATTTCAATTATGTGTTTAGGAAGCTGCAAGTTTCTAATGACATTTGTATCCGTACAAAATATAAGCGCGTCTTCTTAATAGTTTTTAACACGCAAATCAGTCTTTAACACGCAAAAATATTTTTGTTCAATCAGTAATTAGTAGTGAGCAATGAGTATCATTTAAGTCTAAACAAAAATAGGTATCGATACAATAATTTAAGTATCTGAATAATTTAAATATCTATGAAAACTGAGTTTTCAGTTTTCACACTAGGCTCTGCGTTGTGTCAAGTTAATAATTTTTCTAGGCAAGTGGTCAAATGACAGAAGACGAAGCCTATTTTTAAGACACTCCGCTCCTCACTTCGTGCCAAATTTCGAGACATTGCGTGTTGAATGACGGAATTCAGCCTGCGATTTATTTTGATAAAAAATAATAGCAATTTTTCAATGACATAAATATTGGATGTAATTACTTTTATATCTAGAATTCGAACATCAATATCAAACAGAATCAGATATACTGAGACTACGTCACGACATCGTACAAGTAGTTAAAATATTTTTAATTAAACTTAGATGGTATCTATTAATCCGTTTATTTTATTATTAATCATTCCGTTTAATTCAAACATAATAACATATCATTGTTAAATGTAAATTTAAATTACAATGATAGATATATCTAACGGTACAACGGGACATCCGTTTTTTAATTTGAAATTTTATTATGTCTTAAGTATTGAGAGGCCAGTCGTAGCGCAGTGGCACAAAGTGTGACTGTAAAACCGACTGGTTGTGGGTTAGATCCCCACTCGAGGAGATCAAATATTTACTTAAATTTATATTTCCATTTCTTCGCTCTGGTGTCGAGGTAAAGCGCGGCGTGGAGTTCTGCCACTTAATACGCAATGCCTCCAAAATTCGGCAGAAAGTGGGGAACGGAGTGTTATAACACTAGGTTCCATCTGCCTACCCTGCTGTGTGCGGTATATAGCGTGAAGCAAATTTAATTTAATTCTTAAGTATTGTATAAGCAACGTAACATTTGACTTTTTCATGTTTATTTTCATTTTTTTTTGTGTACCATTTACGACGTGTGCTTTGGCTTTTCGTTTTTTTAGGGGAATGTTCCTGTTTTTTTAGGGTGGATTTTGTTTTTTTTCGTTTTGTCACTGTAGTTTATGCTTCTTTTCTATCCGGCTTTTCCGATGTGGTTAGCAATATAATAAAAATGTATAAGTTTTTAGGTATAATTGACAAATATTGTGCTTTCATTTTTCTCTACCACATTCGGTTATTTTTTGACAAAGGTGTACCAACCAACTAAATTTACACGCCTTCATTGACCAAGTACCTGAGATTCTTGAATGAGATCCTAGACTTGTGCAATGGCGGGCCGATGCCATCTCATATGGAAGTATTACCCATCAGTTACGGTGTTTTGTAAACGTTAAATGTGTCTTTCTGTATGTCAAGGGAATGGCGATTCTAATAAGGATGTCTGCTTGTCAACCATCCATCTAGAATATGTTGTAATATTTAAGTCCTCTAACCATAATATTAGGTATTCGTTTTGGTTATTTCATGGTATTTTTATTGTTATGCAGTTCTTTACTATTTAGTGTGATTAAAATCTAAGTGACCATGCGACGTCGGTTTTCATTTAAAATCCTTTTTTTTTAGTTTTTACCATTTACTACATTTTGTTGATATAATAATAAAATTCCTAATATAATCAAATCAAAAATCGACTAGACGTGACGATAGTTGGTAAACCTATGATTACCGTGTATAAATCCTACTCGAACTAGCAAAACCAAACAAAATTAAATTTAGAACTGTAGTGATATACTAATATCTAATATTTATGCTATCACGCGGGAGATAAATTAAAATAAAAAAAACGTTCTATAATAGGTAAACCTATATGAGTAACAAAAGTAAAAAATATACATGAATATAAATTGAACGAGGTTAGAATGTTTAAAATAGTCTTTAAGTCGTCAGCCCGCATTGTGGTCTAGTCGTATTGTTTTGAATTTCTTTCAGTGTTGCTTTTGTGTTTTATTTCTGACCGACAATATGAATATGTAACGGCTTTCTCGATACTAGATAATAGCTTGGGTCATCCTCACACGGTGATATGGTTCATTGGTTGTGATTTATCAATAGATATAGATAGATATATAGAAATGATATTAAACTGAGTAAATGTTATATAGGTACATGTACTGAAATTACATTCTTTCCCATTTCATTCCATTTTTTCGTAGTGCACTTCGTTCGATAATTCTGTCAGTCACTTAGTTAGTAACTTAAGAGCTTAATAATACATATATAAAATATAAAAGTATCTTAATTATATAAAGCAATATTATCCAAGTTTTAAAGCCAAATTATTTACCATGAGGCCAGTCGTGGCGCAGTGGCATGAAGTGTGACAGTCAACTGGTTGAGGGTTCGATCTCCACTCAAGGAGACGAAATATTTATTATTTTTTAAATTTATATTTCCATTTCTTTGCTTTGGTGTCGAGGATAAGCGCGGCGTTGAGTTCTGCCACTCAACACGCAATGCTTTCAGATTTCGGCAGAAAGTGGGGAACGGAGTGTCTTAACCCCAAGTTTCCACTGCCTACCCTGCTGCTGTGTGCGGGATACAGCGTGAAGCTGATACAAATTACTTAATAATAATTTACTAATACTCGATTTTTTATTATATGTAGAGCATTTTTTAGTTTTCAAAATGTTTTAAAAAATTAAATGATTGCAATAAGCAATAGATGATCGCCGCCTTATACCCGAGATGTTTTACAACTATTTTGGTACATATTTTCTGCTTAAAAACTTTCTGCCGGATTTTAAAAACAATCGTATAGTTTCTTAAGCTTGGTATTGGTTTTAGCTCGTGACATGAAATTTTAAAACGGTAATTATGAACAGTGTATGAACAATAACGTCTTTTTATAATGTCTAATGTCTAACTTTTTAGACATTAGACACTATAACTGACAATTTTTATATATTTTTATCGGTTCTCTAATCGAAAAGCAAAATATAAAAATTGCTAAGTTTATCGTAGAATTATTTAATGATATTAAAAAATATTCCACAAAATTATGTTATGGAACATGTTAACTCAGTCAACGTTTTTTTTATGGAAAATTTATTGTATCAATATTAATTAGTCTTAAAAAGAATATTTAAAAAGTTAAATCTGTTATGATTTATAATTTTTATCGTTATTTTATCAGTTACATACGACAATTTAAGTGACACATTTTCCCTTGTGGCTTATAACTATGTAAACTATGTATATACTACACAATATATAATATCAAAAAATCTAAATCAAATCAAATCAAATCAGCTTCACGCTGTATCCCGTATATAGCAGGATAGGCAGAGGGAATCTAGTATTAAGACACTCCGTTCCCCACTTTTCGCCAAGTTCTGGTAATATATAATATGGTGGCGATAACTATAATGTCATAATCTTGGAGCTACAAAGCTCCAAGATTATGACGTCATCGTGGCACAGTTGGCCTGAGCCTAATTGCGTTATGAGTTCTATTTATGATCCACTCAGATAGCAAGCATATAATTAAGATATTTACGGTTCTAAAATCTGTTAAGACATACTGCGGTGTTGTTTTCCGCTATTTGATTTACAGAATTATGTTTTGGCGGATAGTGAAGAACGAAATGATTTATATTTTTTATGTGTTCACGGTGTATTCCGCACATAGTAGGGTAGGCGGAGGGAACCTGGGCACATAGTACCCCACTTTCCGCCAAATTCACCTCACGCACCCCGTTTTTCTTCGTTAACCAGATTAAGGAAATGAAAATATTAAATATTTCATTCTCCCGAGTGGAACCCACAACTATCGCGTTTAGTATCACGCTTATACCCCTGCACCACGACGGCCTTACCTACCTACCACTAAGTAAGACTTAAGTATTATGTACCAGCAAGATAAAATAATAAAAAAACAAGATAGAATAATTTTAGTACAACGACATTCCACTCTAATCACTACTAATTGCATATGTAAGTAGTGACGAGTAATTAGGCTTGATAACATTCTATATAGGAGTATGTCATTTACTTATTTACTTTAACTTCTTATATTTGATGCTATAAAAGTTGTAGCAACATATCAAAAATTTTAAAAAGCTCTCAAAAGCTTAGTGATTTTTGAAATTTTAAGTGTGAAACACAGTTTCAGTTTTTTATGAGAGGGTCTAATCTAGGGCAAGGATATTATTATTATAAAACTATAGTTGTCATATTTTAATTCGTATACATAGTTATATAAATCAACATAATAAGGCCAGTTTTGGCTCAGGGGCACAAAGTGTGACTGTAAAATCGACTGGTTGTAGGTTCGATCACTCTAGGAAAAGAAATATTCATTTTAATTTTTGTATTCTTCGGCTCTGGTGTCGAAGCAGAGCGTGGCGTTGAATTCCGCCATTAGAATTCGGCGGAAACTGGGGCACGGTAGTGTCTTAATGGGGACTGTTTTAGCACTAGGTTCACAGGTTCCTTCTGCCTACCATGTTATTAGCCCTGATACGCGATAACCTAGAATAAACTAGAAAATATTTTGTTTATAAATATTTAAAAAATTATATTAAAAGTCAAGTATCTATAGGAGATTGATTGATAGTCAGCGCTCATTTTACAAAAGTAGTCGACTACTAAGTACAGCCTTAAGTCAAATCTAATTTATTTATAGATTTTATTTTCGCTCGAACAACTTGATTCTATGTGAAGTCGCTTTTAATATTCACCACAGAATGTTGAACACGCGTGTGTTACGGTTGTGTTTTGATTTGGCTATAAATATTATATCAGCCGTACATAGTGCCGTTGGACAACATTTAACTGCAACAGAAACAACATAGGAAAAAGCATATTACACAAAACTGAGGCTACCGTACCAATTTCACGTAACGAGAAATACAACTTATAAAAGCTTACAAATTTAAGATTGCATACATTTTGTATGAAATAAACTACAAATATAACTTTGTGATATTTTTAAAATACCTAAAAATAAGAATATATAGATTTTGATTTTTTTTGTTTTTATTATAAGTTCGCACGTTGCGCCAAAGTTTTATAACAGTAGGTGCACGGGAAGTACCCTATAGGTTTTGAATACAGCATAAATGTCCGGATCTTTTGATTGCATAGATTTAAAAGTTTGATTTTTCTGTGCTTCAAGGGATCATTAAATTGAATATTTAATACTAATTTCAGCTAGATACCTACGTGATATCGAGATAAACGGTCTTGATAGACGGAAGTATGGATTCCTAAGAAAGGATACAAGGATTTTTTCTCAATAAATATAACAAAATAAGGCTTGCATATGAATTATAGCTCCAAATAACAAATCTTTAGTAAAGGTATATTATTAGTAACACCTTAACTTCTAGTTGGCATTCTCATCCAACGAGTTTGCTACTTTAAAATTCGCAACGGGTTATAAAGATTTGTGGATTCTTCGATAGTCCGTTGGTGACAGCGTTCGTACAGCCGGCCAAGGTCAGTGCGTTTTAAATATGTTTTGTAGGTCTCTTAATATAGTTATTAGAACAAGGACGTGAGGTGAGGCTGAATTTTCTGCGGTTTCTTAGGTCGCCGTATTAATTTGAATACGTTACATTAATAGTAGCGGTAACCGGTTCGTTTGTATTATTGTTATTCAGTTTTAGATATAATTTATATCTAGTAGTACTAGAATAAATAGTGTATTATTACTATAGTTGTACATAATAAATTTTATAAATGCTCTTATTATAAAAGCTGTTATTAAGTTTGAGGTCAGTCGTGGCGCAGGGGCACTAGTGCGTGACTCCCTGATCCCATTCCCAGGAATGAAATATGTTTTTTGAAATTATATTTTCATTTAGTTGATCTGGTGTCGATACAAACCGCGGCGTTGATTTCCGCCACTTACACTTAATGCCTTCAGAATTCGGCGGAAAATGGGGAACGGAGTGTCTTCACACTAGATTTCCTCTACCCACCCTGCCGTGTGCGAGACACGGCGTGAAGCTGATTTTTCTTTATTTTGTGGATATGGCAGGATTTTTTATATTTACCTATAACGTATTTTCTTATTTCTTTAAATTATAAGATATTTTAAAAGCATTTTTACCTAATAATTAATTGATTTGGTCAAACAAACATGTTTTTTTTATATGAGAACAGCTAGTAAAATAAGGATTGGTCCATTACTCTATCTATTTCGATTAATAAGCACACACACACACATATCGATATAATTCGATTACTAAGTTTATAACACAATATTGTACAGTCCGCTGAGTAGTTGCGTAACGAAAACCACATTCTACCCGAGAAACCAGCTTTGAGAGCTTGAGTGACGCGAAATCAATTTGTATAATACGGTTAACGAGTCGTGGTCGTCATAATGTTGGACTGAACTTTTATGCATTGTTCATTCGGGATAAAAATAATCATTGGTAAGAAATATACTAAATTTAAAATCATCGCAGCTATTTACAGTTAATATCAGGGTGGCCACGACTCGTTACCCGTACTGTACTTTAAAAGGTGTTGTTTAACGTTGCTAAGTAAGCAAATCAACTTATAAAACTGATTAAAAAGATTGATTCGAATATTTGAAATATCGATATTTTATTGGTATTCAGACATTAATTACATTCTATATGGAACAATTATAGTTTTTATTATGATATTTTTTATTGTTCTTAGAAACGCCAATAAAATTGTTGGTAATTGACGTAGTGTTGCAATTGTTGTTTCTGATTAATATGTTGTATAGGTATATTTATGTTTATTAACCTTTATAATGTTTCTATGAAACAAAAACTGATTTTAGTGATACTAAAATCAGCTATTATTTTCTCTTGTCTTTATAGTTGTATAATAAAAAAATGTCTGAAATACTAAAGTAGTAAAATATTATATATAAATGTGCTCTACAATCTATCTTTCGTAATATAAAGAATTTATGTATAATTTGACGTTATATAAACTAGCAATTTGTTACTTCATTTAAATACTCATATGTTAATATTGCAAATAAATGCATAAATAATAATAATATTTCTGCAAAAACAGACTTAGAGGTTGGCGTAGTTTTGGACACATTTGACTAGCGCGCGAAGGTTGTGGTTCCGACGTCGTTCAGGGGAATGATTATACTTATTTTCGTTTCTGTGCTCTGGTAGACAAAGCGTGGTGTTGAGTTCCACTATTCATTACATTCATTACATACAATGTCTCGAAAATAGTTTTTGTATATATCTTCACGCTGTATCTCGCGCAAAGCAAGTTAAGCAGAGCAGAGTTGAGACACTCCGTTCCCATTAAGACACTTTCTTTCCTCACTTACCGCATTATTTTCGAGGCTTTGTGTCTCAGGTGGTAGAACTCAACACCGCGACTTCTAAATAAACACAGGGAAGAATATGAACACCTTTTTTTATTATTCCATTCCCCGTTTGTTAGTACTATTTCGGTAATCGAACTCGAACATCAAACCGTCGCGTTAACAGTCGTACGCTTGTGCTCCTGTGCCAAGATGGTCTCTGGTTTTTTTTTTTAAAAAATTAGATTAAATTAGGTTCACGCTGTATCCCGCACACAGTAGGGTAGGCGGAGGGAATCTAGTGTTAAGACATTCCACCGAATACTGGAATACTGGCATTGCGTGTTATGTGGCAGAAATTAACGCCCCGCTTTGCCTCGACACCGTAGCGAAGAAATGGAAATATAAATTTAAATAAGTATTTCATTTCCTCGAGTGGATCGAACCCACAACCAGTCGCGTTTACAGTCACACTTTGTGCCGCTGCGGCATGACCGGCCCCATTTTGGGCCGGTCGGTTTTTTATAGAGAGTTAATAATTACGCCAGGGCCTCTGCACAAATGTTCTTATAAATTTTAGCCATATACTGATATATGAGGTTGTTTGAAAAACTACTTATAAAAAGATATACCAGACACAGTTCACTGAGTGTTTCTATTATTACATGCTGACCGTTGAGAACGGTATCATTAATAGATAAGCATCATATCGATTCGAACGTTCGTTCATACAAGTTATGGGTTAAGTGATCGTGAAATAGCAGTTCTATTTAGAACGTTACGAGAACTAGGCATTGTTATTTAGACTTACAAATTGGTGTAGTTGTCGAGTCACGAGATTGATTTGCAATTAATTATTATTATTTTTAGTGATAGAAAGTTTTTATATGTAAATAAATTATCTAAAATCAGCGTAAGAGAAATTATATTACGAATTGTATTATAGAAACTGAAATAAATATAAACTAAGTTTAAAAAGTGAAATGAAATAAATAGCATAAATGTATAAATAGAATAAATATCTCGCATTTTTGTAAAATATTATCAATAAAACAGAAATATAAATAAATCAGCTTCACGCTGTATTGCGCACACAGCAGGGCTCCGTTCCTCACTTTCTGCCAAATTCTGGAGGAATTACGTGTTGAGTGGCATAACTCAACGCCGCGCTTTGCCTCGACACCAGAGCGAAGAAATGGAAATATACATTTAAGTAAATATTTCATCTCCTCGAGTGGGGATCGAATCCACAAACAGTCGGTTTTACAGTCACACTTTGTGCCGCTGCGCCACGACTGGCCTCGAAATAGTGCAGTAATTATATAAATTAGCTATGGTTCGATTAAATGCAATATTTAAATATCCAGATATCCACAATCCGGCTTGCAGTATCAAAAACCAAAAGCAGAACAGTCATATTTACTTTATGTTGCCTCTACTTAGCTACAAGAAACATTAAAATTAAAATTGAATTAACAGGATATTTTTCGATGTCTTTGGTCAATAATAAAGTGTAAGGAAAGCCACAAACCTCATATACTTCCTGTGCTCATTCACCGGAACGAAGTACTCATCGTACGAGTTGGTCGCATTCATGTCGACTTCGACATCCTTTTTCTTCGATCCATTCTTAGGTGTAAGGTTGATCAGTTCTAAATTTACTGCTTCCAGCGTTTTTGTGTCACCGTTAGGTTCTTTGCTGTGGCCATTTTGTTGTTGGTGTGGGCCGTTAGAAGTGAAGGAGTCGTTGTGGTTTGGGTCAGCCTCGTCGTGCTGATAGGCTCGGTTGTCGAAGCCCGAGGCAGGTGGGGACGGGGGACGGTGCTGCGGCCGCGCTGGCTCCCTGGGGGACGCCGATCTACTGTGGCTATCCATTACTTTTGGAGCGGACTGACATCTGAAAAGGATGACGGAAACAATTATTTTTATTTCATTAATTTAAATTTACGACGATATTAAATACATAGTTATGTTATTTTTTTCAATGTTATGTTACATAACTTATAGAACACAGATTTTTTTTATTATTACACATTTTTTGATTGAAATCTTAAAAATGTGGTCTTATATAGGAAGTAATACCAAGTATTATCTCAAAACTTGCTTTCATTGGTACGCTAGCCCGCGATTTATTGCAAATAGTGTGGCACGAAATGCATTGGTCACGTTTCAAAACTATTTCGGTATTCCAGTTCTAAACAATGTTAGAAGCCTTGATGCCTGTTTAAGTTTTTCCTCGGATGTGATATCTATTGTCTAGTAATTGTCCTTGCATGTTTTGGGAAGCTTTTGTCTAAATTAGGTTCAAGAATACTATTAAAAATCTGATATTCTTATATATTATAAACTTAAATCACTGTTGCATTTCTTAAAAGCATATAGCATTGTTATTATTTTGAATTGATTTTAAATGCAACATTAGTGGCGGTACCCAATGTAACTCACCATTCGACTTGATCAGAAACTTACAGAAATATATTTATTTTTATGGTATTTTTAGTAGAGTAACATTTTTATTATAAATAAATTAATACAATGCCAGGTATAATATCTTTTTTTTCTCAAATATAAAATTGTTACCATTTAATGTTTCAATTTAATCAATAACAAACGAAAACATTTGAAAACATAATTAACAAAAAAATTATGTAAATTTTGTAGATTTCGATTGCAAAGTTAGCATTAAAATGCAACTGAAATAAATGTTCTAACCTAGATTATAATGAAGCAAAAAGAGCACACAAAATTATATTTATAATTTAAAAAGATACAATGACGCAAGAGGTTGGTTGTGAAATTAAAGGCTGAACGACTGTTAATTTAACAGATTAACCGTATTAAAGGTCTAGGACCCGCAAACGACTTTTGTTAAAAAAATATATTGGTAATTAAAAAAAAAAAAAAAAGGCCAGTCGTAGCGCAGTGGCACAAAGTGTGACACTTACAGTCACCGACTGGTTGTGGGTTCGATTCCCACTCGAGGAGATGAAATATTTACTTAAATTTATATTTCCATTTCTTCGCTCTGGTGTCGAGGCAAAGCGCGGCGTTGAGTTCTGCCACTCAACACGCAATGCCTCCAAAAAAAAATTCGGCAGAAAGTGGGGAACGGAGTGTCTTAACACTAGGTTCCTTCTGCCTACAATGCTGTGAGCGGGATATTGGTATTTGTTTATTGAAATATAACTTGTGTAAATCTTATTTGCTTATTAAGTTTATATTTAAGGAAAAGTGACTAGTTTATTCGTTAGTGATCAAGTTAGATTATTCAGTGCCTTGAGCTAAATTACCAAATTTTCGACATGGACATAGTGGTCATCGAGGCACACGCTAACTGCATTTGATAGTTTTTCCTTACGAATTTCTGGCTAAATATAAAATTTTACTTTGTAAACAAAATAAGGAAAAAAATATTATTAGATTTTTTAAGAGATTTTTTAAGGTAGGTGAAGGTGAGACAGTTCTAATTTAAGAATCAAACCAGACAACATAAGCTAGGTCGCAGGTTCATTAAAAACTACTTAAAAATGTTACGACCTATTGACCAGGTTAAACAGACTAATTTAAAAACAACAATGAGCTAAATTCATTAACACGCTTCTCAATGTAAAGAACTTATGTAGGTCTCGGGCATTGTGTTGGCAAAACAGTTTCCTCGTCACCATTAAGACAAACAGGCAAATCTGGTTGGAACACAGAAAAGCTATAAAGATTTGGTGATAGCCAGTCAACTGGAGCGTCCGTCGTCCGTTAACCTTAGAACAAGTATCAAAGTTGAACTGTTTATTTCAAACTTAAATATAAATTTAATGTTAAATATGCCTTTGTGTAAAGGATTTGGAGAATTCTTCCTGAGATCAAAACTGAATATTATATTTTATTTGATCTTATAACACATTTGATGCTTATACTTATACTATTGACCTCTAATAACGACTATAAATACTCCAACCAGTGTATATTTGATGTAGTAAAGCATTTCAGATGTAGTAGAGTAGGCACAGGGAGCCTTGTGTTAGGACATTTCGCTGGTCATTTTCCGCCATATTACGTGTTGAGTGGCAGAATTCACCGCCGCGCTTGCCTCTTCACCAGAGCGAAAAAATTAAAATATTAAAAAAAGCATTTAATTTAGTTAATATTATTAAATACATATAATTTTTAAATATCAAAATGTAAAAGGTTTAATTTGGCTCAATATACTCGGATAAAAATGCGTGTAATGCGACGCCGTCCTTAGTCTCAATACAGCGAGGCTAACCACCTTTTACTTAATGTCAAATTATGGTCTGTATTATCCGCAGTAGTTCCTTAATTCTTATGGTTCTTTCGTTTGCTTTCTTTAATTCTTTCTACTTACATTGGGCAAAATACAAATTGGAGAAAGAGGAAAGAGGGAATCTTGAAAATATAAATTGGAGGAATGAGGAGAACGGAATGTTTTAACACTCGGTGTGTTTTAACGCTCGGATTAAAAAAAAGTCCAGAGAAGAGACGTTACTACTCTTTAATAACTGAATAACAGCTTTGATACCGTTCTATAGCTGCTAATTAGGTACAAAAAAAATAAGTTACAAAATGTTCTTATATAATATATACCAGTATAGAGGTAGAGGGGAACATACTTTCAAGACACTTTGTTCCCCGTTCACCTATATTGTTTGTTGAGTTTCTTGCTATTCCCCATGTAGGACTGGGAATCGAACCCACTGACACACGTTGCGATTAGAGACAGCTAATACTTTATATAAAAAATAACTAATAAAAGCTATTAAACGGTCAACAAAATTAAATTAATAACAATTATGCTAACGCGGACATTGTTATTTTAAAGGTTGTTGATGAGAGATAATGATTATCCTCATTTGCTATTTAGTTATTGTTTTTCTTCAAGCCGAACGGCTGAAGAACTTAATATTATTAAATTTATGGATGGATGGTATGTATTTAGTAGATAAGTAAGCTTACGTACTTTGATAATGTCAAACACATTGTCACGTTCCGGTTTGGCCGCGTGTGCAAGCGAGAGCGCGATACAAACGATAGAGAGGGACGCTCGGCCCACGCGTTTGTCTTGTGACGCATTAATTCATTCATTGTTATTTGTAATTGATCTGCATTATTTAAATCAAAAAGTTTTTTAATTAACGAATGTAAATATATGTTAACTTATAGAAAAGTGTAATTTTCAATTAACTTCTTCTTTGTATTGTACAAAATAATAATAATTGAGTGAAAATAATTCAATTCATAAATCATATGCAATTTTTCATCAATGTTTTCTTATGACGGTATCATAAAAATTGTCGTCTTTAACCGACTATAGACAATCAGTTTTTATGTTTTTCTCTGTATCTTTAAGAAGAGTGTAGTATTTTATAATACTATTCAAAACAACTATTTGTATTCTAAATAAAAATATTAACTTATACTTATACTCGCAACCATCGTGAGAAACCAAACACAAGCTTTTACGTCTCTATTGTCATAAGTGCAAATTAATATTTATAATTTCTGAAATTATTTAATACTTACTACGTATATATTTTTTTTAGCTTCACGTTGCGTCCCGCACAATGTAGGATAGACAGGGGGAACCTGGAAGCCTAGTATTAGGATACTCTGTTCCCCCAATTTCCGCCGAATTCTTGAAGCACTTTATATCGACTGGTGGAACTCAACGCCGCGCTTTGCCTGATTACCAGAGTGAAGAAAGGAAATGAATAGATTTTCTCGAGTGGGAATCGAATTCACAATCGTCGCTTTTACATTCGCCTACTTGTGTCCTTGTGGTACAAAAAACTTCGAATAAACATACATATACTCAACTATGACTACCTACTCTAACCTACCTACGATACCTCGATTACATACATACATATTTAAGAAATTTTATATAAAATATAATTTATTCATTTGATAAAGAAAAAACTGTTAAACGTGAATATTTGAGAGATGAATGCGAATAAAAAACATGACACATGCACGGTCTCATGTAATAATACAGCAGCAAATTTGTATGTTAATTCGTAGTAATTTTGAATTTTGATAGCCACAATTTTTATATAAAAATTATTAAAATTATGGTAGATTGTAAACATTAAGCTCCATTATTGATGAAGTGAAGGTGATAAATGAGAAAAAAGTCATGAGAAAATAATAATGGCGGATTTTTTACAGAGTAATATATTAATTAAACTCTTTGCAAAGTCATAGATCTATTACGTTTGGCGAATATATGAAATGGAACTTAAGAATAACTTCAATAACTCCAAAAATTCAAAATTCAAAAAAATTCAAAAAGTTTAAATATTAAATAAAAAGCTAAGTTACAGTAACGGTAATACAACATAAATATAACGAGATGATGCATCAGGTACACTAAAATACAACCATTTAATGTATAATATCTATAATTTCTCAATATTTGTAAAGATGTATAGAGAAAATAAATAAAAATAATAACTTCAAAGATACATTTTCAGCTAAGTACAGATAATTAATTTATGATTGTAAGAATTACTCCATAAATATTCAACACGGTATGAGGTGGAACCGGATTTTATTTAGCAACGTATGAAATGTAATAAGAACACGTTATAACCCTAAGCTTTTTAATTGTGTCACAAGTAATTGGCTTATTATTATGATTTTCTTTTATAAGTATGTTTTTTTTCCTTATGTTTTATTTCGTTGTGAGTTTGAAATTAATTTTCCATACCTCGCCCTAGTAATAAGAAAGGTAACAATATAAAGAAAATTGAGCAGAATGTGAGGAACGGAATGTCTCATGTGGAATACAGCATATAACTATATAAAAAAATTAAAAAGACTTATAATTCTAACAAAACTAGCGTAACTGTTCTAATACAACAAAAGGTTTTCTTAATCAGTACAGCCATAACATAAAATAAAAAAAATATTATTTACAAGGTCTAATTTTATAGCCGTAATGTTGGTAATGCTTAATAATTATAAGTTGTCTATTAATGGCGACTCTTAAACTGGATTACATGTTATTGACTGCTGCTGTTATTTGCTTATATTTTTTTACTTGTAAGATTATTCAACACTGTTACCATAATAAACGTATAATTTTATAAATATATATACAAAGAGAACTAGAGGTTCTTTAATTATTAATAACATATTTTTTTTATTCTTAAATTAAATTAAATTAAAAATTAAATTAGCTTCACGCTATATCCCGCACACAGCAGGGTAGGCAGAGGGAACCTAGTGTTAAGACACTCCGTTCCCCACTTTCTGCCGATTTTGAAGGCCTTGCGTGTTGAGTGGCAGAATTCAACGCCGCGCTTTGCCTTGACACCAGAGCGAAGAAATGGAAATATAAATTTAAGTAAATATTTCATCTCCTCGAGTGGGGATCGAACCCACAACCAGTCGGGTTTACAGTCACACTTCGTGCCACTGCGCCACGGCCGGCCTTTTTTTATTCTTATCGTTTTATAATGAAACAGGAAGTGCTTTTCAGGTCCTTTTAAGTACATTTTTAATCTATCTTATCAATTAAAGCGTATAACTTCCATACAACTGTCGAGCAGTCGTCCTTCAGTAAGGCAGGTGATGAATAATACGCTGATTGAAACCATTCAGATATCTCCAGATTGATGTGTTGCTGAATGATCATCAGATTTGTTTCAAAAGTTAAATATAATTAGTAGGGCTTTATTTTAATGGTGATATTAACTCAATTACGAGTAAGTTGACTATTGAAAAACCATAACTTGCTTGACAACAAATTAATTAATTCATTCAAAATAAAGCAAATTTAAATTATTATACGTGGAAAATATTTGACACTATTAGCTTTAGTGACTAGTATATACAAATATTTTATCGTTATAATTACGACCATAATTGCTTTAGCGTAAAAAATTTAAACAGTATATATTATTCTAAAATAATTTCTTCCATATAGATATAACATTTTAATTAAGGATGTATGCTGAGTGCGTAAAAAACTGTAGTAAAACCCTCACCTTGTCGGTGTATTTGGTGTTCTTACTAGCGCAACCGAGGACCTAGTATAGTAATAGCGAGCATGTGCCGACCTTGGAGTCCGCGGCGTCTTCCTGTACCGTTCGTTCCTTATTAAATTACCACCTGGCATCTTATCCACTCACATGTTACAATTTATACAAAAATATGATGTATTGAAATGTAAATCAATAAAATGGCGCGGAATTTGACATTTTAACTTTTTTTTTACTGAAGCAAAGATTGAAAGACGTCCGTCCGATCAAAACACAATCAGTTCGAAGTGACTAAGTCAACAATCATGTAAACAATGGCTGTTGTTGTCTTCTACATGAGGTAAAAATTCATGAACGATTATATTTTGTAAGGCATTTTGCAAATTTTCTTCAGGAAAGATTTTTTCAGTAATTTCTTATGTTTCATATAAATATTTCTGCTAAATATATTCATGAATAATTTATATCACGGAACTTATGTTAATAAAATGAATATATTAATTGCAATATTACGTATTTATATTATTTATATAATAATTACTAAGAGTAAGAAATAAAAGCGAAAGTAAAAACATATTTTAAGAGTAAAATAAAAAAATATATATCTATTCCATTTTCAGATCATACTGTATACAATATTTTTAACAATAATGACTTCACGCTAAAAGTATATTATACAAACGCGGAACTGTCAATATTCAATAGACAGAATAGCGGTTAGATATACTCGCTCTACAATTTTAATGTGTTACAAGATTGGTACTTATTACCTTTGTTGTGACAAAGTATAAAATTAAACGTTGTTTAGAGATTTCTAAGTGATACTGTCATGACAAATTTAATATTGAGTAATAGTATTGTACTTTACTTTGTTTTAGGTTCACGCTGTATCCCGTATGTAGTAGGGTAGACAGATGGAGCTCAGTCGCCTAATTTTATAATGTTAAGACATTCCGTTGCCCGCTTACCGCGAAGTTCTGGAGACGTTGCGTATCAAGTGGCGTAACTTAACCTCGTGCTTTGCGTCGAAAAGATACCTTAAAGAGCAAGTGATTCAGAAATTGAATTCATGACCCACTAAATCCTAACTTAAAAATGATGACTGCTATCTAATATTTAAAATTAGAATTGGAAAAATGAATTAAATAAAAATTATTAATTTAAATAACAAAAATTACTTAAGCTTTTGTTATTTAACACATTATCACCTCGATAATACAATAATAATACGTAATTTAAAGCAGATAGCGTAAGTGTTGCAACTAGGTATATTTAATTTATAACATTCTGTATGAGGAATGCCAGCCAGTTGTGAAAGGCAGTCTCGGTGCATACTAGACCAACAGCATTTCATGGCACAGCCTTCATAAGTCTTGAGTTTTTACATTTTAGAAAAAAAAAATACCTGAAAGCCGGTCTTACAGTTATCTAAGTTTATGGTGTTATTGCTTTTTATGTTCATTTAGAATCTATTTTGTTGAATAAAAATGGTAGACAACCTTTACCATTTCTATATATATTATAGGCGTTGTGTATTATGTATGAATGGTCGGTCTCCCTAACCCACCATTTTTCTTTTATCTTTCTTTCTTTCTTTCTTTTTTCACCACCATTTGGCATACGTATATGCCAAATTTTAAATGCCAAAGTTTTGTCTGTGCGTTGACTAGCTGATATTTTAATTATGTTATTCTCTAAGAAAGACAAGTTGTGGCCAGTCGTGGTGCAGATTCGCAAAGTGTGACTGTAAAATCGACTGGTAGTGGGTTCGATCCTCGATCTGGAGGGAATGGAATATTTTTTAAATTTATTTTCATTGCTTCGCTTTGGTGTCGAGGCAAAGCAGGGCGTTGAGTTCCGCCATTCAACATGTAAAACCTTTAGATTTCGGCGGAAAGAGGGGAATGGAGTTGTCCCTCTGCCTATCCTACCTTATGCGCGATACAGCGTGAGGCTGATTTTAATTTAATTCGATTTTAATTCTAAGAAAGACTCTTCAAAATGCTAATTTAAGTCTATAATTTATATTTGCTAAACTGATAGGGTATGTATATAGATGGGGAATATAGCGTATTTCTTATTATAATTGTTTCAATTAAATAAGCATTATAAAGTATATAATAAAATCCGGAAATCAAAACATTTCAACCGCTGTAATGATCGTAATTATATAGGTACGAAGGCTATACCATGCAAGGATATTTATAGACTTTTTAAAGGCAGTGTGAGATTCGATTACTGGTGCATTTACGTTTTATATGTGCATCCACGTCCCTTGCACGTGTAGGTTCCCTCTGACTCCTCCTCCTGTTGTTGCTCCTTAGACTGTAACTTGCGCTAAGTTAAAAGCAACACACACAAGAATTGTTAACGGAAATTCCGTCAGATACAGCGATCTTTGCAATCTATTGAAACTTAGCGTAACCACCGTCCAAGGTTGTAGAGATTTCATTAAATTTTAATTGTTTAATGCGGATATTACACTGGAACGGCTTTCCGCCTACCAAATAATTACATAAGTTTCGTTGCCAGTACCTAGTTTTTGTGAAAATTCGTAGTAACACGCATTCGAATTATTTAGATATATTTTTTTTATAATAAATAAAGATAGAAACTTTTTTTTTCATCTTCATGTTTTATTCCGCATGTAGCTACATGCGGAATACATGTAGCTACATGCGGTAAAGGGAGCTTATTGTTAAGACACTCCGCTCTCCACTTTTTCGTCAAATTCTGAAGGCATTGCGGGTTGAGTGGCGGAGCTCAATGGTGCGCTTTCCCTTTGACACCAGAGCGAAAAAATCAAAATATTAAATATTTCGTTTTCTCTAGTTGGAATCGAACTCACAACCCGTCGCGTTTACAGTGACGTACTGAGTCACTTACGACTAATTTCATTAATTTCAATAAAAATATATTAATTCATGTGTATAAGTATATTTGATCTAATTTACAAGGAATATATAAGATTTTTTATCGACTTTATTTGACCGTTTAATATTGTTAATATCTTGTATGTTTGTATGTACACATATCAAGATCACTGTGTTATGTTAGAAATAAAACATTAAAAAAAACATTCGAGAGTAAAAATATGTGGAATTACTAAACAACTTGTTATAAAATAAAATTAAATCGATTGTCATCCGGGTACAAAATCATAAAGGTGACACCATGACAATACTTCGAACAAACGTCAGCGCCATTTTGAATTTTAACATGAGCTTCATAAAATCGATAATGTGGTTTATTTTGAGAATCACTATAAAAAAATGTATATTTTTAATTGAATGAATCAACCAAAAAGTGGTTTTCTGTAGAGCGAACTTGCCCGATGAGATGGTGTCTCTAGGTAAGTTGGTAAAGAGCGAGTTGCGTTAATGCTTAAACTTTTTGGTTACTGTTTGGTTTAAAGTTTAAGCATTAACACAATATATATGTTACATACCTACCAAATAGATATTAATTTAAATATTTTCTTATTTCTAGTATAAGACAGTGAAAATGTACAGACATTTTTATATTATTATATTTTGAATTAACTTTTTATGCACTACAAGGTTCCTATATTTATGCATGTAACACTAATGTATTACTGATTCTTTTTTATTTTACTTGTGATTTTTATTTGATGTGTGCAATTAAGAATTACCAACCAATAAAATAAATAAATTGACATGACTTGACAAGATTGTAAAATCAATTGGTTGTGGGTTCGATTCCCACTCGAGGAAGTGAAATATTTATTTAAATGTATATTTTCATTTTTTCGCTCTGGTGTCGAAGCAAAGCGCGGCGTTGAGTTTTGCCACTCAACACGCAATACCTCCAGAACTCGGGGAAAAGTGTGGAACGGAGTGTCTTAACACTAGTTTCCCTCTGCCTACCCTACTGTGTGCGGGATACTGCGTGAAGCTGATGTTTTTTATGAAACATTAAAATCATTTCTTTTAATATTTGTCACGAAACAAATTTCAAATCGCTGTGTGTTGCGACGTTTGTCAAATGTCATATCCATTCATGTCCTACTATTACGATGAAATAGGCTTATTGTATACATTGCACCATCGTCATTCGACTGGAATAGGTCAAAGCATAGGTGGTCGCAATTTTGTATCATATATTAATATAAGAAACCTGTTTTTCAAAACATTTTTGCTACATAATTATGAAGTACTATAATAATAATCTTCTTCTATTCAATAGTTACACTTTTTACATACAAACCGTTAATGCAGCCTGGTCCTATAATGACGGCTTGGAAATTCCAAGGCACATCAAGGTATCAAGAAAACACCCCAAGGCGATGAGTTGAATGAAAAATAAGTTAAAAATGAGGAAACTTTTTGCTTTAAATCGTAACAGTTTAGCATTATAAATTATCTATAATGAATAATAAATACTATGGCCTTGATTTTTTTTACTTTACATCTATAGCTTACGACCAACACAATTAACATCAAATAACGTTCGGAGGCTCCGTTGTAACCAAAACCCAATTGAAATTTCACTCATAGCTCAACCTCTCAACTTATATCGTATGCGCAAAGTAAATTGTTCTTTAAGAACAATTTTAAGCCCTTGTACTCAATAATTGAAATTCTATGCGTGTCCTTTCAAGGCCGTAAGGTGGGAATTTGCATGAACCTCGTCTTTGTAAACGTACAAAATACAGAGTATAGTAGAAACGATCAGACATTCAGACCGGCGTCGCGAGTGGGCAATATTAGGTAATTCCGATCATGGCTGGTTGCGACACGGCGCTCGGTCTGCATACAATTGCAACTTTGAACTAACTAGATTCTTACGGATTGAATTTAAAACTACCGATGACACGTTAACTTGACCTCAGTATTACACAATATTTAGAGTTAATTTTGAATGTGAATACTCGAATGATATATTTATTTATCTTAGGGAAACAAACCGAACATAAAATTCACAAAAATTACACATTTTAAAATAATACACAGTTCAATCAAGTTTCCACAAAAAAAATACAGAAAACTAACAGTAACATATAAAATTTATAAGATAAAAACATTCATGTGTTTTTGTAATATTAAAAAATTTGATTAAAAAAAATAAATTGAATAAAAAAAATCTAATTTACATTATAAAAATAATATATATCAATGAAATAAAATAGTATATAAATAATCATAATTATACATGTTACAGTCTGTTTTGTAGCTTTTTTTTTTTGTTGCTGGGAAATACGTTTACGCAAAACCATCCGCGTGTAGGATAGATGTGCCCTACAGATGGATGGTACTGTGGGACTCATCGGGATAGCCCTGACATCATTCAATAAAACCCAGCGGAAGCTCTCTTCAACTATATGAGACGTCGCAGAATCGCTCGCGAATGCCACTACGACGCCGCGATGGAACCTCTACCAATTGCTGGCTACCGTCAATTTCAGGGCGCCCCGCTTATTTTATAGACCTAGACTAGATTTCTAATCAACCTATGATAACGCTAAAACTAAATATAATAATAGCATTGAATTGGATTGGATTTTTACTGACCAATAAAAAAACTTACATTATTATTTATATCCTATAGGTGGTTGTATATTAAAACGAAAAGATTTTTTACTATAATTATTTATAATAGGATTTTCTATATTTGAACTAAACAAGTTACATTGAACTCCTTACCCGTGCGTGGGAGTAATGTTGGATTGTCTAAGCTTAAAGGCGTTGAATCGCGTTGATATTGAATAAGCTTGAGTGTGAGGTGCTAATCAAAATTCCATTTATTACCTTTTAAGGCCACGTTTCACACATGTCTTTATCGTTTTTTTTTATTGTGTATATATAAAAAGTTGAACGCAGATATGAAAGTGTAAGATACTTAATTTTAATTGAATAATATTAATTACTCTCTACATGTTGCCGCCACGCTGTATTCTGGCGGGGTATTCGATAGAAGGAGCCGTCCTAACCTACGGGTCTCTATAGCTGACAGTTAGGGCAGAATTAAGTAGGTTCCAAGTATAGCATGATACATGTTTTATAAATAATTAAATAAAACATCTAGAAACCTAAACCGGTTTTACATCATCACACCCAGACTGATATCTAATTTATAATTTTAATTTGAATAATATTAATATACTTTCTTACATTTAGCTTCACGCTGTATTCCTGGCGGGGTAGTTAGAGAGAACGGAGCGTCTAAACCTACGGTCTCTACATGCTCCAAGTACTAAAGGCAGAATTAAGTAGTACAAGTATAATGTATCCATGTTTCTACTAAAATAATTAATAAAAAAAATCTAAAAATTAATAAAACCATGGTTTAATTTAATTTCATTAACACCCATATTATGAGTAGGAATTATGCGAATATATTGTATTCGGATATTCTTCCATATAATCCAGGACTGAATGAGGTGGCAATCTTTGGGGGAGGCCCTTATTTGATAGAATTTCCTAATGAAAGCAACAGGAAAAAAAAATAAAAATAAATGGTTATATAAATAAATAGATAAAAATTAGAAATAAGAAAAAAAATGTGTTTAAAATGAGCTTATTTTCTTAATTCATACATTGTACCATTAAGTGTGATTGTAAAACCGTCTGGTTATGGGTTCGATCCCCACTCGCGGAGATGAAATATTTATATAAATTTATATTTCCATTTCTTCGTTCTAGTGTCGAGGCAAAGCGCGGCGTGGAATTCTGTCACTCAACACGCATTGCCTCCAGAATTCACAGAAAGTGGGGAACGGAGTGTCTTAACACTAGGTTCCCTCTACCTACTATGCTGTGCTTGGGATACAGCGTGAATCTGATTTATTTATTTTTATATTTTATTTTATTTGTATATTCCTACACGCATAGTCTCCACCAAATAGTTCATAAGAACCAACAATTCATACTCAGGTTTTGAGTCATACGGTATGTAGCTTACGCCTTCTCAGTCTCAACCTTGGAAGCTTTCTATTGAATGCACCTGAAGGTTTTGTTGTTAGTCACGTGTGGCAAATATGTTCGTTTTGTATTCGTATTTCAAGTAATACCGGATATTGATCGATTTTAATATACTAAATCATTATTTATCGATTTTCAGGAAACGGTTATCACTCGATTGGTACTAGCTAATTAATCGGTAAATAAGAACTTTACTAATGATACTGGTTGATTGAAAAATAATAATTATGAAAAACATAACATAAATCTTAATATTTTTTTTCAAATCGATCCAAATAACATCTTAAATAAGTTTTGAATAATTTAATAAAAAAGGCTTTAAAATATCCTGACTCACATGTAGAGAAATACATATTATGTTTATTTAAATGAAATTTTCAGTCACTTTTCAGGTTTTTTTTTAAATTATAATTAATTTAATCAACTTTTGTATAGGCCAATTTTACCAGTTTTTTAAAGGAGGCTTGGAAAAGTGTTATATATTTTATATCGAGACAATTACTGCATCTTGTCTTTTGAATCGACGTCTTTGCCAGTTTGTTACATTTGAATAGCGTTGGATTAGGCAACACCCGCCCTCACAAATGTGTCGTGACTCTAAACGACCTCGTTAAGACTTTCAAATAAGGTCTAAGTTAATAATTTAAGCCACTTACATATATTCATATGTTTTATGTTTCTACATATGCAATATCTTGAAGGGTAAACAGGGCAGCAGTCCTTATACCAGTTTCTACTTATATTAGGATTGAAAATTTGGGAAATTGAACTTACTATGATTACCTATAGTAACAAAAAAGTTTAAACAATCAAGTAAAACTAAGCTTATTGTATCCCGCACACAGCAGGATAGGCAGAGGGAATCTAGTGTTCCCAACACTCTGTTCCCCACTTTGCGCAGAGTTCTGGAGGCACTGCGTGTTGAGTGGCGGAAGTCAACGCCGTATTCAACGTAGATAAAGCTTTAAATTTTGATTTGTATGATGAATTTATATATCTGCTCAATTAACTTTTTACAAGGTAGCGTGATCGTATCATATACAACGGTACTCTACAAATTTGGCTTAAATTGTGATGCCCCGATATTATAGCAGACTATAGAGGTATGTAATGAAGATTGATTAACGACAATGAAGTTCATCATAACTAAGTGTAAAAACCTGGCGGAATCGTGGTAAGACTGGTTCGTTTTTTTTATTTTTATAAAAGTCTTTTCTTATTGCAAAGTAAGCACACAAAATCTAGGAATAATTTACTTTATTATTTGGTTATTTTGACATTTGTTACTAATTTATCACGTGTTGTATATTTTTTCTTCAAGATAAAGTTTTAACGATTTTTTTTTAACTGGACGTTGTATTTCGCACATAGCATAGTAGGCAGAAGGTACCTACGAACCTAGTGTTAAGACAGTCGCATATTGTAAAGGCTGGCTTCCATTATGAATAAACTGTTTTTATCAATTTAATTTCTAATAAAATATATAGGTGCCTAAAATATTAAAAAAAATACCTAAGGAATTGGAAAATAATTTGAATTTCTCAGTCATTATATTAAACAATTTTTGTTATTATATTTATTTAAAGTACCCGTACCTAGTGGGTATACTAGCTAGTATAGCAAGTGATTGATATCTCTGAGTAACTTGTGTACGTCAGTGTTTTAATTGTCGTAGGGTTTTTTTTATATTTAGGTAAATCTACGTATATTTTCCTCGTGTGACTTAAACCTTGGTAGTATCATCCAATCTTCTAAGTAATCGATAATTTTTACCAAAGACTTTTACCTTTTGAAAATTTTCTTCTTTTTTTATAATAGTTATATCATCATGAAACTTGTGTTTATATGTATCTACCTTAGGTGACAGTAAAATAATATGACGACTGCGAACGAGGTCTGATGACAACACCAGGACTTGAACAGTTTAAACAGAGAAAACTCTTCAAAAGTTACTAGTGAACCATTTGAATTTAGTCTCATATATATAATTTATTGCTTCGAATATATTATATAGTAAGTACTTATAGCAGTTGGTGTAAAAAAACATACATATTTTTTTGTTAAATTATGCTTTGTTAAAATAATTAACAAGAGATTTATTTTTAGGATTGTCGACAGAAGAAACATTCCAACATGGTTAAAGTAAAGAAAGATCACTGCCTTGAATAAATGTTTTTGCAAATAAGGAAAACCACATCATACAAAAGTAAGATAACAGTAGGTATTAAAAATATAAAGATTACATTTTCATTGATATATTGATTAAACTATTTAGGTTCAAAAATAATGTTAAGTCGTAGGGATAAAGAAGATCATACAAGCATATTAAGATAATAAAAATTTTAAAATCAGCTTGTCGCAGTGTCCTGCACATAGCAGAGTAGGTAGCAGAGGTGAACCCATTCCCGCCGGATTTTTAAGGTTGAGTGGCGGAACTCAACGCCACACTTTTCACCACCACTTTTTCGTCACCATATTTCATTTCCTCGAGTGGTGATCGAACCCGCAACCAATCGCGTTTACACTAACCTTTGAGCCGCTGCGCCACGACTAGTCTCAAAACTAATAAATATAAATAATTTTTGACCCTTAGTTAAAGTTTACGGTAACAGTAAAATGGTCAGTGACCAGCTACTTGAGAGGTTAACAAACCAACGTGGGAGCACATTCGCGATATAACACTTCGATTTGTGAGTAACGTTATTTACTACGCGTACTGAATTATTTTGTTACGCAAATATATTTGTTATATTTGCAAATGTACTTTTTGTTGCAATTTTCTGATGTTCGAATGTGTACTAACGTTTGCGTTGTATTGTATGTAATATGAATTTATTAAGATGTAATTTTTAAATAAGTTAATGTATGTAAATTATATATTTTTTTGGTATATTTTTTTGCAAATTATCTATAAAGTATTAAGAGCGGATATAAGCACAGTTTAAGTAACAGATAAATATAAAATAAGGCTGAAAGTTAAAAAAAAGTACGGACCACGTGTCTGTAGTGTTTAAAATATTCAGCTATTCATTTCTGTCTTTTTCGGTCTGGAAGGAGAGATTCTCTCGGCGTACCATGTTGAAATATTCTCCATTTACCTGCGTTAAAACATTCCGTTTCTCACTCTTTACCTAACTATCTGACCATTATGTGTTGAATTGCGAAACTCAACGCCGCAATTCGTCTACCGGAGCAGGCACTTGAAAATAATTTAAATTTTATCAGCCTTAAAGAAATCAAACTTAAAGAAATAACGGAATACTGAAAGGTTATAATTTTAAAGGTTATATAGAAGCTATATCATCCAATAAATAGTTATAAACTACGCAAGTAATTAGTCGCTAGCTTAATTATTGAAGTGGACGCTAAACCTACTCGAATCCGGTTTTATAATAAAATCTAGTTGCAATTACAACTGGTTTACATTGTTCTTTCTTGCTGTTTTCCGTAACGAGTTTCTTCTTTGGCTGTTAAGTGACAATTAGATCTTCTTAGGAATTTTTCACACGCTCGTCGTCGGTGAGTAATTTAAGAAGTTGGAAAAATTGTGGAAAACCTAACGTTGTACTTTTATTATGTGTTTCAATGACACACATTGTCGTGGTCGTTTATATTGACTTTTATTATATTTACGTACTCAGATATATGTAAGTAAATGTAAATGTATGTAACTTATTAATTTTATTATTATTCATAATTTTTATTCGAGCGATCTCCCTTCAAATGGACGTGTGGCACTTAATATAAAGCTAGTGATGGTTCTTTGTATATATATAGTTTTAAATCTTAATATTTATTTTCAAAATATTTTTCCTGCCAATCATTTCAGAGTAAAAACGTGAAATAATTTTGACGATTTGTGTTTTATTCAAATACTGGAATTAGGATATTTTAATTTAATATTAAAAATAAAACTAATTCATATTTAATGGATAACTACATTAGGTACCTACTGTTAATTTTGTCTCCTACCAATAAAGCAATAATTACCTTAGTACCTTTAATTTATTTGCTTCTTTTTTATTTGCTTTAATTTATATTTCTTTCTACTTTTTTTTTACTAGATTATAATCATTTAATTGTATACTTTCCTACTAAAAATACGAACTGATTGTTCATGATATACAAAAATAAATATCACATTGAACATCAATTGCTTTTTGTATTCTCGTTTTTGTACCATAGATTTTTTCCTAACCTCGTAAACAATTATTCTAAAAAAAAAAAACAATACAAGATCGAAAAAAAAATTCAACATTTCTTTATGGTTCACTAATTAATATTTTTATAGTGTTTTTGTTCGTAACTTATCCTTTAGAATGGAGGTCGTGCTTTTGTCGTGCAACGAATGCAACCAACCTTATTGCCGGCATTGGTCACGCGCTGGTGAGTGATTAAACCTTATGATTATTGATAGGCTTATTGACCGTTTATATCCGCGTTATAGTTAGAAGCAAGGATATTTTTATATACAATATTATTTTTCTATTATTTGTTATATATGGATACGTATTTTATATGGTGCAGTAATAGTTAAAGTTGATAAATGTTCATTGTTGAAGTTGTAAAGTAAAATGATTTTAATAGATGATTGAAGAACAAATGTTTTTCTAGTTATATATTTATTTAATAAGAAATATTTATTATATTTTCGTTACAATTTATGTAATTTGAAACTTCGCACTGTATTCCGCGTAAACCGGGATATGCTGAGGAGAACCTTCGCTTTCTGCTCGAATTCGATGCGTTTCTTGATGAGTGGAAATACCGCTCCCATTAAGAAACTTTCCGCATACGGAAACTTAGGTTTCTCTACTTTTATAAGTTGTGCTGATATTGGTACGAAACCCTTGATGGTCGTCCGAGGGGCATTTAACAAGTTTTTTAAATAAGAATTCTGTAGTCAATTAAGTGGTAAAAGTCAACAACATGTTTTGCCTCGTCACTAGAGCAAAGAAAGGAAAATATTAATTATTTCATTCCTCTGAGTGGGAATTCGAACTCCCAACTGTCACGCTTACACCCTGTGTCCTGGCGCCATGACGGCCTCATCATATATTATGCAAATGTATAATATTTATGTAAATATATTATTCAACTTATGTATGTATATAATAGAATATTTAAGCGTGAATACAATCTGTCATACAGGTCTCAACCAAGAAGAATTTGGGTGCGGTGTCTGTCTGTCACGCCTGTTCTACACAATTGCATTCTACTTTAATGACGACGCGACTCGGCGGGAAATGATAATTGAGATAAATTATACCAATTTTGACTTAAAATCTGTTTTTTTTTGCTATACTTATATATTTAAGTTCACTCCGTATTTTATAAATTGATTTGATAAAGAGACCCTAATGGTTCGTATTCTATTGGAGGTCTAAATTTCAATGATTGTGGATTCAAATCTGACTAGTTGTGTAAAATGTATAAATTTACATTGCAAAGGACTCGTTAGAGAACTTGGGCGGTGAGTTGAGTCTTTGTTTGTGGAAAATGGATATCGAAATACCCTTATATTAAGACTTTTAAAATATAAACAGAAGCTGTTGTGCTGCAGGAGCACAAGTGTGTAACTGTACCGCTGCGGTTGTGGGTTCGATCCCCACTCGTGGCAATAAATTATTATTTATTCATATTTTTATTTCATAGCTCTGGCACCGAGGCAAATTGCCTGGCATTAAGTTCCGCCACTAAACACGTACGTACGCCTTACCTTATACGCCTTGAAAGATCTGGTGGAAAATGGGGAACGGAGTGTCTTATCATGAAAGCTGACTTAATTTAAATACATACAAGTTATGCGTATGAATAAAATTATTAGATACATAAAAAAAACTAATATGCAGAACAACAGACATAATGATTTATAATGAAAATCGACAGATCACACAAGAACTTACAATACAATAATTCGATAAAACAACATCGAATCGAATTTTTTTTATCGATTTTTTGCTAAAAATCGATATACTTTCCGGTTCACTATATCTACATCAAACATGCAAAGCAATTAACGAATGAAAGTGTTTCATAATCAATCTAAGATATATCTTCACTTCACTGTAATGGATGCGAGTCTAGCTTTCGATTCGTCAATTAGACGGCGCTCGCCATTTATGTAAGCAGCTTTTACTTGACAATGAACCGCTTGTGACTGTGACAGACTTATGACCTCGGGGAAACGTATTTAAAGTATAGACTGTTTTATGTTGAACTAAATATTTTTTGTGTAAGGCCGCCATGGCTCAGCGGCACAACGTTTGTGTGTAAACGTGAAAGTTGTGGGTTCCATTTCCATTGGGAGATTTATTTTTCATTTTTACAATCTGGTAACAAGTCAAAACAAGCGTAGGAAACGGAGTCTTAACTCTACGGTTTTCCTCTTTTTATCCTGTTGTATTTTTTATAAAGTAGAGGACCCGTTGACGCGTAAATAATATACGTTGCCATATCGACGTGTATGTCACTTTGTAAATACAAGAGTGCATATTTATACTGTGATATGCATGGTAGTGTATTTGAGGTACTTTATAAGCATTATTATTGAAAATTCTCCTACATATGCACTATTAGAGTGCCAAATTTCATACTCCTCCGTCCGCACAATTTTTGGGTCCAAAGTTTTTTCTCCACGTACGAACATATAGATAGATAAATAAAGAATCGCCTTACTCATATCTACGTTTTTAAAAAATATCTTAAGAGTAGTGATAATGATATCCTACAATGGCATCTAAAGCCACAATGTCTGTCACAAAATTATTATAACTCTTGTTTTTATTTATTATTTTTTAGCTTTACAGCAGCGTTGGCGCAGGGAGCCTATACTATTAAAACGTTCCCATAAGGACACTGCCACTCCACACTTTCTGCCGAATTCTCGAAGCATTACGTGCTGAGGCGAAACTTAGCACCGCAACTTAAATATATAAAATGCAAAATAAATATATTATACAGAAAACTTTATCTAATCTTTAGCAAACTAAATAACATTATAGGTCTCGCGTTTCTTAGATAAATTTTACAAGCTCCTAACCTTAACCTAAAATATATAACATTCGGTTATTATACGATTTGTTAAACGCGTGAATAAAATTTTAAATAGAAAAATTACAATAATCAAGTCTTACCAATTTAGAGTTTATTTTTAGCAAATTTTGCTTATGTACGTCAGAAATTTGCTTTATGCACATACATATGTACTAATTTAAATACTGTTAGATTGGATTATAATCTTAAAAATATTTATAAAAGACTGACTGTTGACGCGATGATTGCGATTTCAATACCCAAGAATCATAATAATTAACATAAAAATCGGAAAAACGTCAGGGACATTTCTTTCAGGGATATTTATGTCGTGATATATTTAAATTTATTTTACATAGTCTCGAAAAGTAGCCAACGGAATATTGTAAGGTTCCATAGTTCCACCCTTCTTTATGCGAGAAACAGAAGGAAGCTAAAAAAAACGACCGAATTAAATAATACGAAAAGAAAAACATTCAATAGATTACTCTAAAATAAAATTAAAGAATAAAATATTTATCATAAGTGTCTCTCTTCTCCGCTTATTGCGAAAGACGAGTCAAAAAAAGACAAAACAAAATCAAAACTCCATTCACACACAGTATTGATGTGTCATAGACCTTAGCTACTTATCGCAGATAGACTGCCGTATACGTACGTATTTGGCGACTTGCACCGTTACTTCCGCGATAACCGGATGCAAGCGAAACGAACGTCTCATATTGTGTAACTGAGCGATGCAATCTTTTATATAGAGTTAAAATAATAAATATAGTAATGTTAAATAATCGTTTTAACGTATTGTAATAATTTTATTCTTAATTTCAAGCCTTATAAGTAAATTTTAAGATATTTTTATAATTGAAGTGTCCAAGGTTTTTATGTTGCACAAATATTTTTTTTGAAAAGTTATTAAAGCAAAGTATTATTTAAGTAAATTGTGTTCTTAATTTTAAAATTATTATTAACATAAATTAATTTAAATAAACAAACAAACAAACAAAATATATTCACATACGCATTAATTATATTAAAAAAATTGTTTTACTGTATTGTAAAATATTATGAAAGTATAACGTTAAATAACAGTAGGCATACAATAAACAATTACGCAAAAAATCTTCTATTTCTCAGAGAGAAAGGTGCAATTTGGTTTAGTATGGGAGACGGTGTTATATATTATTCTTTGTTACATTTTATAACATTAGGATTTAAGTAAAAATTTTAGTTAACGGTTTGTCTGTTATATCATTACATGGACAATATAAACGACGTTATCGTTTCAGTATATTTAATTAAAAAAATAATTAAATCGTCGTAGCACAACAGCGCATCTGTTTGTAAACGCGAAGGTTGTGGGTTCGATTTCTAATGCGGAACGTGAATTAACTTGTATGTTGTGACACCTTGACGCATGATGTTCTGGAAATTATGCGGTACATGGAGAACGAACTTAACGTAAGGTTCCCTCTGCCTACCTTGTTACCCTGCTATTATATGCAGGATATAGAACCTATACATGAACTAAAAAAAAATATTACCTTAAATTCTAAAAAAAATATTACCTTTTTGTATGATATTAAATAACATAAAAAAGTGACGCGGTTTTGATGCAGATAGGATAAATATAACCCCTCTATAGTAGCGTGTTCACAAATTCTCTGTATTTTTTCTCAACAAAAAAAATATATATTAACATTTTTTTTATATTTATTTAGAAAATATTAAAAATATATATAATTAATTTGTAAATATAAAAAAAAAATATATAAATAATCTTCATCTTACGATTGCATCAAATTTTCTGAAACAGGTGTTAGTTAATGTTTATTCAAATTAGAAATCGAGAGTAAGCGTAGGCTGATCGACCCTGAGTCACAGCCTGTAGGTATGTATTGGAATACTTATCTAATTAAATTATATAAGGCAATATGTTATCGTATATTATATACGACAAAATATAGCCTTAAATTCGCCTTAGTGCATTTGAAATTCATAATATTATTTTAAAAATAACCTAAATTCGAAAGTTGTTATAGTTTATTATATTTGTTTAGTATATACAAATATATATATAATTAAGTCTTGATCTACATACAGCGTGAAGCTGATTTATTTATTTTTTAAGTCTTGATCTTAATAATTTATTCAGCTTTCTTCGTTTTACGATGACCTCTACAAAATTGACCCTGGCTCGGTTCTGATCTAAAAACCTTTAAGTTACAACGGTTTAACTAATTGATCTGATATGCGTCAACGAAGTTATACAATATGGCTGTTATGTATACAGGCAATATATATTTTAACATCAAGCCCTTCCCTTCTGAGTTATTATAATAACACTTTTACTTCATTATAAATGTTATGTTTTGACGTTTATATTGACAGCACAGCAGGGTAGGCAGAGGGAACCTAGTGTTAAGACGCTGGGTTCACCCCTTTCCACCGAGTTCTGGAGGCTTTGTGTGTTGAGTGGCGGAACTCAACGCTGCGCTCGACACCAAAGCATAGAAATGGAATATAAATGTAAATAAATATTTCATCGGTTTATTTGACTTTTTTATTAAGTCAGGAGTACCTATATCATATTGATTGCCAAAAGCTAAAATTGTGCTTTATCTGTGGCGACCGCCAAAAAAAATTCTAAAATTTTAAAATAAAAATACGACGCGTATCAACTACACCATGACGGCACTTCTAAATTTTTTCTGCTATTTTGTAATATTATATCTATTAAAATTATAAATATTTGGATAATAATTAAATAATTAAAAAAATCAGTAATTTGTCTAATCAAATCTCAAAATATAGACAAAATGAACATGTTTCGCTGTAATTGATTTTAATTGGATAAACCGCGTGTCAAGCCTTGACCAAATAGCCAAAAGCGTGCATATTTGTTAACACGTTGCCAAACATGGAGGTATTAAGTGAACTACCTACACGTTTCGCAACCCTAATTACATTATTTATTAACAGTAAATCTTTTTTTTATTTATACTATATCCCGCTCACAACAGGGAAGACAGAGGGAACCTGGAAATCTAGTGTTAAGACACCTGTTCTCCACTTTCCGCCTCCTCTGTAGGCATTACGTATAACGTGGCGGAGCTCAACACCGCGTTACCAGAGAAAAGAAATGAAAATATTTAATTATTATATCATTTAGTATATGTTAATTTACTTTATTACAAATTTACATAACTCGTATATTTAAGGTTAAGGTACAATATAAATTATTTTGGTGAAACATTTAGTCGCGCCCTTGAATTCGATTATATGCGGGCTACCATCAGTATATACTCGTATTTGAAGGTCAATGTTTTGTCCTTATAATTTTTTTACACTGGTTTTGAACTGTAGCTATAACTTAAAAAAATACCTATTTTTTAGCTTCACGCTGTATTCCGTACATAGCAGGGTAAGTAAAAGCAACTTGGGAACCTAATGTTAAGACACTCCGTTTCCAACTTTCCGTCAAATTGTGGAGGTATTGCGTGTAACCCTCACTTACAGCTGCACCTTAGTCTTTTATCATTTATTTAATAAAAAATTACTATCTCTGAACATGGTTTCGGGAGTTATCAATGCTAAGATATAAAAAAACATGTCTGTTTTTCCCTTAAAAACATTATTTATATAATTATTAATCAGTATCAAATATCGTAGGCCGTAGTGACGGAGCGGCAAAATGTATAAACGCAACGGTTGTAGGTTCCTTTTTCACTTTGAAAATGAAAAATTTTAATTTCTGCATTTCCGTCCTTGTAAGATGACAAAACACAGCGCTGAGTTCCGACACTCAACCACAAAAATCATGACAACTTAACACTACCACTTCCCTCCGCCTATCCTGCTAAATGCGGGATACAGCGGAATACTAAAAGAAATATTAAAATCAATGAGAAAAATCTAACAAAGGAAAATTTCCTACTGCGACACTATATATTTTTGTAATTACTAGTAATGGTTATTTATATTCAAAACACGTTAATAAATAAACTTCTAATGCATACTTAAGACAATTAACATGGAGTGGACAAGCGAGTCGCCTGAAATGTTTATGGTGAACATAAGAGCGTGTATGTAGCCAATGAGTCATTTAATATCGAGAAAATGTAATATTTAATATTTCTATTTTCTTCGCTCTATTGTCGAGGCAAAGCGCGGCGTTCAGTTCCGTCACACAACACGCAATACCTCCAGAGTTTGGCGATTAATGGGGAATGAAATGTCTTAACACTAAGTTCCCTCTGCCCATCCTGCTGAGTTCGGGATACAGCGTGCCGCTAAAAAATATATATTTTACTATATACAAATTATGTTCACTTTTTTGAATTAACCTGAATAATAGTAAGTTTATTATTTCTCGCTTTTTTTCGGATTGTGTGATTTCAATCCCTAATCAGGGGAATAATTGATGATTTTCTCTGGTAGACAAAGGGATAAGTACAGTTTTGCCACTCAGAACGTAATATATAAAAAAGTAAGCGACGGAGTGTTTTAACACTAGGTTCCTTCTACTTACTATGCAATACGGGAAAAAGAAACTTACTATGAAGTTGTAAAAACGTTATAAGCATCTAAGAATCAAAATGTAAAAGTAAAAATTTTTACTACCATTCTCAAAACAATAACTATTTAACAACACGAACATCCTGTTATCTTAATGTAAGCTCATATTAAATTGTATCACTTAGTGTCCATTCACTATCCATTCAAATACTTTTTCATTCAAAATGCCGTAACAGGTCATTGGACTTAATTTTTTTGTTGGTACCAGATATTATCCTTTTACAATGGAAGTGAAATGTGTTTATAGATTTTATTTTATTTGTAGTCTACGTCAATTACATAGTATTATAGCATTGCTTTGTAAAGCTGTGATCACAATTATAAAATTTTCTTAATTTACTGTTTTTTTATTCTATTAAGTCCTTAAGACAGTACCAGTATAGTTGCTTTATTAATTTCGTCTTCATTCACCATGCTTTTTTTGTTTTGGTTGAAGCAGTTCTAAAATGTTGAAATTGCCTATAAAGGAATCAATACAAAATTCTTATTTACCTTCATATAATTCAAATATTAAAACCAACTTATTGTTCCACTACACTACATTTAACTAACAATTTGTCGAAAACCACAAAAGTAAAATAGTAATACCTCTACCGTTAGACCAGTGTGATCAATACCTAATAGCAAGCACCTTTAACACATTTTCTAGCTTCAAAGATGGCACTCGAACAGAAGTATTTTCAACTTTATCTCTTTAATTTTAAAGTTTAAAATCATATTTTTTACATAGTAAAAGTATTTCGCGAACATCTTACATTGGGCAATACAACAATGAGGCGCTGTTAGGAAATTGTTTGTTTTATTTTGATGTCTCGGACGAAATATCCGCAATTATTTACGTGTATTGATCGGACTTTTCGTTCTGATGCAAGATTTTAATTAAACGAATTATATATATTTTTTTTATAAATTAACTAATACATACATATATGGTATAAGTGATGTACAAGATGTTGATTTTTGTGTTAAGTTTCTATATTTGTAAGTATTTTTTACACATTATATTAAATTATTATTTGTCAATAGTACCATACTGAACGATTTTTAAAATTAAATCTATCTCTAATTAATTTTTATAATATTATGGAATATTATCCCTCAACCACAAAAAAACTTTTTTACATTCATTAAATCAATATATAAATAATTTGTACATTTTATTACTTAACATACCATTAACATTTTTCATATTAACGACACAAACTATGTTCATACAAATCCAAGGTTAAGTCAGTGCTAGCATAATTATATTAATTTACTAATATGCAATTACATCGGCGCGTGCGCAATTTCAGTTCGAATCAAGTTTGCCTAACGAGGTTTCTTACTTGACTCGTTTCATTAGAATGTAGATAATGATTATAAAATCTATGTCTTCTAAATTATATAGTAATTACTTGTTGTTTTTATATCGAACCTAAATTATTTATTTTTTTATTTCGTTTTTAATGAGAGAGAGAAATTGTTTCTCCCTTAATTTGATGAAATATGTTAAAAAACTTTGTATTCTATAATATTTTTTTTTTGCATAATTATTTATTGTTATCTGTTTTAAAGTATTTATTATTTATCTTCGCTATTCTGTGGAAAATGTGGGAACGAAAGTGTCTTAATGGGAACGAAGTATTTTAACATTGGGTTGCCAGGTTCTGCCTACAGCGTGCCTATAGCGTGTTATATTGAAAATACTCTCAACTATGTAGAGGCTATGTAATTTGAAAAAATCGTTATCATTTAAAACAGTTTAGCTAGTGTACGTCAAAATTTAAACTTTTCCATAACATTTTTGAAATCGTGTAGAAACAAGAAATTATATCAAATGCAAATTTTTATATATATTTTATAGTGAAAAACACTTAAAATTGTAATATCATAATAAATTTATATATAAAAGAACTTCTTTTACTTCCTATCTTCATTTATTTTGCGAAAGAAAATAAGTATAAATATTTAATATCTTTTTAAAAACTTTTTATTTTTACATAATTTTATTACATAGTTAAATAATTGTTACAATCTGGGCGTAGTGTAGCTTGTAAAAGTGACTTAATAAAATTTCACTATCGTCTCACATGCACAGATTGAGATTAGATTAAATGTTTCAAGACGTAAGTATTCATATCAGAAGAAAATGGAAATGAAGTGTATTAGAAATGTGATTTCTATGGGTGATTATAAAGTAAACACATTTTAATAACACATTAAGAAATGTTAAAATGTTAGGTAGGTATATTTTGTTTTATTTGTGTTGCGTTAGTCGTGGGTTTGATCAATTAATATTTTAAATATTTTTTTGTGTCACGCAGAGGGCACCCACACTCTGTCAGCCGATTTTCGCCCAATTTTCCGAGACATTACATATTGAGTGTAGAAACTTAAAGCCGTTGTAAGTGACTAGAGCGAGAAAATTAAAATAATTCATTGTCACACGTGGGAATCGAATGCTTTTATATTAAAAATGTGTACTTAAATCACTTTGTCCACATGTCTATAAAGGCGCAGTTATAAAATAACTGAATATACGTGATGGTACGGGATTCAAGTAACATATTTACCATATATATTTAAAATATTACTCCAGACTGGTCAAATCCAGCCTCATTTTTGATACATTATATTTAAAAAAAAACAGAAAATATGAAATAGAGATACGCACTGGTAGATTTACTCTGCACATTACGTTAGCTAAGAAATCTATTATAGCTTACATATACCGCTTATTTCGTACATACATATGTATATTGGTTTCGCAAAGTGTACTGTTTGTTTAACCCGACGTAAGTGGCAAAGTAATTGACAACTATTACATAGGAGATGTCGACATGACGAAGAGATCACGAGGCACGACAAAAAACGTAACGCCTTGATTTAAAACACGATTTTTTAGAATAGTCAATTGAATTTGCTTGAATATTTTAAGAAAAAATGCTCTAAACACAAATTTTTTAATCACGAAAAAGTCCCCAATTTTTTCCGTTTTGTTGCAACTAAAACGTAGTAGTTTCATGATCACTTGAGATTAAAACATTAAGAAGTTTTCTTGTTACGTAAATTATATAAGTGATTAAAACATTTACTATTTAAAAACGGTAATATAAAGCAATTAAAGTGATTGAAACACTATACTGAACGGGAAAGCCGTCGTTCCTTCTATGGTGTGAATACGAGCCAACTCGCAGCTTTCTGATGTCCTTCTATCTGCTTTATTGGTCTGTATACTATTTTATTAGTGCGTCAACTTGATATGTCTGTCTGTCCGGTTCGGCTTGATACGCTTTTGTATATATTGAAAGTGATATTTTTATATTGTTTTTCCGAAAGTATATGATAAGATGTACTTTGAAAATGTATTTTTTCAGCTTCACGATATATCAAGCGTGTAGCGGGGTACGCAGAGAGAGTCTAGTGTTAAGACACCCCGCTTTTTGCTTTCCGCCAGATTCTGGAGGCATTTTGTGTTGAGTGGCGGAATTCAACACCAGAGTGAAGAAATGAAAATATTACACATTTCATTTCCTCGTGTGGGAATCGAACCCACAAAATGTCGCGTTTGTGGGTACATGCTTGGGCTGCTGCGTTATACCACGCCACTGTCTCATCTCTCAGTTTTTTGCTTACTACATGACAAACTGTCTCTTCGTTATAATAAGAATCAATAAGAAAAAATCTATTAATATTAAAAAATACTTTAATTTTAAGAATGAAAGAACGTTACGGCTAACTATGTATATTTTTTGCTATAATAATCATAAGCGGAGATGAAAGTCTAATTAAAAATTATAGCCACTTTCAGGCGTGTGAAGATTTTCTATAACGTCGCGTACTTTCATATAGTGTCGTCCATATTGATGATTTGGTCAGAACCAAGAGACGTTAGATTGACGTTTGACAGTTATGTTTTTTTTTAATTTTAAACAAATACGATTCCTTCTTGCATTTGGATTTACTTCTTGTCGTTTTTCCAATGAAGTCTTAAAATTTTATATATAAATTCCTAAAAAATATCAGTTTACATATTTTTTTAGTAATAAGCAGTATATTCACATCCTGTTGGGTAGTTAAGGTTAAGTAACTTAACTTTGAAGTCTCGAAATCCGACGGAAAATAGAAGTAGCCAACGGTGTATCTTAACACCAAGTTCCACCTGACAACCCAACAGGATTGTCTACTAAAACATGTAAATAAAAATATAAAAAGTTTCAACTTAAAAAAAATAAAGTTGTCTAAACTTTATATTTTTTCAACAACATATTTCTCTCCAACCTTCTTGGAAGAATTTCGCAAATTGAATTCGTGATGGTCAAACACTAAAGCCTTTTTCACCAATATTTTTACTCGTCGAGGTCATTGTCTGTTAGACGCTCGACGAATCAGTTTAAAGTAAAGCGTTACTTACTTTAAAATATTTTCTATAGTAAAATCGAGTCTGATATTCTGATATAACAATGGATTTACAGGTGCTTAGAGAAATATGCTTAGAAAAAGCAATACAATTGAACGCTAAGATTTGCAAATATTTTTAAACACTAGATGAACTTACCGTTTAAAACAAGCAAAGATTTCTGAATTCAAATTTATTTTTTATATTCTTTACTAATTTCCATAATTTCTTTTTCTTCCTGTCAATCAAACGTCTGGTTAAAGAATTAAATGACAATATGTAGGTATATACACATACAGATTATATACAAAATATGGCGGTAAATCGATTGCTTCCGCCATTTAAATGTTTTTAATTATTTAAAAAGCATATTTAAAGTCAGGAACAGTTTAAGGATCATTAGGCACGGGCGTCTAAATATATTATAATTATACGTAAAAAATACGATTTATGTTTATACGACATGGAAAATGGAAATCACATAATAACTGTAATAATTATCGGTACTTAAGTTGGTAGGTTACTGGTCACTGGCCACTTAGATAAAACGAACAATAAGTTAAGCTAAAAATGATCCGGCATATACAGGATAGGCAGAGGGAACCTAGTGTTAACCTAATGAGCAAGTTCCTCTCCTTTCGCCGATATTTCTTGGCATTGCTTTGAGTGGTGGAACTCAACGTCGCGCTTTTGCAATGGTACTTGAGCGAAGAAATTAATATATTAATAAATAATTATTCATTCCCCTGAGTAAGAATTGAACCCACAACCGTCATAATACAGTCACATATTTGTACCCCACGACGGCCACACAAACGATTTTATAAAGTATGGGAGAAATATACAGATAAGAGAAAACAAAATTGAAAGCATATAATAAATCATCTTAAAATAAAACCCTAATTATTATTAAATGACTAGCCACGTTGTTCTTTTCCATTTTTTAAAATAACAAACACAAGTAACTCATCTTAATAGAATTTTACGTAACAAGTAAATACAATTATGGAAGTCATAGATTGGCAATATAATGAATATAAATATGAATTATTTCCAAGATATTTAATTTAAATCAAATTAAATACATATATAATATGTAGGTACATATGTCCATATGCAAATGACAGTCACGTTTAATATTACAAACATATATTGCGATGCAGTTTAAGGTTAAATTAAAATTATACCATCTTTCTGTAGCGAGCTAGGCAAAAGGAGCCTAGTGTTAAGACACTCTGTTCTCCACTTTCCGCCGAATACTAGAGGCATTGTGTGTTGAGTGGTGGAACTCAATGTCGCGCTTTGCCTCGGCACCAGAGCGAAAAAATGAAAATCTTTAATATTTCATTTCATCAATTCGGATTCGAACCCGCAACCTGTGGCGTCTCACGTTTATGCCACTGCCTTCATGGTTGGCCTCAACTGGTCGTCTGTACTTAATTAAATAATTGACGTAATAAGCGTTGAAGCAGAAAAATGCAAGGTGAATGCAGCGAAAGTTGTAATATTATGTAAACGAGAGCAGAAATGAAACGTGCTATGCAGGTCATAAAGCTCCTTCAGACTATAATTTTTGTTACTTTAAAAATATATATTTATATGTATAAAGACAGACAGATTCAGGCATATGAGCTTACATTTAATAAATCTATTTGTTAATTAGAAAGTTCCATCATATTTTATACACATCTATAATTTTGTACAAAAAAGTTCAAATAAGTGAAGAATATTCAGTTCTTCCTTATCTTTATTTCTAAGTTTTTCCCTATGATCCCTTGATGCATATTGTAATTAATATTTGAACTATTTACTGAAAAGGCTAATTACAGGAATTCCACGAAACACCTTAGTAACTAATCATAATTACGAAAACACCTTAGTAACTAATCATAATTATTGATATACTAGCGGCATAATTCGCGACTTCGCCCGCATACCACCACCATTCTTTTATTGTACTGCATTTGCTAACAGATAGGTTATATAAGTTATACATTCAATCATGAAAAATTTATTTTCATAAATTTCAGAACGTGTAAGTACTACGTGGCTGCATGCGAGAATGTCATCGGCGGCAAGGGCGTCCCCTACAGAACTCGGACCTAGGCTTGCGGACGTGTGTGTTGTGTTGAATTATTTTCTAAAAAAAGTATACGTATGAATTACATGCGCTTTATTGCATGATGCATTGTATTGCATGATATAATTACCGCCACATTTTTTTTGTTTTATATCTACATTCGGTCCCCACACGGTATAATTAAATATTTTACATTTTAATTTACCTCGCTCTGGCGACTAATAAAAAGCGGCGTTGAGTTCCACCATTCAACATGCAATGCCTTAAGAACTCGGCAAGGCAAGCAGGCAACCAAAGAGTCTTAGCACTAAGATCCCAGGTTCCCTCTCCTGTTCTGCTATGCACCGAATACAGCGTTAAGTTGGAAAAAAAGTACATTCTAATATATGTATTTATACTTCAAGGGTTTTTTGGACCTAAAACGCCTCGCCCTGTCATGACTATAAATTTGATTGCGTAACTTGTTTTTTCAAAGGAATCCAGTTAAGCGGCGCACCCTATACTTTCCCTTCAAGACGGCATCATATACTAGTATTAACGTCTTGTAAGTTTAACGTATATATATGCTTAATATTCATGGGCGAACCTTTAGCCTTTAATATAGAAAAAAAATGCTTCTGTGCTTAAAATGTTTCTTTAATTTCTATTGAATTTTAAAACAATTTTAACTATATAACTAGATATTTCAGGTTATTTTTCACAAAAAAATGATGATGTGGGAATTGTATCAGCTACTTATTTTAGTATTTCGCGATACAACGCAACCGTGTAACCGTAAATGGCGAAAGATACAAAGCGAAAGCTGTGAAACACGAAGTTTGCAATATATATTGAATAAGCTTGTAGTATAGATAGTTTGATATATTTTTTCTATTTTATTTGTGTATCGATTACTTAACGTCAAGTTATCTAAGCTTTAGTGTCTAATATTTTAACTCTTATTTCTTTTAAAATATTCATAATAAATGTTATTGTAATAAAATATTAAACGTTCCTTTTTTTAGCTTCTCGCTGTATCCCGCATATAGCGGAGTAGACACACTAAAGCTATAGTTAAGTCACTCCGTCCTCCACTTTTCGTCTTTTTTTAGGCATTATATATTGAGTGGCGGAACTGAACGATGCAGTTTGCCTTGGAACCGGAGCGAAGAAATGAAAAAATTGATATTAATAATTCGTTCCCCCGAGTCGGAATCGAACCCACTATCGTCGCGTTTACAGTCACACGCCTGTGCCTGCCTGTTTATTATTTATTTACTATGACGGTTATTTTGAAAAAGAATAATACTCCATTAGGCCTATAATACAACATATTATGTAACATACATACATCCAACATCGCAAGCGATGATTTTCCAACGCATGACGCGTGACAGTTAAATTGCTTTGCGTATGTCCTTGACAATATTCAAGGTCCACTTGCGAAGAAAATTAGGTATTATGAGGTAAAAATGTTTTAAAAAACGACCAATTATTCTTTTTCTACCTTCATACTATGTCTCACACATGGCATCGTACGGAGGTAGAGCCTGGGAACTTAGTGTTAAGACTCTCCGTTCCTATTAAGACATCTCCAATGCCAGCTTTCCGCTGAATTCCGGAAACATTGAGTGACGGAACTCAACGCGCTTTGACTCGTTGATCTTATATAAAATATCTTATTAATTTATTAAATAAAATATTAACAAATACCAAGACCAAAAAAAAATATCAAAATTTTCCTTATAAAATGGCAATGACTAGATATGCTGAATAAAAAAAAACAATATCTATTGTTATTATACTAAATTATAAACAAAAAAGTTTACGCTTCAATTTCTACATTAAGTATTAAGAACAAAAATCGTCCTTGGCCTTGATTTTATGCAAGGGCAAAATTTGTCGGAACAAAAATGAATAAAAACATGATTGAAGAAATATTGTATGTACGTACATAATCCATACTTATACTATAAATTATATGTAAATGTTAACTTTGAATTATTTTTCTCTTTTCTGGAGAAACAAATAAAAGCGTCGGGTTCAATTCCGCTATTTAACACACGTTACCTCCAGAATACGGCGAAAAATGAAAAACGTCTGTGTCTTAATACTAGATACCCAGGTTCCCTCTGACTATCCTGATATATTCTTGATACAACGTGAAGCAAAAAAATCTAAATATATGTATAGTATATGAAAAAATAAGTATAATTTAATTTTAGCAGTGATTTTCTCAACTAAACCGCGTGTCAAATTGGTGGCGTGACCTTCGTGCTGCACATCCACACAGAGCGAGCATCAATCACCGGAAGAGCTATCACTGATCACAATCAACTTGTCATCATCATCTATACTACGTGAATATAAAATTATGAACAAAAGCTAGATATCTATATAAATGTGCATTATTGAATGCTTATTAATATTTTATTTCAAAAGTAAAATAGTATATTATTACGTTCTCACTTATTTTATAACTTATTTTTAAGCAGATTGAAAAGAAATCCAAAGCAAAACTATAAAAAAAAAGATAATATATAATAGCTACGTATAAAATTTTCCGATACCGTTCGTTTTAATTCCTCGAGTGGAAACTGAATCTACAACTTGTCGCGTTCACAGTCACACTTGTGTCTTGCGCCACGACTATCTTTTTTATCGATAGTTATAAATTGAAGCACCAAAAAAAAATATCAGTTTCCTTGTACCAATTACAAATTTATTTTAAGATAAGGCTTTTTTAAGAATATTATGTAATAATTTATTATAAAATTTAATAAAAATATTTACCAGAATCGATTTCACTTACAGTTTAACACAATTGGACATTTAAGTGATTTATATGTTGTTTATTGTTATTTTAGTGATGTACCAGATATAGTTTCGCTGATACATCAATAGTACAAGGTCGTCTAGTGCTTGCATTTTTAATGTGTCATGTGCGAATAATAATTACAGTTTTACTTAATAAATATAGGTTAGATATTTGTTTGTTTAAGTAACTATTTCAATCTTGTTTTTATTATTTTTTTCGATTTGCTTCGATACCAGAGTAAAGAAAATGGAAAAATTAAATATTTCGTTTCCTCTAGTGGGAATCGAATCCACAACGACTGCTCTTAACTAATTTAACTATTTATTTTTTAAAATATCTACTGACAAACACAGAGTTAAAACGAAGTATGCCAAGTTTCCCATTATCATAAATAATATATATATTTTTTAAATATTAGTTATACTTATTATTCATAGACCCTAAGAATTAAAATTTTAAAATCCATTTGTTAAAATATCGATGTAAAACACGAACATTCGCCATAAATATCGATTACACCAGACATAATATCAATATAACCATAATATAATCCTCTTACAGCCAATAACGACACTATTTGTATGCAATAAGGTTTACGTAAGAAGAAAGTGCTTCACTCGACAGGTTTTTAAATGTTCGACGAAGATTACTGCTGAACAATGCGATATAACTGGGTGTTTTAAAATACTTTACCTGCGTTTTATATTTAAAACAATAATATAATATACCATGACCAATAGCGGCGCAGGGGCGCAAACGTGCGACTCGTGCGAACGTGCGACGTGCGAGATTGTGGGTGCGATTTCTAGTCGAGAAAATGAAATATTTAATATTTTTATTTTCTCAGTAGCGAGCTAAAGATCGGCGTCGACGGCATAAAAAATAAATATAATTTACCGATATGTGTATCATTTCCAAATATCCTGATAAATATTTACGTAGAATGAGAAAAAACAAATCCTAACTGACACTTACCAAGAAAAAACAGACCCGAGATTGAGCTCCGCCCAATAGTATATTTCACTTCACTAAGTCACCAATCAATTCAGTTTGTTGCTAAAAAATAACTTTTATTACGCGTTTAGTTCCACAACTAGCAATCGCGTAAACACATTTTGCAATGACGAGATACTGGTTCGATTAATTATTCGTTTAACAGTTAATCGATTAATTTCAATCAATCGATTGTTGGCAGTTTGTTGCACATCACAGTCACAGTCACGTTCACTGATGGCACCTTTACAATCTGAAAAGAAAACAAAAATTTAAATATGATTAATAAATAAAGCAGGGTAGCCGAGGGACCTTAGTGTTAGGACACTCCCCGTTTCCGGCATTGTGTGCTATTAAGTGGCAAAAGAAATGAAAATATTAATAAATACACCTACAAAAAATAATAAAATTTTGCAAATAAAAAAAAATCATAAGGTGAAAATAATTTAGTTTCACAAAATGATATGTAATTTCCGTAATGGCTTCCCTGTTGTCCGTACGCTGGGCTTAACAATAACGATCATCATCAAGACATCAATTTTGTTTGTGACATATAAATTTTTATTTATCTACTTTATATATCAGTTATTTTATAAAAAAAATGAATTATGAATATACTAAAATTTATTTGTGCTATAACAATTCTGTTCCAAAAAATAATTTTAACCATATAAGATAAAAGTTCAATAGGGGCTGGATAGAGTTGGATGTGCACCACGGATCTGGGTGTATTTTTCAGCCTTAACTTTAGTTTTGAATAGACTTTTTTTGTGTATTGGTTGTTTTTATAATTTTACAGGTAAACCAAAATATTGATAAAAAAACCTAGCGTGGCATGGGACTTAAATCTGAAATCTCTTAAATCAGTGGCCCTCGCCCCACTATTCCTACGTATATAATGTGCATACTTTTTAATTTAAATCTATAGAAACAACCGAACAACAAACATCTGATAGTAATTTAAGGCTATATTTGTTTCAAGGCAGTGCACGCGACCTCACAGCAACAAAACGTCGTGATCAGCTACTTGTGTTGGATTAGCGCGGCGCGATCACATCACTTGATCAACAAAAACTGTTAAAATGTTCTGCATACTGGAAAATTCACACTGTTCAATTCATATGTAGGAAAATAAACCTATATAGGAAATTTATAAATCTTATCATAATATCTTACAATCGTTTCTTATTTTGTTGGTATATGTGTTAGGTATTCCTGCTAAGTCTGAAATTGATGAAAATATTTTTTAGCTTCACGCCATATCTTGCACAACAGGGTAGGCGGAAATCTATTAATCTAGTTTTAAGATACTCCCGTTTCCCACTTTACGCCGAATTATGGAGGCATTGTGTTTTTAAGGGCGGAACTCAACTTTATTATGAAAGCTTGAAACGAGCGCTGTCGTAGCAGCTATAGTTATGTTTAAGTTGTTATAAACAGTTACACCAAAGATCATCGGCTTATTTTGTATTTCACTTTGTTTCATTCATTTCATTTCATCACATATTTGATTGAGTAATATTCATAGAAATAAATCTAATTAAAATAATAAATAAATCAAACTAATGTCTTACTTTTCGATTATATAATTATCTAAAAATAGAATAATCGTATTATATATTCAAAAATCCACCCACATGTGTAACAAGACGAATCGATTTCTTTTGCTTCTAATGTCACTTCATCGTCAAGTCTAAGCTTAGACTACATGTACTTTTATGAGTTATATTTCTTATGTTTATAGAGTATACAAATATTAATATATCAATTGATATGGAGAGATAAATGATGGTTGCAATAGAGTAGGCAGAGGGAACCTGGGAACCTAAATTTAAAAGAATCCGTTTCCATTAAGAGAATTCTGTTTACCACCGAATTTTTAAAGCATAGCGTGTTGAGTGGCGAAACCATGTTAGTAACCTTACCGACCGAGGAAATAAAAATATCGAACACTTCATTCCCCCGAGTTGGAATCGAATCAACAACCGCACCCGTGTGCCACGACGGCCCCCTTATTTTAATGTAAATTTAAAAAACTTAATCTTTACGCTTTATCTCACACATAAGAGAGAGAATTCATTTTGTTTTTCGCTTTTCTCCCGATTCGAGTTATTGCTTGTTGAACAATAGAACCAAAGACCGCTGCGTAGATAAGTAGAAAGAATAATAAGTATACGAGAAAATAGAATTCTATTCTCTCGTATACGACTTACTATAGACACAAACAGATGCATCCACGGGTACTCTCTATATAATTACCGTAACCTAATAATTAACTCTCTATATCAAAAAAAACGTGATTAAGAAAAAATGTATAAAGACAATTTTGACACGATTTTTAAAGCATTCATTTTTTCTTACTAAATTACGTGACATTATTCTATTACCATAAATAAATAATATATACCATTTTAAAATAAAAATAATTATAAATTATTATTTGTTCACTAGTGTGGTCACATCATTACCAGTCGACCTCGTGGTAGTAGTTGACCCAGCGCTACCACCTGACCGACTTATGTAATAAATACGTCGAGATATGGAAAGTGAATTTCTGTATTTACTCTTTTAGTTACCAAACTTTCATGGGTGCGGCCGTGTGCATTATATCTCTTTATATGTAATATTTATTTTTTGTTAATTTTATTATCACATACTTATTCGTAATGTATATGTTTTGCGTTTAGCGAAATTTAATGTATGAAATTATATATTAAAAACAATATTTGATTGTGAACACGACGGTTATGGATTCGATTCCCATTCGGAGTTTCCTCCGTTCTGGCAACAAGACAAGACGTGGAGATAAACACCGGTGCTGTCTGCCTGCCCTGCTATATGCGGGATATAACATGAAGCTACAAAAATACTATAACACTCCGTTTGCTCTTTAACATGTCTCTAACAACCATAAAATTCCCCCAAGTGGAAATCGAACCCACAACCGTTGCACACAGCTAGTGTGCCCCTGCGCCACAACAACTTCATTTATTCGTTCTTGATATAAAAAAATGCTAAATTTATAATTATACAGTAACTTAGTTGAATGTAGAAAATGATGTGTACAAGGGTTATTGAAAACGCAGTAAAATATGAAAATTAAATGTTATGTGTCAGTTTAGATGACATACATTTATATAAATCTCGAGTAATTATCTAGTTACTTTATGATTTGAAAACTACTTATATATTGTATCTAAAGGTACATACACGTGTTCAAATTGTATTGGTGTACTTATTATTGCAAATAAATATTATTTTTATTATATTTTTTTACAATAATCAGCAATTCTTTTGGGTATAAATATAACATAATTACAGACTAGTATAAATAAATAAGACTAGATTTCAATATTTGCCTGACTGCGAAGAAGCCGAGGAGCTTGATGTTTTTAGCGCGTATGTATGTATGTAAGTCCGTTCGTTTGTTCCCTTAAACCAACGAACTGATTTTAATAAATAATATGTCATTGCATTTGTCTCAATGGCGTGGATGTTACTGGACATATTTTTACAGTCAGTTTACGCAGTTGAAATTTTTATTTTGTTCATAATTCACTTTTAAATGTAACTAGTTAGTTTTTATTTATTTTATTAATTTTATAAACATGGGTATTATATATTTATTTTACATTATAAAAGTAACTTTAAAAATTATTTAAATACATATTTATTATCTCAAATTTTATCTTTATCTATCTTATCTTTCTATCTATCTATCTTTATGTTTTTAATTTTATCAAAATAACTTTTACTTTATTCACTCTACCTTATTTCACAAAAGAAACGTTTATATTACAGTATACTTTTTAAACATTTTATTATTATAATTTATAGGCGTATAATTAATTTGCTGTGGCACACATTAGTACCTACCATACCCTGTCACGACGACGGTGGTAAAAGAATCTTTAGCTTCAGGCTGTACGCAGAGGGAACCTAGTTCTAATACACTCCGTTTCCCATTTTCCGCCGCATTCTGGAGGTATTGCACATTGAGTGGCGCAACTCTGTCAAGCGGAGGCCGGTCGTGGCGTAAGAGCACAAAGTGTAACAGAAAATTCTACAAGTTGTGGGTTCGATTCCCATTCGAGGAAATGAAATATTTAATATATTCATTGCCAATGCCCAAACAACACGACTACAGGCAGATATAGCTACAAACCACTAACAAATTTGCAACATATTACCAAAGAGCTAACGCAAAAATGAATTAATAATGATTTTTTTATTATCTAAACCCAGCAATCCACAACATTCCGTTGGCCAATCAATCATTAGCTCGGCTAGTGGTGCCTGCATCGAGTCGACCGCTCGCGTTGTCCGAATTACCCTGCGAAAGTAAGCGGCGGACCGGTCGCGCGAAGGACGCCGGGCGTACAGTTTTGTCTAACGTTCGTGTTTAAGTGATGAGATCTAGCGGGACAGGTTGGATTTGTTTTGGTATATTTTTTAAATATAATATTTATTATAGTGATAAATAATTCTGTTCTCTGTTTTGTTATTTTTTGTTTTTTTTTTTTGTTTTCTTTCGTTTTTCGCCTATTATTATTTTGTGAGGCGCCATGGCGTAAGGGTAGGTGGAGAGAGCGCCTGTTTTAAAAAATGTGATTGATGGATAATGGTTTTAAGTTCAATGCAACTCGGGAATGATTTATTGACAAAGTGCGGCGTTGGGTTCCGTCGCTCAATACGCAAGCGTCTTGTAGATTGGCGTAAAGTCGAGCTCTTAACAACAGTTTCCCTTTGCCTACCCTTCTGTGCTTGTTACAACTTATTTCTGTTGTTAGTATCTCTGTAGAGGATAAAGTAATAAAAATATATATTCTAGGGACGATGCATTTGTTATAGTCACTAATCTCTCTGTCCCATAATTTTGGCCCATATTAAGACTTAGCTTAAATTTTGTACGCCACACTCCATGAAAAACATAAATAAAAAAGTTATGTTGATACATAGCGTTGCATGTGTAAATATTGTTAAAAAAAATTATAGAATTGGCTAAAACTTTAGCAGTCAATGTATGGATATTGTCTTTAAAATGATAATCATATTAGATCACAAAAGTAATTGAGAATAAATAATTGTGTTGTACAAGCGGGAGAAGCCACGCGAGGGCCACTAGTATAAAATAAATAGTAAAATTCCTATATAATGGAGTGCAACAGAGCAGGTAGCTATTTTTTGTAATTATTTAATATGACTAATTAAACAAATATGCGAACATTTGAATGGAAAATGACTTAATTTATTAACAGCTGTATTTGTATTTCTTTGCATATTTAATGTTTGGGTTTTTGTTATTGGATTTTTGCGAGACTTTAGTTTTATCTAATAATTAGATACTACCACACAATATATTTCAATTTTATTTAAAAAATATGAGAATAAAAAAATTGATTTTGCTGAAGCAAAAATAAATAACTTAATAAGTATACGTAACTTTTAGTTACATTAAACATAAAAACTTAAGACCTTTGCTATATGTATATAATATATTATATATATTAAATAATAGGTACAATCTTTATTAAATAAAATATTCTTAATTAATATTTGTATAAAATAAACTGTATTTTATAAAAGTGACAATAAAATATATATTTTTAGTCTATGGCTCAGACCAAGACTAAAAGTGCAGAATGCCGCGGCAAAAACGCATACTGCACCACTCCTACCCACTAAACATGCGTATATTCCATCTCTTTTTAACTCGAACCACGTTTTTATATAATTATCCCTTTCTCACATCGAAAGTTTCCATGGCAAAGCATCGATGTTGTTTGTAAATAAGAGCAAAATGACCTCTGCCACACTTTGATACAAAATGAAAATATCAATTAATGATTATTTTTAAAATACCTAAGTCTAAGTTTATTTAAGCTTTATCTTGTATTTCGCGTATATCAGGGACAGGGGCAGACAGAGGGAACCTGGGAACCTAATGTTAATATCCTCCGTTCTCATTAAGTAATTTTTTTTCCCACTTTCTGCCTAATTCTTTTGATTATTATAAATATGCTATTAAATATAACTTTAATCTTTATTTTAAACTATTTGTAAAAGTTTTTTAAGAGTTTGTAAAAGTTGAACAAAAAAACGATTATTCTTAAATTACTCCAGCTAAAACGGCAAAAAATAATGTCAAAAACATTAAGCAAATTGTCAATTATAATCTAAAAATATAATGGCAATACCAAAAAAATTGTTAAATTAGTGAGTGTTGCTAGATAAAGTTTTTGTTTTATCGATACAGGAAATCCAAATTGAAGGGGTGAATCATAACGAACGAGGTATTTATTTACTTTCGTGAACGCAATCTTAGAGAAGTATTTTTATTTTCAATACAAAGCAAACAAAAATAATAATGTGTAATTTATTTTATTTAAGAATTTTATTTTAGAACTGTTGACTCTAAATGCTGCTTATATTTTCCCTTGGCCTAAAAGCTAAGGAAAGGTCAAAATATGTTTAAATTAGACACATTATTTAAAGAAAACTTGTTTTGACCCGATAGTAGGTTTTTGCCAGTTCAGAAGTAACTAAAAATATATTTTGTTGGGACTTTAAAATGGAATAGAATGGATTGGAAATGTATGTGTTCGAACGTCGGGTTTCCAAAAATATATAAAAATACAAAATATATGCGATTAATCCGGTTAAAATAGTTTCATTTAAAATGTGTAATAATCGTGAAAATCAAAGAACTTATAATGTATGACAACTATATTTTTAAATGTTAGTATTTTTATGCACTCTTCTATATGGATATCGCTTATATGTATATTTAATCATCATTAACATAAAAAAGGAATAGACAAAATGCAGCCGCGGTAATTTCAATGTAGTTTGATTAAAATACAGAGAATTCAGAGCCCTTGGGCGGTTTCGAAAAGGCAGGGGGTTTGAGCCTCGATACGTTCAAATTTTTATTTTTAATTTTGAAAAACATAAATCCTTCCTTAGTAAGTGTAGAATAGTGCTTTAAAAATTTATTTTATTAAGCAAATAATGTAAATAAAAAGTATTTTTAAACCAGATTTGTTTTATTTCCTAGACGTTAAGATTAAACGATTGTTGTTATTTAATTATTTCATAATAATTTAGAAAAAAATATATAATTAACAACTTCGATACTCCAATATTCAAGCCAATCAATTTATTTATTTATTTAATAAATTGATTGACTTGAATATTGGAGTATCGAAGTATCAAAATCACGTATAACGTTTGTCGAGTGTAGAGTGTCTTTACGAATCCGTGCTGATAGATCACGTTTTGTTCGTATCATAATCAAAAAAGTAAATGAATGTTACAATATATAAAGTAACATTTACGTATGGAGATAAAAAACGACATGAATAATAATTACATAAGTAAGTTGGTTGTTGTCGATTTAAAATATTATGATTTATTTGTGAACCTTTATGCTAATAATATGCGTAATAAGTTTCGCTGCAGGTGGTACTTGGAAACGACGGTACGGTTGTGGGTTCGATTCTGATTTAGGGGAAGATTTTTTTCTATAATATCATTATTAACGTTCCTTTCGTTATTTATATTACAAAATTGTATCTCCACTATTAGACTAAACTTTTAAGGCATTTAGTATGTGAGGGTGAGAAAAGCATATAATTAGATATAATATAAAATATTACTAGGTTCCCTATGCCTACCCTGCTGTGTGCGGGATACAGCGAGAAGCTGATATAAAATATTACTTTTATCAATTATAAGATTATATATATATAGATATCTACACAACATCTTCGATATCAATTTAGAAATCAGTTATTGTGAAAGAATTCTGATAAGAAACTAACTATTGCCAATTTCCATTTTCCGAAGAATTACGTTTACAGATTACGATATCAACTATCGAATAGTTTACAATACAATTATCTATTATATATAAAAATAAATATTAGTGTTAATGACAGAAATTTAAGACATTGCGTCACAAATGTTTAGAATCGTCGCGTTTGTCAAGATGACCGTAAGTGAGATTAAGTGCAAATGAAGCAATAACACTTTGAATTCGTTTCTAGTTGGCTTTGATGACTTAATCGAAGGTCGTAAGTTCAATTGTATGTGAATGTGTTGGCCATGAAGAGCGTTATTAGAACATATTTTATATGTAGTATAAAACTTTTGGATATAAACTTGTATTATAATGGTATTATATGCAGCTTCACGCTGTCTTCCGCATATAGATGATGGAGATGGAACCTAGTGTTAAGACACTCCGTTCCCCACGTTAGTGAGTGGCGGAACTCTATGTCGCGCTTTGCCTCGTCATTAGAGCTAATAACTGAAAATATCAAATATTTCATTTCTTCGAGTTAGAATCGAACCCATAACCTGTCACGTTTACTGTAACCCACTTGTGCCCCTGAGCCACGTCAGTATTATCTTTATACATAAAATAAATTAATTCACCACAAAAACTATGATTTGCGAATAAATTTTAAATTGACAATTCTGCACCTGTTGCGCTTACAGTTCAAGGCGCTGTATTTTAAAATTTCTTTCACTTTTCGTATAAAAGACAAATAAATAACGCCTATATTATTATTCGTTCTGTTCGACCATACTGTGTGACTATGAATAGTGTAACTTAGGCATAACGAATTCGACTAAAACGCGTTGATGTCTTTTCGTAAGACGTTTCGTTTCTAAGAACAAAACTTTAAGACCGGTATAACAAAATTTATTGCAAAGTAATAAATTATATAATAGAGGAAGAATAGGAATAGATTAATGTATTAGGTAATTTCAAATGAGATTATGCTTCCGGCATATATATTTTTTTAAATTGAAGTAAAATAAACTTATTATATATATGTTACTTATTTTTTGTTCAATAATGGTAGGATTTACCACCAAAAAAAAAAAAGAAATTAAAAGTATAAAAACATATAAAAAGTTGATAAAAACTAGCTATACAAAAAAAGGAAGCTTTTACAAATTGCACCTGATGACCGTTTGAAATCCTCTATTCAAATTTCCACACATAAACCGAAACTAATACTCGTATAATATAAAAATAAAACAGAAAAAAAACTAACCTCTTTAATCAAACGACACAAAACACACAAAAATCCTCAAAATTCAAAACACAATCACAGAAAAAAAATAATAAATACGTTTTTGACGTAAAAGTGAAGCGGCCAGGTCGGCAGTGCGCGCGCGAGTGGCGCCCTGTTACTTGCGCCCGCCCACCGGCCAGTATAACCCGGCGGAATTGAGAAGGCACGCTGCGTCATCGCGCAGGTACTGAACCTTTCCGCGTTTTTACTTGATTTGTAATTGTTTTTTCGTAAAATTTGTTTTAATTATTTATTATTACAAATAATTGTTGCTTTTCCATAGAAATATATATATTTTGTTTTTTTTTGTATTTAAATAAATTGATTTTTACTTTTATATATGTGTAAATACGGTTACTTTATTTAAATCGACATAAGACTACAGGTATGGCACTACTTATACACTTTCTTCTTATGTATAAAATATTTTTTATCCTTATATAAGATCTATATATCATTATTATAAGTTTTACCTCCATTTGTTATCTTGTAATTATTCTAAAACAATAGTGACGGTAAAATCATTTAAGGTTATAAGAAGCCAATTATTTATTTCAATGGCAAGGTCGTACAGTCTCATTGAAACTATTGGATTTTCCGGAAACAGTCATAAAAAGTAATACTTAGTAATTAGATAAATAAATTATTTTTTTTATTGTTTCCGCTATGAAGTGTATATTGAAGTTTAGAAATAGTATTCATATATTTTTTTTATTAGTCAATCAAAAAAAATGTTAATTATATTTTTTATTGTAAATTACTACCTACCCTGCAGTGTGCGGGATACAGCGTGAAGCTGATTTTTTTTTTTTTTTTTTTTTTTATTGTAAATTATTCTCTTTTTTGTTTTAAGTGTTCAGTAGTTTTTTTTATATTCCCTAACATAAATGGATAATATTTGCAGTATATTATTGATTTTTTCAGTGGGACAACATTTAACTGTAAACTCGATGGTTGTGAGTTCCTTACTCTAAAAAGATCTGATTACGCCAGTCAACATGTAATGCCTTGAAAAGCAAGAAACTGTGTGTTTGCAGAAAACTGAGTGAACTGAGTGAAAGCAATAAACTAGCTTAGCTTTTGCTACCCTATTATGAACGACAATGATTCAAGCTTTTTTTAAAAAAACCTACATATAACATTTTTTATGTAGTGGGTTTCAACCCGCGCCTCTTGGAACTCGTCCAAGTTAGGAACGGACGCTTATTATATAAGAACGGAAGTGTCCAAATGGACAACGGAGTGAGGAGTTAACACTAGGTTCTCAGATTCCCTCTGCCTATTTTTTATGTGCGGGATACAGCGGGAACCTCAAGTCAAATTACTTAATAGAGCTTTAGTACTAGTTTAATAGTTAAACAATATATATATATATATATATATATATATATATATATATATATATATATAAGCCTTCACCTACCCTATTAATATGTATAATTATAATAAACGTTAAACCGGTCTCAAATAAATGTATGTATATTCAAATGAAATGATCGCATTTTATCTACTAAAAGTGATACTTTGAACAAAATTTCTAGTATTTTCCTTAATTTATATTCATTGAAAAATGTCTATAGATAAATATGTTATAATCTTTAATTAATATAAATAGTAAATGTCCTATATTATATTGAATGAATGTAGCATTTGATATACAAAATATGATTAATCGTAATCCTGTAACAGAAGCGTGCGTCTATTTACGTGAGAGCTGTGGATTCGACTCCCACTTGAACAAATTAAATAATTAATATTTTCATTTCCTTGCCCTGTTAAAGCGTGTATCTCAGTGCGTTCCAGTTTAAATTATATATTTAATTCTTCTTTTTCTACATAATTCTTCCGTATTCATCTATGGTTTTTTTGCAACTTTAAACTATATCCCATATAGTAACTCGAAGGAGTTTAATAAATCTCTCTCCGATCCGACTATGAGACTGTATCTTAAATGGAAAAATAACCCTTGCCTTTTCAGAGCGGCAATATAAAAAAAATCAGTGGGAATCCAACCAACGACTATCTCGATTACAGTCAATTCCTTTTTCGTCACCATGGTCTTTAAATTGGTTCAGTTTTTGTTCTTTTAAAAATATTGTACAGTATGTGGGTAACGCGACATTTATACCGTAATTTTTTGCAACATTTACTACACTACTAATTTTCAAATTTCACTACAAACGATAACTATATTTTCGAGTAAGATTGTGCATCTTACTCGATAATTATATAATATTAATAATAAATGTGGTTTTACCACAAAAGAAAAATAACCAGTCATGTTTATCAACTATTATTATACTATAGTTATCTGCAAATATATAATAAAAATAAAGTGAATGTGAATGTTTTAGCACGAACGTGACTTCTCAACTCAGCGGGATTATATGAGGAGAGAGGGCAAAGCGCAGGTAAGCTCAGTTATCGTTACTCAGAACTGCGTCTGATTACGATCCATAGATGTATATTGTATATCGTTGGAGACTTTTTGTCCAAGTCGTCTTCAAGTTCAATCCACGAGAAACAAAACGAAACGTAAGTTTGGGATCAGTTGTTTTTTTAAATATAAGCTTTTATTTGATTAAGATAAGAGCGTAAGAGCCAAAAAGTGTGTAGGAAATTATGAAATAATAAAAATAATCACTCTTTAGATATGTAACTTTCAACGAAAGAGGTAAATAAGAATAATATTATTAATTTTTAATTTAAACTGTAGACAGTGAATCTATCAAATATTTCTTCTTCTTCGAGTGGGAATCGAACTTACAACCAGTCGCTTTTACAGTCACATTTTTTGTGCCCTTCGCCACGACTGGCCTCAAAAATCGAAATCTAGCTCAAAATAAAAATATGTTATCTAAAAATATTACGAAAATAAAATGAAAGAAAATAAGTAAATAAATATAATCGCCAGAATTTTCTAATACCCACTACTAATACATTTATACTCGTAGACTGAAAACCTATATCTAGGGTTCCTAAAACCCATTCGTCCGTTAAGACAGGCCATGATAGGTTACGCTCTGATTCACTATATATGAGGCCTTTGTCCTCCATCGGATACCTCACTTGCCTTGATAATATAAGACAATTAATAAAGTGTTTGTTTATTGTTTTATTGTTTTAGCGTACTGGTTGTTTTATATATTTATTAACAGTAGTAGTGGTAACAGTATATGCGTGTATTTATTTATTTATTTATAAATAAAATTCACAAAAGCTTATTAAATGTACAAAATTTATACAAAAAAAAACGGAAACAATGTGAAGCTGAAAAAATATCTCTTTCGTCGAATAATTTCGTACGGTGTTAGGAAATTCTGAACGTTATCTTTTGAAATGAAGTACTAAATTTAGGGGTCTATTGAGATTGAAAACTTGACGGTAATGGGTTTGATTTTCACTCAAAAATCTAATATGTAATTTCTCCAAGACACTAATTTACCAGATCTTTTTTGTGTACCTACTGTGTGTATATATTACTGTTCTGAACAAAAAGCCTTTTATTTTAAGCCTTTTATTATATGATGAATAATTCCTTTAAAGTTTAAATAACCAACACAGACTTTGAATTATTTATCGATAGTAGGAAAAATGTCGATTTCCTCATAATATATAATTATAATAATTAACAATATATGTTTTTATCTTCCGAAAAATATTAATAATTAATATTTAGTTTCAATATTAGATATATTATTAACATTTATGACTAAACACGGAAAACCGAAAATCGTACGTGAGTAATAGTGATGCGTCTATTATGGTTTACGATTTTTACAGATTGAGACACATCTTATAAAGCTCTGAAATCTTATACAGATCGTGACAATAAATTTATATGTTTTTTATATAATTTTTTAGGTTCTCTTTGCATCCCGCAGTTAGTAGGGTAGGCAGGGGAAACCCACAACCTCTCTCGTGTGTTCTTCATACAACGTGACATTGGCGAAGTGATTTTGTGCTCAACTGGCACGCTCAGAACGCCATAATAAGGCTTACAAAGATAAACCATTTATTTGGAATCTTTTATAATCGTGTAAATTTAAAAAGATGGTGTAAAATAGACGAAGCTGCGATGTAACTTTAATTTTGATAAATTCTATAAATAGTTATAAATAGGAAGGATTCATTTGTACTCTTGAATTTTTTTATTTTTATTTTTCCTTAATTCACTAAATTAAATTTTCCTCGTATATAAATTTGAACATAATTATTATTTAAATAATATTTTCTGTTTTGTGGTAATGTTAAGCTCAACTTTTTAAACGGCTAGACAGATTATGATGGATTTCCAAAGACTTATACATCACTATTATTATACAACCAATTCCAATATGGATTTATACTCATCATACATCATCAGCTTTTGTTAGATTTTAAAGATGTTTAGAATATAAAATATGGAGTATGTATTGGCGTTTGAGTTATAATTAATATACGACTAGGCGCTTAATAAAACTAGACTTAAAAAAAAATATATATTTTAGATCATAAACGCGATAAGTTATGGGTTCGAATCCCACTCAAAAAATTGAAATAATTAATACTTCCATTTGTTCTGGTGTCCTGGCAAAGCGCGGCATTGATTTCCGCCATTCAACACGGCATACTGCCAGAATCGGCGGAAAACGGAGTGTATAGACACTACATTTCTATATTCTCTCTGCCTACCCTGCTATATAGGGGATTTAATGAAAACAATTAAACAATTTTTTAAAAAATCGTTCATAATTTGTAATAAGAATTACAGAAAAATGGAAATAAAACACGCAAGGAATAAGAAAGTATCGCGTCAAGTGGAAAGGTTAAAGGAAGTGGGGCGCGCACTGGACTGAGACAGCACATGTTATAGGATGAGCTTCCCCTCTATACTTTTCGACCGGTAGCTTTGGATTAACTGACGAAATCAGTTATACTTTTTTGTGTGTCAATAAAAACAATGTTGGACATAAGGTGTGTGTGCTTCATGTAGGGATTCTTTAAATTTTATCCAAAATTATTCTTTTTTTTTAAATATCCTATACACTTTTTTTTCATGTATCCGATGTATCAGAGTACCCAGCATGTAGCAGAGTATCCAGAGTAAGCTTAGTGTTAAGACACCCTGTTCTCCACTTTCCGCTGAATTCTTTAGGCACTGCGTGTTAAATAATTTGGAGGCCGGTCGTGGCGCAGCGGCACGAAGTGTGACTGCAAAACCGACTGGTTGTGGGTTCGATCCCCACTCGAGCGGCGGCGGAGGCGCGGCGTTGAGTTCTGCCACTCAACACGAAATGCCTCCAGAATTCGGCAGAAAGTGGGGAACGGAGTGTCTTAACACAAGGTTCCCTTTGCCTACCCTGCTGTGTGCGGGATACAGCGTGAAGCTGTGTTAAATAAACCGCGTTAATTTCGTCGATTGGAAATCGAACAACAACCTGTTGTGTTTACAGTAACACGCTTGTGTTACTGCGCCACGACTGGCTTCATTCTATATAGTTCAGAACTATATTCGAGTCTGTATAAACCAGATAAACTCACTTTCAAATAAACCAACTAAATAGCGCAGAAATTATAATATTTCAACAACTTCAACTAGCAACTTCCAGCACAAACCTTTTTATACAAATGTATATATAAATAAGTTATACATACATATGAAGCAACATATCTACTAAAATAATCCGCAAAAAACTTGAAAAGATTAGCTGCTTAATAAAAACATTGAGTTTTATTGAATTATTTATTTTCATCTTTACAATAATATCTTTAGAGTTGTACAAAACAATTAAAAAATAATGACGCATCGCAGTTTCTTTAATTAATTACCGTAGAGTTCGGTGATCCGTTCTCTCTGGCTACAATAAAAAAAAGTTATTTTAATTTTCATTTTTCACACAGCAAGCGTAAAGCTGAAACGTAATTTTACTAATTGTGGGTTCGATTCCCATCCGAGGAAATAAAGTATTTAATTTTTTCATTTCATCCTTTTCCTTCCTTGAATTCCTTGAATTCCGCCGTTCAACACGCATTACCTCAGGAATTCGGCGGAAAGTGGGGAACAAAAGCGTTCTAATGGAAAACGGAGTCTCTTAACACTAGCTTCCCAGGTTCCTCTGCCTATCTTCTACAATAAATACAGCACCAGAAAACTAAAAGTTCAACGGGAATTTAAGTATATCATGTTTCTATTAATCGGAACACGTACGCAGCGTCGCGAGTATCCTTTACCTGAGTAGTGAATGAGAGGATGTGTGCTTTTTTGCTGCACCGTAAAAAGGAATTCCAATGGCTGTTTATTGTTAGTATTTAAAGAATTTAGTTTTATATTACATTATATTGTGAACTGGTCCATTCATTCTTATGACTTATTACTCATAGTAATGAATGGGTTTGATTTGTGTTCTTTTTTTATATTAGACGTATGCATATCTTAGCTATGCAAAAAAAATGATATCCTAATACCTATCTTTTTTGAATTTGGTTGCGAAAAATTAAATATATAAAATGTAATATGTCAAAATGTTTAAGTAAAATATATTTAAAGATTGCTTGTTACTTTTTTTGTTATGTCGTGTGTTCGTCACTGTTCCATTCAGTTTGAAGAGTTAAACATATAGTGTATATAATTATAATATATTTTGTATATACTTATTTCACACTGCATCCCGCATATAGAACCTAGAGTTGAGTCCCTCATATACAATCGCCGATTTTTTCGAGGCATTGCATGTTAAGAGGCAGAACTCATCGGTTTTTGTCTTGGTTATGCACAAAAATAAATGATGATAAATGATAATTCATTCCCCGAGTGGGGATCGAACCCATAACCATCGAGTTACAGTCACGCCCTTGTAGCACTGCACCACAAAGGGTTGTATCCATTTAAAATGCAAAACCGCAAGAGATAACTGAATTGACATCATAAGAAATGTAGTTATTTTTACGTATTGCCAATATTTAGTTGTGTAGAGTCAGTTCTGTTTATTAATATGTCATACCTATTTGAATAGTTTTCATCGTAGTGAAACTGGTGAGTAAGTATATTAAAAAAAAACAGTTTCACGGTGTCTCCTGTTTAAGAGGATATGCAGAGAGTTATGATTCAATTCTCCGTTACCCTCTTTCCCCCCAATTTTCAAGAAATTACGTGATGAGTGGCGGAACGTGTTTTTTGTTACCGGAGTAAGGAGGGTTTTGTCTTGTTAAGTAGTAAATAAAAATTATTCATTCCCCCGAGTGGTAATCGAACCCACAACCAGCGTGTTTACAGTCGATTGACCTCGTATATATTGTTCAAGATATAAAAAAATAGGCATGGTGAAAGAAGGTAAATTTTCTAAAATAACGTTTTACTATAGTAAAAAAAGGAGGTAAAGCTAGTAGTGGTTCAGGGGCACAAGCTGACTTTAAACGTGATAAGTTGTGGGTTCGACTCTCACGCGAAGAAATTAAGTCTAAAACATTTTCATTTCTAGTGTCGAGGCAAAGCGCAGTGTTGAGTTCCGCCACTCAATAGGCAATGTTTCCAGAACTCGGCGGATACAGAGTTAAGCTACAATAACCAAAGTAAAGATATTATAACCACAGCAGTAGACCACGTACGAAAAGTAAATATTAGCAGAATCGGTAGAAAATGAAAAAACCTAACAATCGTAAGCATATACAAACAGATTCCCAACCGTTTAAAGTCGTTACTTTATAAATAAGCATGACTCATACAAGGATCTTCCATAATATTATATCTTGTCTCTTTCTTTATTATATGAAAATAGATAAGAAGAAAAAGGACACATACAAATAGAATTTCAAGTTATGATTTTTTTGCTAATTTGTCATATCGGCTTTTTTTGGATATCATTTATCGGTTTTAAGTTATCGGTAAATATTGTTGAGTGAATAACAAGTTACTTAATATGTGACGTAGAAGAAATGTGTGAATTTTTTTTGTAATGTGTAATTTAAGAGCGATTTTTAAAGTTAATAATAAGTGAAATTTTCAAAATCTTATTAATATTCCGTACCACGTCATGGTGTTAAGTTAAATATAAAAAATCAAATTAAATCAGCTTCAAACTGTATCCCGCACACAGCAGAGTAGGCAGAGGGAATCAGGTGTTAAGACCACAGAACACATATACCCAAAGGGATTAAGAAACTCCGTACCTCACTTTCCGCCGTGTAAGTTAAAAATGATAGTCAAAAATTAAATAATATATAATGAAAAATGTTAGCGACTAATTCTGCTACCGTATTTAAATAAGCAAATGAATAGATTAATCTATAAAATATGTATATAAGCACAAAGAACATTTTAATTTTTAGGATTCCGTACTCAAAGTATAAAACGGGACTCCATTACAATGACTCGGCTGTCCCTTCATCCATCTGTCTGTCAATCTTACCTCACCAGGCATATTTCATGAACCGTGATAGATTTAGACTTGATATTTTCACAGATGATATGAAGTATATGTACATGTTGCTGCTATAACATCAAATAGAATTAAATTAATATTAAAAGCTCCCATGCGACAAATGCGTAAGTAAGTCCGACTCGCACTTGGCTAGTTATTTATGCTTCACGCTTAGGCCCACAAAAAGTAAAGTATTTTTATACTCGAATTTAAGACATTGCGCGATAGGTCACAGAATTGAACCGCGTATTTATGAAGAGTATTGAAGTTAAAATAATAATAATCAATTCCCTGTAGTGGGGATTAAAGCCACAAGTGTCGCACCATAGTTACGAAACTATGGTCCCTTGAATTATATTACAATTTGAATCGTACCTTTTGAACAATATATTTCCTTGGATAATCGTTAAAAGGTACAATATGAGGGCCAGTCGTGGCGCAGGGGCACCAGCGTGTGACAGTAAGCGCGACAGGTTGTGGGTTCGAGCCCCACTCGAGGAAATTAAATATTTAATATTTTCATTTCTTTGCTCTGGTGTCGAGGCAAAGCGCAGCGTTCAGTTCCGCCACTCATCACGCAATACCTCCAGAATTCAGCGGAACGTGAGATGCGATGTGTCTTAACACTAGGCTCTCTCTGCCTACCCCGCTACATGCGGGATACAGCGTGAAGCTGAAAAACAATCCTCGTGGTTAAAGAATAACGAAAACATTAAATAGTATAGAGTAGGTTTGATGTAAAGCATTTACATTTAGTGATGACAAATCTGATGATATTTATTAAGTATGTCATTCATTTGCGGTTTCTTAATTGTGGAAAATGTAGTCATTTTGTGAAGAAATTCTTAAAATTTATGTTTATTCTACTTGATGCATGACAACACTGGACTTTCTGACCACAGTACTATATGAGAAATATAATTAACATATAAATAAATAGTTTTATTTTAACTTGAGGCCGTCGTGGCCCAGGGGTACAAGGGTGTGACTGTGACGCGACGGTTGTGGATCCGATCCCCTTTCGATTCGATAAATTTATTTAAATTTATATTTCCATTTTCTTCGCTCATGTGTCGATTCAAAGAACGGCGTTGAGTTCCGCCACTCAACACACAATGCCTCCAAAATTCAGCGGAAATTGGGGAATGGAGTTTCTTAACACTAGGTTCCCTCTGCCTACCTTGCTGTGTGCGGGATACAGCGTAAAGCCGAAGTTTTTATTTCTTAATGTATTAATAACCCTCTAATTCTTATACATTTTGTAATATTTACTTATTAGGAGCATTATTGTTAGATGTAATTAAGGTTAATAGTTGTGATTTCTATTCCCATTCGATGAAATTTAATGTGTTCATTTCTGCGCTCTGGTATCGAGGTAAAGCGCGGCGTTCAGTTTCGCCATTTAACACGTAAAGTTTCCAGGATTCCGCGGAAAGTGGGGAACGGAACTTTCTTTACAGGAATCAAATCCAGTTAAGCGGAATGCTTATAAATATTACATCACACATTTAAATACGACAAAAAAAAATGAAAAGCATTAAAAATAAAACAAAAGAAAACCCACTTGCCTTTTAATATCTTGAACAGTGCTTAGTAAATCTGGCATTTAATAAATTAGGCGTCAAGGCGAACGGCGCTTGTATCATCAACCGGTCACACATTCATATTATGATTCATTATATAATTGAAATTTTTGATGTGTGGAAATATTTTTTTTGTAATATACATACATATATTGTGCGCTTACTAATAAATAGCGTATCAGAGATAGTTACATTAATATATAGAATGTGTATTAAATCACATCAGAACGTTCAAAAATGACCGTCGTGGAGTAATTTTATAGTATTCGATTATGAGCTCTAATTCGAGCAATCTTGAAAGGTAAGTGGAAAGTGAATATTTTGTATGACGATTTCAGGTGTTTGCCTTTCTATCTCTTCTTCTCTCTATTAAATTTTAAATTCAAACAAAATCGATAGTTTTAGGGTACCGTACCTCTTAAGGAAAAAAGGAGATATATGTATAAGATCACTTTGTTGTCCGTCATCTGTCTGTCAGTTAGGAGCCTTTGTCCCAGGAACGCTTGGAGATATCAAGTTAAAATTGAAACTATATACTCAGGTCTACGGTCTCTTCATTTCCTAAAAATCGTTTTTCTATACTGTCCTTTCCTTCGTTTCTACAGTGACGCGGCGGTTGTAGGTTCGATCCTCACTCGAGGGGAATGAAATTTTATTTAGTAATATTTTCATTTCTTCGCTCTGACACCAAGGTAAATAAGCTAGGCATTGAGTTCAGCCACTCAACACAGCAATGCCTCGAAAAATTCGGCGGAAAGTGGGGGCCGATTTGTCTTAACAGTAGGTTCCCTCTACCTACCTTGCTGTGTGCTGGATACAGCGTAATGCTGATCGTATTTCTAAATTTACTTAAAAAGAGATATGATGTTTATTTCGCAACAAACGATTATTTTGACACTATAAAAGTTATCAAAATTAATAGGGTACTTCTGGTTGACGCACAATTAAAATTTGGCAGCTAACATCTATAGGTAGTACTAGTTCAGGAAAAACATCTGAATGGTAATATACATTTATGATTAAATCCTAAAAAATAATAACCTTAAAAGGCTTTAACAAAATTCGGTATTAAAAGCCGCTAGTTCGAGTCAGGTGCCAGATGAAAGGGTTAGGTGTGCATTTCCTCAATATATTTTATTATTATTTTTTTATGCACATATTGTACGGAACCCTTGGTGGCCTCGGTTCATTTTAAATTAAAAACCGTTACAATAAAATTGAAATTCCATTATAATTTAAATATATCTCAAATCTAGAAGTTAAAGTTCAAGATAAAATTATCGGTGTGTATAATGTTTATTGTATAACATACGGACGTTATTGACCTCACTATGTTTTTGTTATTTCATATACTCGTACATATATGCACTATATAAAATGAAGTATTACGTAAATAAATAACATTATATATTTTTAACTTTTTTTTAGAAGTGTTATTCCACACTAAAGAAAGAACAATACTTATTTAGAAAATACATAAAAAAATTGACGTAGCGGGACTCGAACCCGCGCCTCCTGCAACCGACTAGGTCCTTCGAGTTCGAGTCCTGCTACGTTTAAATTTTTATACGTTTTCTAAATAAGTAACATTATAGTATATGGTTTTTAGCTCCACACTGTTACTCGTTTGAAGCAGAGTAGATAGAGGGAAATGTGAAGGAATTTTCCAATTTGCTCCAAATTATTGCAATGCATGTTGAGTGGCTGAACTCAACACCGTGCTTTGCTTTATTACCAAAGTGAAGAAAACGACAACATTAAATATTTTGGGACAAATGGGAATCGAAGCCACAACCGTAGCGCTTACAGTAACACGCTTTGCTCGATCTTACAACCTGACTTCGATTGTATTATAAATATAAAAAATAAGATCCCCTATTCTCAGCCAATATATAAAGGTATTTTATATTTATTAATTAAAAATTAAAAGTAAGACTTTCCTCATTTCTCGGCTGTACCGCTTTATTTAGTCTTTGTAGGAAATTTGAACCCCGAGTCGTGACTAGAGGTTGCCCAACTGGTTGCTTATAAACATTTATACACAACTGTATTTGATAGCACCATCTCTCTCTTGCACTATAATGTGTAAAAGAGAGAGGCAAAAGCGCATGCGCAGATTATTTCAGTACTGGTTGTAATGTTATTGATATAATTTCAGTTAGAAGTGTATGGTTTAGATGGAGTGTAACGGAATTTACGTTATAAAATTAAAAAATCTTATTTTTTGAAGCTTAATCAAAATTTATTTAATTAATATGGAATATTAGTCGTAGTCTTCCTGTTTTATACATATTTAAATAGAATAAAATTATATATACATACATAAAAGAAAAACATTTTTTTCACTACAACGTTATATGGAGTAATATAGATATATAGTCACTAATTGTTATCTACAAGAAATGGACTATGAATATAAACCATTGAGCAGGAAGGCAGATACACTGTATAACAGGGAGGGAACCTAGTGTTAAGACACTCCGTTCTCCAGTTTCTGCCTAATGTTTAAGGCATTGCCTGTTTGAGTGGAATTCAACTTTTTTTTCCTTAGTAGCAGAGCGAAGAAATGAAAGTATTAATAAATCATTATTCATTTCACATACTTTGAGTGGGAATCGAATCTACCGCTTTGTAGTCACTTACCTCTGCCTCTGCACATCGACGGTCGAAAGTTTAAAGTTATATTGGCAAAAACTTTATATTAAAAAGTTAACTCTAGATTCCATCACAGTTGCGTACTAGCATTATGTATAGTAAAGGAAAGAGATTTTAAGTTCTACAAATAAATATTTTAAAAAATCTTAGTAACAAAGGCCAGTCGTGGCGCGGCGGCACAAAGTATGACTGTAAAACCGACTGGTTGTGAGTTCAATCCCCACTCGAGGAGATGAAATATTTACTTAAATTTATACTTCCATTTCTTCGCTCTGGTGTCGAGTTGAGTTGAGTTGAGGCGTTGAGTTCTGCCACTCAACACGCAATGCCTCCAGAATTCGGCAGAAAGTGGGGAACGGAGTGTCTTAACACTGGGTTCCCTCTGGCTACCCTGCTGTGTGCGGGATGCAGCGTGAAGCTAAAAAACAAATATTTTGCTCATATAATAATACTATAATAACTTATTTAACTTACAACTATTTTCGCAAAAATTTCATCTTGTTATGGCATAGCTTTACAAGAAACGGATAAGCATCTAGATGAATCAGCGCGAGGCGATGTGACGTCATCGAGAGAAGATTCTCAGCATTGTTTTTTTTTTTTTGAGTAACCTATATAGACAGACGTCTATATCTATCTATATTACTATACTAGAAACGATTTAAATGGCTACTAAAATTATAATAATGTAATGACATCATTATGATATTTTATATTATCAATTTAAGTTAGTGGTGGTGTAGTGGGACAGCGTCTGATGGTAAGATTCGATTCACACTCAGAGGAATATATTATTTTAATTTTCTTGCTCTACACTCAATGTCCCAAGAATGGGGCGGAAAGTAGTGAACTTAACACTAAACTTACTACTAAGTTCGCTCTGACTAAAGCGCTAAAAACACCGTTTTCCCCCGTAAATACATTTGCTTTAGAAATAGATAAAAAAATACTAAACAGTAGTCATGAAGCATTCATATTGCCAGTGTTTTATCCCAATAAACCACCATTCCGGAGAATACAATACGTATTATAAGTAGTTCCTCGATATGGGTAATCATAATTATAAGTGTGGAAAATGGAGTCACTAAATTCTCTTCGCTTAATCCTCTTAAAGATTGTACAAATTATCTTATATTGCCTTTTCTTAAATCCAGTATACAAACCTTTATTCTTACTCTAAAATGAGGCTCTGTATCAATGAACATGTATATTATTTTACTATTTATTCCGCAAATAGAACGGTATGCAAAGAAAATCTAGTGTTTGAACACTCTGTCTTGACTTTCCGTTCATAACTCTAGACATTACGTATGCCTACAGAGACGGACTCAACCCTATACATGTATACAGTTTTTAGGCTTCACACAGTATCCGTATTCCGTATATAGCAGGGTAGGCAGACGGAATCTAGAAACCTAGTGTTAAGACACTCCGTTACCGGAGGCATTGCGTGTTGAATGGCAGAAGCCATTACTCAACGTCGCACTTTGCCTTTTAACCAAAGTGAAAGAATGAAAATATTAAATATTTCATTTTCTTAAGTGGGAATCGAACCTACAACCTATCGTGATTACAGTCGCAACTATGTGCTCCGGTGCCATGACTGAATGCTGAATGCTAATATAATATTCAAATGATTGTGTTCTACATTGAAATGCAATCGTTGCTTAAATTTTTTTTTAGTCAACGAATTGCAATATGTAAGATAGTAAATCATGCATAAACACATGCAACTACAAGAAACAAAAAAACACAAAATATGTCTACTTTGGTAACATAGCCACTAACCTACTATATTTATTCACCTTTATGAATAAATGTTTCTTTATGAATAATTATTAACAAGATACACAAATGGAACCGAATTTACGAGATAATAATGTTTATATAATTATTCAAATTATTTGGGATTGAACTCACAACTATCGCATTTTATCGTTATATGCTGCTCCACTGCGACAGGATAGTCTCAAAATGTTGGTAGGCTGTTATTATTATTCATACTTTTTAACTTTTTATAAGCCATCAAAGCTTACGTCTCCATAAATATAGATGATCCATTGTAAAATAACTCACAAGTACATAGAGTTAGGTTATCACAATGACTTAAAAATAGCATCAGCAAAAAAAAAATTTAAAAAATCTATATTTACATTTTTTTTGTTTATTTATTTTCATAGTGCATAGGAGCAAAAATATTCTCTTTATTTCTATATGTCATTATTTTATTATATTGATATATCGATATTTTTTTAAAATTAAATTTAAAAGTGTCAAAAAATTTTTTCGGACAGAACTTGGACATTTTTTTAATTTGGCCTTCCATTGAATTTTGGATAAAATAATAAAACAGTTCTTAGAGTAAGCAAAACAAAATTGTATAATGTCGATTTGAGGCTAACATCTACCTTTCAACCCCTTCCTTTTCGAAGCCGACTTAAAATTATATTATCTATAATAATATTATAAAGAGGTAAGATTTGTATTTTTGTATGTATGTATGTATGTGTGTATGTTTCTAGAGTTTTCACACAAAAACTACTGGACCGATTTTAAATATTTTTTCCCTATTAGAAAGCTGCATCTTCACTGACCAGCATAGGCTATATTACATTTTCAAAAAAGATAGGGATCCCTAATAAAAATGCAATAATGTAACTAAAGGAGAGAATAAATTGATCTTAACAATTCTATCATCGCGTGCGCTGTGAAAACTTTTGATGATAGAACAAAACAATGTTCTACAGTATTGTAGAGCGCATCAATATCTATAAAAGTCCGCGATAGCATATGTCCAACTACTGTAGTTATGACAATATAACCATTTTTTTATATTTTATAAGTTAACAAAAGTGCCGACAATAATCAAACCATATTATTCATACCTCTACATTAATCCTTATCCTATTCAAATGATTGTGTTCTACATTGAAATGCAATCGTTGCTTAAATTTTTTTTTAGTCAACGAATTGCAATATGTAAGATAGTAAATCATGCATAAACACATGCAACTACAAGAAACAAAAAAACACAAAATATGTCTACTTTGGTAACATAGCCACTAACCTACTATATTTATTCACCTTTATGAATAAATGTTTCTTTATGAATAATTATTAACAAGATACACAAATGGAACCGAATTTACGAGATAATAATGTTTATATAATTATTCAAATTATTTGGGATTGAACTCACAACTATCGCATTTTATCGTTATATGCTGCTCCACTGCGACAGGATAGTCTCAAGATTTTGGTAGGCTGTTATTATTATTCATACTTTTTAACTTTTTATAAGCCATCAAAGCTTACGTCTCCATAAATATAGATGATCCATTGTAAAATAACTCACAAGTATATAGAATTAGGTTATCACAAAAAAAAATGCATCAGCAAAAAAAAAAAATTAAAAAATCTATATTTACATTTTTTTTGTTTATTTATTTTCATAGTGCATAGAAGCAAAAATATTCTCTATGTTTATATGTCATTATTTTATTATATTGTTATATCGATATTTTTTTAAAATTAAATTTAAAAGTGTCAATTTTTTTTTTCGGACAGAACTTGGACTTTTTTTTAATTTGGCCTTCCATTGAATTTTGGATAAAATAATAAAACAGTTCTTAGAGTAAACAATTGTATAATGTCGATTTGAGGCTAACATCTACCTTTCAACCCCTTCCTTTTCGAAGCCGACTTAAAATTATATTATTTGTTTATTATTTGTTATACTTTTAATAAGTTCTTTGATTTTCACGATTATTACACATTATAAATGAAACTATTTGTACCGGATTAATCGCGTATATTTTGTATTTTATACATTTTTGGGGAACCCGACGTTTCGAACACTTTACCTACTGTAAAGTGGTCCGTGGTCACGGGTAGACACGGTCTATACGCGATTAATCCGGTAAAAATAGTTTCATTTATAATTTTATACTTTTTATCTCTGTTGACGCTTGCTTTGCTAGTAACGTTTACTGAGTGACAAATGAGAAGTAGTAGCAAAAGTAACATTTGTTTGTATGTATTTATAAATTCAGTTTAACTATGAATTGTTAGTAAAATACATAATTATAATACATTTGAGCCAAAATTGATAAATATATGAGTATTTCTCGTATATTTTAATTACGTAGACTTAAAAACTTTGTTTTTTCCCATGCTATAAGGGACTCTAGAATAGAATGTTTGATATTAATTTTAGCTTGATACCTCCTTGCAAGTTAAAGATAATCGACGTTATCCTTATCGACAACAAAATGAACTTATGAGCCATGACGGTTCTATTTTTTTCTGTTAATGCACGGGGCTGTAAAAACGATATAAAAATTACAAATAATACTTAATAATAAGTAGTATTTGAACTTAGAGCCATCGCGTTCAGGTAGTCTCATCCCATCCACGTCACGATGGTGTCATCAACAAACACACACATATTACATATATAGCAATATAGTTGTTATTCAAACAATTCAATAGTTACAAGAGAAGGCACTTCGACCTTTTCTTGATTACATTAGGAATTTGACCTTTGCATGCTTAGACGTTCCCATAACGATTGTCTATTATATACATAGATTCATCACATCATCTTCTTTGAAAATGCCGTTCACCTATTTAAGTAAATTTAATATATAATTTTGGTTGTTCATTATATACAATTTTTTATCAGCTTATGAGCTGATAAAAAATTCAGCAGCGTATCCCGCGCATAACAGGGTGGGTAGAGGGAATCTGGCAACCTAGTGTTAACACTGCGTTGTTAAGACATTTCCGTTCCTCACTTTCCGCCAAATTCTGGCGGCATTGCGTGTTGAGTATATTAGTATTATTTACATACACTTCAAAAAACAAAAGAAACGCAGGTAAAAATGTTTTTCTGGAGAGGGCAGAGATTTAAAGAGATTGCATTATTATCAAATCTAAATATATGTTCAAATTTTTGTTCAGCATCAAGTAGGTCAAAAAACGTTTTCCTTACGTAGATATGCATATTGCAGATATAGGTTAGTCGTGGTCCAAGGGCGCAAGCGTGCGTGCGTCTACAAAGACGCTAAAGGGTGTGCGTTCGATTCCCTTTCAAGGAAATATTACATATTTTTTTTTTATTTTCTCGCTCTGGTGACAAAGGAGAGCGCCGTGTTGATTTCCACGAACTAATACGCAACACCACAATTTAGCGGTTAATGGGAAACGGGTGGGTGCACCCCGTGGGTGCAGGGATAAAGCACTGAATAACAAAAAAAATAAGTGAAACAAATAAAAACAAGTAAAAAAATGTATGAATGCAGCATGGGCAAATGCTTATAACCTATAGATTGCTTTCTTTTTTTATATTTAAATCATTTTTAAAAAGAAAAAAATCACTTATAATTTATTTGTAATAAAAAAAATGATTTATATTAATTTTCATTTGTTTTTATCCATCTTAGTTATTATAAGTAAAGTTTTTTATAGATTTAGGTACCTACATATTCTCCTAATTCGTATATATCAAGTTTAATTCTATATCATATTTGTATGAGATGCTGTAAATATCACTTATAAATTTTGGGCAGTCATGGCGCAGTGGCACGAAGTGTGACTGTAAAACCGACTGGTTGTGGGTTCGATCTCCACTCGAGGAGATGAAATATTAACTTAAATTTATATGTCCATTTATTCGCTCTGGTGTCGAGGCAAAGCGCGGTGTTGAGATCTGCCACTCAACACGCAATGCTTCCAGAATTCGGCAGAAGGTGGAGAACGGAGTGTTAACACTAGATTCTCTCTGCCTACCTTGCTGTGTGCGGGATACAGCGTGAAGCTGACTTAAGTTATATGTATTTTGTATGAACTTATGCACACATTCTAATATCATTCGTTTACTTCGACGAGGGTCTTCTATAGCATAATTTATATTCTCATTAATCATTTTAATCTGAAATAAACTATTTTATTTTTATTATTATTATTAATATCCTACTTACCTTTATTTGTAACTTATATCTAGAGTTATTTATATGACCACAATATAAACAACTTTGAATTAATAAATTGTTGGCGTACTCGTGTAAAAGAGGGTAGATTTAGTTGAAAATAATTGTAAATCAGTAGAATTGTGTCAATCGGGGGACAGATGCGTGTAAGTGACGGTCCCTATTGGAAGGAAACTAGTGTGAAGTATTGTTAGTAGGTGATACATATCACCTATTGCAATTACGTGGTATCCCTTTTCAAATAGTTTTAAATATATAGACAATGTGTGTATTTATCGTGTATTTTAAAAAAATATAACCGCTTCCGATTTCTAACAAAATATATATTTTTTTATTTTTATTTGACGCCATATTTAATTTAACCAAACTTAACAATGTGATGCCGGAACTAAATTAACCACCACTACATGTAAATAAATTTTTACCTGCTGCGTTTTGTTCCGTCGCCACCGAAGAAATGAAAATATTAAATACGTCATTCCTCCGAGATGGAATCGAACCCCCAACCGTAGTCTTTACAGTCGCACTCTATATTTTATATATATATATATATATATATATATATATATATATATATATATATATATATATATCTATATATATATATATATATATATATATATATATATATATATATATATATATATATATATATATATATATATATATATATATATAAGTATTATATATTTTTTCAGCTTTTGCCTTCTTCTTCCTTATGACAGAGTAGGTAGAGAGAACGTAGTGTGTGGACATCAGAGACACTATTATTTTTTCATAGGTATAAAACTTTCCATTATTAAACTATGTTATTAAATTTGTTCATAATTTAAAAATTAATATCAGTTAACTGTTACTGTACGGCAAATTTATCGTGGCAGCCTTGACTCGGCAGGCAAAAATTAAAATTAAGAAAAAAGGTCCTAAGATCAAATCTATGAAGCCACCTGTAGCTAATTTCAGGGAGGCCACGACTCGTCGAGCATACTGTAAAATGTTTGACGTTATTTCATCGCGACCGACTGTTCACTATAGAGAAAACGACCTGGTTTCGTAGTATTTACTAATAACAAACGTCCTTGCTTTCGAAAAATACTACTTAGTACTTACTGTTTTACTTTAAGTGGAGGTGGTCGATTATGATGTCGACAATTAGATCCCTAATTTGTTATAATGGCATTTAACATTTAAAAAAGTTGTTACCGATAGTTGAAATAAAATTTATTCATTTATAAACGTAATAAAAGCTGTTTAGTTATTCGAGATGCCAGAACTCGAAAGGAAGAAGAAGGCCATTCGTGGTGCAGGGGAACAAAGTGTGACTGTATTAACCGACTGGTTGTGGGTTCGATCTTCACTTGAGGAGATGAAATATTTATTTAATTTTATATTTTCATTTTTTCGCTCTGGTGTCGAGTTAAAACGCGGCGGCCACTCAACACGCAATACCTCCAAAATTCGGCAGAAAGTGGGAAACGGAGTGTCTTAACACTAAGTTCCCTCTGCCTCCCCTGCTGTAATATAGCTTGAAACTGATAAAAAAAAAGTTATTCGAGAAATATGTACTGACTAGCAAGCACTACACGAACTATACGAGTATAATGATTATTTTAGTAAGGTCATTACTTTCGTTTTCTAATAATACTAATATTTTAAAAACAATATCTATATCTCTATTGAAAAGTAAAAGTGTAGCCAATTAAATAAAACAGTTATTTATAGAAATTTTCTCGAAAAACATTATTTAAAATATTTAACTTTTTTTTATAAAAATACCGATTAAAGTAAATCAGAAACTAAATGTAACGGGAAGCTTGCTAAAAAACAATAGGAAAAACTACAATTAAATCAGCTAAGCCTTTTCTGACATAAGCGTGAACAAATATACAGACCAACCAAAAATTTGGTTTTATTACTTTATTATTAACATACATAGATAAAAAAAGCTTAAATATATTTGTTTGTATTGTATTTTTCTACATGGACATGGGTATTTAATAAGAAACAATCAAAGAATATTATTAAAAAAATATAATATATTGATATTTAAGTAAATATTTACAACAAATTATAATAATTATGACTATTCAACGTTTAATTACAAATATTTCTCATTCATAATCAACTACAAACGATAATTGTAGTATTATACTCATATTAAATTACATATTATAATTAAATCGTGGAAATTTTAATATTTCTTTATTAGAAGCAATATCAATTTGAATAATAGTGACAATTGACAATAGTAGAGTATCCATAGATTAAGTATGAAACAATAAATATAAAACTTACTGACTAAAATATTATATGAAATATATTTAAATATTTGTATTCTGTATTGTATTTATAAATATTTCATTAAATTCTTCAGTCAGCAAGTTACTTTAGTAAATTACTACTAATTATTAAATATCTATCAGTTATTTATTGCCTTGGAATGAAATCATAAATGCCTTATTTTGCCTTTTCCGGTGTAATCAAAAGATTATATAAAAACTTGTCTCATACATATCTTTCATTTTTCTTTTTACGATTTTGTTATATCAAAATCGTAAAAAGAAAAATGTACAGTTGAAATGCTTAAGCTGTTCTTACCATTAAAATAATATCTTTAAAAATATATATTTTTATATCTTAAAAGATATTTTCTTATTATTCCTAATCTCATTATCAATCCACCTTGTCAATTGCTAGTTTGAAATCATTATTAATCGAAAAATATTATATGAATATTGTGTATTACAATAAAAAATATACAAAATTAGCGATATAATAATGTTAATAATAAATATTTATATTCGATTACACTAGCAGATAAGATTTTTTTTATATATAAACAGTGGTTTTTTTTACTTACAAAAAAATATAAAAAATAAAGATATCGATATTGCAGATAATACTAAATTACCTGCAATATTGATTTATGTAATATACACAAATTAACTGTGTTTGTACCATCAACAGTTTTTATAAAAAATAATAATCTCAATCAAATATATATAAAATAAGTAACTGGATCGAGTTATATCACTATTTTTGATACAAAATATATAAAGTATCAAAATATATATAGTTTCCTATGAATCTCAAATTATAAACATAGAATGCAAACAAAACAGTTTGTACTGGTTTCTTAGATTTAACTATTTCAAGACAATCGCAAAAATCGTATTCAATAATGGAGGAAGAATCGAGATTTAAATCCAAAAATCAGGCCATATTTTAGACATTACAGTTGTAATTTTTTATAATTTTTGTAATTTTTTTTACTAATTTAATTGTCATCACCATCAGGATGACACTTTAGTTTTATAAATATACGCATACATTTTTGTTTCTAAAAGTAGTTAAGCGCCTGACAATATATATAAGCAATATTCATTTAAAAATTTGCTCTACAAAAACTTTGTAAGTTTCTAATAAATCCAGACTATATTATATGAAATGCAGAAGACATTTTAACATCTAATTAATGACTAGTTGTATGGAACTTGGTACTATTGTAGCAGCTGCGGTGTTATGTTACGGAGAGTGAGGCTCTAAAGCGGTGGTCGAGGCTGCCGTACGACGGCCGGTATCTTGGCGTTCTTTGGCTCCATGGACTACGTCTGTTCTTAAAGCTTGAACAAGCGATTAGGCTGTTCATAGCTGGTGGACGAGATTGCTCTACGCTTATGCCATATCTGTGACTGAAAAAAAAATAAAGGAATAAGTCAAATAATTAATGTATTTATTGACCCCAATTATGGTGCAGAGGTTCAAGTGTGCGACTATGTACGCCACAGGTTATGGTTTTAATTTTTTCATTTTCTTCTCTCTGGTAACGAGATTAAGCGCGGCGATGAGTTCCGCACTTTAAAATGCAATGTCTCCAGAATTTGGCCGAAATTGGGGAAAGGAGTGACTTAACACTAGGTACCTAGGTTCACTCTGCCTACCCTAATATGTGCGTGCTATAGAGAAAAACTAAAATAATAAATATTTATGGTAAATCTTTTCTTTAATTCTGAACTTTTAATTCTTAAGTTATACATTGAATCAGTTGCAGAGTATTTAAAAAAACAATTGAACATAGAAGTAAACAATATCTTTACGATTTAAATTAATTTGCTTTTAAAATTGTGCAATACCTACCGTAGCTTCAAGCGGTTATTTGTATTATTTGTTTGTGTAGTGTTGTAATTAAATATGCAGGAATTTTATGACAATTATAAGATATTCCAGTGATTGCGATGTTAAAGTAATAATCGATTAAAACAAATTACTTTTTACGTCAGCGTGTATTTAATAATTTATTATTGTTGGTCTTTTGTGCAGAATAGAAAACATCAAGATTTACTAGATCGTAAATATTACACAAAAATTTATGACAGAAAATGCCTTTTTTTTTCACTTATTTCCCACGAAGAAGAACGTGAGGACGAAAAGCATCTATGTACTTATTAACTATATTATGGTTACACAATTTTAGGGTACATTTAAAAACACAGATAAATCTAGCTTAACGCCATGTTCGCACACAGCAAGTGGAGCAGAGGGAACCTAGTGTTAAGACACTTCGATTCCCACTGTCTGACGAATTTTTTGAACTGAAACTTTTTGCCTTGGTACCAGAGTAAAGAAATAAAAATATTAATAAATAATAATTCCTTCCCTCGAGTGCGGATATTGAAGCCACAATTGTCGTGTTACTGTTACACTTTTGTCCGCCATGACGACTATAAAAACATACTTTAATTTAAATATTAAGCCTCTACAGTAAAATAATTTTAATTTAAATACTGTACCTCTTTGTTCTGGTAGTTTGTGGTAGATATTTGTCGCCCACGAGGACACTCTCATCTAGAGTACCATCCAGCTGCATCAGGTCACCAGCTGACACCGATACCTCCATCTTGTACCGATCGAATGTGCACAGGAAGAGCAGTACTATAGCCATCTAGTAGTAAAACATATAAAATATTTTTAATATTAACAAAAAGAAATGACATAATATAAAAAAAATATATTGACTTCAAGAAAGTGACGTCTATCCATTGTCATTGTCTACAATAATATTTATATTTACGAATATTATTTATCTGTCCGACTAAAATGACTGTAAAATTATTGCTAAAGTATGAAGCTTTCGTATTTAATTACTATAACTTTGTATTATAGCCAAAACTAGAGCTGGCGGAACTCAACGCCGCGCTTTCCTTCATTACCAGAGCAAGAAAATGAAAGTATTAGATATTTCATTTCACAACCTGCCGCGTTTACAGTTGCATGCACGCGCCACGTCTGGCCTCTTTTGTCACCTATTTTGCAAAAAAAAAAAAGAAAATAAAATCTTTCAAAACTTACAAAACATAAATGTAGAATAACAACGAAAGAGGTCGACTTTCTGAATCCGATAGAGTCAAAGAGCAGTCCAGAAACCGTGGGGCCAATGAAAGCGCCCAAAGCGAATGTAGACGTCCACATTCCCGACACCAGGCCGTACGTTTCTATGGAATTCGGTAAACCACTGGAACTGAATAATATAAAAAAATATTAAAACTATTTCCAACTTTACGCTGAGTTTTGTGTATAGGTGACAGAGGGAACGTAGTGTTCAGACACTCCATTTCCAACTTTCTGTCTAGTTTTCAAGGCAATTCGTGTTGAACTGCTAAACTTAGCACGGTACAGTTACCAGACCAAAGAAATGAAAATATTAATAAAAAATAATTCATTATCGAACCCACAACCGTTTCGTTTACAGTCCCTCGCTTTTGCTGAAGATGGTATCGAAAAAAAAGGTCGAGTGAATCAACTGCTGTTGATGCATTGAAGATTACGAATCACGATACATTCAATAGTAGCGTGGGATTTGAACCCACAATCTTCGTCTGTTGTAGGATGTCGTGATTAGTCATATCGTCATTGCAATATCTAAACATTTATTAAGTCATTTCTTATAATCAATTAAATGGCCAACATTTGAATATTTATTTATATTTTTTTAGCTTCACGCTGTATCCCGCATGTAGCAGGATGGGCAGAGAGAGTCCAGTGTTAAAATACTACGCTCTCCACTTTTCGCCGAATTCTGGAAGCATTACATGTTGAATGGTGGAAATCAACGCCGCGGTTTGCCTTAATATCAGAGTGTATAATAAAAATATTAAATATTCCATTTCCTCGAATGGCCTCTTATTCTATATCGTTATCAATATTAAGCCTATGCGTTATCATGTATGATCTATATATAAAAACAATAGTAGCGGGTCATCTCACTTAATTAGTTAGTAGTTAAGTGCGTAACAGTATAATGTTCTTGGAGGTTATCTCATAAGTTTATCATACGTACGACTACATACGTAAAACTGAGGTTGAGGCCAGTTGTGGCGCAGGGCATATGTGTGCGAGGAGTTGTGGATTCAATTCCCATTCAAGGAAATGAAATATTCAATATTTTCATTACCTCGCTCTGGTAACGAAGTTTTGACACTCAACACGTTACGTCTCCCGAATCCGGCGGAAAACGGGGAATGAAAGTGTCTTAATGGGAACGAAGTGTCTTGACACTGGTTTTCCAAGTTCCCTCTGCCTTCCTTCCCTCTGATTCCAAATGAAATAAAATAAAAAAAAAAACATATAAAAACGTATATTCAAACTTTATACGCACATCGCTGTCCCAAGTGCATCCGAGAACGTCGATACTAGGAGACTGCCAATGCCAAGGCCGTGCAGGACCAGTCCAATAATAGTCATCCATAAAATTCTAAAAAAAAATTTAGATACGTAAAATATCGGCTAATGAAATGACACTTTGATGAAATATATAGGTATTTTAGTAATCCTAACCTGGCAAAATTTTATGGTGCATTTGAAAGTTTTGTTATTTAAAAAAAACAGGAATTGTCTTTAATAACTCAACAAATGTTTAAAAATAATTTCTGCTCAGGTACACAAAGTACACAAAAACACAAAAAACGGCGTTAAGTTCTGCCATTCACCACGCAGACTCTAATTCAGGTCTCGGGTACTAAAATTTTCTCTATATCCTGCTATAAGCTGGATAAAATATGGTCGTAATAAGTGTAATAAAAATATCAATATATTCGCTCTTAAGCTATGGTCACAATAATATTTTATTGAAAAATGTATATATTATACATATTAATTGCTACAAATGACCTTTATAACTAGTAATTGATATAGAAATCAATATATTATAATTTTCTATGATAACGAAGTAAATTTTCTATGATATCATTTCTATGATAACAGTGTAAATGATGGAAAAATAATTATATATATTTTAATTTTTACAAACATATATTTTTTATCCATTTTCGTATCATCACTTTTATACCTAGAGTTAGAGAAGAAAATGCAATTAAAAACTTTTAAATTTTTCTATTGATATATGAAATATTTAAATTTTTAAATATCGATCAAATATAGCAATCGATTTTCTTTTGTTTATTTCAGCTTTACAATCGAATTTCTTATTATTATTTAAGCAGGGTAAGTAAGAGACTAGTATAAAAACACTTCACTCTCCACTTTCCACCGAATTCCGGAAATATAGCGTGTTGAGTAGCGGAACTCAACGCCGCCATTTTGCCTCGATTTCTAATAAATATTTTTTTATCTATACTTACGTTGGCATATCAATGAACGCCGCAGGTCCTATAAGAAGGAAAGCTCCAATTGTGAAACAATGGCCGATTGTAGTGATGTACTTAGGTTTGATAGAGGGATGGTCACACATCCAACCCCAAACGGGCGCAGATATCGCGTATATACCTCCATTTATTATAAATATTAAACCTAATATCACTGGGGAGAAGCTGAACTGAAAATAAAAAAGAAATAATTCATTTTTTTTCATTTTTATAATAAATCTAATAATTAAAATGATTGAATTAATAAAAAAAAATTATTATCTAAAGATTAATCCAGTTATTATGTGCAGATAGTAAGTTTTTTGTTTTTATTGTAAAAAAAGCACCTGTCGCAAGTGTGGCTCCAGCGTAGCCTGTAGAAAACCGATGCTCAGACTCGTCGAAATAATACTTAGCGCGGCCAAGGAAACGCCAGGGATTTTTAATAAAGTCATCATTGTTGCTAAAATAATAAATAATAATATTATTTTATTAATATATTAATTATATGTTGAGGCCAGTCGTGGCGCAGGGGCACAGACTGTGACTGAGTAATACTGTGACTGAGTAAAGTGCGGCTTTGAGTTCCGCCACTCAACACGCAATGCCTTCAGAACTCGGCGGAGAGTGGGTAACGGTGTGTTACCCACTGTGGGTAACACTAGGTTCCCTCTGCCTGTATATCCAAATGCCGCACACAGCAGGGTACGCATTTTATTTTCCCGCACGTGAAGCTGATTTAATTTTAAATTAATCATATATTTTTTATGTAGTTGTTGTATACAACTATAATTTAAAAATAAACTTTTGTTAATTTAAGAATTATTAAGCTTTCTACGTATACTTAACTAAAATATTAAGCTTTCTAAGTAAAATCTACCTAAAATAACCTAGAATATTAGGCTTTCTATAAATTATTAAGCTTTCATAGTAAAATTAACCACCACATTTACGGCCTTAGAGGGTTTGGGGCCTTTGGGGTTTGATTCTCACTTAGAGAAATGAAAATTTTTTGTAATGAGGCGAAGTGAGATCTTAATCTCCTCACTCGTTCGATGTGATTCAATGGTTCGAGAGTTCTGCCGATAGTGGGGAACAGAAGTGTCTTCAAGGGAACGGATTGTCTTAACATTAGGTTTTTTGTGATACAGTGTAAATGGAATTTAAAATTTGAGTTATCTTTGTCCACTATAAGGTTGAAGAGATAAGCTATATTCAACAATTTTTATATGCTGCTCACACACTAAGATGGTTGATACATAGTCGATTTAATTTTTTTTACTTAAAATGCTAATACAATTTAACTTAAATCTTAGGTTTTGTATACTTACGTCCAGTAGGTTTAATATCTTCGTCGTCAGGTGTTTTGGGAAGCGTAATATAACAAAGTACTGCGGTACAGAACAAGGTGAAACCGAGTACCGCAAAGGGGAGAGAATAGCCTCCCCAACTGTATAGGGCTCCGCCTAACATTGGACCTACTATGAGTCCTAGCCCGAAGAACGTTTCTAGGGATGCCTGAAAAAAATTACTTAAAGTATAGATAGTACTTTTATTAAAACTCAGTTTATGATTACTAGAATCTTTTTTAGATCGTTGGCATAAAATCTCGTTACGTAGCCAAATGGCAAAACGCAAAACCCATATGATTTCGTCATGTCTGTCTGTCCGTCCGGATGTCACTAAGGTGAAATTTTACTTGGAGACAATGGATATAATTTATAGTTGAAATTTGAAAGCCAGGCGTAGTTTATTAACCAATACAAAATTATGTAGTGTAATTTAAAAAAATAAAAAAAATCTAAAGAATATGCAGTGTACGGTGTGATAAGATAAAGAGGTCTAAATAGTCAAAAATAATGCCAATTTACTGTGAGATTTTCGTCTCTAAAAAAAATAAATTAAATTAGCTTCACGCTGTATCCCGCACACAGCAGGGTAGGCAGAGGGAACCTAGTGTTAAGACACTCCGTTCCCCACTTTCTGCCGATTTTGAAGGCCTTGCGTGTTGAGTGGCAGAATTCAACGCCGCGCTTTGCCTTGACACCAGAGCGAAGAAATGGAAATATAAATTTAAGTAAATATTTCATCTCCTCGAGTGGGGATCGAACCCACAACCAGTCGGTTTTACAGTCACACATCGTGCCACTGCGCCACGGCCGGCCTCACACGGACACTATTGACTTGACTTCAATCAAAACAATTCAATCAAAGAAAAATTCAATCAATTCAATCAAAAAAAAAAAAAGAATTCAATCAAAACTTAAAACAAAACATGGTTCCACAAATGTGTGATGATAAGACATTATCTGATGATGAAATGTGTAATAATTTATTCAAAATTAAAATGAAACTGCATATAAATTCTTAAGACACTCCGTTCCCCACTTTCCGCCGAATACTGGAGGCATTGAGAGCTAAGTGGCGGAACTCAACGCCGCGCTTTGCCTCGACAGCAGAGCGAAGAAATGGAAATATAAATTTAAATAAACATTTAATTTCCTGACTGACCTCAATAATTCAGCGGAAAGTGGGGAGCGGAGTGCCTTAACACTAGTTCTCTACTCTGCTGTGTGCGGGATACAGCGTGAAGCTGATTAAATTTTATTTATATATGGGCAAAGATTAGTCAATTTGCTTTATTGATATTATTACATTTATTAATTGCAATTAATGAAACTAGAAAGATCTCTCAATTAAAATAATAACTCCAAGCGACGAAACAATTTAGCACATTGTAGTTGTAACTTATATTATGATAAGGAACAGTATTATGTTGTAATAATTTCTATGATGTTAAACAAATATTATTTAACTATCTAACAAAATTAATTTATTGTATAATCTAGAAATTATCTTTATTAGTTTACAATACTATTAATTGTTATTGGATATTTTATTGTATATTATATGTTAATGTTATAGAAAATTAAATTAAATATGTGATTTTTTTCAATATAAGAAGAAGATTTTGAAGCCTTTAAAACCATAAAACACCTAAATGAATAAGCGTAGCAATAGTTTAGTTTGGTAACGTTGCTTGTATTCAGCTTTATTTTAGTTTCACGCATTAGGGGGTATCATGGGATAGGCTGAGGGAACCTAAGATTCTAAGATCCCCATTTTCGTTCAATATTTTGACATATTACCTGTTAATTGGCGGCGCTTAAGTGCTTAGTCTTGTTACCAGACTGAGGGCAATGAAAATAATTAATTTATCCAATAACCGCCATGTTTGGCGCCAGGTTAGGCCACGAAGGCCTTGATATATATGTTAAGTGATGATATATGTTAAAACAAATGATATTAGAACACATAGTGTCTTAACTCTATCTACTCTGTTAAAAAAATAAATGAGTATTTAAATATAAAAAAAAATACTTACAAACATAGTGGCAACATTATTCGGGAACTCCTTAGCGATGATCGCAAAAGAAGCGGTGAGGAACGCCGCGTTACCCATAGCTTCTACGATACGTATCGCGAACGCCAGCGTTACGAATGGGATGTGTCCCTCCACTTTGTCTAATAACCTGTATTTTATATAAAGCGATTTAAGAAATAAAACATATTACACAACAATATTGATTCTTTTTAGAAAGATTAAATAAACATTATAATCCTGAATTTTAAAGCCACAGATACACAGGGTGGAAGTATCAGCGCTCCTTTTACGCGAACAGCATATAAAGTAAAATATTTTAAATCCACACCTAAAGAAATCAATCAAGATACCTCAACAGTTTAGACGTAGGATTTTATTTTCATTTCACGATGTTTATCCACACCTGTATTTCGTGTGACGCAGTTACGCATAGATACCAATAATGTTGTACCAATATACAAAAATACTACTAAATAAAGGTTACATAACTTTCAACTTGCCGCCAATACTCACAACTCGATTTGGGAATGAGGCATATGTGGCGGTTTCCCTTTGATAGGTTTTTGTGTGCGTTCGTCGTTCTTGACAAATGGCGTTTTATTTTACAGCAATAATTTTATTATTTATTTTGTTTGAAAAAATCAGTTTTTCATTTTTTAAAAATTATATTAGGATTTTATAGAGTAGTTAAAACTGTGGTTTCATTTAAAGTGGTGCTGACAAAAACACTCTGTATATTACTGCGTTACAATTTTAATGAACCTAAAATTCATAATTAGTAGATTATTTTTGATTTGTTATTTGGAAATATTTATAAATTTTGAGATAAAGTAGTTTTTATAAGAATTTACAGACAACCTGGTTCAAGGTTGAACCGATATCAAGAACAACACGTTTAGTAAATGAAGCAGTTAGATCCGGTTCTATAAAATTAAAAGAAAAAAAAAGTTGTTTTAAAATTCAAATAACTGGCACATTCATCTGGCTCTTCATTTGGCGATAATAATTAAGAAATATTGCGTAATCATATGCAAAGGAGGGGGGGGAGCCGAGTAGGCCGTGTCCACCCCAGAATAGCCTGGTGTCCACCCCAGAAATTTAACTTTCAACAAAATTGGCTCCGAAAAATTACAAAAACAACATTTGCACGAATATATATATTCAAAGCTAATGTCCAGGTCCCCTCCAGAAAATATCTCTTCAATCATTACGTACTTAACAAACTTACCCAAAGAGTATAGCACATGTTGATGTTGTTAGTATTCCTGCGTTGAAAACCACCTTAGGCCCGAGCCTGTTGAGATGGGCGCCGTAAAAGGGACTTACAATGAAGACAACGAGTTCGAATACGCCAAATACAAGTCCATATTCCGTTGCCGAGCAGCCCTTTAGTTCAGCCTGAAAAAAAAAATGAATGATATAGTATATATTTTAAGAAATAATGGTCGAGATATTAAAACAAGCGGTTAAATGTCATAATATCATTTTTTTTCTTTTAGCTTCACGCTGTATCCCTCAAAGAAATGAAAATATTAATAAATATTATTAATAAATATTTCTCCGAGCAGAAATCGAACCCACAATCGTTTAAAGTCATAAGCTTATAGTCCTGCGACATGCGACGGCATCATTTTCAGTTGTCTGTTGTCTTAACGCGATTATAATATATTCAAAACTTAATATTCTGCAACTGACAGGTGTTTTAAATGCATTTTTCAATACATCCATCTTTTCTTTAAACTGTAGAAAATAAAGATGGCTTTCAACTAGTAGGTATGTTCTAGATCTTTCAATTTACGCAATGTATTTAAATTTTTATTTTTTATTATAATTTTCCATAACAAAGACAATCCAAGAGTAAGGTACATGTAGGTACATACATGTAGTATGTAATATGCATATTAGGGCAGCAGTGGGCAGGCGCGTCGGCTGTGAGTTCAATTCCCACTCGGGGGTATATAATATTAAACATTTTCCTCGCCCTAGTAGATATGGGTCCCGTTCCGTATAATTTTCAATATTTGTCCATCAAAAATTGATGAATGAGTATTTTATATTTGCGAATTATATTTATCTTCATATATTATGGTCTTGTATGTTTCAAAGTAGCCATAAGTTCTCCGTTTCCCTCTGCCTACCCTGCTTCAGGCGGGTTACAGCGTGAAGATAAAAGCGAAAAAAATATATAATATAAAATATTAATTTTAGCGTTGAATCTAAATATATGTACATCGGTCCTAGTTACAATGGTTTAGTTATAGAAGTTGGTGCTTGGCAATTGTACGCACTCGATAACCTTAGGTTATCAGAATTCTTATGCATTCACAGACGGACGCCAATAAGGTAGATTCTTTTTGAAATTAAATGTTAAAGACGCAATTACTTAAATATAAAAGTATAATATTGTTTTTATTTTATAATATTATTATATTTTTAGGACGCTTTTATTAAATACGGCAATTATATGTAGGTTAAATGACATAATAAAATATTATGATACCATCGAGCTGGTCTGGTGATGGAATTGGAAGATGGCTGATGGAACCTTGGAATGCTACTAATAAAAATATCATGTTTGTGCTCATTATATTCGGCACTAAAGAATACCGTCTGTTTTTAGTCATTTAAATTATTTATTTATAGGTTTTTGTACAGGGCTTATATACTATACTATTTCTGTAGCCTTTATGTGATTTAGAATTATTTTCACTTATTATAACGAAAGATGATGATAAAATCAACTGTCATAGAAAATGTACGTCAAGAGGCGATACAAGAGAAAAATACTTTTGGGTACAAGACTATTCTGGGGTGGGCAAAGACCAAACCATCCACCCCATGCTCCCATATTCCTACGCCTATAGTAGTTGTTTAGCAGACAACTGAATGCCAAATTTTTATTTTCAATTAAACCACTGTACCTTTGGTCGGAGTTACTTAGGCTATTTAGAATGCCTTGTGTCATATATATTTCTTATTAGTGTCGAAGCCGTGGACAATATCTACTTTATTATAATTTATATTATTTTTAACTTAACATTTTAGTTTATTTTAGTTATTTATGATATAAATAACTTAATAAATTAATCGCATTAAAAAATGGTATTTCTATTATAATATATAATTATATATAATAGTTATATAAGGAAATTTTTTTTGTGAACTAGATGAAAATTTATACTGTAAATTTTTGTGGCCTTGAACATTTATATACACACATTGGTGTAAAAGAATAATTGTCACATAGTTTTATATTCAAATTTTATATGATTTTACGATTACATTTTGTACATCCTTTGACAAAAAATATATAAAAAATAAATAAAAAGACGTTTTTTTAATTATGTACTAAAGTTTTTAACCTGAACTATTAGATAAAATAATAATTTCTTTAATTTTTTTTATTTTATTTAGAAGTAAGGAATGGGTCTGGATAATATAGGATTTAGTCTATAATTTAATACTTAAATCAGCTGCGTGCTGTATCCCGCACACAGCAGGGTATGCAGAGGGAACTTAGTGTTAAGACACTCCGTTCCCCACTTTCTGCCGAATTCTGCAGGCATTGCGTGTTGGAGTGGCAGTACTCAACGCCGCACTTTGCCTCGAAACCAGAGCGAAGAAATGAAAATATAAATTTAATGAAATATTTCATTATCTCGAGCGGGGATCGCACCCACCACCAGTCGGTTTTACAGTCACATTTTGTGCAACTGCGCCACGACTAGCGCACATACTTTTTGACACACACCTCACTTTTTTTTATTTTTTATTTAATATTTATAAGTACAACCATGTCATTTTATATAACATCTTCTAGCGTGGTCTGTTGTGGGTCCGATTTGCAGTCAACTGCGTTTCCTCAAGGAAAAAAAATTTACATTTTCATATCCTCGCTCTGGCACTGGGGCAAAGCTCGGCGTTAATCTCCGCCACACAATAATGTTTCTAGAAATCGAGGGAAAGTGGGTGACAGCCAAAGGGAGGTGACAGGTTCCCTCCGCCTAAAATAAGAAAAGCTCCCAGCTTACCTCATGTGGAAAGAATGGCGCTTGAAGCGCAACACATATTGCATTACAAAAATCTGCTATAGAAATAACAACGACCGTCAACCACTGTCTTCTTGTGAATTGCAGACGCATTGTTACCACAAACTCTTATAAAAAAAATCACTTTCCAAAATCAATTATTCTCATAATTTCGAAAAAAAAATTATATTAATTTTGCTTAATGCCCATTTATTATGACAAAATTAGAATTTAGATTCTCAACGTCATATTTTGACGGACGCGGGTATGTAACTGAAGAGGGTATATCGAATAAAGCACAAATAATAATAAAATACTAACTGATAGTTTCTATCACTTAATAAAATTTGCAATAGATTGCTCTATTTCACGTTACTGGGACACAGTATTAAAATAAACGGCGCAATGTAGAACTTATTATAGAAGATTCCTTTTCAGTTTTAGATATTAAAATGTATGCGCGGGTAGTGATAAGAAAATGGTTATTAAGATTCGTGATTTTTATATAATTGGCTTTTAATTATAAACAATTGATAGTGAACGATACTATTACTATGGGGTCAATAACGTTTGTTTGAATGAAAGTGATTTATGTGTTTTTTGATATCGATTTTAATATTTCACTTGGCTGTGTTCGATGTGGTCCATTGGCTATTGGGAATTATAATTCTTGACATTTGAAATTACGATTGCCTGAAAAAGGAAACAAAAATGAAAATATATGTATAATTAATCAAGATTTTACACTACTAGCTGGTGATTTTTTTTAACATAATAAAATCTATAAATAAAAATATATAATAATAAAATTTATAAACTATATATAGATAATATTTTATAAATAATTAGTCTGCTTAAAGACTTAAATTGAAAAATCTCAATTTATTCTAAACCGTTTAAAAATTTATAGTAATTTTAATATAACAATATTTTCATCATTCTATAATCGATATTTAAAATCGATATTTAATAATATTCGTAGTTCATCTTTCTTATCTTCACGCATCTCCAGCATGTCGATGAGTAGGCGAGGAGAACTTATCATTTAATTTTTTGCCCATTTTAGAAACAGCTTGTTGGGTGGCGGGTTCAAAGGCCCTTTATCTATTGGCCAAATTACCTAACATACGTGAAAATATTTATGAATGAGTGTAAACATTCCTGTGTAAAAGTAATCGATCCATTCAGTAATTTCTCCATTTCGGTCTAAGATCTTCCCAGCCCACAAGTATCTTGACGACGACATCTACTCAACATTTAAATTAATTTTAAAGCGGTAATGAAGAGAACGGGGTGTCTTAACACCAGGTTCCCTCTAACTACCCTGCTATGTTCGGGACACAGCATGAAGCTGAAAAAAAAAGTATTGTAATTTTTTCCGCTACTTTGTGGCAGACTATCACGGACATTTAATTTAAATCATATATAACATATAGTTAACATATAGTAACAACTATAACATATAGTTTCTCTTAGAATTTGTAATAGTTTACGTAGAACATGTAATCATATACCTACAGTGAGACTCATCTTGAAAAAGAATCAAATCTATAACCAATAATAAAAAAATATCTTACAACTTATTAGATCAGTCGTGTGGCAAGCGTCAGACTGAAATTGTTGTGGGACAGGTTGTGGGTTCGATTCCCATATTTCGTTCTGTTGTCTAAGCCAGCGCCGCGTCGAGTTCTGTCACTCAATACGTAATGCCTCCAGAATTCCGCTGAAAGTGGGGAGTGGAATGTCTTATCATTGTGGCCCCCTTTGCCTATCCACCTGTTACATACGGGATACAGCGCAAAGCTGAAAAAATTTTATTAAACATACGCATGTCTATACAACAGCAGTATTTATAGAAAATATATTAGAATAAATGAAGTAACGAACAACAAAATAACATACAAACAAGCCAAAATTAATAATATATTAATTAATTAAACAAAAATCAAGAAAAACATTTGCCCATAAAGTGAGAACTATTTTCAGACAATAACACAAAAATATGTGATAGTGTTGTAAAAGCCCCGTCATTAAAACAAACGTGAAACCGTTGAACAATTGCAATTATTACTCAATTGTGGTTAAAAAATTAGTAAGGGAATTTGACATTTCATTGTTTTTATAAGTATATAACCCTGGTTATATACATAATATTTTTTTAGGTAATTAGCTGTAATTTTTTCTGTCTATATAACAGCAGTATTTGAAGAAAGAATATAAGAATATAATATTAGAATAGATGAAGTAATGGCAACCTTTGAGTGAACCTATGAGGTTGTGGCGTAGGGGTACAAAGTGTGACTGTACAATCAACGGGTTATGGGTTCGATCGCCACTCGAGGAAATGAAATATTTGTTTACATTTATATTGTTATTTTTTTGCTCTGGTGTCGGTGTCGAGGCGTTGAGTTTCGCCACTCAGCACGCAATGCCTCCAGAATTCGGCGGAAAGTGGGTAACGGAGTGTCTTAACTCTAGGCTACCTCTGCCTACCTTGCTGTATGCGGGAGAAGCGTGAAAAGAAGCGTGAATTGTTATTATTTTTATTTTTTCACTTCGGTGTCGGTCCAAAGCGCGGCGTTGAGTTCCCCCAATCAACACGCAATGAGGAGGCATTGTGTGGTGATTGGGGGAGCTCAATTCAACACAACACTCGAGGAAATTAAGTATTTAAGTATTTAATATATTCATTTCCTCGCTCTGATAACGGGGCAATGCCCAGCGTTGAAGTCCGCCACTCAACATGTAATGCCTCCAGAATTCGACGGACGTTGGGGAACAGAAGTGCCTTGTAGGTAACGAAGTGTCTTTATACTAATTGCCTAGGCTCCCTCTGCATACTCATAGTATATGCGTAATACAACGTGAAGTATTACAGCTAAAAATCAAAATCAAGTATCAGCTTCAAGCTGTGTCCCGCCCACAGCGGGGTAGGCAGAGGGAACTTAGTGGTAAGACACTTATTTCCCTATTAGAATATTACAATTAATAACAATAAATAAGAAACTAGTTAAACAGTGCGACTTACAGTAGTTCTTCAATTGAAACAATAAATTCAGTATTTTATTATGATAATAAAAAATATAGTATAATATTATTATGATAATAAGTTATCTTTTCCACAAAGCAGGTAATGCTTTCGTGACAAGTAGTAAAAAACATAATACATTACAGTCTATGACATTATTAAGTAAATAAATATGTATATTAAATATTTTACCAAACCGCCGTTGCCAGTCGTGGGTTAAAAGCGAGTGATTGTAAACGCGACAGGTTGTGAGTTCGATTATTCGTCCCTATGAAATTAAAATTTTAATATATTAATTTCTTCGCTCTGGTATCGAAGCAAAGCGCGAGTCGAGTTTCGCCAACTCCACACACAATGCCCGTATAATTCCGCGAAAAATAAGAAGGAGAGTGTCTTTACTTTAGAGACTCCCTCTACCTACACTGCTACATGAAGCTGAATAAAATATATAAATAAATATACATAATAGATTACATAAGTCTGGGACTTTATTTTGTATTCAAATACATCACACATTTTACCAAATCATAATCCAATACTATTTTGAGAAGTGTAAATTGATATCAATGTCAGCATATTTAAAAAAAAATGTTGAATGCCTTCAAAAACTGACTGAACTTAAGTCAACGCACTAAAATTATTACCCAAGTTTATATTATTTTTTCAGTCTCACGCTATGTTCCGCTTGTTCCAAGGTAGACAGAGAGAGCCTAGTGTTGATACACTCCGTTTCTCATTTTCCATCGAATTCTGGAGGCATTGCGTGTTGTTCCAAGGTAGACAGAGAGCCTAGTGTTAATACACTCCGTTTCTCATTTTCCATCGAATTCTGGAGGCATTGCGTGTTGAGTGGCGGCACTCAAAGCCGCGCTTTGCCAGAGCGAAGAATTGAAAATATGAAATATTTCAATTTCTCGAATGCGAATCGAACCCACAACCCGTCGAGTTTACAGTTACATTCTTATACCCCTGCGCCACGACGGCCTCTAACAAAATGCAAAAAAACTTCTAAATTAACTATAACAAAAATAAATATTTTTAAAAAATTATATTAACGTGAGTAACAGCATGGACGAGGACCAGCCAACAAATGGCAGACCACCATTCGCAAATAGAGGAGGGGCGTAGAGGGATGTCGAAAATCGTGCCCGAATAAAACAACGTTTCATGCTTTCACTTCACAAAATAAGACGCGTCAGTCCACCCACCGTACAACGCGCCTATTGCCAACAGAATCTGCTGACCAGCGGACGCCACTGGCAACTACGAAAAAAAAATAAAAGAGAACAACGAAAATAGTGAATTTTAGTGTTTAACTTATCAACTATTAAAACAATCGAATTGAGGTTTTTAACAATAAATCGAGATGAATCAACGTATTTTCAAAATTCTTTTTGTTATCTTCTTCACTATTGTTTGCCATAATGGGGAGGCTGCGGAGAATGATCCAACTATACGTGAGTACTTTTATTTTGTTTTAGTACTACAATTAAAAACAAAAACTGAAAGAAGGTTATATTTTTTTAAGCCTACAGGACCCGAAGCGATTTTTTACATATATTTCGTATAGGCATAAACTAGATAGCAATTTTTAATATCCTTATAATATATATTACTGATATCGAGTTAAAACACAAAACAACGATTCGAAAATTCAAATTAAAATCGATTTCGAATATTTTATCATATCTCACATTTGTATGGTAAAAAAAATATAAATTTTAAATAATATAAACATATCACGCAATAATTACATATTAATTGTATTCAAATTCACATTTTGCAACTATCATTGTTATCATGTTCCTCCCAATGGTTGCCAACAGCTTAGATGTTGAAATGTGTACGTTTGGCAACTTTAGATTTGTGATGAAAAATACTGACCTCTGGCTTCTTTCGCTTAAATAATATTATACAACGGTTACCTCAATTACGCAGATTGAGCGCCCTACAAGTTCTGTATTTACAACGTGATCTAAGTTAGATTTGTTCGGAATAATAAATGAAACGTTGAAGGCAAATCGAGTCGAATGAATAAAGTATTTAAAAGCAAGTTGGTACTATAATGTAAAAAATAGTTTAGTTTCACGTTGTATCCCGCACACAGCTCGGTAGGCAGAGGGAACATAGTGATTAGACACTCCGTTCCCCACTTTCCGCCGAATTTTTCGTGGTGTTGCGTGTTAAGTGGCGGAATCAAACGCCGGGCTTTTGCTTTTGTGCCAGAGCGAAATGAACATAATAATTCATACAGTCGAAGGTGGGAATCGAACCCACAACCGTCGTGTTTCAGTCACACCTTTGTACCCCTGGGCCACGACGGCTTCACGAATAACTAATGAAACAATGAAGGCAAATCCAATCAATTATAAATCAAGTGAATAAACTATTTTGAAGCATGTACTAACATGACAGTTTAGTCAATTTAAATTGACTCCTTGCTTGGAGCAGGAACCGAATTCATATATCTGTAATTTTACTATTTAAATGAAAAAAAAAAAACTCTCAATAATATAATACTGGTTCAGTTTAATATTTTTTGTAAAAAAAATAAACAATAATTTATTCTTCATCATATCACATATGTGCTGAAATATGAATATTCATCTAATCTTATCTTTTAATCTTTTATCAGTAAAACCATTTATATAGAACCCTAATTAAATATTTCTAAATACAATAGTATCTATCTATACCAACTATTCACCTAAAGAGGGTACTCTGGCTGTCATCGGTGCCAAGGTCACTTTCGTGTCCGTTGACGAAACACAACGAGTTCCCCATGTTTGTCGTCTTGCGTGCGATGGAGCTGGTCGAGTGATATTTTAACTTGTTTTTTTTATTACTCATGAAATTATTGAAGTTTTTCAAATAATTTTATTAATATTATAAATTTGACTGTTTGTCGTCCTCCACAATTCAGTGGAAAATGGGGAAAGTATTGTCTTAACACTGGTTTCCTTCGCACCCTGCTGACGCTAAAAGAGAGATTGTGAGGTGTTGTTGTTTTATTTTCACGCAAAAACTACTGAACGGATTTAGATGAAACTTTACAGTAATATAATTAATGCATCAGAATAGCATAGGCTACTACTATTTTCATATGTCGAATAATTCGATATAATATAATAACAAGTTTAAGTTGTAATTCATAAATATTGTATCCCTAATAAAATTATTGAAAAAAGACGAATTTGGAAGCTATAGTTAGTAAATGTTTATATGTGATAGTTATAAGTTCGATTTCTATGCCTTCTTAGATGTACATTATTATTAAAATATATTTGTTTTCTTTCATTACTTTCACAAAGTACGGCGTGAGGTTACGCCACGACTTGTTTACAAATTGTGGAAAGAGTACTGTGATTTGTGTCTCTTTAACAAAAATGTTGGAAAAAAGCATTTATAGGACATCATTCATTATTTCCTATACATTTGTTTTTAGTTCTATCTCCTCTTAAAGACCTATACGGATAAAATATATAAAATAATAATTAACATATTATAACAACGGCTGCGACGTTGCGGCGTTGAGTTCCACTCAATACGCAATGCCTCCGGAAAACAGCAAAAAGTGGAGAACCTAGTTGTCTTTATAGGAACCGAGTGTCTTAACACTAGGTTCCCAGGTTCCCTCTGCATACCTAAAAAAGACTATTACAATACCATATAGAATTATTACATCTTATGTCAGTCACTATAAACAAATATGGCATGGCTTTACCTAATTCGAAAAAACATTTGAAAAGGTAAAATATCATAATAACGACATCACTTAAACATAGTAAGAAGCAGCAAGATTTGTCACTTTTTAGTTTACCTATATCCAAAGTTCGTTTTTAAAATATATTACCATCAAATAAGTAAATATTATGCACGTATTAAGGTAACTGGCTTTTAGGTCTAATATTGTTGTATAAGATTAGTATTTGTGTAGGGGATGGTTGTGAGTTCAAATTCATCGTGATGGTTTATTATGTTTTCAGATAAAAAAAAATCGCAAAGTATGAGACCGTCGTGGCGCAGTGATGCAAGCGTGTTATTGTGGGTTCGATTGCCCGACGGGGGAATAAGTTATTAATTATTATTTATTCTTGCTCTGGTATTTTCGTTTGTCAATTATTTTCATATTCTTGCTCTGGTATTTTCGTTTGTCATGGCAAAGCGCGGCGTTAAGGCGTCGTGGAGTATCAACCACTCAATACGAAATGCCTGCAAAATTCGGCGTAAAGTAGGGAAAGCATGTTTTAGTAAAAGTTTCCCTTTGCTTACCCTGCTATTTGTGGGATACGGCGACAAGTTAATATTTTTTGAGTAGTAAATTTTTTCCTCTCTTATAATTCTGCCTTTCCAAATCACCAGAGATACTTACATGAAGTTATAACTATTGTTGCACTTAGTTCGCGTGTGATACAAACCTTGCATTGTGTAATATATTTTTAATGTCTTCAGAAGTAACCTCTAACAAATGAAATGATAGTCAATTTTTAGTACATTTGATTGACCTTGACCTATTAAAATTAACATTTTTCCTTGTAACAAGTTATGTCACCGTCTTAATATCAATTTGAATTTTATTACATATCTCGTTATTTTACATATCTCGTTTCTATGACAGTCGGAGTTTCATTAAAAATTACTAAATTAAATTCTCAGCTAAAATCAACAATGTAGTGTTAAAAATGACATCATTATTATTAGTTAATTGTATTTGTGAAGGAATTTTTGTTATGTTGGTCCTCCATGGAGTGAGTCTGACCACCTGAATTAGAGGGAATCCTTATTCTTTCTAAATTGTAATTTAATTGATTACTTTGATTTCTACAGAGTGCCTCTACCTTTCCTTTTCCTTTAACGGTTTATATTATATTTTGTCTTAGTAAATAAAAAATATTTTTAGCCCTATAATTATGCTTTAAATAAAAACTTTATTAAAATGTAAAACATGAATTATCTAGAAATAGTGCCTTTTGTTTTTATTTTCCCGCTCTATCTCGCCTATAGCAAGGGAACTCTATGACGCGCTTTGTCTTGTTACCCTAAGGAATCGAATCCACAGCTGACACGTTTGCATTCACACACTACGTCATGACGACCTCAATTTTTTTATTATATAATGTATTATTGTTATAAGTTTTTCTTGATTTGGTCTTCATTTAGTCCAGATTGAATGAATAACCTTGTCAGTATAACGAATATTCAAGTCGTATATTCGGTACACGTGTTTAAATACTTTGTATCTAAGATTTAGAATTAATTGTTCCTCCCGTAGCTCATAAACGTGATATCCAAGGTCACAGATTAAATAAGGAAAATTTGAAAGGATAATGAAGTTCCTGGTGTTCGATACAATAAAAAACAAACAAATTGTTATATCATTTATATAATTTTTTGTATTATGTTATAATTAAAGATATTATTATTTTATAATTAAAGATATTACTCTACATACTACGTAGAAATATTTTATAATATCCTCGTTGTGACCAAATATCCCGATAGCAAAAATATGTATTTGTGTGAAATATCACTTTATTTTTGAGTGGTGTATTTCAATACCGCGCATTGTCTTGTTACTAGAGCGAGAAATTTAAATACTAATATATTCCTCCGAGTGGGAATCAAACCCACAATATTCGTGTTTAGTCAGTTCGTGTGCCGCTTTATAAAGCGGGCTCATAATATTATCAAATATTCTATATACAGCGTCATCACACGTTTATATATTTTTTTTGTATTAAAGAATACGTAATTGGTTAAGAATTTCAGAACCTAAAAACGTATATATATATATATATATATATATATATATATATATATATATATATATATATATATATATATATATATATATATATATATATGATTGCAAATTATTCGCATTTCCTTAATGCGGAATGCATGCGGAAGTTAGCCTCGTATAATAATAATAAGGTCCAACAAAAACAAAGCCTATGATAATAACGGAACAACTTATAAAGTACCCACTTATACAATATAAGTTTTATATGAATTTAATATTTTTATGTTAATATAATTTAAAGCTATTAATGTTATTATGTCCGAACTGTGGCGTAGCAAGGTTAATACCATATCATTTTATAAATAAAAGATACTCCCTTATTAATAAGTAAAGTCATAGGTTGATTTACAAATTTTCCTAATTTTTGATGAAGCAAAGACACTCCGTTCCCCACTTTCTGCTGAATTCTGGAGGCATTGAGTGGCAGAACTCTCAACGCTACGCTTAGCCTCGACACCAGAGCGAAGGAATGAAAATATAAATTTAAGCAAATATTTCATCTCCTCGAGTGGGGATCGAACCCACAGTCCGTTTTACGGTCTCCGTGCCGCTGCGCCACGACTGGCCTCAGTAAGAAATTCTTATGACATTTTAGGTTCAATTTCTCTTCTAGAAAGTGTAACATGTTACAGTCACATATTTCCATAAATAATTCTATTCCATTGAAATTTGTTATATAAAATTCTCCCAAATTCAAATCAAAAAATCAAAAAATCAATTAGGAATCGATCCCGCAAGGACTCACGCTTGCAGCGCGCGTCACACTTGTGCCCCTGTGCCACAACGGGTGCATTATTATATTTTGTTATATTTGTTGTATTTTATTTATTAATTTACACGCAAAAATATATTCTAATGACAATATGTAAACCCGGAATAAAACAAAGATGTACGTATGAATCACAAATCAAGGAAGATGTATAAACCTGTTGAAAATAAATTAACATAATTTACAGATTTATTCATAAAATAGGATGTGGTAAATGGTACTTTTGTATGATGATAACAAATGTATATATAGCAAATGTATATATGTATATATAATATGTTAATAATTCTTTATAAATAAATAATATTATAATATTTTTAAATATCGATTTCATAAGTGCTGTTTTTATTTTTATAATTTATTTTGTTTACTGACGCAATAGGGTGTGAGGGTTACGACTGGTTGGTGTCTTTGTATTATAAATCTATGTACCTACAGTATAAAAAGTAACTATAAGAAAGTAGAAGTAGAAGTATAAATTTTACGTATATCTTAGCCAAATCTACAGTGGGTAATTTTCATTATTAAAAACGCAAATATCTTGAAAATTGGAAAGAAAATGGGAGATGGAGTGTCGTAACATTAGATTCCCACTGTCTTCCCTGCTTTGCGGGAAGTAAGCGTCAATAACATGATTCAGAACAAAACAACAAGGCCTATCTAGTTGTAATTGACGTCAGCTGTCTAGTACTGAACGAGGAAATCCGTCATAATATCAGTGTATCGATAACCCGACGACTTACACCGGAAGAAGTACATCAAAGTGACTTCGATATAATGTATTGTCAGACAAAATAATCGGAATAACCTTCGAATATATTTTAATTTGTACCTTCGTTCATACACTACTTATTTTTTGTAATGGAGTAGTCAGGAGGATAGGCAAAGGGAACCTAGAAATCTAGTGTTAAGACATTTAGTTCCCATTAAGATACTTCCATTCTCCACATTTCGCGGATTCTGGAGCCATTGCGTGTTCAATGTCGGGACTTTAAATAGGAATCGACACTACAACCTGTGGCGATAGCACGCTTGTGCCCCTGCACCACGACTGGTCACTCTGACATTACTACATTGGTATTTAGATTTGATAATTTATTTTACTTTTGAAATCAATGCTTCGATGACCCGCGGCATAAATTATTTTCATTTATCTTCTCTGACGAGACAAGGTGTGGCGTTAAGCTCCAAACATTCAACAAGCAATATATCGGATTTTCGTAATGGTAGAAGAATCAGCCCTTTTAGCGTAACCTACGACGTAAAAAAAATTTATCTTTCAGTGAGTGAACCATATCCGAAAAATGTATTATTATTCTGTACTTAATATAACATATTCTATAATGTTTAACCTTTTATTGATAGTACAGGAAAACATATTTGAGGACTGTTTGCGACTTTATACATTGTGTTAGAAATACTCCTCCCACCAATTAGCCCTCCTAAATTAGAACAATGATCCATTAGACGAGTGCCTGCTATAACATATTAATAATTTATTGTCAAGTTAACTAAATTAATTGAGGCCAGTCGTAGCCTCGGCCAGTCGAGGCCAGGCGCAGGGGCACAAAATGTGACTGTAAAATTGATTGATTCATCCCTCCTCGACCCTGCTGTGTGCGGGATACAGCGTGAAGCTGATCTTTTTAATAAGATAATCGTAATAATAGAAATAGTTCTTATACAAATATTTTGATATTGATTATATGACAATAATATGACTTACCATTACGACCCGTCACTCAAGCTCCAGAATACGATTGTAAGTGTGTGCTATTCGAATTAGAAGCTATTCTCTCTGCTACGTGCGAAGAAGAAGAACAAGAAGTAAAACATAAAAAAATTGCCTTTTTTTGTAATTTCATAATTTTGTCTGTTACATTGACAATGTGCAAAAACAGTAACTTTGTGCACAATAAATAATAATTATTTTTTACAAAACCAAACGTCCTTAAAATTTTTACTAAGATGGAACTCATACATTGGCCAGCAACTGGTTACAATATAACCTCACGGCAAGCAAAAACATGGTCTTCTTTAGCCTTGCTGTGTATGGGCAGCATAAATTTTAATGTTTCGTTCGTGATCTGAATAGATTATGAGGGTTACCAGTTCCTATTATCCTACTATAGTCGCTATCGTTTGATGTAATTCTACAATTACTAATACTTCTTTGATATAGGCTGCCTGTTTCAAGCGTTCGATCGCGTCTGTCGTGTATTAGTCATGTTCAATATGAGACCTGAATTTGTAGGCTATCACGTACGATTCTATAAAATATATAATATCATTGAACACTCGGACATTTTCCTTGTACTATTTCTTAATATGTATTAGAAATTAGTATAGAGTTACTAGTAAATTGAAAAATAGTTTTGTAACGTAATTAAGCGCTTTCATGCCATTTTATGCCATGCCATTTTATGCGAGTCGAAGTGATCGATATCTTTTTAGATATCAGAAATATTGCCGTTGAACGTGTAATTGGACTATAGAAAATACGTATATGCGAAAGTTAGCATTTTCTCAAAGATCCTATTTAGTTGCACTGCTGACTTTCGGACATCACTTATATTGGAGTGTCCAATTTAGGCACTCCAATAAATCTATATAAATCTTTCTTCAACTCCTATTTATACAGATAATATAAGTGACTTGCAGGGGAAACATAGGTTTATGATATTAAAAACTATAAAAAATGTATTTCAAATGTGTCAAATACTACTTCTTCTTCACAAGTGTTTTCTTTTAGGTTTCCGCTGTATCTCGCACACCTTGCAGAGGGAATCTAGAGTTGAGAGTTCCCCGCCAGTTTTCCGCCAAATTCTGGAAGCATTGCGTGCTCAAAACTCAAAGGTGCGCTTTGTCTCTACACCAGAGCGAAAATATTCAAAAATTTTCCTCGAGTGGGAATCCAACCTATGCGCACTGCGCTACGACTGTCCTCTTTAGAAGCACTATTTTATATAATACAAATAAAAATATTATTAGATTAGGAGTTGAACCAAGTTCAACACATAAATCTGAACATTTAAATGTCTATCTACATATTAAATCCAAAAACATTTAAAATATAACCAAATAGAACGTAGATACCACCTTAACCTATTACACAAACTGATAAGAATAGGGGCATCCGGTGGGCGGGCGTGACTTTACTACGAAAAATAGTTTTGCAATAAGAGTGTCAAGGAGACCACCACCCGTCTCGTCTGTGATCTGTGGAAACCGACAGAGAGAAATTATATCATAATCATTTTGCACTCTGACGTTTTGCCTGTGACCGATGGCTGTTTCGTCATTTCTTAAAACTGCATCAAATTCAAGTTGATTGTATTGAGAAATAGTATATTTAATTTTATTTTTGATTAACTACTATTATAATTAAGATTTGATCTGAGGCCGGTCGTGGCGCAGCGACACAAAGTGTGACTGTAAACCGACTGGTTGTGGGTTCGATCCCCACTCGAAGAGATGAAATATTTACTTAAATTTATATTTCCATTTCTTCGCTCTGGTATCGAGGCAAAGCGCGGCGTTGAGTTCTGCCACTTAACACGCAGTGCCTCCGGAATTCGGCAGAAAGTGGGGAACGGAGTGTCTTTCCCTACGTTCCCTCTGCCTACCCTGCAGTGTGCGGGATACAGCGTGAAGCTGATTTATATTATTTATTTATGATAATTAAGATTTCATAATGGAGTAGTGTGATAGCAGTGGTCGTGAGTTCGATCGCCAATCGGGGGTGTGGATGTTATTTCGTTCTGCTCTTTGTTCTCTGTGTACTTGAAGTTTAAAGATAAACTAATATATTATATGTATAAGTAATAAATAATTAGATCATTCTTCTTCAGATTTTACTTAAAATCTTGTGTTAGATAGATATATATATATATATATATATATATATATATATATATATATATATATATATATATATATATATATATATATATATTATATTAACATTAGGTTTCCTCTGCCTACCCTGCTGTGTGCGGAATATAGCGTGAAGCTAATTTAATTTAATTTATTTTATTTAAATATATATATATATATATATATATATATATATATATATATATATATATATATATATATATATATATATATATATATATATATATATATATATTTAAATAAAATAAATTAAATTAAATTAGCTTCACGCTATATTCCGCACACAGCAGGGTAGGCAGAGGAAACCTAATGTTAATACTCCGTTCCCGCACTTTCTGCCGAATTTTGGAGGCATTGCGTGTTGAGTGGCAGAACTCAAAGCCGCGCTTTGCCTTGAAACCAGAGCGAAGAAATGGAAATATAAATTTAAGTAAATATTTCATCTCCTCGAGTGGGGATCGAACCCACAACCAGTCAGTTTTACAGTCACACTTCGTGCCGCTGCGCCACGGCCGGCCGAGTTTAGTAGAAATTTACAAATTTTGACAGACCCAGGTAAAATTTATAAGCGAAAATTAAATGGATTTTAATATATTTTTCTCTAATATCTGAATAAATAATATTATTTAAAACATAAAGCCATATTAAATTGAACAAAGATAAATACTATAATCTTGACTTTTTGTTTATATGTAAAGGTAAACATATCGGGGTCAATATCTAGTACAACAACGCAGTTACGTGATAGACGTGTTTAATATTACAAACTTAAGTATTGAATATTCATGAGTCCTTGAAAAAATATTGAATAATTGTTTAATTTAGAAATCTTATATTTGTAGAGCAAGTCGCTTTTTGACGTGAACTAAAAATATATTTATTATTAAATATTTTTAACGCTTTATATCCCGCACACAGCGGGAATAGGCAGAGGGAATATTGTACTAAGACACTCCGTTCCCCACTTTGCGCCGAATTCTAGAGGCATTGCGTGTTGAGTGGTGGAACTTAGCACCGCGCTTTGCCTCGACAGCAGAGCGAAGAAATGAAAATTAAATATAAATAAATATGTCATTTCCTCGAATGGGGATCGAACCCACAAACAGTCGCGTTTACATGCTCACATTGTGCTCCTACGCCAGGACTGGCCTCATAATATTATATTTTAAAATAATCTCTAAATATTATATTATAAATATAAAATTATGAATATATTTACAAATTGTTTCAAATATAATAATTAATATTTTATAAATATTTTTTCAACATTTTTTTTTCATTAGAATTAAAGTTCATACTATTTATTATATGTCTATAACCATTTATGAACTTTAAAAAAAAACCTTTTCGTATATTTATAGTTATTCTTTATAGTAACAAATTTAATTACATATTGTTCTATAATTTCTTATGTGTTAATGTGCTCAATTTCACCTACAATGTTGTACTATACTTATATGATAAACAAATATATTTTTTTCAGCTTCACGTTGTATTCCACATATAGCAGGGTAGGCAGAGGGAACCTAGAGTTAAGACACACCATTCCCCACTTTCTGCCGTATATTTTGAGGTATTTCGTATTGAGAGGCGGAGCCCAACGTCGCACTTTGTTTTGTTATCAGAGCGAAGAAATGAAAAGAGTAAAAAAAATAACTCATTTCCTCGACTGGGAATTGAAACCACTGTATACCGCCCCTACTGTGCCCCTGGGCCACGACGACTTCTCAAATAAATAAATAATTTAATTTTTATTCACATTTTGTTCGATAAAGTAAATGTTCACGCAGGCGTATAGCTTTAGTAATCAGAACACACTAATCAATTCTTATAGCAACTAAATCTTGGGATACCCAATTTCAACATCAAACGCACTCTCTGCCCATTATAATGGCGAAACAGACCATGAGAGGAGGAAATAATTATAGAGTAACTTCTTATTGTGTATAGTGTGGTATTCACTTGTTATCTTACTGTCAAAAGAGGTTTTAATTTAAGTTTCTTATTATTTTAGTATATTTTAATGTTGTTTTATGTTATATAGATATATATACATATAAATATGAGAATTATTAAGGTATCTTATATTCTATTTACCTGAAACTAGGTTCATCTGTAAAGTAAAATTTTACATATATTCCCATACAAATTTAATAATCAATGATAATTTTCTGCATAAATTTTATGAATAAATAAAATATATTTTAGTACATTTTTTTCGATTAAGTTGTTAAAAGTTAAAAAAGAACAGAAAAATAAAATTAAGAAAGTGAATAATTTATATTTTTTGTGGCTTTTCATCATTTCGATGAACGATTTATCAACATTTCGATGCGATACAAAATTTTACATACCTATAGTAACCGGTAAAAACCGGTGAAGTGCGAGTCGAGCTCGCCCATCGAGAATTCCGTACCAATTTCAAGATTGTAGTCCAATTGGTAGTACAACTAATAAAAGTTGACAATCTTAAATTTCCGGTCGTACGCAGTCTTTTAATTGTTATCGTAATAATATAAATGAAATCTCATGATATAAACGTGTATGCGTTAATGGGAGGTAATTTTCAACGTTATTTTTAGGGTTCCCAATCGCAAATGGGGAAACGGAACTCTTATAGGTTAAATATAATGTGTATAATATAAATTTAAATTTTTAGGGTTATTTCCTTTATTCGTTCTACAAGCTCTCACTTTTTGCCAAATTTTATAAATCTAAGTGTACGGTTAGACCTACAAATATAAGTTTGTAATAATTTATGTCAATGATATATCTATAAATTTTCTTTATTTAATTTTTTCCTATATTTGTATTGTAAGCTACTTGGTGCCAAATTACATAACTAAAAGTGAACATGAAGTATCCAATAGTGTTTTATTGTTCAGTGAATTTCATACAAAATACAGCAAAAACAATGCATAAATGCTCGTATCGAGAAACGGCGAACAAGGTATAAGAAGGTCAGTCTACCCGTGACCACGGACTACTGCAAAGTGTTCGAAACGTCGGGTTTCCAAAATGTAAAAATCTTAAATATACGCGATTAATCCGGTTAAATTAGTTTCTTTTAATAAGGTATAAGAAGTTAACCTATAAGAGTTCCGTTTCTCCATTTGCGATTGGGAACCCTAAAAAGAACGTTGAAAATTACCTCCCATTGACGCATACACGTTTATATCATGAGATTCCATTTATATTATTACGTTAACAATTAAATATTACGACCGCGCGGCGTTAATCTACCAAAGCAAAACAAACAGGGCCGACCAAACACAATGTCTAACGAAATAAATTATATAACTTATGTATTTTATCATCGCGGCATATCGTGGGCTTGAGAATCGAGTATTGTTGATAATGAAAATTGTTATGATGCTTTTTAGCTCTCGAATGTTCTTTGTATTGCATTTTCATTTTAGTTTTCGATTTAAAACTTTAATTTAAGTGAATTTGGCGTTTTAGTTTTTAGTAAATTAATGTAATGACTAATGATTGTTAAATAACAAAAGGAACTTTTTAATTAATAAAATAAATGGTTGAAATATTTCTCTATTTTATAGTCTTATATTTTTTTAATCTTCACGTTGCATCTTGCACATAGCTTGGTAGGCATATGGAACCTAATCTTAAGATCGTGTTTGTGAACTCAACACCGCGCCTCGACAATAGAAAGAAAAAAGGAAAATCTGATTGATTTTCCTTTCCTTCCTTTCCTTTCATTTCCTCGAGTCGGAGTCGAACCCACAACATGTCGGGCTTACCGTGCCTTTGCGCAACAATTCGCCTCTAGAGTCTTAATTTTATAATATTAATAATATAATTGTTGAAATACTTTTCTCATCGTTATTATTCTATATAACTTGGTTCCAAATTTTCATCTCTTTACTATTATTTATCTCACTGCCTATGACTTAACAAAAAATTACAAGTAAAACCCCAATGAATTGCATGTAATTTGTAAATTTGGAAACATTTTGATAATAATTGCGTTAATCATATTAAATTTTGTCGCGCGAGTGCAAAATTTTCGGTACAAACTAGGTTTATGGGTCGCAACAACAGGTTACACAACGCGTTGTATAACGAGTGACCTTGTGCAAGACTTCGTTATAGGCGTTCAAGTTCAAGTTATATGTTATTCTTATCAAAGCACTGATATCAACTGTCGTTAGTGTTCATCTCTTTGCTTGAAGTAGAGCCGGTGAAAATGAAGTGACACGACACTATGCTCCACATTTAACTATGAAATGTGTCGGAGTGAAAATGTTATATTTTTTTACTTTTTTAGTTTCACGCTGTATGCCACAGGTAGGTAGAGGGACTGAGAATTTATTGTTACAGACACTGTTTAAATTCAGACCCCTCCGTTCCCCACTTTTGGCCGAATTTTCAAGCATTGAGTGTTGAGTAGCGAAACTTAACGTCACGCTTCCTCTATTTATGCGAGACTCTATTTAAGAGATACCAGAGCGAGTAAATTTAAATAATAATTATTCCTCAAGTAGGAATCGAACCTACAACCGTCGCGTGTAAAATTGCAAACTTGTACCCTTGCGCCACGACGGCCTCCTGTAATATTTTGATGTGATTAAATTCAAATGTAAAAGTCTGTATTGTTGTCTAGTCTAGAAAAAAAAAGATTTTCTTAAAAGAACAAAAATTAAATATGTACGACGACTTGTTGAAACATCACGTCACATGAATTAAGTCAATTATTTGTTACAGCTTCAGTAATTGGCATTCTTTAATAATTGAATGTCTTGAAATTGATAATTGAATAACAAATTTGACTAACATATCAAATTAAATTAGCTTCACGCTGAATCCCGCACACAGCAGGGTAGGCAGAGGGAACCTAGTGTTAAGACACTTCGTTCCCCACTTTCTGCCGAATTGTGGAGGCATTGCGTGTTGAGTTGCAGAACTCAAAACCGCGCCTTTGCCTGGACACCAGAGCGAGGGAATGGAAATATGTGAAGGTTCCTTTTGTTTTTTCCATAAAATACGTGCTATTATACATTCAGCTTTTTGGGTTTCGCCACCGAATAGTGACAAAATTAACTCACAAAAATAAAGGACATAGATTACTCTATAAGTATATTATTAGGTTAGTTTACCACTAGGTCAGCGTGGCGCAAGGTAAACTCGACTGGTTTTGAGTTCGATCCCCACTCGAGGAAATAAAATATTTTTTTAAGTTTATATTTTCATTTCTTTGCTCTTGTGTCGGGACACAGCGCAGCGTAGAGTTTCACCACTTAACACGCAATGCCTCCAAAATCAGCGATAAGTGGGGAACGGAGTGTTTTAACACTAGGTTCCCTCTGCTTACCCTGCCATGCGCAGGATACAGCATGAAGCTGATTATTAAACACGTTTGATTTATTTCTCGGTTTTACAATTAATCATTATTTTGTAAGAATATAATTTTAGTTTTAAAATTTTTGTAATGCGGAAATTAATCTCAGTTGGCTGTCAATATCAGATAAAACATCAAAATAAAAAGTAATAAGTGAGAGTGGTATGTGGTAGAGTAATGAGATCAAGGCCGTTGGTCCACTTCTTGATGTAAATACTGTATTGCATAAAGACCTATGAAATAATTATTTCGATGAAGTAGCCGACTTTGTTGACGACATTTTTATATATTTTATGCAAGAGACAAGACTCAGAGGTAAATCACTCCGTTTCCCACTAGTAACTCTATGCCACGTTTTGGTCAATCAAATAGTACGACAATATTTTACTATTTTATTGTTTCCGAATTAGATATAAATTCAAAATTGTTGTGAAGTAGTCAAGCTCTAAAGGCGCCATATTTTTTTTTATTGTTGTTGGTTTATTTATCATTTTATATATGGTGTTAGTACAGTAGTAAAATATGAAAATCCTTGATAATATAACTAATAAAAGGAAAAATATTGTTTTTGTTCTTATTTTACAAAATATATTTTATTGTGGATTATTTACAACAAAATTATACTACTATACGCATTTTTAATTTAAATTTCAATGACACACCTTTTGTTCATAATCCACACCATACTTTGCATAACTAATATCTAAGAATTTCCTGTTTGAGTAACCATATTAAATAATATTTATTCCCAGCAGGGTCGAGCTCATTCAATGTGCTAATATTAACATAACGCGAAGGAATGCACATCATTCACATAGTTTTAGTAGAGAATTGTCTGTATTCAATAATTTTGTATTATAATATATTTTTTCTAATTTGTTTAAGTTTTGGAAAATGGAAAAATTATTTATCGAATGATAAAAACGTAGTCACATTATTTTTGTCCTTTATTTATTTTAAACACTTAAAAATTTACTGAAATTTTCAAGGAATCGAATACGTTACCTCCAAATCAGATTAAATTCCATGAAAATCAATTGTTTTAGATATATTTTAATGTTTATTCTTGTACTTGAAAGTATCAAAGAATTTTTGGGTCAACGCTCGCTGCACCTTGCCACCACTGACCACGTTGCAACATAAATATTAGCAATACATTATATAACCGTCGCCCGCTAATATCAATAGATACGCTGTTTTACGAAATAATGTAAGTTTTAGGAACCGTAACTAATGCATTTACATTTTTATGAAGATGGTTAAAGAAAACCGCTATCTTTATACTTCTATTTATTAATGGGGTTAATTAAAATTAAATTAATAGAGTATTGGAGAGACAACAATAAACAATTAATAATTAACTAAACGTAAAAAGTTAAAAATAAAAAATTAATAGTTAAAAATAAACAATTAATAGTTAAAAATAAACATTCTAAGTAGCTTCATTTAGCTTGCCGGCCGTGGCGCAGTGGCACGAAGTGTGACTGTAAAACCGACTGGTTGTGGGTTCGATCCCCACTCGACGAGATGAAATATTTACTTACATTTATATTTCCATTTCTTCGCTCTGGTGTCAAGGCAAAGCGCGGCGTTGAGTTCTGCCACTCAACACGCAAGGCCTTCAAAATTCGGCAGAAAGTGGGGAACGGAGTGTCTTAACACTAGGTTCCCTCTGCCTACCCTGCTGTGTGCGGGATATAGCGTGAAGCTAATTTAATTTAATTTTTTTTTCATTTAGCTTCAGCCGTCTCTAATGGAGAAAGAGTGTCATCTATTATCGAGGCGTTGAATGTTGAGTGGCGGGACTAAACGCCACGTTTTGTTCTACCACAGCTGAGAAAGCTAAAATTTGAATATAATTATTTCTATAAGTGGACATCTTATTCACAATTTTCATGTGTTTACACCTGAAGACGCAGCACTTTTACTGTATCCCACTGCGCCACGATGAAAAAATATTAAGTTTTTGGTTTAGTTAGGTTCACGGGATTCAGCCGCACATGGCAAAGATTAAATAGAGTTGGCAAAGGGAACCACAACGTAACACACTCCGTTCCCATTAAACCACTTTCATTCTTCCCTTTCCGCCGAATTCTGTTGCTCTCAACGCCACGCTCTGCCAAACCAGAACGAGAAAATGAAAATATTAAACATTGCCCCGAGTGGGAATTGAACTCGCAACCTGTGCCCCCACTACGCCACGACTGGCCTCCAAAAATCAAAATTTTATTACAAAATCATACATAACTGTACCTTCTCCATTATTACAAACAACACAAAGCTATAACATAACAAAGTAATTAACATTATGTAATTATATTTCGTAGCGGAATACTTGCTGCCATGCAGTCGAAGCGACCCAGAGCTGGACAACTGCATAAAGGGATCCTTCAACCACCTACGGCCGTACCTGGCGAGAGGTATCCCTGATCTGGACGTTCCCCCTGTGGAACCTTTGTTCATAGATAAGCTGGTTATGGCAAATGACGCTGGGCCTGTGCGAGTGAGAGCTACCTTCAGTAATATCACCGTAGTGGGACCTAGTAACTATACTGTCACTAAAATTAGGTAAATATTATTCTTTTTTATTGGTGCCGTCGTGGCACAAGGGTGTGACTGTAACGCGACGGTTGTGGGTTCAATCCTTACTCGAGGCAAGGAATTAATATTTATTAATACTTTCATTGCTTCACTCTGGGCACCAAGTGAAAAGCTCGGCGTTGAGGTCCGTCACTAAACAGGCAGTCCCTCGAAAATTCGGCGGAACGGGAGGAACGGAGTGTCTTAACAGTAGGTTCTCTCTTCCTACCTGGCCCCCAGTTTTTTCCCGGAAACAATTTTTTTTTTTTCATTTTAAATGTATGTATATGTAAATGGTTATAATCATTAGTACCTATTGAAGTTGCGATTATTATTCCTAAAGTTATCTCAATTTTATTTACCATATTAGACATTTGATGTGACCAAGATTGATAGCCGCAATGCTTTTTTTATCACTATATAGATTTTTAAGATACTATTTGGATTTTCAATAATAAAGTTATATTTTAACAAGGAAGTTTTTAATTTTTTAAAAGTGGCTATTATACAATATGGTGTTAGGTTATAAAAATAAGGATAGTTTCACACTAGACATTTGACTATTCTAATTGTAGAAGAATTAAATATAATAAGTGGAAATTTTCGAAATATACGCAATAGACCGAATATTTTGAATATAACATTAGCTGCTTATAAAAATTCACAGAAATAAAAGATTTTCCTTTTTTTATTAGTATTACGGTAATGATAATCATAATATACCGTCATAATATCCGTTAGAAATCCTATTACTTATTTTGATACCCATGTCGGAGTATTCTAAAAAATATTATTTTTCCACTGACTAGAATGTACATTGTTTAACGTCACTTATCTAAGAACACTTGGGCTGCTAAGACAAATCTAACGATGTCTCAATTACATAAATCTGTTCAGTGGTTTTGGAGATACGAGGTAATACTACATACAAGACACGCGCGAAAAACTTGACCCAGTTGAGTAATAAAAAAAAATTTTTTAAATGAAAGTATTGAAAGACATTTTTTTAATTTAATTTTCTTATGTATACTCTCCTTTAGACGCCTTCTCAAATTATTGTGGGCAACGAGTTGGCTAATAATAATAGCTAGAAATATTTCGACACTCAACCGGTTTATGTATGTATGTATGTGTATGTGTGAATATCGTGAAAAAAAATATATATCCAACGTAATTATATAATTATGTATAATTTTAACTACAAAATAACTAAGAATATAGCAAATTTTCATGTCAAGGCCACTATGATGGAAGGTTAGACATTATTTTTTGAAAAACCTTCAAGACAGAATTCATTTTAATAGTTCGGCAATTTGCAAGACAATGGGTATTTTAAGTTGTCCTAATGGCTGTCATTTTATGAAGCAGCGTGAAAATTTTAAAGTTTTTTTTTATAGAGTCAAGTTGTATCCCGCATGTAGCCGAAGAGGGGGAAATTAATGTTGAGGGACTCTGTTCTCCATTTTCCACCGAATTCTGGAGGCATCGTGTATTGAGTGGCGAAACTCAACGTCGCGCTTTGCCTAGACACCAGAGCGAATAAATGTAGACACCAGAGCGAATAAATGTTAAATAAATAAATATTAAATATTTCATTTCCTCGTGTGGAAATCAAACTCACTACTTGTCGCGCTTCCAGTCACATGCATATGTGTGCCATATATCTATAGATGTACAGTTATGATGCTTATAAGATATATTTCATTTTCAGATCGGATTTGAACAAACTACGAATTGATATGGGTCTGGTACTTCCTCGTATCGAAGTGACCGGTCACTACGAGGTCTCCGGACAGGTGCTGCTGTTCCCCGTCCGTTCACAAGGAGACTTCTGGGCTTCATTTAGTTAGTATAAATATAAATTGGGTATAAAAGTATCATTATTACAGAAATTACTAAAGTAAGGTACCATAATAGAAATATATAGAAAATATATTTTTTCTTTCTTCAGCTTCACGCTGTCTCACGTATATAGTCTACAGTACTATTATTATTAATTATTAATATTTTCATTTCTTCGTTCTGGCACCAAGTCAAAAGCCTCGCAAGTTCCGCCACTCAACTTCTATGCTTAGGACTACCCAGTCTAGGATTCGGTAGTCCCTATTAGATAATGGGTTCCCTCGGAATACCCTGCCATATGCGGGATACTGCGTGAAGTTGTTAAAATAATACTTGTAACAGTATAATCTTCAATAAAAATATTCTCTAAGAAACTACCATCAGCTATTCAATGATTGTGTTTAGATACAATTTTCTTAAAGGGAAAATGATTACTTTGAAAATACAATTGTTGCAAGACAGTTCAGTGTTATTTATCATTATCTAATACTACGTAATAGTAAATAAGGGGCGGTAAGAAAACTTTATATTTCTTTTTTGCATATTCGTATATTTTAAATAAAAATTAGCTTCACGCTGTATCCCGCACAGAGCATGGTTGGCAGAGGGAACCTAGGGCATTGCGTGATGAGTGGCAGAACTCATCGACTTGCTTTTGCCTCGACACCAGAGCGAAGAAATGGAAATATAAATTTAAGTTAATATTTCATCTCCTCGAGTGGGGATCGAACCCACAACCAGTCGGTTTTACAGTCACACTTTGTGCCACTGCCTCCTGCCACTGCCACTTGACTGGCCTCAATTCGTATATTTTGAGATATTAAAAAATATATATATAAATACTTAATAATATAAATACTTAATTTTTCATCAAATTAATAACTTTTGCCATCATTGAACTGAAAAAGATAAAAAGTTTGTGACGTTAAGTTAGGAAACTGACGATATGTTTATGTACAAAAAGTATATTAGTTTATAAAAGGAACAAAAAATAAATGAACGACTATTTATAACAAGAAGTTGCTATAAATAGTTGTTCGTTTATTTTACACGGAAATATTCTGGATCCGTAATAAAAACTTAATATTTTTATTTAATGATATTTTGCTTTTTAACTTATAAAATATATCTTTTGACATTACATACGATTTCTATCTAAGTTACGGCCATTTTTTAGCAATAAATTATTAATTAAATAATAAATATAAAGTAAATATAATATTTATTTATTTATATTAATACTCAATTATACTATAGTAAAAACTTTTCCTCGCTTATGATAAAAATTCTTAACTGCATACTTATTCATTCATTTAAGTGTAGTTATTTCCAAATAAGGCTGAACCTTCAAGGTTTTAAGTAGACTTACATCCTGAAAAAGGCATGACTAAGTTAAATTGACATTCTCGTATGATTATTTCAAAAGAAAGAAAGTTATTTCACAAAGAACTGTAATTTAAATTAAATCACGCTGTATCCCGCGTACAGCAGGGTAGGCAGAGGGAACCTAGTGTTAAGACACTCCGTTCCCCACTTTCCGCCGAATTCTGGAGGCATTGCGTGTTGAGAAGTGGAGCTCAACGCCGCGCTTTTCCCCGAACCCAGAGATGCACCTTTGCCGATTTTACAATTTTCATTTTTCGTTCTAACAAAATGCCGAGTTGAGTTCGGCCACACAAAACGCAATATCAACAAATCAGCGGAAAATGGATGTACACGACTACAACACCATTTATATCTCTATATTAATGTCTTATAACTGACTCTAATTGTAATTTTTCTTACAAAATATAATTTTAATAATAATACTATTATGTGGTATTGCTTTGCTCGACAAGGCTGATATGCTGATCAGTTTTAATGCAAGGTGAACGTGACTGCGTTAAATTCGTATACAAGTACATATATACAATATACACATACCTCATGTGAAATGGACGCATTTACGAAGGTTATGCTAACAACAGGCCTTATTATTTGTGCCGTCTCATCAAATATATAAATTTACATGTTAAATATCGTCAGATATTTTAGATTTTTTTTTAAAATATAACAAATAGTAAATATCAATTTCATGTATTTTCTTAAATAGCAGGGTGGGCAGAGAGAAGTGTTTAAATTCTCAGTTTACATTATGTCTGGAGTGCCACGACTCAATGCCACGCTATCTCTACCGGAACGGAACTATGAAAATATTTGGATCTATAAAATAATATAAATCGTAAAAAAATATTCTTAAAATTATGTTTTAGGCCTAGATGCTACGGATTGTGGGTTCGATTCCCGCTCGAGGACGCAAAGCGCGGCGTTGAGCTACGTCACTCAATACGTAATAATAATTCCAGAATTCAGTGAAAAGTGAGAAACGTAAATATTCTAATGGGATTGTGTGCCCTGAGTCTACCCTGCTATGTCCGGAACGCAGCATGAAGCTCAAAAAAAAACATTTTAAAAAATCCCCCAAAGGATATTGATTACCCACGTAAGCCATATTAACAACATATCGAAATATTGGTTTATTACATACTATTATAATTACAGACGACGTCGTGGCTATCGTAAAGATATTCGGTAAGGAAATTGAACGCGAAGCCGTCAAGTACATGTCAGCTGATCGCATGCAGGTCGACTTTAAACTCAAAGGTTCCCGCTTCAAGGTCAGAGACACGGTGAATCATGGAAGTGTAATCGGTGAGTTGCCATTTCAATAAAGAGCAAGGGCTTTTTAAATTATTTTTATTATTAAGTAAAACGTATAAATATTAGACAGCGACAAAGGACTTGCAGATATGTATTTTTTGTACGTTTTTCGTTTCTTTTCTCATATAGCAGGGTAGGCAGAGGAAGCCGAGTGTTGAGTCACTCCACTTCCCATTTTCCGCCAAAATCTGATGGGTTTGCGAATTACTTCACGGAAAAACCACGAATCGTTCCACACAATCCTCTGTTCTGAGATAAAAAAAATCATAAAAATAGATTCACCTGTTCCAGGGATTAGCTCGGACAAACATAGTGACAGACGCTTTTTAAAAATTACTTGTTTTGTCTTACATTTCAATTTTATTGTATATATATAGATTTAAAAATAACCAAAATTTTCATGTATGTATTAAAACTATAACTAACATAATTTCAGGAGAAGCAATGAACCAGTTTCTAAACAACAATGCCGCTGAGATCATAGACGAGATGAGACCAGCCGCGTCTGCTGCCATCGCGAAACATTTCCGAACATTCATTAATGGTGCATTTGAGAAAATACCAATTGATGTCTGGCTTAAGCCTTAATTCTGTGATGTACTAAAATTAGTTAGTATTTAGTCTTTAATATATAAAGGTATTTCTTTATATATATAAATATTTGGAGTCCAGTGATTAAGAACTATGTGTTGGTCACAAATGGCAACCATTTATTTAAGATTTGAACATTTATTTCAACTTAGCACTAGAAAAACTGAAAAAATATTACAGAAATTTGGAATTTTAATCAGAACTTTCTTTTTTCCCTGCAATCGGCGTAATCCTTAACAAAAAGTGGATTCATTATCTGGTACTGCTTACACAAACAAAACAACAACAGTAAGCTTTATTATTTATTCAGAATAGTCTAAGATCTTACAAATTTATTTTTATGATTATTGATCTTTATAGTTGTAACGATTGTGATGTTTATAAACTACCAAGTAAGTGTTTAACTCATCTAATAAACGAACGAAAACAATATATTATTTTAGTTTCATTTCAGCATCAGTATTTTAAGTTTCTTCATCATTATATATTAACTTGGCTTGGTATGGTATTCTTTTATATAAATTGTTTCAAGATAAAAGAATGTCATCTGCGTCCAATGTTCCGAAGGCATGATCTGCTAAGGGCTTCAAGAAATCTCTTAAAGCGTCTTCGAGAGGTTCTTGGAACTCCTCTGACAGTTTTTCCCAGTTTTCATTTAAGAACTTGTTCATTGCATTGCCTGGAAAGCAATTGTAAAAAATCATTGACATTTTGCCTCTGTGTGTACATATATAAAGTTTATAAGTTATTATTAAAAAATGTACTCCAACGCATAATAATTAAATCACGAAAAGCTGATTTCACTATTAAGTAATTTCTGTACTATTAGATTTATAAAAATTGTCATAATAATAATAATTATTGATGGAACACAGAAATATATCAATTTGTCTGAGTTTTTTTTTTAACAATCAGACTAAGTTAAGTTCAGTTGTTTGACTCTTGCCCACTATAGTTACCCCTCGTAAACTAAGTTAAACAGTATGTTTCTTAATAGAATTACTCTTTTTTTCTGTGTTACGCTTCTTCACTTACCTAACTCAGTATTGCCACCGAAAAGATTGTCCAGTTTCATTGATGCACGTCCCACGTGGAACTTAACCACTAGATTTTTGCAAGTTAAAGCATCAGCCGACTTATGCCTTGGTTTTCTACCTAAGGCTATCGTAACAATTGCATCGATGTCACCTGAAATCGATTTAAAATTGATATCTGTGTAGTGTTTAAAAAAAAGGTACGTTGTTTAATTCAATTAAATAAAACAATTCATTAGCTAAGATATTTCTAACTTATTTGATTTATATACCATATTTAGCGGAGAATTTGCCATCTCCTTCTATGGGCAGCATCAACAGATGACCTTTGAGGTTGTAATTGCCTTTCATTCTTAATTCTGGTATGTAAATTGTGGCAATAACTTTATTTTTTGCAGCATCTACTCTGTAATACAAAAAAAGCAATTGAGGTTTTTTTATATCATTTGGTAATAAAATAATAGGTGGCACTAGATAATATCGACATTTTTTACCAAGTTTTAGCGTTCGTTCGTAAGTTTGTATAAAAATATAACTTACTCTACATGCTTAACACGCATAGTAGATGGGCCACGCACAGTGACATCATTAAATGTGGACGTGACAGATATAGGTCCAGATGACTGTCGTATAGCCAATGATGGAATTAGAAGTGGTTCACAGGACGGCACCTCATATTCTGGTACTCCTAAAATTATAATTAAATTTGTTCTACTTAATTGATAATTAATATAAAATAATTGATTTGGTTTAAAATATGTGAATATGTTTTATATTTTCTGAAATATTTGAAACGTAACTGTTTAAAATTTGTTATTATTTTTGGACTTAAGCATTTGCGCACGATAGATCATTGTGTATTTTCATATTTTGTCTTTAGACAGGGGCACTGTGCCTGATTTTAAGTACAACTCTTATCCGGGGAAGTTGAGCTAAGCTAACCTGCAATATTCCACACGAAATGTGTCAAAAATTGAGTGAAAGAGAGAGGGGGAACCAATTATCTCAACATTATATATGGCGAGAAGTTAACAAAAAAAAATTGCACATTCATTACATTTTTAATTGAATTGATTTTGATTTATTAAGAGCGCAAATGTAAGTTGTCATGTATGTATGTATGTACCTGTTGCTAATTGTGGTATGTAGGCGTTTAACGCGTCGCGCAAACATCTTCCCAAAGCCTTTTCTTCCCGCGGGCATATGAAACTACCAACTGCAATGAAAAAAATGTTTTTCAATATTTAAATATTTATTACGTATATTTTTTTTTTGTGTAGCGGAATTTGAACCCGTGCCTCTTCGGAAACCGTCCAAGCGCGCTGACCGTAACTGTGACGTATGGCTTAGTTGGTCAGAGCGCTCGGACGGTTTCCGAAGAGGTGCCTCTTCGGATTCGGGTTCAAATTCCGCTACGTTCAAAATTTGTATACGTTTTCGTAATAAATAATAAAATTTAGTCCTTAATTGTACTTAACAGTTTTTGTGAGGCCTGTCGTGGAGCACAAGCACAGGCACAAGCGTGCAACTGTAAACGTGACGGGTTGTAGGTTCGATTCCCTCTCCAGCAAATATAATATTTTAAATTTTCATTGTTCTCACTTTGGTAATTAGGCTTTGGTATCTTAATGGTAACGGAGTATCACAATACTAAAATTCCAGATTGTCTCTGTCTATCCTGATATGTACGAAATACAGCGAAAATAAATAGTACTCACAATTTATAAACTTCTTCTCAACACCCCAAACAAAATGTAAAACATTTAAAAATAAAAATATTTTCCACATTTTTATTAATAATTTAATAAAATAAAACAATAATTTAGATTGTGTCTTAGACAATAAGATGAAATTAATTATTTCACCTCATATAAATACTTTTTTTTAAAATAACGTGATGATAATGCTAGTGTTATCTAGTTTATAGAATTAAGTAATATATATATATTTCAATAATATACGTTATCACACGTTTTCTATTAAGTACAATCTTCAGAATCTTAAACTATCTGTAATCATCTCTTGTATAAGTGATATAAGATTATGGGGAAGACAGAGTTACTAATTATAAGGTAACCAATAAACTAACTAGTGGTGAATGTAACTGTCGTGACGTGGCGGGTTCGATTGTACACCCGACGGATGTAGGTTCATTTTCCACTCGAGGAAATGATGTTTTCTTTGAAAAGTGAAAATTTACATATTTAATTTTCGAGAAAGGAAATCAAACTCACAACCTGTTATTATTATAATCGTACGTTTGTGCCTCTACGCCGCAACTGGGCTATATTCTATATTGCGATATTTATTTCTGCATAAGCCAACAATTATATGTAGATACAGGCATAACCAAAATAAGCTGTAATGTAATGCTTTAAGTAATTAATATTAAAAAAAAACTTTTATTAATAGATGAGGCCAGTCGTGGCGCAGCGGCACAAAGTGTGACTGTAAACGACTGGTTGTGGGTTCGATCCCCACTCGAGGAGATGAAATATTTATTTAAATTTATATTTCCATTTCTTCGCTCTAGTGTCGAGGCAAAGCGCGACGTTCAGTTCTGCCACTTAACACGCAATGCCTCCAGAATTTGGCAGAAAGTGGAGAACGGAGTGTCTTACACTAGGTTCCCTCTGCTTACCCTGACGTGTGCGGGATACACCGTGAAGCTGATTTATTTTTTTTTAATAACAAATACAACTAATCATAGTCGCGATCATAGTGCAATTTTGCATGCAATTTTATAAATGTTGCCAGACGAAATATTCGACCTACAATATATTATATATATATTCAAAATAAAACCTTAATATATTTAAGATAAAGTAGAAATTAAATCAAATTTATAGAACATAAACGAGACAATGTTGTAATTTAACGTAACCGATTTGTAGGCCTCGCGACACGCTGGCACAGATAGCGAAAGTAGTACAAGTATAAATAAGCTAATACAAAATGTGTTGACGTTGATTTCTTAAAGTTATGAGTGTGGCGCAGGGGCAAAGAGTGTGACTGTAATATCGACTGGTTGTGGGATCGATCCCCACCCGAGGAAGTAAAATATTTTTTTACATTTATATTTTTATTTCTTCACTCTGGTATCGAGGCAAAGCGGCGTTGAGTTCCGCCACTCAGAATTCGGCGGAAAGTGGGGAACGGAGTGTCTTAACACTTGGTTCTCTCTGCCTACCCTGCTGTGTGCGGGATACAGTGTGAAGCTGATTTATTTTAATTTATGAATCATTTCTGGTGTGTTGTATGTAGGTTCACGTCACTCGGAAACGAAATTAAGATATTTAATCTTAAAAAAGCAAGGAGGGAAAAGAAGATTTGAAAAAACTATTTTAATTTTTGTGATTTTTTCAATCTATATGACGTCATGTGCTATTTTAAAAAAATCCGATTTTTATTCTAGGAAAATCAGCATGGTGAAATCAGCAAATAGACGAAATAACAAAAGAAAAAAAGAATAGAAAAAAACATATAAACGAAATCATATTACTTTATTTGACAATCAAACAAAACAATAAATTAAATAAATAATCATGAAATAATCACAACAGATCACCTAACTCTTGACTTACATAACTGACATAACGGTATGGGGCCACTCCCAACGTATTTACGTGGGATTTGACTAGAGAGAGCTTTCTGGTGCTTCTAATTTGGGAATACCATATTGGTTGGGATGTGCTTAAGGAATTTATTAGCGATGTCCTCAAGTACCATCCCGAGGGCCGTTTCGACAGCCGGTTGAACCTCCTTAGCGAGTTCTGAAGCGTGCATGTGGACTATGTGGTCGGTTATCATTTCTGAAAAAAAAGTATTGAAACCATGACATTATCTAATACTTACTAATAGCTTACATTGTTTTTGTATTACGCTGTATCCTACATACTGCAAGGTAAGTAGAGGAAATCTAGGTTTAAGATACTCAGTTCCCTATTTTCCGTCGAATTTTGGAAGCATGGCGTGAGAGTGGCGCAACTCAACGCTGGACTCTGCCTCGACACCAGAGTCAAGAAAATGGAAATTCTTTTCTTCGCTCCGGTGTTAAGGCAAAACGCGGCGAGTCGAGGCGGCGTGGTGTTGAGTTCAAGTCACTCAAGACGCAATGCCTCCAGGATCAGGCGGAAAGTGGGGAACGGAATGTCTTAATATTCCCACTGCCTACTCCGTTGTCTGTGGGATACAGCAAAGCTGATTTGTTCTGATTTTAATTAATAAATTTGCAACAATGAAAGAGCAATATATAATTTGCAAAATTTGCAACTTACCCATTTCTCGTGTAGTTGAGTGAGCTTCCTTTAAATTAGCCCTCAATGGTCCAAGGCAGCGTAGTTTGACATTTGCATCGCGTATCACCATCCTTTTATGGACTTTAGCTCCAACAGCATCGAGGGCAGCACTACAATCAGCTGTGAAATAAATTTATTATTAAAAATTAATCTACTTATATTTTTGGTCAAGATCAATCGCGGCGCAGAGGCACAAAATGTGACTGTAAGCGCGACAGGCCATGGGTTCAATTCCCATTCGAGGAAATGAAATATTTAATATTTTTATTTCTTCGCTGTGTTGTCACGGCAAAAGCCACTTAATATACAATGCCTCCAGATATTGGTGGAATCGGTGAGCGGAGAGTCTTAACCCTAGGCATCCCCGCCTATCCGGGATCTGCCTATCCTTCATACGGGATAAGCTATGAAGCTGAAATCAATATTTTTTAATTTATTTTTTCTTGAGATTTCCATTTTCTGCATAAACTGTATGTCAAATAGGTACACGTTAAGATAAAATCTGGTAAATATTATATATCAGTAATTTTTGTCACATTTTTTGTTTCAAGATATATTTGAAAACTATGTTATAAGTCTTTTTGAGTTTCTCGAATACAAACTTACTGAAATTAGCAGTGATCATTCCAGTAGATTCCACGGGGAGCATCTGGAATTCTCCAATAATAACATACTCGCCGGACATTGTTAGATGTGGTAGACTTATGTTTCCAGTCACCTTTAAGTCTTCGGGATAAACGCTAAAAATAAATAAACAAATAAATATTTTTCACATTTTCAAAGAGTTATTCCACCCTGAGGAAAGAAAATACATAAATACAGTTTAAAAAACATAAAATTATTAATGTAGCGGGATCTGAATCTTTGGCGCGCGTTCAATTTCCGCTACCTTAAATTTTTTATGTTTTCACAATCACACAAAGGTTAATATCACGTTTTAAAAAGTTGATTCTGTTTTCTTGAACTTTTAACAGAATAAATACGACATATGATACAAAGGCTAAGGTTAATGTTTTACGATACCAAGTATTTAAAATAAAAAAAATCAAATATACATATTTTCTATTTCCCTTCTATTTTGTTGCTTAGGTAGCGAGAAATATTACAATACTAGCTTTAGACATGATTCTCTATACAGACATTTTTAATAATAAAAACTCATGTTTCTCCCTTTTCCCACATATATCATAGTAGACAAACTAAACAGCTAAAATAATCTATTTGTCATTTTTCGCTCAATTTCCTTAGAAATCACATATCCTTCTATCCTGACCCCGTCGTGGAGCAAGATGTTAAACTACAAACCGTAAAAATAGAACTAATACCACTTGATTAAAACGTTATATATTCGAAAACGTCATATACTTTAATGTTTCCCACTTTCCGCCGAGTTCTGGAGGCATTGAGTGGCGAAACTCAACACCGCACATTGGCTTTAAGCCAAAACGAGGAAATGAAAATATAAATTTAAGTAAATATTTCATTTCCTCGAGTGGGGATCGAACCCACAACCAGTCGGTTTTACAGTCACACTTTATGCGCCTGCGCTACAACTGGCCTTAATTATTCCTTCACTATCTCTATCTAAATTTATTACTAGATTTTCACAAAATAAACAAAAATAATACAGCAGAAATGTATTTACGAAAAGCAACTTGAATAGACAGTAAACCAAAACTTACTCCAATTTATTAAACGTATAATTTGTGAGTCCGTTTAAAATCAAATCGGTCAGCCAGGCGTCGTATTTGAAGTGCGCCTGTGGCATATTGTGTTGCCTTAACCTGATGCTGGGCACTTTTAGGGGTTCCAGGGGTTGTATATTGAACGAGGGTATGCCGTGAGCGAGGAGGTGCCTCGCTTGTTCCGCCACACGCTTGATACAGTCCGCTACGTTTGGATCGCTGTAGTGACATACTGGTTTTTTGGCTGAAAATGATTAGAAAATTACTTTGAAGCTAGTTTGAAGCTTGTCGCAGGGGAACGAGCGTGGACGCAACATGTTGTGGATTCGATTCACACTGGCGGAAATGGAATATTTAATATTTTCATTTCCTAGCTCTGGTAACGAGGCAAAGTGCCGCGTTGAGTTTCGTCACTCAACACGCAATGCTTCGAGAATTCGGCAGAAAGTGGGAATGTAGACGACGATGTCACGACATTAAGTTCGCAAGTTCCCTCTGCCTATCCTGCTTAATGCTGGATACAACGTGGAAATACACATATTAGTACTTAATAAAACAGCAATGATTATATAGGCATTATACATTATCTCAACCTTGGAATTATTTAGATTGTAAAAACAGTCACTAAATCTACAACAACAAGACAACTACAACAAGCGAGTTATTATTAATATTAGAATTGGAATATACAATATCCATGTAGAGTTATACTGTTTGTACACTTAACTAATGTTAAACAATATAGTTACTAAGAAATATTTGGCAACACAGATGTGAAACTTCATACATTTATTCTCTTTAGATGTTCTAACAAATATTGACAAGTTGCTAAATAGACTTAAAACTTAGTAAAGGAAAATATACAAACTGTCAGGTACATTTTCACTTGCTTTTAGCGAAAACATACATTCTTATATTTAGTCATTACTCGTATATATAGCTTCAAAATCTTTACTTCTTACGTAAAAATTAAGTTTAAGATTTGATATAACGATATTTGAATTTGACTTATAAACACTTTCTACTACTACTTTAAAATCTATGAATATTGTTAGAAAATGCCTTAAAATCCATTTAATAATGTAGATATTGTGTATGTCAGCTAATATTGTTGTTAATAAAGAATTAATTTTTTTAACATAAAAATATAATAATTATTGAGGCCGTCATGGCTCAGAGACACAAGAGTGTGACTGTAACGCGACGATAGTGGGTTCAATCCTCACACGAAGGAATCAATTATTATTTATTAATATTTTTATTTCATCGCTCTGACACGTGAGTAAAAACATAAAATTAAGTTCTGAGGCTCAACATGCAATGCCTCAAAAAATTCGGCGGAAAGTGAGAAACGGAGTGTTTCAACTCTATAATCCCTCTGCTTACCCTGCCATGTGCGGGATACAGCGTGAAACTAAAAAAATATATAAAACAGACGAGTGAAGATCTAAATTAGCACCTTACCCATTTCCTCCATATTATTGTCATGGCTCGTACTATTCACATCAGGCACACGTCTACTAAAAACTCCACCAGACAATATGAAGATCAACAAGAATTTACAAATCGTCTTCATCATGACTATATCCACTTTGAACTGATTCTCATCTAAGACTGCCGATATCTATTTTGCCTTTATAATAGAACTGACAGGTTAAAACAGCGACCATATGTGGAAAATATGCAGGGTCGGGTCTAAGGTCTACAGGACGTATGATGTTGTGTTACATTGAGACTATTATTTTTGCAAAGTACTTAGTTCATTTAAAAAAATGTTTGCGTATATAATTGTTTATACGGAATCCTCCATAGACAAGCAATTACTTTAAATCTTTAATATTTTCTATTTTTTTTTTTGGGTAAATAAAGAAAATGTAAACTCGCTTTTAGTTTTCCAACCAAAAATAAATTGCATCAGACTATTCACATTATATGATGTGCTTATAGTAAATGAGGTCAATCCTGGTGCAAGGGAACATGTAACCGGTACAAGTTGTGGATTCGATTCCCGCTCGACGAAATAAATATTTAACGTTTTTATTTAAAATATTTGCCATGACATTTAAAAAAAATATCCTAGATATTGGAGACAATTAAATGTTGGTCCAATTACTTAAGCGAGTACAATGTTTTTCCTTTACTATATAGTAAACAACAATATGTACAAGTATTTTTTCCACAAATTTGTCTTGCAATTATTTTACAATAACTTTCAATGACATACTTTCAAGCCTCGCATGGTAAATAAAAGCTGATGAGTGAGTCATCGGTCCCTTCTTTTCCTCATTACAAAATAAAGGCAAGTAGAGTAGGATACACGTAGAATAACAGGGTGAACGTCGAGACCAGATCGAAAAAAAATACCGAATTTTTTTTCTACATATTCACGTATATTTAAACCTACAATATGTCTTTTTGTCAAGAAATAATAAAATGAATAAATTTGACTATAAAAATAGTTACCATTTTTTTACATCTTCCATAACCCTGCACTTATTTCTATATTTAGAATGAATGTAGGAAGTGACTTTACAAGGTAATGCCCCGACTCTGTAACGTATGTAGATTCAACTTAACCTCTATGTCCTAAGATCATTAACATTATATCGATCGTTTTCATATATGTACATTTATGTATTTCATATTATAGGCCGTCGTGGCACATAGCCTGATTAACAATCACGACAGTTGTGGGTTTAATTCCCACTCGGGGGAATTAATTTGTTTTAAATAGATAGATAGTATAGAATTCCGCCACTCAAGATGCTATATAGTGTTAATACGTTAATACTAAATTCACTCTGCCTCCTCTCCTTTATGCGGAGTACAGCTCCGGGAAAAAGCTAAACAAATTAAAAAACATATTTCAAATAAAATTTGTCTCTATAATCATCTCTACGCTGTCGCTGCGTTTTAGTAAGTTAAATTAAATTCATTTTCCTTTTACTGTAGCTTACAAGTTTATGACCTATGTTATGACGTACACTTTGTTGTTGAGACCGACGAGTAAAAGCGACTGGTTGTTGGTTCGATCCTCACTCGACCCCACACTCGACATGCATGCCTCCAGAATTTGGCAAAAAGTGGAGTATGGAGTGTCTTAACACTAGGTTTTCTTTCTGCTTGCACTGCTATGCAATTTATTATTATACGTTTACCCTATTCCACTTACCTTCATTTTGAAAAGAGGAGAAAAAGGGGTTGATGATTTATCTACCCGCTTTTATTTGTATTATACCATCTGAGATTTGAAAGTACATGTGTCATTGAGGGAATATTACTGTGAAATAATTGCAAGACATTACATTGAACAGAATACTTGTTAGTATTGATGTTTAGTTTGCAATAAAGCAAATGCTTTGTATTTGCTAAAGTAAATGGCGCAATTTTAAATGGTCTTAAACTATTGTCAAAGTTTTAAAATTAATAAAAACATATAGTATATTTAGATTTGTCGGACGAACTAACACATTAAACGAAAAATCCATTTTTTTTTTGAATCCATTGAAAATCCACCGGAAAGAACACAACACGCTACCGCCACTTAATGTAATCGGTAATCGGAAACAAAATCAAATGACGTCCTCTTTATTACAGTGACATCTGAATATAAAGGAGATATTTAAAAAGTAAATTATGCAAACTGGTAAAAGTAGAAAAACTAAAATATATATTTTAATCATTTCAATCATAACAATAAAAAGTATAAATATAAAGTACAACGTCAAACAATAATAAATTAAGTATCGGTTTTGTCCAAATACGAGGATATGTAGGTTGCATTCCGTCATTATAAACTTCATTAGCGAAATAAAAATATTTAATTAATTTCTACACATTATACACTGAAATTTTAAAAATTATAAATCCTTTTGGATTTATAAAATTTCAGTGATCAAAGTTCAGTTTTATCTAATTTACTTAACTTAAGTATTAATAAAAAATATATTTATTTTTTATAAAGCTCCCCAAGAACGAAAACGAAAGCAGATATGTTTTTGAGATTGAATTCAGTATTATAATGTGAAGTTTGACACATCAACAAATCGGAGTATAGATTTTTAAATAATAAAACACGATTTTAAGGTTCACCACAGTAATATGTTATTTATTTATTTTAAGAACACAAATATCTGGTACAGAAAAATATATTTTTAAAAAACAAATCAATTTTGAAAATTATTTTGTATAAAATTGACCGAAGAAATTGCTTTATGTCCGAAGAATTAACTTATTTACAAAACTGGCAACATTATACTTATAAAATATTATTGATTCACGACACACAACTAAGAACTATTTTTATTAAATTTACTGTATAACATACAATAATGGAATTTCTATTACAATAAAATAAATAATATTTTATAATAGTAATGATAGTTGTTTCTAGGATGATTGTGTGCATTACGTTTTCCCGAAGTAAGAAAAGCATACATAAAGATTTGACAGTTGGTAGTTTGTTTTAAAAACAACGAAGATCTTTGGATCAAAATTGTTATCTATGACATCTTAGTGTTCATGTAAACGTAGAGGTACAGAATTTTTTTAGGCTTCATGGCTTTTGGTAGGCAGAGAAAACTTTGTGTTAAGACACTTCGTTCCCCATTTCCTGCCGAATTGTGAAGGCATATGTTGAGTGGACTTAACCGTGCTTAGCCTCAACACCAGAGTGAAGAAATAAAAATGTTAAAAAAATTTTTCCTCGATTAGACATCGAACCCACAACCGTCGGGCTTACAGTCACATGCATGTGCCCCTGCACCACCACTAGCATCTAGTTATTTTCATAATTAGTATATTGGAGATCTAAATCATTTTAATACTAAAAGTAAACTAAAATGGCATATACACATAAGTACAAACAAAATTATTAAGAATCTTGGACTAATATCTCGCTTAGAGGTATCGTTCCGAATATTTTGTTGAAGAAGGCTTTGAATATAGCAGCGCTGCTCTCTTCAATCAGGGGGTTGAGGATGTCAAGGACGACGCCTGGACTTGCATTGAAGAAGGTGGCGGCTGAAGTGGCTGTAAGATAAAAGAAAATTTTTTTTTTTCAACTTCTCGCTATACCACACGTATTGTAGGGTAGGCAGAGGGAACCTATTTCACAAGTTCCTTCTGCCTATCCTGATAGTTGATACAATACTTTTGTCTGTAATTTTGATATAGTATTAAATAATATTAAAGGTATTAAATAATATTAATTAAAATCAATGCTTACCAGCCACTGGTCTTTCGCTATCATCGATAGCGATTTGTCCATGGCCAATTTTCAATTTTGTAATAATTTTTTCAGCTTGCAAGTATTCGACACCGTCCTTCACGATTGGCTTGGCACTTCCCTTAGCGACTACCGCAATATTAGCTGCAAGAATAAATAAAAAAATAAATTATGACTTTCGTACAAACAGTACGCGTTGTTAAATACCACCGTTCAATATGCAATGTCACAAAAAATGTATAGTAACTAGCCATACTCACACAAAAAAATGACGGACATATTTTTGTGTGAGTCTGTGTTTGATTATACACATTTTTCGTGCAATACCAACGAAATTGTATCTGCCTACAGCTTGAACGTACATATGTAAACCCGCCTCTTATTTGAGTCACTCTTTTTTTTAGCTTCAAGACGTATAGAGTAGGTTAGGCAGTGGGAACCTATTGTTAAGACACTTCGTACCAATTAGCATACTTTTGTTCCCCATTTTCTGCCGAATTCTGGGGGCATTGACTGTCGAGTGGCGAATTTTAACGCTACGTTTTGCCTCTTTACCAGAGCGCGAAAATAAGATTATTAAAAATTTAATTTCCTCTAGTCGAATCTGGAACCTGTCGCATTTACAATCGCACACTTGTACAACTGCACCACGACTGGCCCTAATTTTATATTCGTCTGATAGTAAGTTTGGTTAAGATATATTATGGGACAAGTTCACGTAATAAACAAATTGATGCTTGTACAGGAACTTACTAAAATTACTGCTGAGCTTTCCCTTTCCACTGATGTCCAGAGTAAGGATCTTGGAACCACGGACATCGTAGTCAGCAGTTACAAGTAATTTGGGGATGATCAGTCTGATTTCTCCCACGTACTTGTTGTTGAGGTTGAACCTGAAAAAAATGACATACAGCTCAGGATTTTTGGAGTTCCGTAGAAAGAGTTTAACCTATAACTAAGACTTCGCTGTCTGACCGTCTGTCAACAGACTGTATCTTACGAACCGTGCCAGTAAGACAATTAAAACTATTACATAGGATGTACCTATTTGTCGTCGCTATAGTTTTTTTGCTACATTTATAGATAATGGCGCGGAACCCTTCGTGCGTGAGTGCAACTCGTGATTGGTCGGTTTCTTTTTACTTCTATATTTTATTAAAAAAAGTAAAAAATTGTTAATACTATTTTTATTCTTAGTTTATTTAATTTATTTATGGAAAAGACACGACAAACGAGCGTTCGGGTCACCTGATGGTAAGTGATTACCGCCGCCCACAGCCCCGTGCAACACCAGAGGAGCTACAGGTGCGTTGCCGGCCTTTGGGTGGTTGGTGGGTTGGGCGCCGGGGCCCGGCATTACCTGATACGAAACGCAGTGGCATAAAGCCACTCCTTCACGTCGGTTTTAAATGCCGGGGGTGGTAATGATCCGGTCGAGCCTGCCCATGCGTGTTGTCATTGCTGGCGACGTGACTCTACCACACGTACTTTAGTAGCCTCTTACGACACCACCAGTACCAGGATGATCCTATTCTAGGCCGGGATCTCACGGCACAAAAATCTTGGTATATACTTAAAAGTTGTAGATCCAGTTAAAATATGAGATAATTTAACTAACAAGGACAGATCAAAACGGTTGAACGAATTCCTTTCCAAGGCATATTTACCTACATTGAGATATTTCTAGTTACAAATAAATGAGGCCAGTCGTGGCAGGGGAACAATGTTTAACTGCAAAACGACAGGTTGTGGGTTCGATGCCCTTTCGAAGAAATTAAATATTTTATATTTTTCCATTTTATTCTCTATGGGTCGAGATGAAGCGTGGCGTTGAGTTCCCCGCGCAATGCCTCTGAATTTCGACGGAAAATGGAGAGCTGAGGTTTTTAACACCAGGCTCTAAATAAAAATCCAAATCCAAATCTCACTTTGCCTCGACACAAAAGCGAAGAAATGCATAAATAAATTTAAATAAATATTCATTCATTCATTTCCTCGAATGGGGATCGAACCCACAACCAGTCACGTTGACAGTCACACTTTGCACCCCTGCGCCACGACTGCTCTCATATATAATCTAGCCTTACATTTAAAATATTGCGGTTGATTTAAAAAACTCCAACAATTTTACAATCACTTGGTTTTGATTCTTACATTAGATAAGTAAATAACAATGTAGATCTTGATTTCGTTAAGGCAAAGTATAACTTAACTTTTCGCTCTGTTACTTAAATTATATAAGCAACATTTAAACTAAACCAAAACAGGTTTTATCCTTATTTGGCCTACAGAATTGGCTTAGCCCACTTAAAACGAGTTTGGGCCACTTCGTAGAAAATGTAAAATTGAAAAGCAATTGCTTCTATGCATGCCTACTATATTTGTTTTTATTAAATTCTCAACAACGTCAAATATTCAAGGGGTTGGTAGTGTGAGCCTTTTTACTCCACCATATTAAGTTTATCTATAAAAAACAAAATATCTGATAGAATGAAAATCTAAAACAACCCAGTTTCACGCTGCTATCCCGCACACAGTAGGAAACTAAATGTTAAGGCACTCACGAATAAAATCAAAACGGGGAACACCCCGTTTGATGATAATGAACTTATTTATGTATTCATCCAATAATCGATTTAAATAAACTCAAAAGATTTTTAATAATAATCTATTGTAAGCCGCTGAATTGTAATATAATAACGATAGATAATAAGTTCATAAAATTACACTTACAGTTACAAATATTTATTTAAATGTATATTTACATTTCTTCACTCTGTTGTCGAGGTAAAAAGGGCGGCGTTGAGTACCGCCACTTAACACACAGTGCCTATAGAAATCAGTTAAAAGTGGTGAACGGAGTGTCTTAGCACTAGGTTCCCTCTGCCTACCCTGCTGTGTGCAGGGTGCTGTGTGCAATACAACGTGAAATTGATTTAATTTTCATTTCTTATACATTTCCATTCAAATGTATAGTTCCATTTGCTCGCCCTAGTGTCGAGGTAAAGTACGGCATTGAGTTTTGCCACTCAACACGCTACGCCTTCATAATTCCGAAATTTTGGAGCAGAGTGTGTTAGCACTCTCCCTCTGCTACATGCGGAATACACCATGCAACTGATAAAAAAACTAAGAAAATACCCAACATTTAAAGTAAACATATAAACATATAATCTGGGTTCTCCGTCCATATACCAATTACCTCCAATTACCATAATACGAGTAAGTGGCGGCATTACGTATCGCGATGATATACAAACAGAAAAATTCTATTTACATATAAACGTATATTATGGTAACGTCTACATTAGTTACTGCAATACTATGATACTATCTGATTCAAAATGTAGTAGAGCATAACACCACGCTGGAATTAGCAAATTGTGAAAGCAAACGTAACGAGTTCTATTCTATCTATACATATACATATTATGTGGGCACTTTGATTGTTGTTATTATAAGATTTATTTGAGTATGAATTAATCTATGGCTATAATATTGAAGTATCGTAGTGATTTTTTTTTATCTTTTTTTTTCTGGTTCTTTGACATAGGAATATGGCGAGCTGGATGGTGCCCAACAGAAATATGACTATAAGACACCGTCAATGTCTCTTAAATAAGTGCAAAGAAAAATATGTTAAATACTACAAAAGATATGTGAATTTAAAACAAATAATAGAAAACAATATACTCGAACTTTTAGTATTATATTAATAGATAACTGACTTGAAATTATATAAATAAATCAGCTTCACGCGGAATCCCGCACACAGCAGGGTAAGCAGAGGGAACCTAGTGTTAAGACACTCCGTTCCCCACTTTCCACCGAATTCTGGAAACATTGCGCGTTGAGTGCCGTCAACTCAACGCCTCGCTTTGCCTCAACGCCAGAGCGAAGAAATGGAAATATAAATTTAAATAAATAAAATTTTAATTATATATAGTGAAATATAAGATTCCATTCTTCTTGAATCAAAAATTTGTATAAATAGAATAACACCGGAGATCAGATGATTGGTAAAGAATAAAATAATCACATTATATTTTGACAAGATGTTCGTACAATCTACTTACTTTATCTTCTCTATTTTGAAATTTGAACCACCATACGCCTTCATATTCTTTATAGTAGCCTTCAACCTTAAGTTATTTGCTGTTCTGTCTAATTTCAACGTTGGTACTAGGAATGGATCTAAAGCTGGCACATTCACTTCTGGGATTCCATTAAGAAGTCTTGGTTTCACAACGTCCACTGCTCTGATAACACATTTGTCAAGTTCTGGATCATTCCGCTTGCACTGGGGAAAATCGTCCGCTGGAAGTAAAGAAAACGTAGAATTAAAAATTAATTAAGATTTGAAATTTACCTGAGGCCAGTCATGGCGCAGTGGCACGAAGTGTGACTGTAAAACCGACCGGTTTTGGGTTCGATCCCCACTCGATGAGATGAAATATTTACTTCAATTTATATTTCCATTTCTTCGCTCTGGTGTCGAGGCTCAGCGCGGCGTTGAGTTCTGCCACTCAACACGCAATGCCTCCAGAATGCGGCAGAAAGTGGGGAACGGAGTGTCTTAACACAAGGTTCCCTCTGCCTACCCTGCTGTGTGCGGGATACAGCGTGAAGCTGATTTGAAATTTACCTAACTGAATTTCTCTTCTAATAGTTATGGATTTAAAATTGATAAAACAACTAACTTAATAAACCAAGTTGCCATGACTGCCTTCTAACTATTAATGTATAATTATGAAATAATTCAAAATTATCTAATATGTTAAATTCTATAAGGTTATTTTTAAAAACATTAAAATACCAGCACACATTACGGTACTTTGGCAGTACTATCTTATTTTTAAGTATACAATTCCAATCTTCTCCTTCTTTCTTATTAAGATCAAGTATTTCTATCATTAGAATAACATCGAAGATAAAGAAAGTAAAGCAAAATTTTGTAAAGTGTATTAGACAAACACACACACGCAACTATCAGAATTAAAATAGACAAAGAAATGGACTACATAATACAGAAAATTAAAAAAATGTAAAGAGCATCACTAAATTAGAGAGGCCAGTCGTGGCTGAAGGGACTGTACGCGACAGATTGTGAAGTCGATTCCCTTTCGGGGAACTAAAATTATTAATAATCTTGTGTCAAGGCAAAGCGCAACGTTGAGTTCCTTCAGTCAACCCGCAATGGGGAACGGAATATCTTGACATACATTCTCCTACCTTACTGTGTGCGGGATACAGCGTGATGCTACAAAAGATCACTCAATTAACAATTTAAATAAAGATTTCATAGCAAATGCTTTTAAAGTAGCTTTCCTTATAATATTTTATATCGTTGATACTCTTATTGCCAAATACTAAGTCATTCACATTATCATAATTTTATTAGGAGCAATGTCGACTGTTACTAAACAAACTGCTTATTAAAATGATATTGCCAAACGTAAAACGGTCTCTTGTTGCGTTTCAACATCCAGTGACATTATAAATGTATATATGAATATGTATGTGACATTCATATTAAAGTAAAATTTTGTAATACATCATTAGTACAAGGGAATTCTTTACTATTAGGGAGCGACAGGTAAAAGAGGCGATATATGTAAGAGTCCAATATCAAAATTGCCTTGATTTAACGAGATTTTTTTTCAATATTATTAGATTTTAACAATTTTTTTTAGGTACTTTAATTTGAGTGTTACCTTAATGTATTTGACATATATTTTTAGTAAATAGGTTAAACTTGCTCTACATCTGTAAGATTTCGAATATAATCCATTATTAAATCTTTTCCAAAGACCTAATAAATATTAAAAAATAAGTCCCGCTGAGTTTCTTGCGCCGGTTGTTCTCAGGTCTGAGGCATTAACTTTAGTGAACTGGTGGTAAATTATTTGACGTTCAAAAATGAAGCATGTTACTTCTTATTTTGAATAAAATTATTTAGACTTTGACTTTGATTACTTTGTTATATTACATGTATTTATCATGTAATTGTGTATTTGTACTAGAAATTGACTTCAATAATACGTTTATACGTAGAGAAGATTTAAATATTTAATAAATTTTATAAGTGTTATGTTTCATTAAAAGCTATATTTCTCTTCTGCTCTTCTTCTGTTGACTTTATTAGGCGTTGGTATTTTATAAAAAATACCAACGCCTAATAAAGTCAACGAACATCATGTATCCGAACATAAAAAAAATTGTAGCATATCTTTTTTTTTTCTATAAAACCTCAAGATAGAAAGTTAAACAGAAGAAAATCTGATTATTATGATGCTCCGATCATCCATTTTTCGCCCGTTTTTTAAATTTAATATTGTTATATTTATGTTTATTTATAAAAAGAATCAATACATAATAAATTCTTAATTTGCAATAAAAAAACAATAAATATGTAAAGATGTTAACCACCAGCACCACGTGTATCTACCGATAGTTCATTTATTACAATATTACGATATCATAAAATGTGGCTATGACTATCTTATCTTTTATGATCTTACTATAGATACCTTATATAATTGCATAACCCAGCGTACAAGAGTGGGTTCGATTTTTTTTTAGCTTCACGCTGTATCCCGCATATAGCAGGGTAGGAAGGTGGAACCTAGTAATAAGACACTCCGTATCCTACTTTCTGCCAAATTTACGAGATATTATAATTTGTGTGGTAGTGAAAATATTAAATAATTCATTCCCACTTGAAAAAATAGGTATTTTCAATTTTCCGCTCTGGTAAGATAAAATGCGGCGTTCAGTTCCGCCACCCAACACACCATGTCTCAAATTCCTAATCTTCTCTTTGCTTAATCTTTCTTCTACATCTTTGATAAAGCGAGAATATAAAGAAGAAGAAAGGCACATTAGATGTTAGATAAAGCGCCATGAAGCCAAAGAGGATATAGGACCGAGTGTCTATTCACTTCTATTTCCTCGTGTATTAGAATATGTAAATTTAATTAATATAAAGTCATTTGTGAACTTTACTTTACAGGACAATACTTTTTCGAAAGTAAAATCTTTATAAGACGAAGGTTGAAAGGAATATTTTAAGGAAACTTGTAAGGTTAAGGTTATGATAATAATTAATGTCATGTTTAATTATTCATTGTATTTTCTTTAATAATTATAAGAAATTGAAAAATAATATATAGATTTCATATATTAACTAAATCCAAATTTTTCGAATTAACAAAATACGAATAATTGCAAACACAACATTATTTTTAAGGTTAGCATCACAAACCCTTGAAAAGATCGCTAGTCTGGATCCTATGTACGTTTATACATAGGATCCAGACCAGCGAACATGCCAAAAGAGAAAGTTACTGGAAAACATAATAAATGTTCGGGAGACGAACAATGAATTTAAAGTATTTTTCAATAATAATTCATTTCCTCGAGCGTGAATCGCACACACAACCGTTGCGCTTCTGGTCACACTATTGGGCCATTGCGCCACGATGCCCTTTTTTATAAATAGTTAAGTAACTGAAAGTAGATTCTCTTCGTGCCAAAATTTCAGAGGCCTGTCGTGGCACAGGGGCACAAAGTGTAAATGTAAACACAACAGGCTGTGGGTTCGATTCCCATTCGGAGGAAAAGAAGTATTTATTTTTTCAGTTCTTCGCTCTGGTTTCGAAGTAAAGCGCAGCGTTCAGTTCTTCGAATCGACACGCAATGCTTCCAGAATTCAGTGAAAAATTGGGAACTTAGTGTCTTAACACTAGATTCCCTCTGCCTAAATGTAGCACACAAGTTCCTTAAATAATTTCAGAAATAGTTACTAATTTTTCGTTAAGTTTCAAACAAGCTGCTGAAAATTGATAAAATACCTAAGCCTCAGAGATATCAGTGATTTTTTTATATTCCTTACTACATCAATGCAATGTGTAATGTAAACACCACGTCCGCTACTTTCCATTTTTAAATATATAAAGCAACTCTACCGCCTTGTCTTATATTATATAATGTATTGTTAATAATAAGATATCTTACATATTATTAAAAACTAAATACTGTACTTAAACAAAAAAAATAATTTAATAACAGAAAAACTTACGTAAAATTTTCGCTGACACAATCCCAGTACACACGACTAATACATTAAGGATCTTCATTATAAAAATAATTATTTAATTATATAAATTCGACACAGGATTGGAACTGGCGAGCGTCGATAAACGAGTGGTGCGGGCGCGTCGCCACCACCGATATTTGTATGAAAGGAAAGGCAATGCACCTACACCAGAGACGTTGAGCAACGTGGGGAAACAAACTGAGGATTTTGGAGTATATCTTGAACTTTATTATTTTTAATGATTTCCTTATATTGTTTTACGTTGTTATTTACGTGTATTGTAATGTAAGTGGTTGGTTTACGTGTAATGATATGGTTTTATTTGGTTGCGATGCAAGAATAATATTGAAATGATTTAAATCGTTTTCGTTAGAAAATTATTAATAGTTTATTATTTTGTTTCTTAAATTTTTTATCAAATTTTCCCAGTGTACGTTGAATTGTTATTTACTAATTGTTTGTTGGTGGAAAATATATTTTTTTCCTAATTTTTATTAAATTTTAATGCTACCGTAATTTATTAAGTGAAAAAAACTATAGCTTTTTCTATTTCCTTAATGCTTTTCCATGATGGATCTTTAACAAAACAAAAGGAACTGAGTAAGAGTCAGAACCATCAACCATCGTGTGTACTCTGAGTCTTACCACAACTGCGCCACGATTGATAGGTCAAATATATATCTTTACATATGTAAGGAACATTTTTTTTACATAAATATAAGCACTCAACCGCCGCCACTCAACAAACGATGCCTCCAGAACTCGGCTGAAAGTGGGAAACGGAGTGTCTTAACACTAGGTTCCCTCTGCCTACCATGCTGTGTGTGCCCCTATATATGATGCTAATATATTTATTTATTTTATTTTTAATACTTCAACTTAACTAGTACTTATGTACATAATTTAGTCTAACAAAAAATGTCGAATGGTGCAACAAATCAATATTGGTTACATTGAAAAAAACGCAGTGCCGTAGCGCATTACATAAATTGCTGACCGAATCTCAATTATATTATACAACTGATCTGATCTGTAACAGTTATCTCACAGTGCAAGAGCGTAAACTGAATTACTCGGAAGCGACATAACACCATGAAGCCCTCGTGGCGCAGTGGGACATAGTCTCACTAAATACGCTGCTTGTGAGTTCGATTTCCAGTCAGGGTAATGATTATATTTAAATTATTTTTATTTTTCCACTCTAGGTGACGAAGCATGACGTTGAGTTCCGCCTTTCAAGCACATCTCCTTCATCAGAAACATGGTGAGCCGAGACATGTTGTCTAACCAATGTTTCTTTTGGTTGTAAAATTATAATGTAGTTTTGTTCTGCTTCTCTTGCAAGATGTTTTCTTTATTTGAGTGACTGTGGTTTCTACATTAGAGTTGAGTTTGTGTTTATGGTGGCACAACGAGTGAAACTATCACGCTTACAGGCAGACAAATTCATACAGCACAATGGTCTCAAAATATCAGCTTAAGATAAGTATAAAAAGAAATATAAAAAGATGACATCCATCTGATACTGAAAGAAACCTATATCTGTTGACGTTTGCTTTGATAATATTTAGAAACATGTTACACCATTATTTTATGTAAGATCCGTACAACACTAAACGACGAGTATGAAGTAAGTATATTTGGTCACAACATATGTATATAAATTTGCAAAGTAAATTTTGTTTGCCAATTCTTAAAATCCTATCCCTTGTACAGATGTTTTAAGGAAAAACATATATATGACCAGTTGTTAATTTTAAACTGACTTTTGGTATTGTCACCACGACAGTTTGTGGGTTCGATTCAAAATCGAGTTTATGAAATATTTAATATTTTCATTTCTTCGCTCTGATAAAGAGACAAAGCGCGGACCAAAGGATCTTATTGGGAACGAAAAGAGTGTCTTAACATTAGGGCTCCCAGGGTCCCTCTGCCTACTCTGCTATGTGCTGACTTCACCGTGAAGGTAAAAAAAAATCTAAAATATATCTTCCTTCGGTTCTATTGAAGTATTGGTATTTAGTGTACAGAGCCATCTAACAATTAATTTACTAACATTATTTCAAGTATTTTTTTCTTTGACAGTCTCTTCATAAGTAACCAGGAAGCAGGATCTAGAATTCGCATTCCCAAATCAAATATGAACTCATAACCTTCGGACCAGTAGTCATCTTTATTATATTCACCAAACATTTCAACAGATAAATATACAATATTCTTTCTAAATGGTTCAGAAAGCGAAAAACAGAGTGTCTTAACACTAGGTTCTGAAAGGTTTCGTCTTCCCTACTATAAAAGATCCAAGATCAGATTATAAGCTTAACAATATCATAATATAATATACAGAACTGTTATTCATACATTAAATAACAAAAACCATTTCGAAATTATTTATAAAGTTATGATCTTTCTTAGATTTATTATGAAACCTTTTTCCTTAAAAACCACAGACTATATTAGATTTGCGATTGTCAACTTAATAAGCACTTAATAAACGTAAATATATTGCATTATTCGTGTCACGGTTGTAAATCACGGTGAACATCTGTATTTTACGCAACATCCTATAATATTTCCTTTGTCGTTTGGTTTCCAATAAGTGATTTCCTGGATTAGCCTAAAATTATAAGGTTTTGTGGATGTGGCTCAATAAGCTAAATATTTATTTTAGACTTCACGCTGTATCCTGGCGCACAGGAGGGTAGGCAAAAGGGACCAAGTGTTGAGACATTGAACCACGTGTTTAACGAGTGGAAGTCAATCCCGCACTATGTTGTTACCAAAATATGAAAATGAAAATATTAAATATTTCAACCGAACCGTCACGATGACATGCTGTGCCACTACGCCAAGACGGCCTAACAAGATTATTATTATTAGTTATTACCCTTTAATTAAAGTTTTCCGGAAGGTATGTCTGAGGAACCCGGTATTTTGAAGGATTTGCGTTAATAAATAATAGTCAGTCAAATCCGTAAGTACTCTTACGGATTTGACTGACTATTATTTACCTTAGGAAAAATGGTTGGTTATAATGTGACACATCAACCGGGTTGCATCTCTGAATACTGAAAAACTAAGCGTAAAGTGCCTAAAAGTTTTTTTTAAATTTTTATTTTAATTATGCATTAATTAAAGTTAGAAACATATGGGCTATTTAGTGAACAAAGACATAATTTCATTTTAAAAAATTAAGTACACCTTTTAGAGCCTTTTTTCAGCGTCACGCTGTATCCCGCACACAGCAGGGTATACAGAGGGAACCTAGTGTTAAGACACTCCGTTCCCAACTTTCCGCCTAGTTCTGGAGGCATTGCGTGTTGAGTAGCGGAACTCAACTCCGCGCCTTAGTTCGAAACCAGAACGAAGAATTTAAAACATAAATTAAGGTAAAAAATGTATACACGCTAGAAGCGCCTGCGCTCCTTTTACAGGAGCAGCTTATAGGATTCCTCAATATTTTAAACGTAGGATTACTATTTTCATTTCATGATTTTTAATCATACTGTATCACATGTAACGCGGTTACTAATAGATACCAACAACGTAAACATTTACTACTACAGAAATACTAAACGTTGCCGATCTGTGTGCGTCATTCTTAACAAATGGCGTTTTATTTTACAATGATAATTTTATTATTAATTTTGTTTGAAAAATGACTTTGTCATTTTTGCCAAATCTTTGTCGGCTTAATTCTATTACCATAACTAAAAATGGATTTATTATGTTTACACCTAAGTGACGTTATAGTTTTTAATCTGTTTACTCCTTTTTGTTACAGTACAGTATACAGTGGAAATCCTTTTAAATTTATTATATATATTTTTTCTAGCTTCACGCTGTTTTCCGCACATAACAGGATAGGCAGAGGTATTCTGGGAACTATTAGGATGATAAAGAACTATTAGGATAGTATCGTTCCCTACTTTTCGCCTAAATCGGGAGATATTACGTGTTGAGCGGAGGAAATCAACACCGTGCGTTAACAGATCGAGGGGAAAAAAATATTGAATATTTCATAAAAAATATTTAGTATTTACTACTTTCATTTTCTCGATCTGGTAATGAGAGATTTCGTCACTCAGCATGCATGCCTTCAAATCTTGGTGAAAAGCGGGGAAGGGAGTATCTTAACAAAAGATTTTTTCTGCTTACCCTGCTATATGGGCAGAGCATGAAGCTTGTGTCCCTGCGCAACGACTCGCCTCAAGTAATCTGCTTCTATTATAAATATCTATATTATAGATGGCGTAGTGTACATACGACCCAACCTGCATGTAGTTCCTATATGTAAATATAGATGGCATCTTACTAAAAGATTTTTGTACAATTACTTTTTCACGCCCACACTCTCTGCTCTCCCATACGTGGAAGTAAGCAACGCGAACTTAGTGTTAGAATATTCCGTTCTTCACTGTCTCCCATTTCGATACTTTTGATGTGGATTGTCGCAACTTGTGATCCAATGTTGCGTTTCTTAATTTATTGTTTCTTTTATGAAGGAAAAATTAATACCATTTTAAATGTTTTTTGGAGATTTTGTTTATTTTTTTTTTAATTTATTATACGATACGATAAAAGCTGAACCATACATTATCATTTGCATGATAATTCCAAGTATTTAATTTAATTTTGAAAGTATTTTTTTTAAATATTTATATTAAGAAAACCTTAAGTATCTTCTATCAAAAATATTTAATGCCTTCTGGTAGTTTTGCTATTTTGGAAAGATTTGAAAATTGGAAAGTTACAAAAACAAATAAAATAATATTTTTATTTTTTTTAATATAGATTTAGTTTAGTGATCGGGATAATCCAGTGGTTGCAAGTTTATATAAAAGGGGGAAAACAATTGCGATTTCTATTAATAAAAAAAATGTCATACATTTTAAATTCGTATAATAACATACAAAAATATTATAAGAGTGGTCTACTTATACTATATACAGTCCAGTGTCTACTCCTTAACACTTATTATAACGAATTTCACTTAAAAGTAGATGATTTATACAAAAACATAATAATAAAAATTACTACTTATATAAATATGTATATAATAAATAATATATATATTATTATTTATTTTTAGGCTATGGATATATAATATGTCTCAAAAATATTATCATTACAAGTTTCTGTCGTAAATTCTTATGTGTATTTATTATCTCATTTATTTCTTCCGTTTAGTCCCTAATTACTTAATTTTCTGGATGCCGAATTCGAGACATTACATAGGCACATAGGCAGAGCTCAACGTCGCTTTTTGTCTTTTCAAAACTGTTTGTTCAATGCTTTGTTGAAATGGGAAATTAAAATATTTAATTACCCCAAATGAGGTTTAAACTCACTATCACCGCGCTTAGCACACAGTAAGCTATTTTTTATTTCTAAAATAGTAGCATCCTAGACCAGTCGTGGCGCAGGGATACAAGACTGTAACTGTAAACACGAAACGCGACTGGTTGTGGGATCGATCCCTACTCGAGAAAATGAAATATTTATTTTAATTTATATTTTCAATACTTCGCTCTGATGTCGAGTCAAAGTGCGGCGTTGAGTTCTGCCACTCAATACGCAATGACTCTAGAATTAAGTGAAAAATGGGGAACGGAGTGTCTTAACACTAGTTTTCTTGTCTGGGTAGACAAAGGAAAGCTAAGCTGCCATTTGCTGGACACAGTGTGAAGATGGCAACATGCAAAAGTTTCTAAAAAGTAATATTAAGGCCGTTCAATATATATTATTGTAGGTACTGCATAGCGCTCGCGTATGTATACAACATATACTATTTAATATTTATATAGAAAATTACATTTTAAACTATTTAAAATATTCTTACAATGAATACATACAAATATGGTAACGTCTCTTCAGTTCTGAAACCACTACAAAAGTAACAATAAAACTAATTAGTATAAATGGTCATGAAACAATAAACTTACAAATAGACTATATTAATGATTTAAAACGTGCTCTTTTAAATTAACTTTTTTTGAACGACTCACCAACCGACCCAACTATATTATAATATCACATTTCTATCCATACACCTTAAATCAGGGAAATAACTCCTTATACGTAAATTTAGATGTTATTTTATTAGCCATCTCCGTGAACAGATCAGCTAAACTCTTTTCTAAGACAGGACTAATTTCTTGAATGAAAACTTGGGAGTTCTCGTTGATAACTCGGTTGGTGGCCGGCCCAAGTACTGGATCGCCGTCGAAGAGGTTGGTCAAGTATATGGATGATTCACCAACGCGAAGTTTTACTTTCATAGGTTCGAAGTTGAGGTACTCGTCGTCTCCTCTCTTCTCTTTGTGTCCTCTCATCGTGACGTTGCAGGCGTAATCCTCTGTAATACAGAAAAAAATAAATTTAAAAGTTATTTTGTTTTAGTTTTTATTTAAATTATTTTGCTTTATCCCGCGTAATATGGTGTCAGAGATTTATTATCTAAAAACTCCGTTCTCCACTCTCCGTTCAAATCAAAATATGTTCTTTAGACGCACTGCAATGAGTAATCAAAACAATTCAGGGCAATCCCTGAGTGAGGATCGTATCCTCAAATATCGCGCTTATAGCCGTACGTTGTCCTATTGCGCCACAAAGGCCTCACCATCTTAGAATCAATTTCGTTAAGCTTCACGACATCTCCGCACTTCATAGGGTAGAATTCTCAAGGCATTGCCTGTTGAGTAGCGAAACTCACCGCCGTGATTTGCCTCGTTATCAGAGCGAGGAAATGAAAATATTAAATATTTCAGTCAGAGGCGAAAAAAGCTCTGCCTACTCTGCTATTTGGAATAAAAAAAGTATAAGCCATTAGTAAAATAGTATCCGTGATGTAACTGATATCCCAAACTCCTTTGAAAATATTATTTAATAAATAATGCCTTGGCTAGTGATGTGTCTAGTGGTTAGATCCGTTTATAATTGTGATCGTAAGGAACTCAGAATCTTTTAGAAAATCAGAGGTAACAATAATTATATGAAATGTACCATAAATGTAATATAAATATAAATAAAATATATTATGATAAATAAAATGTCATAGTCTGTCCATTTCAATCTCCCGTGATATTTCTTAAGAATATCGTAGACGTCCTATCCGCCTCTCTGTTATACCCAATCATTACTGATAGATATAACTAAGGGGGGATAGTGAGTGGCCCCGCACCCGCCACTTACCGTGGATTCCGGCCGTTCGGCTCTGAACCCTCCGGGACGGATCGGAATAGTTAATATTTGTGATTCTTATAATGCTTTTGCGAAAGATCAATTATTAAATAACTAATTCAAAGACCAAAGTCTAATATGAATATTTGCAATAGAGTTGAGATTATTATATGTAGGCCGTAGCCATAGTTACATGACTTATAACTCTCTGCTTCAGATATCAGATCGAACTCCCTACCGCTAGGCGGCCGATTATGTGAATCCACTTCAGTTTGTTTCTTTAGAGGGCGTTATATTAATATACCTTCGTGTGTCTTGCTTATAACTATATATTTAACCTTCGTGTGTCTTGCTTATAACTATATATTTATTAATTGTATCTTAATAATATTAAATTCTGTATGTATAATGTGACGTGTTTGTTATATCCGTATTAATTCGTTAATATAATATATTTCATATTATATTTATTTCCTACGTGCACTTATTATATGCTTTAGTTCCAATATTAATATAATTTATATTCACTGTTATTGTAACGCCTCTTTTAAACAGAACCGTCGTAGAATACCACGCACAGCACACACCCTGCAGCTGTTTGTCTGAACTGACACTAGACTCAGAGTTGTGGGAATGTAATATAAAATCATTAATTGAAAATACTCAGTTATCGCTAGAACAGCCAGCGACTCCAAGTAGGCGCGATTCTACTACCAGTTCAGTAAAGAACCTCAGTGCTGAGAAGAACTGGCGGAAGAAACTCAGCAGCAGAATCCAACTCCACTAAAGCATTTCGCTTATATCAAATATGTCAGCACCAGTGACGCCCGGCTATATATTATAAGCATGTCTTCGACATCAGTCGATTGACACATTATGTTTAGTTCGATAAACTAAGCGTTAGACAAATAAGCGGACACTGCTATATACGTACACCAGAGCTAGGACATAAAATAGCACCACACACCCGTACGAGACGGGCGGACACTACTACATACACCAGTACCAGGACATAAAGCAGCATCACACACCTATCCACCATACACTAAGTGTTATCGTTAACGCAGCGCAAGGCACCGCGAAACTATCTTAATATAATATATATAAAATTAGATGCCATAGCATTTCACTTAGCCAAGCACATTAGTACCAGCGAAGCCAAGCAGCAGTCGGTTGTGACTATATTGTTTAATAGTAAAACAGAGTCAATGAACTCTAACAGTCGTATTAATCGTAAATATATATTTTGAAATAATAGTTTTATATCATATTATAAATGGTACTATTATATTTATATTTATAGTAACATGTTAAATATTTACTAATATATATAGAAATTACATTTATAAGTTATTATAATTCACAAAACCTATTTAAATGTCATTTCACAATTCCCATACACGCATCTAACAAAGATGGCGGCAGGCATTCTGCGTACATTAATATAATTGTAATTTTACATACCTCACAAAACATCTTCATGTATTTATTTTCATTTACTAAATAAATAATATTTATCTCTGGATATTGACGGCATTATATGTATTAATATCATTCTTCTTTGTTTTAATAATAATCTATTAAAAACTTACCGACGAAGTATTTCAAAGCAAACAATCGTAAATAGTGAATGCACTTATAACTTATCTTAGCAACCTCAAATACTTATATCACAACTGCAGACATGATCTCACATGCTTTTATATATTAAATATAACTAGATATATGTTAGTTATAAATTAAAACTTCTCTAAACATTTAAAACATCCATCCTTCCTCAGACGCGTCCCGCCATCTCCCTTTTTTTGTGTCTTTCTCTTAAAACATGACGATGACGTTGACGGTAGCTTATTCAGCCAACAGGATATTTTACAATAATTAAAATATTAATTATGTTATTATGTATTTTAAAAGATCATACATAACGTTTAAATATAATTATTAAATATATTTTTAATAAATATATTTTATATCTTCGTGTTTTATCTACGGTATATTACGTCCCTTTAACATTACTTGTGAATGGAACGCGTAGTTAAAGAAGTGAACTAAATTTTAATTTGAATTAATTACATATATTATTTACATAAACATTGTAATTCTGGTATGGATCGTTACAGTGACCTCACAAATGGTTCCAAGTGCTAATATCTAACGACGTATTATATAATGTAATATGTAAATAATATACAAGAAATCGATAACAATAGTTTTAGATTATGACAAGATGTGTGTGTGTTAATCGACTATTACGCAGTGACTTAACGTTTTTGCTGTTACGACGCGCGTCGTGCAAGTAGGTTAAAAGGCCTACATGTTCTTGTAATTTTACATGTTTTAGTTAAACTTAACTAAACGAGTTAAAATATTTTTATCTTTAACTAAATCAGATACAGGTTTGGAGGCCATCGTGGTGTAGCGGCGCAGCTTCTGACTGTAAACGTGACGGTTGTAACTTCGATTCTCATTCTATGGGAATGAATTGTTTTCGTTTCTTAGCTCAAGTAACAAGACCAAGAGTGGTGTTGATTTACACGAAATGTCTCGGAAATTGGGCGAAAAATGAAGAATGGAGTGCCTTTATACTAGGTTCCCTCTGCTAATGCTATATGCGCGGAATAAAGTGTATGAATGAATGAACGTCTTAACTGGGAACACTAGCTTCCCAGGTTCCTTTTGCCTACCCTTCTATGTGCTGGAAACAGCGTGAAGCCAAAAAAATATTTAGGTCAGTTAAGTAAGGTAAGTACATACAAATATAATACAAAACACAGTACTAACTAAATGATCCCGTAATATTACCCCGTCCTTGCAACCGCAATAGCAGCACTTGGATATCCATTTTGTACTTGCCGGCGAAATCGAGCCGCGGCAGCAATAGTTTGAAGTCAAACCTGTTTTTATCTAGGTCTGATCTGAAATGAGGTAATAAAAAGTCATTAAAACTATTATAATATATATTTTTAAATAGTTCGTTAGTAATTTTCCAATTTTAAATAACATATAAACTGAATATAAGTAATTGAGGCCAGACGTGGCGCAGGGGCACACAGTGTGACTGTAAAATCGACTGGTTGTAGGTTTGATCCCCACTCGAGGAACTGATATATTTATATAAATTTACATTTTCATTTCTTCACTCTGGTGCCAAGGGAAAGCGCGGCGTTGAGTCCCGCCACTCAACATGCAATGCCTCCAGAATTCTGCGGAAAGTGGGGAACGAAGTGTCTTAACACTAAGTTCCCTCTGTCTACCTTGCTGTGTGCGAGATACAGCGAGCAGCTGATTTATTTAGTTTTGATTCTAGATATGCCATAAATATTTAGATTTTCATTAAGCATTAATTTAATAAAATTTTCGTCAGGACAAAACAGTAACTATCTATATTTTATTTCAACAGAAGTAACAGTACTTACTTCAATTCTTCTATAATGAAATCACTAGGACCTCGCACTTTAACATCGTTTACAACTGCAGTCAACTTGGCACCTTGTGGACCTCGCGCGAGTCCTATCTGACCTAAGCTTAGAGGTTCGATTCCAGGCACGTCAAGTTCTGGTATACCCTGAAATAAAATTAAAAAATATATTGGTTAATTATCTGTTATGTATTTTTTATTTATTTATTTATTTATTTTTATATTGGGAAACAAACAGCGCTTACAATACTTAAAGCTAGTACATATCTACATTACATTAGCCAATAAAGTTTCCACTTATACATCAGACATGGAGTGAACAAAGAAAAAAGAAAAAGAACATAATACATACGTAAAAGAAAATTACAATATATACAAGTATACACACTACATACACACACACACACATACATACATACACACATATGTTCACACATGCACGCGTACACGTGTGCATGCGTACACGTGTGCATGCATGCGCGCATGCCCATATATATATACATATACACATACACACATATACACAAATACACATGCATATATAAAGAAGATATACAAGCTGCTTATTACAATTAAGTTTAACTTACTGGACTGAATATATATTTTTTTAAATTGTACAAAAGAAAAGGTTAAGATTTTCATTTCAGGTGAATTTTGTCAATAATTCTGCGTGAAAATTGTTTAAAATTGTTATGAAATATATCTATATCGCTAAAACAGTTATTGTATGCCCTACAAGACCTAAGTAAAAAACAATTTTTGGCATAATTAGTTTTTCGAGCAGAAATGTAGAAGGTATCTCTAGATCGGGCACTAAACGTTGGACATTTTATGTGAATATTACTTAGCAGATAGTTAGAATCTATAAGGTTGCGTAAGAGTTTGTACAAAAAAAATTGATCTCTATATCCTCTTCGTTTTTTTAATGATAAAATATTTAGATTCTGCGCATCGTCCAATTTAAATTTGTATAGTAATCGCCGTATAAATTTATTTTGGACGCTTTCAATTGCAGATATATATTTATCATACTGTGGGTTCCAGACAGGCGAAGCATACTCTAAGTAAGATCTAACATATGAATTATACAAAAGATTAAATGTACGTATGTCCTTAAAATCACATCCCTGTCTAAATATAAATCCAAGCATTTTAAATGCTTTTCCTATAATATTGACAATGTGTTTGTCAAATAAAAGACCGGCATTCAATAATACACCAAGATCCTTAACAACGGAGACTCTTGATATGTTCCTGTTACGAATCAAATAATCGAATAAGATGTACGTAATATTACTGTCTAAGTTACTGCCTAAGTGTCTATTAATGAGATTTGATCATTTAAACGGCATTTTTAAGGGAAGGTAAGGGGTTTAGAGGCTAGTCATGGCGCAGGGGTACAAGGGTTCGACTGTAAAAGTGACAGGTTGTGAGTTCGATTACCACTCGAGGAAATGCAATATTTAGTATTTTCATTACGTCGCTCTGGTAACGAGTCATAACGCGGCGTTGACTTCCACCAGTCAACGTACAATGCCTTCAGATTTGGGCGGAAAGTGGGGAACAGGGTGTCTTAATACTAGATTCCTTCTGCCTACTCTGCTATGTGAGGGACACGCCGTGAATCTAGTAGTTCGTATTTCTGTATATGTATATGGAGAATCTTACAACTTTATAAATATATTAAGACTGATGTGCAATTTTCATTGGAATACAAAAAAACAAAGATCTGAAATATCTGAAATGGTATATAAATATAAATATATAATTGCATAAAATTTATAATAAGTTGGATACCACAAGAAAATGTTAGTAAAAGTAGTATAAATTTTGAAGTTAAGCTTAGAATATTAATTTCAAAGACAACGGGAGGTAAATAGAAAAAGACAGGCAAAGGCAAAAAGTCAAACGAAATTGCGGATGATACCTAGGAACTCATAAATGACAGGAATATACGAGAAAATGAAAATACTATATACGAGATAATGAGTTTGGAGTATTTACATTTTCTTTTTAGCTATGATTTATCCCGCACATCGCAGGGTACAGAGAGAACCTGGGAACCTAGTGCTTAAGACAGTCCATTCCCCATTTTCTGCCTCTTAAGGCAATGCGTCCTTAAGTTTAAAACTTATTTATAAATATAGAAATATTTTCATATTTAATAAAGCAAACCCGTTATTTGCATATAGTAAACAGATGCACAACTCTGTATACGTTTACCTTTGCACTTGTCATATTGGCGTACTCGAGTTACGAAAGAAACTGACACTGACATACTTTCCAATTTGCTTATAACATTTATTTTAAACAAACGACTCAATTATAATTCGATTTTAAAAATTAATTACGAACAATTAAAGTAAATTTTTGCATTGATAAGGATTATAGGTTTCTTCATGATAACTGATTATAGGTTTCTTTGCCTCGAGATATAATAAAGAGAAATAGAGAAGTAATAAAAACATTTAATATTTAATTTCTTTGAGTGGGTATCAAACTCACAACCTGCCGCGTTTACGGTCACGTTTGTGCCTATGCACCGTTACTGACCTTAATTTATAAATAATAGCTTTAAAGAAATCTTTAGATGGTCTTATGTTAACGACTTTTTACTTATTATATTCTACTTTCCGAAAGACACATAGCAAAGGAGTATTACAAAAATTATGGTAATAATAATTATGATTTATTAAATTAAACATAATTTTCATATAACATTTCGAAACAATCCTTTATTACTGAAATATAATACAAAATTTTATAATAATAAATGTTAACCGTCAATAGGTGTTGTTTTACTAATGGTCGTGCTTTATCACAACATTCTAATGATCCTTAACCATTTCGTTGGTGTCACATGAAAAAGAAAAATATTTTTTGTATATTTTTACCCAAATATGAAAAAGAATATTTTTGTACTATTATAGTATAATAGTTTAAACTAAAAGAATATATCAAATCAAATTTCACGCTGTACCCCGTACACAGCAGGGTAGGCAGAGGGAACCTAGTGTCAAAACACATCGCTCTCCACTTTCCGCCGAATTCTAGAGGCATTGCGTGTGAGTGGCGGAATTTAACCCCGCGCTTTTCCTCGACACCAGAGCGACGAAATGGAAATATCAATTTAAATTATTAAAAAAATATATGTAATATATTTATATTAATATTGTATACATTCAATTTAGCCATAGCGCGCAGCTCTGTTTGCGTGTACTATGTATAACGAAAGTCAGTCGAGGCGTAAGTTTACAAGGGAGTCGCACCCTTGTAAACTCACGCCTCGACTGACTTTCGTAAACGCGATAAGTTGTGGGTTCAATTCTCACTCGAAGAAATTAAATATATAAAATTTTCATTTCATTAAGGCAAAACCCGGCGTTGAGCTCATGGCGACTCCAGAATTCAGCGAAAAGTGGGTAACGGAAGTGTCTTAATGCGAACAGATTGTCTTAACAAAAGGTTCATAGATTCCCTCTTTCCCGTTCTCTACTTCTTCTACCTTATATACAAAATTAACTTTCCAAGTTCAGTAGTTTTGTCTGTGCGTTAAATCTTAATATAACTTATAGATGTTACATTACATATTATAATTATATTATTATATTATTATAAAAACTATTATATTACAACGCACAAACACAAAACAATTAAAAATTATCTCATATAAAATGTAACAATTTTTAGTGTTCTATTACCACTACTTAACTTTACACCTGAGATGATAAAGCAATGCTCGTAAATTAAAAAAATACGTGCTTTTAGAGTTTTTGATAAATTATTATTGAAGAATGAATCAGTTTTTATGACAAAGGACTAAGCTATTTATATCTGTGTGTTCTGTATATAAGACTTGTGCAACAATTTCTGGGAACGTCAGTCAAATATGGGAGTCTTCCAAGTTGTTGTACTAGTTGCGATTGCGCTGGTTTTTAAGGTATTTTTTTTAATTTTAAATGATTTAATAATTTTATGCTAAAATGGTTATAATAAAGTAAATAGTCAGGAGTCAATATAATAATATAAAAGAGACCAGTCGTGGCGCAGGGGCACAGAGTGTGACTGTAAAACCGACTGGTTGTGGGTTCGAATCCCACTCGAGGAGATGAAATATTTTTTAAATTTTTATTTCCATTTCTTCGCTCGCTTGCTAGTGTCGAGACAAATGCCAAAACACAATGCCTTCAAAATTCGGCAGAAAGTGGGGAACGGAGTGTCTTAACACTAGCTTCCCTCTGCCTACCCTGCTGTGTGCGGGATACAGCGTGAAGTTGACAATGTAATAATTCAATTTAATTCGACGTTCATCGTAAAATACTACAATGAATATTTTTTTAATAAGCAATATTTTTTCTTACATTTCAGAATGGTTTTGCACACGGTCGTGCTTGTAAAGGACGAAGTACCGTAATGGAAGTGAGAATTCCACAACGCACAAACGTAACAATCAAATATCCATCTCAAGTGGACCCTGTGCAGTTTGTGTCTTATCAGTCCGGTAGCTCTGCAGGACCTCAATGTTTCAAATGCCGAAAAAATAAATGCCAGAGATGTGATAGTTTTAATAAAAACCCAACGTCAGGAGTACGAAATGCTGCAATTAAAACTAATATAGTAATAGATATCAGGGGATCGAAATCTGATACGGCAGAAAATCCAGGCAAGGACGACAAAAGTCCAGGAAAAGATGGGACCTTAGTAGTGTTAGAAGATAAGACCTCTGCTGCTAGTGATAGTAAGTCAGCTGTTCAAGGTGACAAAGGAACAGCAGCTTCAAGCGCAGCATCATCAGCAGCCACAAATACTGATTTGATCGCAGAATTCAATGAAGATAGTTCACCTAACAATAAATCACCAGACAAGACTCAAGATATTCTAGTAGAAGATGCTTCACAATCAACATCTGATGCTACAGCTAATGCTTCAAATAACCCTAATAATTCACCTGGATCCCAACAACCAACTTCTCAACAACCAGCTTCACCTGACCAGTCATCTGCCCCTCCTTCAACTCCTGAGATACCTGCAACACCTCAAAATCCGTCAGTACCCCAAACACCACCTACACCAGATGTACCAGCATCACCTCAAACTCCTTCTCAAGCACCATCAGCACTGCAAGATCCCTCTTCACCTCAAGTACCAGCCACGCCTGATCCATCTACACCTCAAATTCCAGCAGATTCAGCGACACCTCCAGTACCACCTACAGCTTAAGATCCTTCTATACCTTAAATATCATCAGTGCATCGGGATGTAACTAAACTATACTATATATACTCTAACAACTTAAATATACTAGATGAATCAAAGAATTCTCCTTAAATTACGGCTCTTTAGGGAAAGCTAAAAGTTTTATGGATAATTGATAACAGTTTAATTAATAATAATCGGTTTTTTAAATGTAAAATTAAAAAAATACCTTTTTCATCTTTGGTCGGAGTTCTTCTATGGAGTTTATGATACACTTGTCAACATTTGGATCATTTCGCTGGCATATTTTAATATACGGGGCTGAAAAAAAAAGTTTTTTTTTATTATAATTTTTTATTTAAAACAAAATATTATTACATACTAAAGAGGAAATCCACAAGTAGGAGCCAAAACGTGTAAGTAAGTAATCATAAATAGAAATACAGATTTTTTCCTAATTAATTGTTTATTTAATATTAAAATATATATTTATACAAATTGTATTTTTAATATTATACTATTTTAATTATGCTATATTACTCTCTATTTTGGTAATTAAATAGGTTTGATAGCTTAATGGTTCATTAAAATTGAATCAGCTTCACCCTGCATCCCGCACACCGCAGGATAGGCAAAGGGATGTTAGAGTTAGGACGATCCTTCACTTTCCACCAATTTTTTCGAGTTAAATGGCGGAAATCAACGCCTGGCTTTTGCCAGAGCGAAGCGAGCGAAAAAATTATATTAAAAAAATAATAATTCTTTGCCTCGAGTTGGAATCGATCCCTAAACCGTCGCGTTACAGACACATCCTCGTGCACCTGCGCCACAACGGCCTCTAACGGTTAACGGCTAACATTACATGTTAATTACATTGTGATATCGATAACCTTGGTATAATATAACCGAGTATCGATTTTCTTCGGCTAGAGCACATAGTGCAGGAAAACGTTACGCACGGGTAGTTCCGATTTCTATTAATATTCCGGCCCAGTGAAAAATAAAACGTCGTATTTATTATCTAGCGAATATATATATATATATATATATATATATATATATATATATATATATATATATATATATATATATATATATATATATATATATGTTTACATTTTAAGTACATATTATTTTATTATGATATCGATCTGTTTACAGTATAAAAAGCTATATATTTATTTGGGGGCATCGGGGTGACTGGTGTGTTCGATTCCGCTCAGGAGATTGTATATTGCCGTGTCTTGTCTTTGACCATAGAAAGCGCGGCTTCATTCGGGTCGCGGTTCGCACTTAATACACAATCGTCCCAAATTCGGATAGAATGCAGAAAACCGAGTGTCTTAACACTAACTTTAAATAAACAAAGCCTTATTTTCTTTTATTTTATATTTATAAAAACTAAATCAATCGAAGTTCTTATTTGATACACTTCATTTCCCAATTGCACTTTCGAGTCAATGCGTGTTAAGTAACGCAACTCACCGCATTAGGCATAACCCCGAGTACGATTCGTATCTTCAACTTTGTACTACCACTTAATCTATTCATTTGAATTTCAGACAGAATAGTCTACATATAAAATGACTGACGTTATTAAAGCGTTTTTCTCATTTTCTATGAAAAAGAAACCTGCATTGAAAACTAGTTTGATTATATAATTTTGCCTGTAAGACCTGTTACAAACTTGTTGATATTCTTGTAATTATTAATCATGATATAGTTCACTTCAGAATGACTTATTTTACATTTCAAGTAAATTAATTACTGAATATACTATTAAAGAAACAGTGATTCATATCTAGAATGTTTATTTCCTAGCCATCTTGGAGAAAAGAAACGAAAAATTTATAAAATCACCCCAAAACAGACAGGACATTAAAGTCAAAGGGGGTAGCTTTGCCATTATGATAAACATATATTAAGTGTGCATCAAATCATCGAAAAATTCAACAAGGTAATCTGCATCCTTCGTCAGGCAAGACGATGTATTGTCGAGCAATTTCTATTCCAGCTGAGGCGTACGTCAAGGACACATCTTGTCGCCTCTTTTATTTAGCATCTAAACTCATTATAACCAATTGCCCTTCAAAATTGGCCTGATGGTCTTGGATATCACTACCTTATTTTTAACGAGCATAAAATATATTGGAAAACTCTTACAAATACAAAAGTAATGATTGTCGACAGTTTAAATAACAACTCGCCAAAAATTCCAATTATCGAATTCCGATGTAATACATTCAATCGTACATCGACTTCGGAGCACTGATTTCAAAGACTAAGCAAGGCTGCGCAGAGGAAATCAAACGAATCATTACTATTACGACTTCATCCATAAATAAACTGAGGAAAATATAGAGAAACAGGAACATCACCAAACCCACCGGGACCAACCGAGTGAGGTCTGTTTTATAAACCTTTTCTACGAGTGTACCAGACAAGCAGCTGTCCACGAAAAATGGTGTCAGATCGTGAGGCAAACTACCAAGCTTAAAATGACGACTGCGACCACTCTACCTAGAGCGAAACGTTGACGAAGAATAAATTATATTTTATATTTATTTACTATACTCATGATGACTAATGACGAATTCACCCTAAACTTAAAAGTTAATTCAGGACGCTAGGAATCTAGAGAAGATATTTTTTTTTACTTATCAGCTTTACGCTATATCCCGCACACAGCAGCGTAGGCGGAAAGAACCTAGAGTTAAAATGCTCCGTTCCCCACTTTCAGAAACTCGGAACTCAACGCCGCGCTTTGCTTCGACACCAGAGCGAAAAAATGAAAATATATAAATTTAAGAAAATATTTCATTTCCTCGTGTGGGTATCGAACCCACAACCAGTCGGTGGCCACGGCCACCACTGGCCTCTATTTTGTAAATCCATTACGGATTTAATTTTTATAAATCATAACCTACCTACGCTAGCGGGTGGTCTAAATACTAAATAACCTTATAAAATCATGAAGCGTAACAAGTTACTTAATATTTTGAGTGCATCCTGTCAAATTAACTTAAATTTAACGTCAACGTAAATATTTTTTTACCTTTAAAAATATATAAATAATGAGAAAAGCACGTGAAGACCTTATAAGAGTATATAATATATTATCTTTGACAAATTATTTTTTTCTTAAAATAATTTGTATACAGCATGAAGCTAAAAAATATTTTTTAGGATTGTAGTAATAATTCAACACGAATAATATAAAAAAATTACATATGCATTACATATATCAAATCGACTTTCTTTTATGTATCTCAAATACTACAATAGATAAATGGCTGTGCCGCAACACTATGACAACATTCCACTTGTCGATAATCTATACCACTCATTTAAGTTTGTGTAAATATTATGAAATATAAAAGCCTCTCAACCTCGACCTGCATTAAGATGCGAAAAATATATGTATATCATTATAATAACGTAAACGTTGAAGCTAAGCCAGGCGTTAAGTTCCACCTTTTAACACGCGATTCCTCCAGGATTCGGCGGAAAATGGGGCACGGAAGTGTCTAATGGGAACGGAGTGTGTTAGTAGGTTCCTAGGTTCCTCTGTCTACCTTGGTATGTGCGGAATATAGCGTGTAGAAAAAAGGAGATACCATCTAAAGTAACTGGTATGAGAAAGTTAAACTTGCATAATGTTAACAATTTATAATATGTTATTTCACTTATTAGATTAATGATTGATTACTTCTATTAGATCATATTTAATGTAAATTAATGTAATGATATAATTTTTTTTGACTATATAATATACGAGTCTACCTTCCATGTCTTCCTTCCTTCTAAAGAAAATTTAAAAATCTAATTAGCATCACTGGAACTGTATACAGCATACAGTATATAACAGAGTTAGCAGAGGGAACCCAGTGTTAAGACACTCCGTTCTCTACTTTCTGCCGAATTTTCGGGGCATACGTGTTTAGTGGCAGAAATTAACGTCACGCTTTGCTTTGGTATTAGCGCCCTGCCTGCCGCAAACTTACATATAAACATGTTTAAGAAATATATAAAGTTAAATAAACAAATAACTATTAAAAGTTCATTTAAAGTAAAATCCAAATAAATCTGCGTGACTTTTGTAGTGCCTAATTAATTATTATAAAAAAATTACACGGCTATTAATAGTTATAAATAAAAAAAAGGTCCATATAAATATATTTTATGCTAATAAGATGTAAATGAACGCATAAATGAACCAATTTGGTGAACTATTGTAATAGCACAAAAACAGCTTAACTGATTTAAATGCAGTTTTCACAATTAGTTTTTGGTAAACATAAAATGTTTATTTTATTTCAATCGGCTAATAAATAAACAAATTATATCAATTTTTTTGCTACGCAGACAAAGTCGCAGGTAAAACTATTCTTATATTATAGTGTATACAAACAGACAGTAAATATTTCAAATTTTCTTAATTAATCAACCAGCTAAAAGAATGTGTTGCAGCAGTAGTAGATATCGACTTGCATAAGCCACTTGCAATAAATCTAAACATTGCCTTTCATTCATGCACTTTAGATAATTATCTATGTAGAGTAGCAAAGACTTTGAAAGAAACCGTTTATTTCAAAACAGTGCTTGAATAGTTTTAAGTATTATAAAATTATAGTTGTTAATTATATTAGAATTGAAAATTATTCTACACCTTTATAATAATAATTATAGATAAAATAATAAATAAGTATAATAACAGTTGTGGCGCAGGAGCACAGAATGTGCTTGTAAACTCGACATGTTGTGTGTTCGATGCCCACTCAAAGAAATGAAATATTTATCTAAACTTATATTTTTAATTATTCGCTCTGGTGTCAAAGCCCGGCTCTGGTGTAAAAGCACGGCGTTGAATTCTGTCACTTAACACGCAATGCCTCGGAGTACCTTACCACTAGATTCTCTCTACCTACACTGCAATATGCGGGATACAGCGTGAAGCTTATTTAATTTAATTTTAAAATTTATAACTTCATCATCTTGAAAAGTAATTAAATGTTCAAATGCGACATGACTTATCTCAACACTTAATAAAATCAGAAATCAAATTCATTTTTATCAAAAAAAAATTTTCAAATTTTCTATATATTATAAGCTTAAACCTATATTAATTCTAACACGTTAAATATTTTAATTTAATACTTACGAATTTCAGCAACTGCATATTGCAGTGCCAATAGAAACACAGCAGTGGCGAACATATTACAACTAATAATGTATATTCGTATTCACTACAACTATCGGTTCACCCAGCCGAGTCGCGGTGTCGACCGGCACTGCGCCTGCGCAACCACCACCAACGCTAAGGACATGTGAATGTCTTGAGACACAAGCCCGATGTATATAACGCTTTCCTCGTCTCTTCACCAACTTTTCGTATAAAAGAGCGGGATAACACTCTCTTGGACTTGGTTCCCGCTATTACAGGTCTATCCTGAAACAAAATAAAAGTCAAACACGTGACTAAGTCACGTTTTTGTTGCAATATTAATTTGTACTTTTAGCGTTAAATTATGCATTTACGATGACGTTTGTGGGCTTCATGAAATATTATGTATAATAAAAAATTGTTTACGATATTTCAATAACGTTAGAAACAGTTTTGTTTTTAACAACTACAGTAATATAATATAATGTATGCAGATCAAATTAATGTTTTGGATTACATTTTTGTTTTAGTACAGTCCCTAAATACCATTTTAATGAAATAATACTCTTATAAATCATATTTTTAATTCTATAATTTCTAAGTAGAGAGGTAGAAGAAGTAGAGAGAGGTAGAGAGGTAGGAGAAGTAAGGTCTCTTTGTTCCTCACTTTTCGTCTAATTTTGAAAATATTAAGGGACAGAACCTAACGCCGCGATTCATTAACTAGAGCGAAAAAATAATTTAAATTTTGTGCCGTGTGATCCCGGCCTAGAATAGGATCATCCTGGTACTGGTGGTGTCGTAAGAGGCGACTAAAGTACGTGTGGTAGAGCCACGTCGCTAGCAATGGCAACACGCATGGGCAGACTCGACCGGATCATTACCACCCCCGGCATTTAGAACCGGCGTGAAGTAGTGGCTTTATGCCACTGCGTTTCGCATCAGGTAATGCCGGGCCCCGGCGCCCAACCCATCTTAAAGGCCGGCAACGCACCTGTAGCTCCTCTGGTGTTGCACGGGGCCGTGGGCGGCGGTAGTCACTTACCATCAGGTGACCTGAACGCTCGTTTGCCGTGTCTCTTTCATAACAGGACAAATCATTTCTACTGCCCTTAACACAACGACTCTTATAACTGATATCTTAATCAACTTAGGCCCATTTTTATAGACCGCTCTCATCACTAAGATCGATCTCAAATCAAATCAATAAAATCTGGAATAAGTTCAAATTACTTATTTAGAAAACGTACAAAATTTTTAACATAGCGGGAATCGAACTCCTGGTCGGTTTCCATATAAGTATTTTACTTTCCTAAGTGTGGAACACTTTAAAAATGTTGGTGATTGAACTAGCTTTAGTACGTATAACATGGATTTCTCCTGTTTTTCGCAAAATATATCTATAAAGAAGTCTTTTTTGTAACTTCACACTGTATCCCGCATGCAACAGGGTAGGCAGAGAGAGGCTAGTGTCAATACAAACCGCTCCACTTTCTAATTTTATTTTCGCTGAATTCCTGAGGCATTGCGAGTTCAGTGATGGAACTCAACACCGCGCTTTTCCCCCACACCAGAGCGAAAAAATGAAAATATTAAATATTTCATTTCCTAAATCAAACCCATAACCTGTCGTTTACAGTCACACACTTGCACCATAACTGGCCTCAAACGGAGTCATCCATCATAATACCATTAGGCGAGAACTTCGCTACTATTGCCATTGCTATATGCCGACTAAGGAAAACGCGGAAACGTTATAAAGAACATTTATATATTTACATGTACTTTGTTCATGTACATTAAATATGTACATTTTGTAATATCAGACATGAAAACACACATACAAAGGAATTTCTTAAAAAAATATATACATGTATAGGGACATAGGTTCCGTATCTCATAAGAAAAAATGGAACGGAGCATTTTGTCGTTCGTCTTTCTATATGTATGTATGTCTGTCCAAGACCGTTCGACATCTCAAGATCGCGTTGAAATATCGAACTGAAATTAATAGCAAAAATTCCGTCTACGGTCCCTTGGAACACAAAATACATGAAGCGGCTACGTCAACACAAAAACTTAATATAAAGTTACATTTGTAGTCATTTGTATGACATAAGTCGTAAAAAATTAATGTTGTTTACTTATTTTTGAGTGAAGCCACTCAAATTTTATAAAAGTAACTAAATTTTCTTTACTTAAAATCTTAAATTGTAAATTTTTTATGCTACGTTCCCATTGACCAACGCGTGACCATTTACCATTAATACTAGCTAGTTGTGCTTTAAGCATGTATTTCACTTACTTAACAAATATTTACAAAAAAAATAAAGGTTGTAAACTTATTTCAAATTTCACAATGTTTTATGACTTTGTAATCAAATTCGGCCTTTGTTGTCGTATTTAACTTTACCTTGTAGTATTCAGTACGTGAACGAGAAACCGTTCACCAAAACCACAAAAAATATATTACATTTAATCATAACCCCTGACCGTATTAATTCTATAGAATAGCAGTTTTTGTATGAAACTCGAACTCTTGTATAAGCAAGTTTTTTTATTAAATTAAATCAAATTAAATTAGCTCCACGCTGTATCCTGCACATAGCAGGGTAGGCAGACGGAACATAGTGATAAGACACTTCGATCCTCTTGTCAATGACGGCAGTCAACGCCGCGCTTCGCCTATATACTAGAAAATGAAGTTGTTTTTTATTAAATTCACGTGATACGACTAACAATTGGTTTCAAAACTGGTTAGAGAAAAAAATCCTAGTAAGACGCTCTACATTCCCCTCTCATCTTTCTACCCATTTTGGCTACAATTCGAATCATCGAAATCAACGATGCAATTCACATTACATACTTTCGTCAAGCGTTCCTTTGGTTCAATATGACAGAAGAATGAAACACAAAATATCAAAATTATTAACACAAACCGTATATAATAATTAGTATAAGAAATACTCAATCAGTGATTTCCCATAAGTTAAACACTAAACAAGTAAGCAAATGCTTACTTGTTCTGCCATTCAAATGCTCTAAGAAATAATTCACAGTATGAGAAATATTCTTAGAGGCCACTTATGGCGCAGGGGCACAAACTTGTTACTGTAAACGCGACAGGTTATGGGTTTGATGCCGACTTGAGGAAATTAAATCTATAGTAATATAATAAAGTGGAAGAGTTTGTTTGTTTAAACGGTAATATTTCTGGAACTACTGGTCGGATTTACTTTATTTTTGTTATATTTTGAATGTAGCTTTTAAGCTATATACCTCAGGAGTGTAACAATAAAACATTAGAGCTTAATCCTTAGTTAGCCTTAAATAACAAAATGACAATAATAAGGAACGCCATCGTATTACTTTGGACGCGTGCACTGCTGAAATAGTTAGATATATGTAAGTACATTGAACTACAAAAACATTCACTTTCATTAGTTTTAAAATAAAGTCCGCGAGACCCTCTCATCTATCTATCTTTTATAAATCAGTCACAATAAGACATTTTGTGACAAAAAATAATTGAAAATTGCAAGGTGATATACAATGTTATTTATTTGACGAAGATATTAAAAGATACGAGCGAAAGTTTTTCCATCATCAAGGATTTAATAGAGATAAGCTTTGGCTTTGACAGCGTGGAATTTGGACGTTTACTTTTTGAGATAATGTAAATTTAAAATATATTTAACGCTCTGTACGAGTTACGTACTCGAGTCCCGCGGGGGCCGCCCTTGCCGCCGATGCGATCTTCTCAAGCAGCCACATAGTGCTTGCACTTTTCCAGAATAATGAAAAATTATTGTAAAATGGGCAAAACTGCGAGTAGGCCGCTAGTATTTAATATTTTACTTTTCTTCGCTCTGGTGTTGCGCGCGTTTAAAAACGCGTTTTAAAGCGCGGGGTTGAACTCCACTGCTACATACGGGATACGAGGTGAAGCCGAGAGAAAAACGAAATATTCTTATAATGCATATAAGATTGGACCGGAACTAAACTGGAACGATAGTGTGAATGTTTCTCATATAAGAATATTTTTAACAGACTGAGATCGGACAAAGAATTAACTTTTGATTGACACTATTTTGTTAATCTTTCCTAAATGACCCTCTCATCATAGATCGTAAGCTGTAACATATCTTCTGCAATATTATTACCCTTCTGTCGCTAAGGTAATTTTGCAAATGTTACATGGTTGGGTACGGAGTTTTATGTCATTCCATTCCCTATGCACCACAGCTTCCCTCTGAATTCCGTACATAGCAGGATAGGCAGAAGGAACCTGGGACCTAGTCAAGTCAAGACACTCTGTACCCTTTAAAGAACTTTCGTTCCCTACTTTCTACTAAACAGACATAGGGAACCTATAGGCATTGCGTGTGGAGTGCGCCGCGCTTTGTCTCGACACCAGAGCGAAGAAATGGGAATATTAAATATATAATTTCCTCAAGTGGGAGTCGAGGCCGCAATTTGTCGCGTCACACTTTATGCTATTGCGACAAGACGGGCCTGACGATATTTATTTAAGATATTATTAAAATATATAGATTTACATTAATCTACACAGGCAAAATTAATGATATATCAATACATCCTTGGCCTCAAATGTTGCCTTAAAATCATAACACAATTCTAATCTCGATTCCTTATCTATATAGAACCAATTAAAAAAATATATCGTTTTAAACTGCATCTCCCACTCGCATATTGAGGTAGCGTATGACATCAATTCCGTTTCCGTCGGCGACTGGCGTGGTGAAGCAACGTGGTCAAGGCGATCCAGGCTGCGTATTATTGGCAACAGTAGAAATAAGATCTCACTTGCTATGGGGGCTTACGTAACCTAATAATGTCATCAAACAGCCACTATGAACGATGGAAGACGAATTGTAAGGAAATGGCTGGAATATGTCGTCAAATAAATAAAAAAAGCTTCATGCTGTATCCCGTATGTAGCAGAGTAGATGGAGGACGTTTAGTGTTAAAACACTCCGCTCCCCTCTCTCCGCCAATTTTTGTAGACATAGCGAGTTCAATGCCGGAACATAACGAGTATGCCATATGTTATATATATCGCCGCAAAACAGGTCATAATTTTACATTATCCGTACGATTTAAGTAAAAAATCTAGGTATTTAACTAAATTCTATAACTAAAACAAATATAGGAGTAGTAATGGATATGATGCAAACCCAATATTCACTTGGATCAGATAAGGCAAAATTCGTCAAGGTTGCGATATGCAACACACTTGGAGAGCGCAATATTTACTTTTACCTATTTAGCCCTTAAGTTACAAGACGTGAAAGATACGAGGTATGAAAAATGTACTTGGAAGGATATTTATATTATCATTAAATTAACTAGTTCATCAGCTAAAAACACAAGATCAAAAGCACTTTCTCTGAGGGCCAGATTGATAAGGAAGTCAACGTTCATGATTTGAAAATATGCAATTTTTTCAGATTTTTCGGTTTAAGCAAATTGCATAGTAATAAGTGACTCGAAATGGCTTTAAAAGCTCCAGGGACACTTACATTTATATGGAACAACTTTACTGGTTAGACCAGGCGGCATTTAGCTATAGGACTACGACTCTACTCTCTGCTAAATGAATGAAATCGACTATTGATGTTTTACATCACTTAGCTCCTCCTGCTTTTTCCATATTATAAAAAAACCTAAACAAATAATCAACTCAATAGTATAAGTAATATTTATTGTCTATTGCTCAACCGGCGCGTAACGCGTATCGCAAACGGATGGGTCAGTAGGATGCTGTGTAAAGAGGAACCGATTATCCGCAATTATCGCAGATTGGAAACCCTCATTCGTCAAGGCTTACGAACGAAAGTTAAAATGCTTAACTTTACTAAAATAATAATCAATTATACAAATCATAATTATTAAGAAAACGTATAAAAATTTTAAACGTAGCGTGACTCAAACCCGCGCTCGAATCAACCTGGTCGGTTTCCAGGAACTCGAACCCGCACCGAGTCCCACTACGTTCAAATTTTTATACGTTTTCTCAATAAGTATTTTTCTTTCCTAAGTGTGGAAAAAAAGTTGTGTGTTCAAAGAGTTATTTAAAAATGTTTAGAAATTATTATACAAATAACTAAGAAGAAATATAAATCTATGAATTGTAAATACTTATCAATTTTTTATTTATTTATTTATTTATGTTATTTATAAATAATTTAATAAATAAGTCATCATTAAAATAATAATATGGCCTGATATTAGCTTTACTAAAAGGTATATATGCAAACCCGATAATAAGTAATAAAAAGTAATAAATATTTTATAAATATATTTTTTTGCCTTGACGTTTTATTCCTAACAAGTAGCCAGAGAGAACGGAGTACCAAAAATTATGGTCTCTACAAACCTCTTTCGCCTCGTATGTCATCTAAAAATCAAAACAGGTCTCCCTTTGCCTCTCGCACCAATCTTGCTTAATAAATATTTTTTTGTAATTATTTCATCTATGATTCCAGGTGTGCCCAAATCATGCATCAGGCAGCGGGGCCCTAAGAATCTTGTACTAAAACACTCGTTGCCATTAAACCACTTCCGATACCCACTTTCTACATTCCATAGGCATTGCTTGTTAATGGTGGAACTCAACGCCGAACTTCGCCCCGTTACCAGTGCGAGGAAATGAAAATATTCAATATCATATATTCATATCCTCGAGTGGGAATCGAATAAGTTGTGGGACATTTACAGTCACTCGTTGGTGCCCCTACTTACGTTTTACTTTTGTCTTACTATTATTAGTAGTAAGAGTTTTTTATTAGTATTAGTAGTAAGGTTTTTTCTGAAAAAAAAATCTAAAGCACACATTGTAATAAAATAATACATGAAAATAAAAAAAAAACAAAACATACATTTACACAATTTTATTATTTTTTTTAACATTTCAAATTTTCGTTAACAACAATTTCACAATACGTAAAAATCTTTGTAAATAAAAAAGCAAAATTTGATTTGTTCATTTAACCGCTATTTAAAGCCTTAAATAATTTAAGAGTATGATCGTATGAAGTAATAACAATTACAGAAGTAACAGTGCAGGCGCAATGTACAAAATATTAGAGACGAACACGCAATATTAGCAATGTGACCACGCGATTTCTACTTGTGGTGGTAACTTTTTGATTTATTTATAATTTAGTTTTTGTAACTAATACCTATTATTTTTTTTATTATTTTTCCGCAATTCATAACTTTTTAATGACCTGAAAAAAATAGTGATTTGAGGAAAACATTAAATAAGGAAATTGTTATATAATACTATTATCTATATCACTTGACAAGATGTCCCGCACACAGCCAACACAGAGTCCCACCAATCGGTCGTTTAAAATACTACATTTTTATATACCTCTGTCCCGTATGTTGCAAAATGCATGGTCACATTTGTTTTCTTTCACCATCACAAAATTACACATAAATAAACAATATTAAGGCCATTCATATTTTGCTTACAAATATTCAATATGTCGTAACAGAAGTGAAATAAAGTCATCCTATCCAAACTTTTGATATTATAATCAAATTTAATATTTAAATTACAAAATGGATTTTTGGTTAATATTAACTACGTATAATGTGTTGTCGTTTTAAATAATTCGTATTTTATGCGTTAGATTTTCTTATTAATCAAATATCTTAAAATTAATACTATCACATTATTGCACTCATTATTTTATAATATAATATTCTACTTTATATATATAAGCAATGGGCGAAAAACAATTTGACAGTGTTTTGTCTCTGTATGTTGATATTCTCTATATTATGATAGAACCAGGCTTTGTTCTATCATATATTAAACTAACTGACTCTCAGATACTGAAAAAAAAATATCTATCTAAAAAAAAGTAAGGTAAAAAAATATATCTTTTTGTAAGATCATTTTTTTTTTGAAAATTCATATATTGAAAGATTACGCGATATCCCGCGTTTTACTTCGTCATTTTTAAAGAAAATCAAAAAATAAAGTGTGCGGTTGTTTTTCGTCCTTTGGATATTTGAGGGTTTAAAATAATCTTTGCAATACTAATTGTAAAATTAAAATAAATAATAAATTAAGGTACAGGCAGTATTTCGTCAAACGGCAATGGCGCTACAATTTTGTTAGCGTCGTCCAACAGTATTTTGGCGACGGTCTTTTCTAAATATGGCTGCATAGTTTTCAGGAACTCCGCACGATTTTGATGGATCGCCTCATTAGTCGCATCTCCTGTAAAGATAAAATGATAAATATGTAAATTTTATATATGTAATAAATAGTACTAACTGAATATATGTACAAACACATCTTTGTAAGTACTGATTTAAATAAACGAATTTTAATAAAACTTTTTTATTCACAGCCATTAGGCCTGTAAAGAGCTTTGGCTTTAATCAATTTTAAATTAAATAAATAAATTAATTTAATTTTTGTTAAGTATCATAACATACGAGCTATTTATTTCTTATTTATTTTACATTTTTTTTTCTAAAGTAATTTAGATTAAAAATTGTAAAACTGCGGCCCTTTATAAGACCAATTAAACTATAAAGAATATGTATGTGGCTACTTTAAAAAGAGTTACTCATTGATTTTTATATGAGATCGGGAAATGCGTATTAAACATTATAAAAATAATAAAAGCCCGAAACATCTCAAGTTCTTTTATCTAAGAGATTAAATGCTAAATATAAAAGTCATAAGTCTCATGTTCATGCTCAACATATTGTACTTACTGGTAAATAAAGATTAGGTAAAATTAATAAATAGAAATTAAGTGAGATTTAAAAATAATAATAAATTTAGAAAATGTTCTTTTGCAAATATTTAAATAGTCATCGTCGTTAAGTTACTTATACTAATATATTTTTTTATTTTTAGTTAGTGCGTCATGCCTTTCCTATTAAAAGAGCAAAAATTCTGTCTGTAACACGTACATATAAATAAAAAATAGGCGTATCACATAAATTTTTGACACTATTATATATACAATTAACGGCTCCTAAAAATGACACCTTTTAAAATTATATTAAAATACTCCGTGTTTGCTAAAACACTCCGTTATTTTAACCTAATGCTAATTAGGTTCCCTCTGCCTACCCTGCCGTATGCGGAAGACAGCGTGGTTCTGATTTATTTATTTTTTTAATAAAAAATATAAAATGTCCAATTTATTTCTTTTTCAACATTATATACTTATAAACTAAGCGAAACATAACATGAGTAAATATAAGTATATTATTATAACGTAAAAAATCAGATCAGCAACTAAGAAATAAACTTAACTATTTTTTAACCGATGAAGCCTCATGTGGCAAAATGGGAATAGATAACTAAGTATTAGGACATTCCGTTACACGTTTTCGTCGTCCCAGAGTTGAGAAATGGAGATAAATCGAATAACTCCCTCGGAGAATTCCGGTGGAATCGAAAAAATCCCCGAGTGAAGATCGAACCCATAACTATCGTGCTTACTGTCTTATGCATACCCACCGTGCTATAATGATCTCTTTCACTATAACACAGAAAAAAAAATTAGATGATAAATAAATGTTTTTTGTTTCGATATAAATAACCACGAAAAATAACATACCTAGAGCCTTGTTTCCGTTAAAAAGTCCGTCTAACCTGATTCTGTAGTCCTTGATCTTGATGTCAACTTTCAGGTTTGTAAAGTATAAGTACTGTTTTCCCTCGCGCTCTACTAACTTAGACTTAAGTAAAATTTCTGCGTCACATTTTTCTGAAAAAAAAGTTATAATACAAGTTCATACAAGTTAAATTAATAGTTTCAATCAGGGATATTTTCTCATGTACGAATAAAATATGGAAATATGTACAAAAAATATATATTTTTTTCTAATTTGTAAGATTTTTCATGTTTCGATTCGAAACTTAGTTTTTTTTTGTTTTATTTGTCATTGAGAAAACTCACCTGCATCCGCTATAAGGTTTCCTTCACCACGCAAGGGTATGATTAAAATCTGCGTATCCAAATTATAACGTCCGTCCAAGTGCAGTCTCGGGAATCGAACTCGTGCACGAATTTCTAAAGTCTCCAAATTTACACTGCAGAAGAAACGACATTATATAGGATTTGTTTATTTTTTTCCTCCATTTAGTTACACTTATGAAGTAGAATATTGTTTATTATAGAATAAATTTTAGGTCAAAACCCATATTTTTAAGTGTTGCCATCTACCGTGAACAAATTGTATTATATTAAGCTGATTTGTATACAAATCACCTTTCAGGTGAAGTTCTAAAGTCTAAAATAGATGGCGTTGTATTAAATATCATACATCGTATATAATAATAGCGTTTAAGAATGTCTTTTTGTATGTGCTTGATAAGACTATATCACTGTTAGGTACGCGAGTGGTGGTGTTTTAAATAGTTTTAGTTAAATTTAACCTAAAAAGTAAACATTTTAAAATTACCATCCCGCTCGCGACTTCACCCGCTTAACCTTATTGTTATATTATAATATTATTGCCAAATTCGACAACATCTAACATAAGTTGTTGTTTATATAATTGTTGTATGTATATTTTGATGTATATTGTACATATACGAGTTAAAATTATGTATATCTATAGTCCTATATTGCTGTGCTATTACTCTAAAATTTGATCTAAATCTGTAATATAATATATTTTTGTATTCTAAGCATCCATTCATCGTGACAAGCTTTCACATTTATAATAAGTAAATAAATAGAAAAATAAAATAACATATTTTACTTACGAAACACTTCTAATGGTAAAATTTCCAGCACCCGATACTTTGACATCTTTTCCCGAAGCTTTGAGAGGCACAAGGTCTCCGCTTACTGCTACAATCTGTACAAAAATATATGTTTTTGAGTGGGATTTAGATATACATTTAAAATCTAGGCCTAATTAACCAAAAAATAACTTTTTTCAGAAAAATAAGGGCTGTTTTTTACCATTTTCAAATCATTATTTGTACTGAATATCTTGTATTATTATTATTTAAGTATATTTATTATTTTTTTTAACTTCACACTGAATCCCGCATATTACAGGGTAGTTAGCGGGAACCTAGCGTTAAGACACTACGCTCCCCATGAATGGCGGAACTCAACGCCGCGCTTTGCCGCGACATCAGAGCGAAAAAATGAAAATACAACTTTTAATAAATATTTAATTTCTTCGAAAGAGGGATCGAAATCACAACCAGTCACACACTTGTGCCACTGTGCCACGACAAATTTAAATTTATGATTAAAAAAAATAAAAAAATCAAGATGTTTAATATGTAATGTTTTGAATTTAAATCAAACTGAATGAATGAAGAACATTTGAAATTTATTTGTTGTATGTCAAGGGTATTCCAAGTTGCAAGTTCAAGGCGGTTTTTTTGAAACCCAACAATGTATTTTAGTACAAAAACTGACAAAGGGCTGAGGATTTTTTTTATTATCAACAATAAAACATGTTATACTGAATAAAGTTCAAACAATAAATGTCTGCTTACTTTGTTTATTTACAGTATAGTTATAGGACTGTAATATGACGATAATTGTGGATTCGACTCCATTCGGGGGAATAAATTATTTAAGATTTTCCAATTTGTTATAAAAGTGCGATGTTGAAGTCTGCCTCTAAATACGGTATGTCCCGGATTCGGGTGAAAGGAAAATGGAGAAGTGTCTTACTTGTAGGTCCTTGCCTATAAATAAAATTTTAAATTCAAAATTTAAATAAATTTTTGAATTTCAACTTACCTCTGGTATATAAAAAGGTTCAATACTGGGTACATTGAGCTCAGGAATTCCAGATACAAGTTGAGGTCGTATATTCTCGATGGAGTCCCGTACACAATGGTCGATAGTTGCTTGGTCCCTTTTGCATACTTTTATGTAGTCCGCTTCAAAAAAAAAATTTTATTATATTATTTTCATTTATGCTAATACAAATTCATGCTACTTCAAATTTACATTTATTTTTAGTAATTGCTCATCAGAATTCGGGATTCTGATGAGTTTAACGCTAAACTTTTTTGTTTTGACGGAGCGGGGGAATAAAAAAAATTAAGAGTGGGGATTAAACCTACAATCTTTGCATTTACAGCGAGACACAATTCCATTGCGCTACAAAGGCTTTAAAAAAAAAATTGAAGCATGTAAGAGTACGTTGCTTAAGCATATAAAATAATAGCACATAAAATAGCCACTAATTAGCAATGCAATTTGTCACTTTATAAAATCAACTTCATGCTATACCCAGCACACAGCAGGGAAGGCAGAGGGAACCTAGCGATAAGACACTTAGTGCTCTACTTTTCGCTGAATTCTGGAGAAATTGCCTGATGAGTGGCGGAACTTAACGCCGCGCTTTGCCTCGACACCAGAGCGGAGAAATGATAATATTAATTTAACTAAATATTTCATTTCTTCGAGTAGGGGTCGAACCCATAATCAGTCGAGTTTACAGTCACACTTTGTGCCCTTGCGCCACGACTGGCGTCATGTCACTTTATAGAATGCCAGAAATGCGAAAAATGGACAATGCTCTGTTTAATCTATATTCTAGAAATTTGGAATAACTACGGTTTTATGTAACTAATATTTTATGATTTGTACAAAAACATAAATTGATAAGTTAAACTTTAAAACACAGTTAATTTTGACTACCGTTTCCTGGTATAAAAGACATAAACGCGTTTCAGCGACTTCTTTAACATTAAAATGTTTTAATTATTTATACTATATGTATTCATAAAGAAGCATGTATTAATTAAATATAGTCGTAATATGTAAATTTTTAAACAGCATTATTTTGTTTGCATTTGTCTTTCCTATTGTTACTAAGAAACATAAACGCTTAGAATCCCTCGTGACGCAGTGGGACAAACGTGTGAGTGTATATGCGATGGCTTTGTGTTCGATTCCCACTCGGGGAAATGGATTATTATTTACGAAATAATATTTTCATTTATTTGCTCCGGTAGAAAGGCTAAGCGCGGCGTTGAGTTCCGACACTCAAGACGCCTCCAAAATTCGGAGGAAAATGGTGAGTGGAGTGTCTTAACACACATATAATAAAGAAAACACATTGCAAATGTATTATGTTTACATTTCTTAAATAGCTTTATTTTATTTGTATTCGTGATTGTAATACTTCATTTTTAAACACAACAGTATTCCAACCGTCACTAGGAAACCCATTCGGAAAATCAACACGTACGTAACAATGGACGATAATATAAGATATAGTCTCTACTGATATAATGGTGCATTTAGAATTCGCGATATATTGCTTACGCAGTATAAGATTACAAACAGATTTATAATTTAACCTTGGATTTTTTTTCAGTTTCACATTGTATCCCGTATAAAGCGGGATAAGCAGAGTGACCTATTATCAAGACACTCTGTTTTCCACTTTTCGCTGAATTTTTTGAAGCATTGCGTATTAAGGGGTAGAACTCAATGCCGACCCTTAATGCCAAATCGAATAAAATGAATAAAAATAAATAATAATTCATTCCTCTGAGTGAGGACGAACCTACAACGGTCGCACTACAATCACACCATTGTGCCCTTGTAGCACAACAGCCTTTCGAACATTTGTTGTGTTGCTGAATTTACTATTTATATTCTTATTTAATGCTTACGATTTTTGTAGACTTAATACGGATAATGCCCAAAAGTAAAATAACATTTATATTTTGATATAAAAATATCATATGACTTTAAAACAGCTATTATATAAAAAAATATTGGTATGACTGTAACTGAATTCTCAAATTACTATGTGATTGACAGACTACGCTCAGGTAAAACTATTGAATTCGAAAATTGAAATTTGGCTGGAGTGGACTTAAAACTTAAACCTTAACATGTAGGCAGGTTAGGTTAGTAGGTGTAGCTCTAAGGAGGATTTCTCAAATCTCCTGCAGCATGAGAAAAACGAGGTTTTCATTTTATGCCCTTAAAATCCATGCACTCAAAAATGAGGGACAAGACTAGTTCCTCTTAAATTTATAAATATAAAATACACTACACATACCACTTTTGTATGTTATTTCTTACAAATTCAACAACAATTAATGACACTTCTCTTTGATTAAAAAACAATAACGATTGAAAATATCGTATAGAAAAATCTCGGTTTTAAACTGTTAAAAACATCGCCTTAACATAAACTTACACTAATAAACATGGCGTACACAGACAAACTACAAGTTTACTGTGATAACATTATTTATCTTACTTATTTAGAAATTTCGACGAAGCTTGGCGAGAACGTATGGCTCAGTGGTCATAGCGCCTGGTCGGTTTCCAGGAGGCGCGGGTTCGAGTCCCGTTCCGTAGTTTTCTAAATAAGTATTTATCTCTCCTAAGTCTGGATTAATACTTTATAAATGTTTCAAAAATATTTATCTTTTTTTATAAATTTATTTATTTTTTACTTATTTACTTTTGATATATTTAAAAATCACAAATAAAAGAGCATTTATGTACCGTTTTGTGAAACAAGGTCGCGAGTTCGATGCCCGCAAGTATCAAATATTCACATAGGTCAAGGTTTTACATTCTTTGCACTGATTTTTATTACAATTTATTTCCGCCTGAGCTCTATCATCGGGCAAAAGTCACGTCAAAATGTACTTTTTTTTTCTTTAATAATAATATAATACGTATGTAATAATGTCAGAAACTATTTTGTTTCTTTTATTCGCAATATTACCTGTATAATAAAACTATATTAATAAAGAAATATAAGGAAGGGAAAGGAAGTTAAAATTAACGAAAATACTTATAATAGGAAATATAATATTATATTTAATCGATGTTGATGTAAATTATATTAAATATAAGCATTAATATAAAGCACAAGCTATAGCTCCCGACGTTGTTTGCGAATATTATTGTTTTCTTCTCAGTTCTTCTGGTTCACTACCCTCCCGAAGGAATCTAAATCTATATTTCAGCTTTTTGTCTGATTTGACTGTCGGTCATCCATTCTAGTGATGGCAGAGTTTTATATACATCATGTATATATATATAAATATACAATGAGGCCAGTCTTGGTGCAGTAAAATCGAATGGTTGCGAGTTCGATCCCCAATCGAGAAAATGAAATATTTATTTAAATATATATTTTCATTTCTTCGCTCTGGTGTCCTGGCAAAGTGCGGCGTTGAGTTCCACCAATTAACACGCAATGCCTCCAGATTTCGGTGGAAAGTGGGGAACGGAGTATATTAACACTATGTTCCCTCTGCCTGCCCTGCTGTATGCGGGATACAGTATGACGCTGACTTAATTTACTTTTTTAGCATATACAACTATACATATATGGAGTTAAAGAAAATGCAAATTAAGATTCATTGTTTTATACCGGATGTACGAGTAGGTAATACACGACATTATGAGAGATTTTTAATAAGATTTTCATTAGTTTCTCGCTATATCCAGCACAAAGTAGGGTAGGCAAAGGGAACCTGGGAAACTAATGTTAAGACACTACGTTCCCCACTTGCCGCCACTTTTAGAGGCATTGTATATTGAGTAACATAACTCAACGCCACACTTTGAGTCGTTACCCAAACAAGGAATTGAAAAAATTAAATGTTATCCTCGATTGGGAATCGAATCCACAACCTGCCGCATTTTTACAGTGTACTTGTGCATCTGCGCCGCGACTGTGATTCCCAATAAGATCTTATTGTGATTAAAATTGTTCTTAAATATACTTCAAGTATTTTCGATTTTTGATTTCTTTTGACGAGTGTAGAAATATTTGAAAAAGAAATAGATAGCCAGGTGCAAGACATTATACAAACATAAAATATTAGTATATATAATATATTTACTACTTAATGGGAATTTCTACCTCAAAGCTAACACTATAATGGAATAAAACAAAACGATACACATTGAGAAAGTACATTTTAACATAACTATTTACTTTAAAAATATATAAAAAATTATACGATGTCAATAACCATTAAACAAGCCGCACGAGTAACGCATCACGTCACCAAAAAATGTAAAGCTGCTTCGATTACACTAATACTTGTAATAATAATTCAATAGATAAGAAAAAAATTATTTTATTATTGAATTACTGAAACTATTTACTATTTATTTATCTTAGAATAAGAATAATATTAAGATAAATAAGCCAGCCAGTCGTGGAGCAGGGGACACAAAGTGTGTGTGTTGTGGGTTCGATCCCCACTCGAGATAAAATAAAATATTTATTTACATTTATATTTTCATTTTCTTCACTCTGGTGTCGAGGCAAAGCGCGGCGTTGTGTTCCGCCACTCAACACGCAATGCCTTAAGAACTTGGCAGAAAGTGGGGAAAGGAGTGTAGACACTAGATTCCCTCTGCCTACCTTGATATGTGCGGGATACAGCGTAAAGCTGGTACATTAAAGTATTGTTATTAATTAAAACATTGGGTCCAAATGAGTTTTATAGCATATCAATTATAAATACCAATCATTTAGTGCTTTTTCTTTATTTATTTTTTCATTATATGTACATGATTAAAAAAACAGAATAATCAATACTATATTTATTTGATTAAAACTCGTTTTGTGATAGCGCAGCATTTGAAATACAGTACGTGGTAAAAATGTAAACAATAGATTCTCAAGTTTAGTGATCATATAAAAAAATATAGTTTTTTTATATATAACAATTATCTATAATAATATATTTCTTTAATTATTTTTTTTTAAATTATTGACTATTAAATTCAATGAAATTGACACTTAACTTCTTTTATTATTTTTTTAAGTTTTCTGTTAACGAACAATTGAATTGGAATATATATTAAAAAATCGGGAGAAGTGCGAGTTTACTAACAGAGAGATGGACGGACAACGAGGTGACCTTATAAGGGTTCCTTATTTCCTTAAAAGGTACGGAACCCTAAAAACACTCCACATGTAGTAAGCCTTCCAATTAAGACGTTTAACCACATAGCCAATGCCATGAAACCGAACAGCAAAATTTAAAAAAAAAACAAAGAAACTGTAAACTAAAATAAAAAAAAATATATAAAAGCACCTACAATACAGTTAATCACTTACGTATTTGCAAAAGGCCGCCTTGCACCAAACAGAACAACACGAGAGCGAACAACAATGAACTATGAACCATTTTGTCTCCGTGCGTCCGATTTTCCGAATGCAAGATCAAGTACTAACCAACGTACGGACTATCCAATAGTTTTATATAGCTGACTCCAATAATGATTATATAGCATCAAGGTAAAGTGGAAGCGAACGTCATTTTAATAAAGACAGTATGAAAAGGGCGTTCGTTTACGTTTACAGTAATGGGGTGTAAATAAATGGATGTGATGCGTTGTCGTTTTATTGTTGATGATTTATTACTTTTTTGTTTAAGATGTGAATAATTTGCCCGTAAAAATGTTATTAATAAATGAAATTGATAAAAAAAAAATTGTTTTTTTTTTATCAATTTCACGCTGTATCCCGCGTGAAGCAGAGTAGGCCGAGGAAATCTAGTGTTGTGAGTTAAGATACTCCGATTCGTGTGAGGAGTGGCGGAATTTAACACCGCGTTTTGCCCCGACTCCATAGCGAAGCGAAGAAATGAAAATACTATTTTTTTCTTTTTCTCGAGCGGGAATTGAACCCATATCCTGTCCTGGCGATTCGAAATGTATGAGAGATTTATTTTAATCATTTTGATTTTAATTTCTTTGAAAATATATTGTAATTATTTTATATACATAAATCATAATATATTCATCATATTAATATTATCAGTTCTTTTGTATTTACTTTAATATGAATCCATTTTTAATAAACCAGTATTTTTAAGGAAGGAAGTTATTTTTATAAAAACATGAAGTATGAGGTGAGTTTAAAAACATGAAGTATGAGGTGAGTATAAAAACATGAAGTATGAGGTGAGTATAAAACATGAAGTATGAGGTGAGTATAAAACATGAAGTATGAGGTGAGTATAAGACATGAAATATGAGGTGAGTATAAAAACATGAAGTATGAGGTGTTGCTAAAAAGAGATATTAAATTTAAAATTACTTTTTCGTATTTGCATCAGGCCAGTCGTCAGTCGTGGCGCAGTTGTGCCCACAAGTGTATCTGCAAACGGGTCGGGCTGTGGGTTCCAACCCCACTCGAGGAAATGAAATATTATATATTTATATATAGCTATTGTTGCATATATTTGCATTTGGTACTTGCATTGCTAATCAAAGTACCAACTAGAACATCATTAAGAGAAATTAAAAATATTAAGCCAAATTATCAATTTGGAGGCCATTTCTTGTGTGTTACAATCAATTGAATATAAATCGTGTCATGATAAACCGCAGAAAATAGAAAAACAATCACTAATGCATAATAAAATATCAGTTTTAATATGTCATTATTTTAGATGTTGAATTTAAGGCTTTTTGGTCTTTCTACGTCACGAAACAGGTTTTCGTTATATCCATAAAAATATATAATTTTGTAGATATATTGATTATATTTAGAAGTTTATCAATAATTAAGAAAACGATATAGTTTAGGTAATAAAAGTAAAGAAATAATAGATTATGGTGAATTCCCACCACTTAGATCTTTGAAACTATGCAACGGATCTTAATGTGAGTGTCACTTATACATACAGAAATAAAATTTCGTTAAAATGTGAATTTAATCAACATAGAATGATTAGTATAATTTAGTTACAAAGATTAATATTTTTTAAAGATTTTAATTTTCACTTTAGCATTGTTTTTGTTGGTTCAATTTCTTTTATAACAATATAAAGTATTTTTTATTTACCGTCATTACATTTAAATCTAAGCCTTAGCAGGTGTTAGAAACAGGACCTTGAGAAAATATAAGGACGGTAAATATACATAAAATAGAAATTTATAAAGTTGGTAAAATTCATTGTCATTTACATATTAAGATGGAGTGACTAACTTAATTATTAGTAAATAATAATTGATTATATACTAAGCAGTAACATTTTGTTCAATGGTATTTTTTAAATTTACAAATCGGTCTTTTAAAAACGAACTAAAGCTTAAGTTGTAGTTAGTTTCCGCAAAAGATATTTTAAGACGTAAACAATTTAAAAGGTGCCCCATTCCCTTTACGGGAATAGATCAAATTACCAATAACCGTGTATATTTTTATGTTGTTGAACTTCCTGTAGTAGCACCCTGTAGGACTGACAGAACTATAATTTTTATGTACCTTGACGATTCAAAAGTATGGCCTAATATAATAAATAATATTTTGATCAGTATGTGTAGGTAAAGTCTATGAATAAAAATTACATACTAAAAGTTAGTACATGTAGTAGTGGTTTGGGGCCGTTCGTGGCGCAGGGGCACAGGTGTGTGACTGTAAACACGATTGTTTGTGGGTTTGATTTCCACTCGAGGAAATGAAATATTTATTACATTTCAAACGTAAATCAAAGGAAGTAAATGTATATTTTAATTTCTTGTAGAGGCAAAGCGCGGCAAATCGACAATCAATACCTCCAGAATTCGACGGAAAATGGAAAAGGGAGTGTCTCAACACCACGTTCCCTCTGCTTACCTTGCTGGGAGCAGGATGAAAGGAGTGAGGCTGATTTAAGTTACTACAAAAAAATGTCATGGACTTTTTCCAACAAAATTATGATAAGTGAGCTATTAGAGATTCAATTAGTAATAACAACTTATAATCCTGTAAAATACACAATACTCTAACAAGACAAGAGGCAGGTTAACGTAATTTTGCGAAATTACATTCATACATACATATATTAAGAGTTTTGTTTATATTTACCTTCTACTACAAGTTTTCGTAGCAAATAAATTTACCCATTTTCGATATTTTATATTTGAAGATTCATATTTATGGTATCATTTGCTTACCTTTTTTTAATTATCCTGAATTATTAATAATTAGATAAAACCACAAAGATGTTGTTGTATGAAATTGTTTTATTTATTGATATATTGTTTATATATTTTAGCCACAAATTAAAGTTCAGTTCAGTATAGAAGATTCGCGAAGAAGTCAATCAACTTCTTTATACTAATTAGAAAAAGCAATAGTAATCTAGTCCAGTCGTGGCGCAGAGGCACAAGGGTACGACTGTAAGCGCGACAGGTTGGTTAATGTAGGTTCTATTTTCGCTTACAGAAATGAAATATTTTACATTTTTATTTCTTCCGCAAAACGCGGCGTTGAGTTCAACACGTAATGCTTTCAGAGTTCGGCGGAAAGTGCGGAGCGGAGTGTCTGAACACTAAGCCGCCTCTGACTACACTGCTACATGTGGTATACAGCGTAGAGCTGAAAAATAAAAAAAAAATGAACCCGACTGCATAAAAAAAAAAGAAACCCAATCCAATTAATTTTATAAGTTCTTATCTCATCTTCCCAACCTCTGTATTGTCTTCCCCTTTTCCTCTTTTTATCTCTTGGGTACCAAAATAAGATAGTTTTATTCCACTTTTCGGTGCCTCTTATCATATGCCCAGTCCATTTCCACTTGAGCGTTTTCTTTTTATTAATTATATATAATTCTCACTATTAATTCTCCGACTTTTTAATTATAGTTTATGTTTGTTGTCGATGAAAAAAAGACTTTAAGAATATAGATTATAAATATTATTAAAATTCCACTAGTATGACAGACATTAAAAATATATAAAGATACTTCTACACATTATTGAATTTATTTATCCTTTATATATAGCATATTTGAACAGTATTAGCATTATTATAAAGTAATCAGTAAGTCATGTTTAACAGTTTTCTATTGTTATTGTATGTAAATGTTAAGGTTAATGCACTAACGAAATTCATATGAAGAGTAGGACGTAATTCAATCAACGGATCCGCCTATAGATAGTGGACCTCAGAAACTATCCGTAGATTACCGTAGATGCATTTTACCTCCATATAATAAGTCCGGTGATTTTCAGTGGTTCAGCAGGTTTTAATGAATTAATAAAAATGAAAAATATTTGGGAGAGATCATTAAAAAAGATATTCGAAGTAAGTTAGTTTCTCTAGTATACATTACATTACCTTCTCGCTGTATCCCGCACACAACAGGGTAGGCAGAGGGAGCCTAGTGTAAGACACTCCGCTCCCCACTTTGCTCTGAACTCTGTAAGCGTTGCGATCCAAATTTTTAATTAGATATTATACATATTTGATACTTAAACGTGATACAAAAACAAAGAGTTAAGAGCACATGTGATTATGCGTACCACATACCTTTATAAATGAACAACTTCCGCTATTATAAGAAATAACAAATAATATATCTAGATATATATATATATATATATATATATATATATATATATATTTCCTTATAAAATAAATTTAGTCATCATTCTCATTATGTCAGTTTTCTTTATTAAAGTTAGCAACAAAGAAATTTCTTATGGATTACGTTATATTTTCTTAAAATCCAATATGTTTTTTTCTTTTTATCTTCACACTGTGTCCCGTAAATGGCAGAGTAAGCAGAGTGAACCTGAGAATAGAGTGAAGGAATGAGATTTCAATTCCTTTTTGGAATGGCTCTGGAAAATATCAATTGTATCACTATTTTTTTCAAAACGTTTTCCACGTTAAACATCGTGTTATAATATATAATAAAGCTAAATATTTTTAATTAGAATACATAATACACATAGAACCAAAGTTTTGATATTTCTAAGTATTGATTTTCTATACGCTAGAGTGATTTTTATCCACAAGAAATATAAATTATGGTGATTATTATCAAAACGTATAAAAAAGGCTTTACATTCCTCATAAAAGGCATAATTACGCTTTAATTCTCTATAAATACATTTAATTTTCACTGGTATAAGGGTACTTACAATATAGATTTCTTCTTTATTTTTAGTAGATTTAGCAAGATTTTTATAACTGTGCGCAAATACAGCAGAGTAGGAAGAGAAAAGCTGATGTTACGATACTCCGTACACCACCACCACCACTACCCAATTTTCAAGAGAGGCGAATAACGGAGATCAACGCCGCTCTTGAATTTCCTTAGGAGCGTGGAAAATTAAAAAAAACTCATATCCTCGTGTCACAATCGAACAGTGTATTCTAATACACTGTGCCACTGCACGACAACAGCAGTTTGAGACATTTAAGGTGCAATTTGCTTATCTCGCCAAGAACATTTGATTTATTATTACCAAGAATTTTATATATCTCTATTCTATATATGTTTGAATATCTTGACATATAAGATTTGCCCACAAACATCGCTTTAAATTTGTGTAATTTCAACCGGAAGAGGAAGCTGTCGTGGTGTAATGAAACGGCCTCTGACTGTAAAAGCGACGGTAGTGACTTCGATCCCCACTCTGGGGAGTAATGGAACACGCAATTTATCAGAATTTAAACGGAAAGTGGAAAATGGAGTGTTTTAACTCTAGTTTCTTGTTGCCGATCCTGCTATATAGTAAAAAATGTGTAGCTGTAATAATAAATCATAATCCCTCAACTCCCATGGACAACCTTGGAACAGAGACATCGTATTTATAATTACTTTTCTATATAATAATATATTATGCCTAGTAACAAAAATTAACTTTAGACTTTTTTAAACATAAATTAATTATTTATATTGCGAAAATACTATGCAAAAAAGGCATAAAGTGAACGACCTGTAAAGGACAGTGAGGAAGGAACCGCGGAACGGACACTATGGTACTAACTGACGTAACATTTAATGAACGCGCAGAAAGAGAATGTCACTCAGAAATATTCCGCATTTTCACGAACGCTCATATGTCAAGAAGGAATAATTGAGCCAAAATACTCACTCAATAAAGGAAATTATGCCGGAAGGTATTTTATATTTTAAACTGGCATTTGGTGATGCTTTTGTAATTATATATTTTTTTTATAATATATATTTCCCAATTATATAGATAAGTTCGTAGGAATTTAAAAAAAAATTGTATCTTTTTAGCTTTTCGCTCTATTTCTAATTTTAGAAGACAAATATTGAGTGTTTTGTTGTCATATAGCGGGAATAAAGAAAAACCAATCAACGTGTTTGCATTCAAACTATATCGAGTTGGACTTGCGCCGAGATGATGATGAAGATAATGAACTTTTATTGACGGCTTCACACTGTATCCCGCATATAAAAGGAAAAACAAAGGGAATCTAGTGTTAGGACACTTCGTTCCCCACTTTCCGCAGAATTTTTCGAGACATGCGCTGAGTGGCGGAATTCAACGCCAAAGAAATGAAAATGATAATTAATTTGTCATACCCTACAAGGGTATGACAAATTAATTATTATTTTTAAACCCTGCGCTACGACGGCCTCAACGAATAATGAACAACTTTAATTACAATATTAAAATAGGTTATCTATAAATATGTAATACGTCATTATTATAATATATTTAGTGTCATGTTCATTATTCGTTGAGGCTGTGGTAGCGCAGGGGCATAAAGGTGTAACTGTAACGGGTTTGATCCCCACTCGGACAAATTAATTATTAGTTATTTATATTTTAAATTATACGCCCTGGCAAGGCAAATAGGCCCAGTGTTGAATTCCGACACTCAAAACGTAAAGCCACGAAATATTCTCCAAAAATTGAGAGAATCCCTGTGCCTACCCTGCTAAATGCGGGATACAACGTGAAGCTGTTTTTTTTAATACGAATAATACTAAAAAGACTAAATTATGAACGCCCTGGTCTTCAATTTCTCCCTTTTTCAAATTAAAAAGTAGTTTTTTGTTTTATTATTGTCCATTCATCGGGCAAGGTGCTGTCTGCGATCAGAACTATTTCCTGCACTTAGAATGTAGATATCTACTCAGAATATACATGTTGTTACAATACTCGATATAAAATATTTAATTCATTTACACCATATACGTATATACGGTAATAATATGTAGTTAGTAATTCATAAGCAATTTACACAATTCTTATATTATAAATATGGCAAATAAGCAATCATATTTAAATTATTTTTTTTTAAATAATATCGGATTAAAAAGGCACCATAACTTCATTTTATTCTGTATTTCGTTTTGCTTCAGTTTAACGTAAATTCAACATTAGTGTTATTCGTCTTTATTTCTAGATCTTTTTCTCGTAATTATTTTCCAGTAGTGGCATATAGGGATATATAGGGGCACAAGGTGTGTGATTTGTAAACGCGACTGGATCTGAGTTCGATTCCCACTAGAGGAAATTAAATATTTATTATAATTTATAATTTCATTTCTTCGCTCTTATGTTGAGACAGAGCGTGGCATGGAGTTCTGACACTTAACACGGCAAAAATAGGGAACGAGTGACTTACCTCTAGATGCCTTCTGCCTACTCTGCTGTTTGCGGGAAGCAGATTTTAATATAGTTCCATGTAAAAACTGAATGATTTATTTAAATTACCGTATTTAACGAGAAGGTACACGTCAACATAACCACGGACTCAAATAAAAAGTTAATTATATTACCAAGTTATACGCGAAATCACATTGTGTATAATTAAATTAAATATACATATTAAAAGATGATATGCTTTAAAATATATTTTTACATCACCACGAAATTCGTATAATCCTTGGATTCAGATTCTGCTAAATTAATAATTTTCATCTTATCTACTGCCTTTTAGTTTCACACAAGGTAGACAGAGGAAACCTAATGCTAAGACATACCGTTCCTCATTTTCACCGAATTCTGGAGACATGGAGTATTGAGTGGCGGAACTCAACGCAGCGCTTTACTTCAAAGGAGGGCCTTATCCACGACCAGTCGTGTTTACAGTCACAAGCTTGTGCCCATGCGCCAAGACTGGCCTGAAGCATCTTATCTCATCTCATCTATTGAGTTTGGAATTTTCGTTTTGTATGTATAATTCAAAGTATGGGATCCTATTATATATTCTATACATTTTATATTCTATTATAAATTCTTTTAGAAAAATGTAGATCTTCAAGAAAAATTAAATAAAAGGAAAATGGAAAATAATACATACTGCTGTATGATTTAATATACATAGGTGTAGTGGAATAAGAAAACAATAAGTAAAGAAAGCAATATTTTAATTTCTCCATTTCGTTAAGAGAACGCGGGATTTTGAGTCCCGCCGTTTACTATGCAATATCTTGAATTAATTTTTAACACTATATTCTCTTTTCGTGCGTGAAGATAAAAAAACATGATATACAAAAGTGGCTATGGAATATATTATAATGGTTTAGAATTGCAAAGTAATGAATGACACCGCGTTTATTATTGTTATGGGCAGCGTGTGTCTTGAGTCATATTAACGTCCTGCCAGTCAATACCTGGTTTGAATATCTAGTTCTGAATAAGGATAGTAAAATATGTATCAGAAAAATAAATAATCGCATAAATCGAATACAGACGAACAAAAGCTTACTAAACTACATATATTATGGTAACTTTGTAATCCATGTTTAGAGGCCAGTCGTGGCGCAGGGGCACAAAGTGTAAAAGCGACTGGTTGTGGGTTTGATCCCCATTCGGGGAAATGAATTATTTATTTAAATTTATATTTCCGTTTCTTAGCTCTGGTGTTAATGCAAACCGCGGCGTTGACTCCCGCCAAAATTCGGCGGAATTCGGGGAACGGAGTGTCATAAAACTAGGTTCCTTCTGCCTATCCTGCTGTATGCGGGATACAGCGTGAAGCTGATTTATTTATTTATGTCATATTCTATTGAACTTTTATTTACCTACTTGGGCAGGTATCGCAGAATTTACATCACGAACCTTTTTTATCTTTATCCATAAATAAAGTAAAATGATGAAATGTAAGTTTTTAATGAAAACTGGATAGTGTATGTTTAAACATTTTCAGTTCAATTTTTATGTGGAATTTTATTGAAATATATTTTATCTATATATATAGGCAGTTATATTATAGTTAATATTTTTATCTATATATATAGGCAGTGTTAGAAAATTATGTTGGCGTTGGGCGCTGTGTGTGCGAAGTGGCGAAACTCAACGCCGGGCTTTGCCTCGACACCAGAGCGAAGAAATAAAAATATTAAATATTTTGATTTCAAGTGGGAATCAAACCCACAAACTGTCGCGATTACAGTCACATGCATATTACCCTGCGCCGCTAGTGGCCTCTAGATATACAAATGAAACGCGAAAATCAAATCTTATCATTTTGCCTCAACAACGTCACTAAACCACATAATGCGTGCGTCAGTTCTTAAAAAAACATAAGGTTCTTGTCATGTCTACATGAAAACGCTTTTTGCATTATAAATTGCAAACTTATTTCAATTTCTTATTATTTAATGTTTCGCACAGTAAAAATTTATTGGACATGATGACTGCAATTTCGAATCCTACTCTCTTTGTTAATATAAAAGAATTAGTGCAGTGACTGATTGGGATTCTGAAAAATGAAAATATAAATTTAAATAAATATTTTATTTCCTCGAGTGGGAATTCAACTCACAACCCTGAACACAACTGAGTTACTTTTACATACTAGTGATCCTGCGCTATTACTGGCCACATTATGATTACCAATACTAAATATAAAATACAAGGTGTTCTCTATGACATATTTATAATCTTTTAATAAAAGATCAACAAGTTTCCTTCAGCTTTATTATTAGAAAATCAATTACATGTTCATATTACATATTTTATGTAAATGGTTACCTTTACCGCAACATATTATTAAATGCTAAGTCTACTGTTTATCGTATTTATTTTTCTGGGAATCCATTTTTCACAATAACTACTGTTAGGTATATTTACTGATTAAGTATAACGTGAATACATAAAAAGAGATAAGTCCTATCTGTTACCGATTGCTGTTGAAACTTGAAAAAAAAACAACTTCCTGTATCAACTTCTTCGTGCTGTGTGCGGTACAGAGTAGGGTGAGTAACGGGAATATAGTGTTATGACACTCCGTTCCCAAAATTTTTCCAATAGAGAAAAAATAAAATTGACTTAGAAAAGGCGGTCTTATCGCTAGCTAGCGATTTCTTCCAGAAAACCTTTGTACGGAAAAAACCGGACAAGTGCGAGTCGAGCTCGCTCATCGTGGGTTCCGTACAAAAATTAGAAGTTTCTCAAAATCAGGCTTAGCTTAGCCAGAGCCTTTTCATATGATACGTCACTTGAACTAGCAAGGGGGGCAAAATTTAGTATTAAAGAATACTAAATTTAGGCCCCCTTTTAATGCTACTACAAATGTATAGTTTTCAGATTTATCCTTAAGCTTGTAGTACTACCTGTAGATGCTAAGTGCCAAATTCCATAATTCTAGGTTAGCCGGAACTAACCTTCCCTATTCCTTTTGATTCTCTTTATAATGTCGAAATATGAGTTTTTTTTACTATTTAAGGCTATTATTTTAAAAATTAAGTGCAACTTGGACAGCGTTAAGTTTTAGTAAAACAAGCAATATATAATATATAGACCTATTTCTTTTTTATTCACGTATCTCTATTTTGCAGAAAATAGCAGTAATAAATAAATATTATCCCGCCGGAGTTTAAGCCCACATTCATAACGTTCACTTCGACATGTACAAACTGCGCCATGTAACGTACTCAACACGCGATGCCTCCAGAATTCGGCAGAAAGTAGGGAGCGGAGTGTCTTAACACTACATTTTGCTACATGCGGGATACAGCGTGAAGCTAAAAAAACATCAGTTTCACATCAAATGCCCTTCAAACCACATATGTATATTAAATATTGAGATTGAGCTGTGAGGTCATCACACATTATCCAATCGATATGCCAATAGGCTTCATTTAATATATTTCTTTGACAGCTGACACTAATTGGCGTGTACACCTGTATCTTATCTAGTAAGATCTATAACTGTTCTGATAGTAAAGTCAATCACAAAAGTTTCTCGAAGTTTATAAATTAATGAATATATAAAGGTGTTTCGTAGTGTAAGGATAATCCTTAAACGCCTTACACCTAAACGAAGTAGTTGAGGCCAGTCGTGGCGCAGTCGCTGCGTCATGATTGGCCTGATATTTCAAATAAAAATATTCTTCTAATTTCTTCTATTTTTAACTGATTTCTGTAAGAAAAGAAGTTTATTAATTCAACGGATTTTTTTATCCTGGTTGTTACCTCAGAACTTTTGACTGGGTGAATCGATTTTGATGATTCTTTTTCATTTGTAAGCTTGTGCTCCCCATGTGATCTCATCTTAATTTAGTACATTTATGACTATAGTATATTTTATATTATATCATATAGTAGAGATATTTATATTTTCTATTAGAAAAGTTATCAGTAGCTGGACTACAATCGTTTATTTGAGCTAAAAATAAATAATAAATAAATAAATAAATATCGAATATAACCTAGATCACAGGGCTGTACGTATAATAAAAAATACATACATAGTTCAGAAATTTTTTTTAACACAAACATTTTAAAAATTATACCCCGCGTTCTATAACAAATTTTTTCATCACCTTAAATGTTTTTTTAAAGTCAAGACGAATATTGAAATTCCAATATAAATAATATTTTTAGAAGTTGTTGTAAATTTTAAATTAACTTTTCAGTTGCAGTCGAAAAAAGATATTGTGTTTAATTGATTTTTTTGTGTCCATCCTCAAGGTTATACTAAAAAACCGGAAACAACTGGTACTTTATAGGCTTATTGTCAGTCGTGGGTTTTACCACACATTTAAAGTGCTTTAATTGCAATTTTTCCTGAGGCAATTAAAAATAACGTATTTTTTAAGTACGCATAAATCATTTATCCTTCATCCATATATCTATCTACTTTATATTAAAAATCAGCTTCACTGCGTATCCCGCACACATCAGGGTAGACAGATTGAACCTCGTGTTAAGACAATCCGTTCCCCATTAAGGCCAGTTGTGACGCAGGGGCACGAATGTGTGACTGTAAACGTGAAAAGTGACTAGTTGTGGGTTCGATCCCCACTGAAAATGGGGAACGAAGTGTCTTAACATTAGGTTACCCAAAACTGTCTACCCAATTGTATGTGGAATTCAGCGTTTAGCTGATATAATTTAATTAAATTTTAACTCCTCTTACTAAACACCTATATATTATAAAGGTGTAATATAGTATTTAATTAAATGATAACTTTTTACCTTTTTTGACGGTTAAAAGAAAAACTTTAGATGTTCGGTATCGGCTTAAACATTTGTCGTCACTCAATAAATCAATAAAAATAGCTTCACGCTGTATCCCACACACAGCAGGATAGGCAGAGGGAACCCAGTGTAAGAACACTCCGTTCCCCGCTTTCCACCGAGTTCTGGAGACATTGCGTATTGAGTGACGGAACTCAACGTCGCGCTTTGCCTCGACACCAGAACGAGGAAATTTAAATATAAATGTAAATAAATATTTCACTTCCTCGAGTGGAGATCGAACCCACAACCAATCGATTTTACAATCACACTTTGTGCCTCTGCGCCACGACAGGCCCCTCAGTATTATGTAAATAAAATTTAAAATGACGTTTTCTATGTTCCCGGTACCAAAGATTGGTCAGAGATAAGATAACCTGCGACCCCTATTCCTTATAAGTTATTACACATATCTTTTAAAATATGTATGTTAAAGTGTAACTCCGTTATATTTATGTAAAATAATGAATTCTGTGAATTTAATAGCCGTTTTGTGTATTTTTAATTGTGTAAATGTGCAAAGTCAAGGTATTGTAGTAAAGCGTGTAATATTTGAGTATCACCTGTGGCGTGAGCACATTGTTTTGCTTACATTCACCTAAACTGTTATATTTTTTTATGATCGTGATTTTTAAATATTAAATAAGTTTATATAATTAAAATCATTAACGATAATGAAGCTCTTAACTTATATAATTGTAAAAAAAACTTTTTTCATTATAACTCAAAACTTTTTCTCCTTATAAAATACTTTTCAGATAATATACCTCATATATTATAAAAAATATTAAAAACTACGGAATTTCCAATCTAAACATGTTTGTAATATGAAGCCGTGTTAAAATTAAAAAATACATAATAGTATAACGCAAAATGTTAGGTTAATTAATCTAACAAGCTCCTGTGACTTTAATAATATATAAAAAGCTATTTTACAAAATTGCTCTTTCATAATTTCAGATGATAATTTCGAAACAACAACAAATGGACATATCTTGGAAAAGGAAGAAAAAATAAGTCAATATATCCTTAAAGTCATTGAACACTATAAGAAACCAAACCCTGAGGACCTACCAGGAGCCTCATTTACAGACCCATATCCCATTCCTGACGTAAGGCAATCTCTAGGATTTGCAAGCAGTCTCGTATTTTCAGAAATGGCACTCCATGGTGTTAATAAATTTCGAATACCATATATTCGTGCTGATATTGGTAAAATGGAGGTTTGTTATAATTTATGACATTGAACTTAACTAAATTGAAAAAAGCAGCTCAAATCTATATTTTTTTTCTTTTTACCTTCACTTGGTAACCTAGTGTTAAAACACTGCATTCTTCATTAAAAAGAGCCGTTTCGCACTTTCACTTTGATATATTGAGATGTTGCGTGTTGAGTGGCGAAACTCAACGCCGTGCAACGTGCCTAGCTATAAAATGTTACACCTACAAAAATAAAATAGTAACAATTGGTCGAATGACGTATTTGCTTTTAACTGTTTATGATTAGTATTAATACATGTCTTTTTACATGCTATTTTACTTGACGCAGTCAGAAAAGATGAAAATTCACTAATTGTATTTAGTGTTGGATGGTAGAGTTCATCACTAATTTTAACTATGAACATTGTAAGGAAATGTCCGTGGTTACTATAATTTAATATGAAAAATATCAAATTGACATTGAGCAGTAATACATTACTTATCTACGATCAAAACTTAATTATTTTAATAAAATCTAAAATTCTTATTTCAGGGCAGTGCGTCTCTAGAAATGGATATGTTAGAAGTACATGGAAAATATTCGGTAAATATGTTCATTAATTCACACCAAGGATATTTTACTGCAAACTTAACTAGTATTGCTGGTGTTGCTTTGGCCACACTTGGAGTAGAAAGAGATGGAAAATTGAGAGCTCAAAACATATCCGTTGACGTGACATTAAAGAATATAGCTGTTAATTTCGACAACGCGGGCCTGCTGGCTATTCTGTTACAAGGAGTATTTAACTCTATGAGTACTTTCCTCTACGACTCTATCAAGCCGTACCTACTTAGAGACGCACGCATGAATATGAGAGAAGCAATCAATAAAAATATAGACCAAATCGTGGGAGACATTGAATTTCCTAATACAATATCACCATTAGATATGATAATGATTGATTTTAGAAAAAAGATAAAGCAAGTGAACATGGATCCTTTGAGAATAAACGATTACTATTCTGATATTGGAGTTTTCAATATTGGACTTAATGATACATGGATAACAGGATTGTCATCTTTGCATAGAATGGGCAACGTTACTCTCCAACTGGAGAATCATACATTAATAGCAGACTTCAACATTGGCACTAAAGAACTAAAAGGCTCAACTCAATGGCAGTTTTCGGGCGCTAACGGACTTATTTCCTTAACTGGCAGTAATTCTTTTTCAGTTAATTATATACGAGGAAGATTTGTACTCATCCAAGCGTTGGATACAAGAAAGCATACGGAGTTCCAAAATTTGGAACTTGACGTTGGAAATATACAATTTTGCTCAGATGGGACAGGAACTTTAGATTATGTACTTGAGCTTTTAGCAAATATATTACCAAATATACTAAGATACCAAATAATACATACTTTACAAGATCCTATAAGATTAAAATTACAGCAAGAGTTGAATGGAATCAATATAGAAGAAGAGATTATTAATAAGTTACCTGAAATAGATAGGATGCAAGAAGAAGGCTTTCAACTTGCAGATTTTAGATTCATAAACTCAACAGATGAGCCTTGTTATGATGATGATGAGTTTTTTAATTTTTAAGTTTATTAATTGTTAGTATTAATTATTAACCTCTACAAATACTTTTAAATATAAATAAAACAGTATAAAAATATAAGGTCTATTATAACACGAAGTGTTTACTCGTACCTTTAATGTAAATTTAATAAAAATGTTTCTTTTTAAAAAAAAAAATTAAATAAATAAATAAATCAGTTTCTCGTTATATCCCGCACACAGCGGGGTAGGCAGAGGAAACCTAGTGTTCAGACACTCCGTTCCCCATTTTCCTAATTCTGGGGGCGTATTGAGTGGCGAAACTCAACGCCGCGCTTTGCTTCGTCACCAAAGTGAAAAGCTTTAAATATAAATTTAAATAAATATTTAATTTCCTCGTGTGGGGATCGAACCCACAACGAGTTTCGTTTACAGTCACACTTTGTGCTCCAGCGCCACGACTGGACTCAGTGTAAAAATATAGCTTCACGCAGTATCCCGCACCATCATCATTAAAATTTATGATTATATATAAATAGTATATAATACATAAGCAGTAGTCAAATTACTATTCTCAGGTACTTAGAATGAGCGAACTTCGCTTACAAAGATTAAATAGCATTTTTATACAATATAGAGTTTTGATCCTTATATCAATAGGAAATAAAGAATAAAATCAAATCACGCTACAATAAAACAAATATTTACTCATTTAATTAATTAGTGCAGTTAATGAGTCATTATGTTTTGTTTTTAAAGTGATTTAGCTAAGTACTATATTTTCAAGAAAGTAAAAATTGTAATGTACCTCATTACAATGTCTCATTACAATTTTTATTTTCCTCTACATAAGGTTCCGTTGCACTCAGAGACTTCGATTTTGATTTAAATTAGATTAAATAAGTATAAATATAACAGAATCGTATATTGTTACGCACAAAAGATAAAACGTGACCTGTGACCCACGGGATGTTCATTCAGTGAACAGGATCGATTGTGTCAGTGTCTCAAAACGTACAATGTGGATATTTTTATTGGTTGCTTTATTTTCTTCTTCTTCATATTGCGAAGGTAAAGTCCTATATATATTATAAAAGTTGACATTCTACAGTGAAAATATATTTATATAATTTATTCTTTGTGTGATAGCGTTAAGATTATGGGTTAAGAATTAAGTAACTTATATATAATTTTATTATCGAATTATAATTTGTAATATTTTAGCAATGAATAAAGCGTAATTAAATAATAAATATAATTCAGATTATATTTATTATTTGGTTACTTGAAATTTTTATTTTTAATATCAAACTTAACAGAAACATGGCGTCAGTAGCTTAAAATTAAAAAGAAGTATTGTTATCAAATATATATTTTTTATATGTTTAGCTTAAACCCTTATTTATACTCTCCTCGCTACATATCAATTTACTGGCAAAAAAGTTAAAAATATTACTAATTATTATACAGTTACTTGTTTTGATAAGGTTATGTAGTCTTGATATCAATAACGCTTTCTGCGAAACGATGATTATATTTCCATATTTATTAAACATACAAATATGAGAGGAATGGAAGTATCTTAACACTAGGTTCTAAATTAAAATCGTATCAAAATTCATATTTTTAAAACGATTCGATATAATTTTAAAATACCTAACAGTTAGTTATTTAATTTCAAAGTCAATATATTCTTTTAACTGTGTCACATTACTAACACTTTAGTTGAGCGCAACTGCTACTGAGAAAAACTTTTTTGCATTTGCTTTTTGACAAGATTGTTTTGTTTTTATTTTGCAAATATTACAGTAAGCGTATTACAATCATTGACTTCTTTCATTATATGTATATTTTTCATTTTATGAAAATGAATACCATAAAATATATAAATAAATAAATAAACCAGCTTCACACTGTATCCCGCACACAGCAAGGTAGGCAGAGGGAACCTAGGGTCAAGACACTCTGTTCCCCACTTTCTATCGAATTCTAGAGGCTTTGCGTGTTGAGTGGCAAAACTCAACGCCGCGCTGAGCCTCGACACTAGAGCGATGAAATGGAAATCTAAATTTAAGTAATTATTTCATCTCCTCGAGTCCGTATTGAATCCACAACCAGTCGATTTTACAGTCACACTTCGTGCCGCAATGCCATCTACTCCTACATATTAACTTCATTATAATATTTATGGATAGAATAATAAGTTTTAATTAAAAGATATATATAATATATTTCAGATGTCCCATCCACAACGGAGTCACACCTTGCTGACGGGAGAGAAAAAAATGAGTGAATCCATAACAAAAGTGCTAGAGCATTTTAAACAGCCAAATCCTCAAGGAATCCCAGGAGTAAAAGTCCCAGATCCATACGATGTTCCTGATATGAAACAATCTATCTCTTTGGGAACTCTTTATTTTAAAAAAACAGCCGTTTATGGCATCAGTAAATTTCGTATACTCTATGTAAATGCGGAAGTTGGATCATTACAGGTAAAATTATATTTATTTCAAAATGTATAAAAATACTTTAAATTGAAATATTATATTATGTAAAACTTCAATTTATATTAGAAAATATTTAATATATTGTAGTATTGTTTAAAATAATCCAATTTAATAATATTTCCAGGTTTATGCCGGCCTGGCAATCGACAAGCTACAAGCCAGAGGAAATTATACGATGTCAACTTGGATAAACAGAGTTGACGGACCTTTTACCGTCGACATAACTGGCATCAAGGTAACAGCTAAAGGTAACCTAGGAGTGGAACGTGATGGAAAACTAAGAGCTCAAGACATCGTAATTGATATTGGTTTCAGTACTATAGCAATGAACTTCCAAAATGCTGGCTTTTTTGGTAGCATGTTACAAGGCGTTGTTAATTCTATTGGCACATTCCTATTTGATTCCATCAAACCGTACATTCTCAAAGAAGCATACTCTAAAGCAAGGGACGAAATTAACAAAAAACTCGATGAATTTGCTGGAGATATACAATTCCCAAATTCTATATCTCCTTTAGATATGGTTATTGCAGACGTAAGGAAGAAAGTTCGCGACATGGAAATGGATCCATATAAAATTAATGATTACAACACGACTGCAAGTATGTTCACAGTTTCGTTGACTCACACGTGGGTCACAGGTATATCATCCTTTCAACGGGTAGGAAACATTACTTTGAAATTGGAAAACAACACGGTTGTAGCGGATTTCGAAATTGGTACTCAGAAGCTGGAGGGAACAACTCAGTGGGATATAGTTGCAATCAGTGGCTTACTTTCTAGGGCTGGCAGAGCCTCCTTTTCAGTGGAATATATTAGTGGGAGAATTATTCTTGCGCAACCCTTGGACACACGAAAAAAACTTCAATTTAGAGACCTCGATCTAGAAGTTGGGAACATTCAAGTACGCTTCGATGGCGCGGGCACATTAGACTATATTATCGAATTCGCTGTAAATATTTTGCCTAACTTACTTAGATACCAAATTATGGACGCGTTAGAAGGGCCAATCAAAGAAAAAGTACAGCAAGAGTTAAATAAAATAAATGTCGAAGAAATGATCAAAGAAAACCTACCGAAAATTGACGAAATGCAGCAAAGTGGATTCAAATTATCAGCTCTTCGTGTAGCAAGTGATAAAGAGGAGCCATATGACGAAGACGAGTTCTTCAATTTTTAGTCTAGTAAACTATCATGTTAGAAAACCATAGAGTTTTTACCACTAAAAGACAATAAATTAAGTTTTTTTATTACACTTAACCATTTATTTTTATCTTGGAAAAATACATAAAAAATGCATTTCTGACATGAAATATAAAAAAATAAAAATTCACTAGGTATAGTTAGTAGTGCTACTAATAACAAAACATAAACAGATATATAGTTAAATAGATCACTGTGATATAGTCCCAACAACATATTTGTAAATAATGTTTAATAAATAAATAATTAATAATTCTAAAAAAATAATATTCATATTTCATATTTTTATTGTTAAAAAACCACCACTTAGCCCATATACGACGAAAATATTTTTTTTTCCGTTCAAGCCAAATATATAAATAGTATACATTTATATATTTTGCTTGAACGGAAATTCTGCATTACAAATTAAACGAAACTAGAATCAGAATTAGTTAAACTTATCTTGTATAAGAAAAAATATTTTTTGTTCGTGATTTAGTAACGTTTAGTAAATTTTATCCATTAAAATTAAACATAATGGTAATGGCTATGATATACAGTAAGAATACCTTGTTATCAATTAAAACCTTATAAATATGCTGTGGTTTTCCAATACATACATCATAATATAAAACACATAAAATGGTTTTTAACTACAATAATTAATCTCAATAGGATTGTACATATTTCACCTACGTGACTGAGTTCTCGTAGAAAATTATATGATAATAATTGACGTAAAACATAATATAAAATTCTTAGCACGTTACATTTTTGCCGTGTGATAGAGCTTCGGAAAGTCGGTTACTGTCAAACCGGTAAGTAACGGTTAGTCTTGAGATTCGTAGTTCATTTGGGCTCAAATTTATTTTCGTCTTTTTATTCTTTACCTATCCTCTTTTCATATTTGAAATAATTGAGATTTTTAAATGTAATTTTACATACCTATTACATTCGTTAATGTTTATGGTACTGTGCATATTCTTTTTTTTTAATCGTTAAAAATATTACTTAAAATAGTTAATTATGCTATTGTTAAATTCATATAAAAAAATTATAATATGAAAATCTGGAATCAAAAATTATATTAATAATAAATTCATTTAATTATTATTATCAAAATTTAAACATAATGAAATAATGAAAATAATAAAATTGTGTGAGTGTACATATAAAAGACCTAATGATCGTTGATCTAAACAAAAACAATCAAACAGGCTCTACCTGCGGACCTGGCTTCGCCTAGAAAGGAAAGTGGAAGATCAGTTGAAGACTGCAAACTCGCGAACACATAGCTTCCAAAGGCTGTACACGACAGACGCTTGCGCGGGAATAAAAAAATATAAGGAATAAATATTATCTATAGTCACATTTAAATTTCGAATAGCGGGAAAATTATATAGTTTTTATTATTCAAGATGGAGAGATATCAAGTTTTATTTTTCGTTTTTATAGCCGTACTTGCGCCGAGCTCTTCAAATTCAAGTAAGTTTAGTTTAATCTTTAAATGAAAGTAGACATACGAGTGCATTATTCCGTTTTAACTTCCTTCTACATGATTAGTACACACAAAATATAACAATTACGGACTTTTTCAATAATTTTTATTAGTATTGAATATTATATTTTTTTATAATGCATAGAAAATGATACAATAGTTTATAAAAAATTAACAAAGGAATATCTAGCCAATTATAAAAAAAAATTCTGATCACAAACTAATTTATATGTTTTATTATAAATCTCTAAGAAATCTTTTTTATATATAGCTATTAACTTTGTTAATTTGCTGATTACAAATATTAATTTGAATTAAGTTTACATTATAAATACAATGTAATTATGAACTGATATCGAACCTGTGATATAAGAAATGCATTTAAGGACATTGACCCGTCTCGGCCGTTACTGTACAGTTTTTTATTTTCTCAGATCATCTTTACAGAAACATTAGTATAATAATTATAAATATTTTCATGTGACATTTTTTAAAATCTTTAAATAAGGTCTTTAGAATTAAAAGCAAATATAAACAAATGCACTTCTTATCTTCTTATGATAATTAGTAACCCCAATAATAAACACTGTTTTCATTATTTAATTTAGTTTATTCTTTTTATCACGTATATTTTTCTATATTCTATAATATATATAGGAAAACCTGACCTTTCGAGCTCTTACACGATTTATCTGATAAAACAAAGTAAAAAGTTAAAATAAAAATAATATACAAAGGTATGCAGTATGCTTATTATAAGATATATATATAGCATACAAAGGTATGCTACTAAGTGTTTTTGAAGTAGATAAAAGTGTGTCCTTTTAGTTTATTATATGCAATTTAGTTATTTAAAATTTTTACAACATTAGTAAACCGATGTCAATAAAATCCTTATTTTGAAGTATATACGTATAAATTAGATAATATTTTTATTATTTCTTTTTTACATGTTCTCTCGTCGATTATTTAGGCCCGTATGTTTAAGTCGCTCTCAACTCTGATCTTGAGATACCGTTTTCATTCATGCATTATATACAGAATTTAAAAATGAATAGTGGTGTAATGCAAACACAGCATTTGACTGCAAACACGATAGTTGTGGGTTCAATTTTACTCAAGGGTTCAATTTTACTCATAAATTAATCATGCTCGTGACATCCTATTAAAGATCTATACTAGATCTAGTAAAGAAAGGCGACGTTAAGTTTCGCTGCGGGTATTCAATGAATGTATTTTATTTGATTAACTTAAATTATTCAACGATAACAATGTTATTTTTCACTTTACCATGCCTTTATTTCTCAATTGATAACTATCAACATAATAATTATTAATAATGACAACAATTGTAATTATTTCCATATTGCATTGCCAAGTTACTGTAAAAAAAATTTAAAAAGAAAAATGTTCTGTGTTGGATTCCCAAGAAATAAGATAAGAATCTTTGGATTTAAATAAAAAATCATCATAATAACTAAAAATAATTAATAATGGAATTGGCCTTCACAAAAACTAACTTATTTAGGATAAATGCACATTTATTTAAATATAGTCATTTTAAAAAAATATAGGAATATCTTTACAGTTGTTAGTTCGATTCCCTCTCAGGGGAAGGAATTAATTTAATTAGTAAATTAACGTAATTTAATTTTATAGTAAAACGAGTACTTTATACTAACGAAATAACGCTTAATTTCGACGTAGGCATTAAGATCCACCGCTTAATTGAACAGAAAGTGGAGAACAAAATGTTCTAACATTGTTTCTGTTCCCTTTGTTTATCCTGCGGGATTCAATTTTTTCTATTTTTTATATTTATTATTGTTTTTCGGCATATCATTAAAATAATGACATAAGCGTATATTATTTAAAGAAATATAATTTTAATACAAACGTGAAAGTGTGTGACTCTCACCGCGAGTATCACACGTTGTAAATTTGAGCACTTTCTTTGGTAAGTAACTTCCTCATGCTCGTTTATATCATACTTGAGTCTCCATCAACTGACACTGTAAACTTATATTTCGTCACACAAACGTCACAGCTCGTGGGTTCGATGCCCATTCGAGGAAATAAAATATTTATTCTTTCATTTTCCTCGTTCTGGTAATGAGGGAAAAGGCGATTATGAGTGTCGCCATTCAACACGCAAACGCCTCCAGAAATCGGCGGAGTGTCTTAACACTAGGTTCTCTCTGCCTATTCTACTATCAGCAGGATACAGCGTGAAAGTGAAAAAGAAACCAATTAGTAAATTAATGATTAGGTACTATGGCTGATTTTTGTACTATTTTTCCGTACTTATTGTGTGTGTTAATATTAATAATATGACATACCTTTACAATTAGTAACGATTTGGTTTGATGAATCAAAATAATGGAAAGGAAATTTTTTTATATATTTTTTTTTCTTTTCGTTATTTTGTTTATAATTTTTATAATTGATAGGAAAAATAACTCTACTACACGAGCAGGAGCAATTATCGACTCGGGTGATATTACGTAATTGTTTTCCCACATATTTATTTAAAATCTAAGTAAGTTTACATTTTTGTTTGTTATGCATTTATCATGGTCCTACTAATACATACGTGAAAATTATTTTTATTCAAATATATTAAAACGAAACAAATATTGACAAATTTTAGACGTTCGTTTGACTAAATTAAATTTCTTAAAAAACTAAGTTAATACCATCATGTATCAGTGTGACAGACAGCAGATGAGTGTAAACGCGTGGTTATAGATTCGATCTCAAATTGGAGCAATGAGTAATTTTTATTTTCATTGTCATCTAATTCTAAACAGGATAAAATGGGGCATCGAGTTCCGAACACGAATTTTCTCGAATTCGGACAAGAGTGGAAAACTGAGTATTTTTAGTCTAAAAAAAATATCTTATTATTATACTTTAATTTGTAATTTTCTTTTCTATTAGGCATTAAAAAAAATAATAATTTTTTTGTATAATAAGTGCAATGATATAATATTCTTCTATGGTTATATACTTCACTTCTTACATTAAAACGGTTATTACATAATGGTTAGAATATACAATGATACGCAATTTCCACCCTTATCTTAAGTGTCTTTAAGCCTATACTAGGGTTTCAAATAATTCCAGCAAGATCCACGGAAGTTAATAAAGGAATTTAAAGTACGCTAGTTGAGTAACATAGGTGATGTGTTTAATATTAAGTAAAATTTTATAATTTCGTCTTTACTTATATATATTTATATTCTACATTTAATATTAAAAATTTAATTAATTTAATTATTTAATAAATTTAATTAAAAAAATTTAATTTTTTTGGAATCATTAGATCATACAATATTTTTTCTCAATTTTATTTGGGCCAAAATGTGTTAAGCGCATGAATAAATATATTTATTAGAAAAAATATCACAGAAACATTTGAATATATTTTTAAATATGCATATTTATTTAGATGTAAACAGAAGCTACAACCATTAGATTAATATAAAATAAAGATTATAACCATGCCATGCTGTAAACTAACTATGAAAATCGCTCATATAACAGTGTAGGCAGAGAGAACTTAGTGTTAAGACACTCCGTTCCCCACTTTCCGCCAAATCCCGGAAGCATTACGATGAAATGAAAATATAAATTTAAATAAACAATACATTTTCTCGAGTGGGGATCAAACCCACAACCAGTAGCATTTACACGCAACAACAATACAAATACAAATGTACCACGCAACAGCAAGCCAACAGTGTCGAAATACAAATAATAATATTTTTTTGTTATTTTAATCGCTAAGTTGTAATCTGAGTAGTACTAAGATATATGAGCGTTTAAAACTTTGCCTCACAGCAAAACTACTTTTAGTACTTGTATTTGCTCATATAAATATATAAACATTATTTTTATTATAGAAGACAAAAAAACATGTTATTTATACTTATTTGTTAATAAATGACTTACAAATATAAGTTACTGCTTTTAAATATGTAGGTTCCTATGTGCAGGATACAATGTGAACCTGATTTTTCATTTTTATAATGTGAAACTTTGCGCTTGATCGTTTAAATATATAGAAATTAATAAGAAATAATAGTAAAATCCGTGAGGCCAGTTGTGGCGCAGCGGCACGAAGTGTGACTGTGAAACCGACTGATTGAAAGTTCGAAATATTTATTTAAATTTATATTTCCATTTCTTCCACTTGCCACTCAACACGCAACGCCTCCAGAATTCGGCAGAAAGTGGAGAGCGGAGTGTCTAAACACTAGGTTCCCTCTGCCTACCCTACTGTGTGCGGGAAAGCGTGAAGCTGATTTTTTATTTTATTTATGTTATTATTCGTTCGAGGTGTTAACAAAGGTTAAAAATATACAAAATATGTATGTCACTGGTTCTAGTAACACACACTAATAACTTTAAATGGCAAAATTAGTCGCGGTTAAATGTTACTTTTGTCTTTGCGCTTAACAAATGTATTTAAAGTAAGCTAAAATCCATATTTATGCTTTGCTTTAGGGTATTATTATAATAATAAGATATTTTTTAGAGACATTTACCGTTTACTATATCTGGCAACACCAAACAAAACTTTTCAAAGTGAACCGACCATTTCGTGATGGTGAAAATTTAAATCTAGTAAAGGAATTTCGAAAATCTTTAATAAATTTATTCGATAATTTATTTAAGTAGGTAAAAGTGAAATTTCAATTAGATACTTTTCATAGTTATATTACTTTTTCAAATTGGGAAAAAAGATTTTTCAATTAGGGAAACTTAGAAAGAAAAAAATTAACTGATTGTCTCTAAAGTTAGTTTACAGACGATAATTTTACGTGATAACGTCGTAAGAAAACATTGATGTAAAATTGCATACTTTTATGAAACGAATTGAAATAATAAAATTCAATTATCACTATTTTGTGTATAAAGATGTAAATTGAAATTAACAATATTTTCGATAAATTAACATATATTTGCATTTGTTAATGCAAATATATGATATATATTTTTTTTTAATAAAAGAACGAACGAATGAACTTGATTATCGTTCTTATTTTTAGACTTAACACGATATTTCGTGTTCGTCGTGCTATAATTAATCTCAAAACTAAATAACGTAGGAAGGTCGCATACTAAATTCTAACAAAGATTTACCTTCACGAGGTGTTCTAAAATATTGCCCCGCATTGCATACTCTTCACCGCATTCAAACTACTTACGTTACGTGAATCGAATAACTTAACTATACATAATATATGAACAGTACGTGTATCGTAATAATGTCAAAACTATTGTGTATATTTTTGAATATTTATAAGTTAAAATTTTGTTATTTCATTATTATATTAGTAGTGTGTGATGGAGTCACATATTAAATTAACAGTAAATGTAAACAATACTTCCCTATAATAATAATCAGCTTCATAATGTTTTCTGCACACAGCAGAGCAGACGGAACCTAATGTTAAGACGCTATTCCCCATTTTCCGCCGAATTCTGGAGGCATTGCGTGTTAATTATATTAAAAAAAAAATAGTCAGTTTTGCTTAATACATACAAAATAAAATAAATAAATCGGCTTCCCGCTATATCCCGCACACAGCAGGGTAGGCAGAGGAAACGTAGTGTTAAGACACTCCGTTCCCCACTTTCCGCTGAATTCTGGAGGCATTGCGTGTTGAGTGGCGAAACAAGAGAGAAGAAGAAAATATACATTTAGATGAATATTTCAATTCCTCGAGTAGGGATCCAACTCACAACCAGTCGCCTTCACAGTCACACTTCGTGCGCCTGCACCACGACTGGCCTCAACGTACAGAATACTGATAGAATATTAGTTAAAATTGTACTTCTATAATATTCAAAATTTAAATTCAGAATTTAATTATTGTGTTTAATACAACATTTGTCTCTGTATCCAATTCTTTAGCATGATATCTATAGTCTATAGTAACATGAGTTACGTGCACAAGGTTCTTGATAAAATCGTAACAACATTCAAACATAAAACCGCTTGTATCATATTGAATATATCGGTTAATTACGTTCTTATAAAACGGTATTATAGCGATCGAATGTTTCGCGGACAAGGGCTGTCATCGGGTCACCGACCTGCCAGCTACCGTCGGCTTTTTATAACTGAACTAGATTCCTTAAGATTATTGAAAAGATATCCATATAAGAAGATTAAGGCTGTGTTAGTGGATATTTTTTTGATTAAAATATGATTTTAATTAAATAAATATATTATGCTTATGTGGTCGTTGTAGCGCACTGGGACATGGGACTGGGACATTAAGAAATGAACTATTTTCATTTTCTCGCTTCGGTAAAACGACAAAGCATGGCGCTGAGTTTTGCCATGAAAGTGGGAAACGGAGTGTCTCAACACTAAATTCTCTCCGCGTTCTTCACAATATGCGGAATGCAGCATAAATATAAAACATAATACAAGCCAAATAAAACATAATACAACGTTGGAAGCGACAAAGTCATTTATTATCTAACCTTAACTAAACCAAAAATGCTCGCAAGAGGAAACCATTGTTTCCACATACGCCACGCGATAACCGAGAGGTTCCCTATCGTTGTATAGAAATTCTCTCGCCAACAGTCGAAGGTTAGTATTGTTTTGCATCAACACCATTGTTTTCACTGCAGTCGCCGTCGAGTGACGAATACCGTTATATACGCTGACCAGCATACTAAGTGCCGCAAGCGAAGAAAGCTGGACACGTGCAGATATTAAATATATTAATAATTTTATTAATATTTACTTAAAAGTCATTATGTTATATTTGGTTAATTGCGTTTATGTTAACTAGCGGGCGCGAGCTTCGACTGCATATTTGCACCCTTAAGGGTGAATTCTATTCTATTGAAACAGGAAATAGATTTTTCTCCCAAATATAAATCGAACCCGTAACCGTCGCGTACAGTGCCAATCAGTGACGCTGTACCAGTGTACGACGACGGCCTCGATAAAGTCTAATTTCTATATAAAAAATAATATTTTCTTTACTTATGACTTTTTGGAGTCCTACTAGTTACTTCATAAATGACCTAAAAGCACGGCTGTTGGGATTGAATAGGTATGTCTCTAGGTCCTCTTCTACGTCGTAAAATGCTAATTAAAATCAAACATAACAGTATATTTTTTTTTGTATCGCATTAGTCATGGAACAAAAATTATTTGATAAAATTTTTTGCAACTTTCACTAAAGCTTCGTAAATCAAAAATAATTGTATAAATAAATTGTTGAGGAAGTACACTATAACTATGGATATAAGAATTTTTTGGAGTGGAGTGGAGTGGAGTTCAACATCTACTTTTTAAATGAAAATAAAATCAAGCAAAAACAATCTTGTATCAAGACAAGACACCGTTCCATTCCTCACTTTACCCCGCATTCAAGATGTATGCAGACTGACGCTGAATTCAACGCCGCACTTTATCTTGCCATAGCGGAAAAACGATTTATTTTTTTATTTCTAATATTAGGAGTTTTTATTTCTCCACATTTGTTGAAATATATAAAAAAAAAGTAATTAGACGTTGAATTTACAAAATAAAATTTGTTTGTTTAAATTTCTGCAATTTACTTTATGGCCTACGTCAGTTCATCTTAAGGAAATATATACACCTCATAAAGAAGTACGTATGGGCATTTTAATAAATGATCATTTACCCTATTACAACACCCTATTCACATCTAAACTGCAACTCGTCATAAAGTGTTTGTGTAGAAAATATATTTTCAAATCATTGCAAAATATTAACGATGTTTTTTATTACAGCAAGTTATTACATCTTTATTAAGCTTGATGACTTTAATTAATTTTGTATGGTTCGGTAACACAAAAGAAAATATAGCAAGTTTACATTAAATTTTTAAGGATTCGGTACCACAGAAGAAAATACTGAACCCTGATAAGACCAATTTGGTGTCCGTCTATCTATTTGTCGATTCGTATATGTGTCTGTCGGTAAGGTAGAGACCGTTTTTCATAATGATCTTCTTATCAATCTCAAATTTATATGAAATAACCAATTAACTCCTGTGCGGCTCAAAAAAAAATCCCAGTTTTGCATTCCAAGCGCTTATGTACCGTTTTGGTCGCATTTTAAATCTATACTTCTTTTGGACCTAACGTAATTTGTTACGAAATTAGAATTTACAATACAAGTAAAAGAAAATCTGGAAATGAAAAAATCTTAGTTATATCACAATAAAATATGCTACTACACCCCCAAATTCAAGTATGTGTCAATATATTCACATCACATTTTGTAGCAAATCACAGTCTGTAGCAATTTCATAATAGATGATGATAGTAGCCCTTAATCGGTTTTTGAGTTATCATGTTTTATTTACACCATGTTTTCTCTCCAGATATATTCGGGGGTCAGTGCTCGAAAAGTGACGAGGAAGTTGATAGGTGCTTGTTAGTACGCTTTAATAACTTTATCAACCATCTTAAAAGTGGAGCACCCGAATTGGACATTGAACAGCAGGTATGGTACTAAAATTTTATTTTATAAAAAAAAAATATAACTTGGGACAGAATTATAAAGAATATTTTTATTTGCTTTTAAGTTTTTATATTCAGTAGGTGTAATTGGAATGTAATTTACAAATCATTTAAGTTGTTTTTTTGCTTAACTAATATACAGGGTGTAACGCGACCGACGGATCAACAGTTATCTTCGGGTAGTGGACCGTCGATCGCGTTACACCCTCTATATTACGATTTCGCAAATACTAACCTTTACCAAACTGATGAAAACTAATAAAATTTAATAAAATATTAACAAAAAAACCACACATATACTTACAGCCATACATTTTTAAATATAGTCAAGTCACGCTCTATAATTGCAGTCGGATTCGATAGTGATAGACGAGCTGTCGATCGCGCTGGGCGGCGGCCCCGACGGCTACCGGGCCACCTTCAAAGACATCAACGCGAGCGGCGTCGACGACGTCACCATCACCAACGTTAGGTATATATTTATATGCAATTAGAATCTATTCATGCATTCTGAAAAAAATAGAAAGAAGCAATAACAGTGTAGCGACACACAGCGTCTGTAAACGTGACGATTGTAAGTTCGAACTCCACTCAAAGAAACAAATTATTTTCATTTCCTCGTTCTGGTGACAATAGATATCGCAGCGTAGAGTTCCATCACTCAACACACAAAGTTCAAATATTGGGCAGAAAGTAGGAACATATTGTCTTAATATCTCAACACTAAGTTCTCAACATACGAAGTTAAAATAAAACACAAAAGGAAATAGCCAAGAGAGAGCTTTTCAGTACCCCATTTAAAAAACCATTAAGCTTAGCGTCACAAAGCAATACAATAGCCACTGTAAAACCATTTTACAATAAAATAACTTGTATTGAAAATCAATTTATTAATTGAAAATCAATTTATTAATGGTTTTTGGCAGAACGATTTATCTTATGTTGGCAGAACGATTTATCTCATGTCTATGTTAAGCAATTATTGATTTTTTTTATGTGCTCTACGTATATTATACTTGAAAGGTTAAGCAGATGGCCGATTTAATTTGTAGAGTATACGTGGAGTGTTAATTACTAGTTAATATCTGAAATTGATGTCCACAGATCGGGATATCATCATTAAATTTGTATTATTTTAAATTGATTGTTTTGATTACATTGCCTGGAAGAGATCACTCTTAGTGATAAGGCCGCCTTTTCACATTTTTTATATGAATTTATTTCTTAATTTATGTAAATATTCTGGTGTGAAATAAAGAGTTTTTATGTTATGTTAAATTTAGTATGCTGCTACTTGGAATGTAAAAGCATAAACTTATAATAATTTATTCCCGTCGCGTACGTGACAGCGCGCGCTCGCGCGGCGACGGACGACCGAGTGTCACCGTTTGTCAAAAGAATTATTATTTGCGGTCATTTCTTATCCTTAGAGGCCCGTCGTGGCGCAGGGGCACAAAGTGTGACTGTAAGACGCGAATGGTTATAGGTTCGATCCCCAATCGAGGCAGTATTATTATATATTTATTTAAATGTATATTTCTTTCTCTCTGCCTAGGGTAGGCAGAGTGTGTAGGATACAACGTGAAGCTGATTATTTTTTATTGTTTCTTATCTTATATAGCGAACTATAGAAAAATCCTTCCTTCAAATATTAGAAAATTTCTACACGAATATTTTGATTGTTAATTATTTTATATTAATTATACAGATTTTAAAATGACAACATGATTTTTTTTAAACATTGCATTAATTTTATTATATTTCAGTCATCTCTATATATATCTCTATGAAAAAAAATCGGTGTTAAAATACTTGCAGCTGTTTTTCTGATCTATATACTAGAAATATTGAATGAAAAAACCCAGCGATACTGAACCAAATTTTCGATAGCGTGTTGAGTGGCAGAAGTCAACGCTACGCTTTTCTTGTTATCAGAGTGACATAAAGAAATTAATTTATTCCCCCCCAATGAGAATCAAACCTACAATCGTTGTAGTTACAGTCATACGCTGTGCCGCTGCGCCACGACGACCTCAAATATATTTTCATATTATTCAAAATGACATGTTAACATATCTGTGAATCATAAACCAAGTCTTTGTTTTGTTCGTGGTCAAGAGTAACCGCAAGCTAACTCACCACACACGTTAGGACCTTCACCTTCAAATACCTTTCTTCATATTTATTTATTCAGAAACATATTGATAAGTACGTGACTTTTTGAGAATCTCTTGATGATCCTTTGTAAATATAATTTTAATTATTAATATTGATTTCAAAATGTATTTACATATTTTGTACGTATTGGTGAGTGTACTTTGAAGTTTAATTTTGTATTGTGGTTTTTTTTTTGTATTTTAATTATTTATTTACTAATGGCCATAATAGTTCTATATAAGGTGTGGTGGTCTTTAAAATTTAATATAGTTTAGATTTTAAATTTTAGATTTTAGCTTTCAGCTTTTAGGTTTATTTTTATAATTTGGATCCATCAAATGGTTTAGATGATGTGCGTGTAACAAAAGACAAATAGACCGATAAAACTTATTTCCCAATAATATTTAATGTATAAAGTACTTTTGCTATGCTCAGGTCGGACCTGGACACGCACCAGTTCCAGCTGACGCTGTCCATCCCGCACATCAGCGCGGCGGCGCGCTACCGCTCCAGCGGCGTGCTGCTGCTGGTGCGCGCGTCCGGCGGCGGGGACTACTGGGGCGAGTACGGTGAGCTACGCGCGTATATATCGTATTATATTGATACTAGGATACTATATCAATTTAAATTTTTCACACCTATTCAGAGAACGTAAAGGCCAAAGTGTATTTCCGCGGTGAGCCCTACAAGCGCAAGGGCAAGACCTACCTCAAGCTCAAGCAGCTCAAGCTGGACTTCTCCGTCAAGGACATCAAGATGGGCGTCGAGAACCTGGAAAATAGTAACAGTGTGCTGCGTATGTATACTTATTTTGCTTATCTTATATTGCTATATGTAAAACAGATAAGATATTCAACACATATATTCACATATACAAAGTGCAATTTAGTAAAATTTAAATTTAAAAAATACGAATTCAATAATCTAAAATAAGAATAGTTTTCATATTGAAATCTAGGAACATTGTAAAATCTAACTTGTAATCTAAAAGTTTGTATTCACCCCATTTTGCGGTATTTACGATACCATAAATTATTCCTTACTTTTTAAATTACTGATATGTAAAAACACCCAAAAGCCGACTTGTTGTCAAACTTGAGACACATTTCAATACTATAAAAATAAACTACTATATTAAATTATAGAACACAGATACTGCGAACATTTTACATAAAATGTGATGTGTCTTTGGTCAAATTAAATCCACCATTTTTACTATCGTTCAACCTTTTAAAAAATTATAGTTTCCAAATATTTTCATTAAATTTTTGGGATAACGTTGTTACTTGTAGTTTTTGTTAATTTTTTTTTCGTTAAAAGATGTTTTCTAATTATTTTGATTTGATATATTGAATTTTTTAGAATTTAAAACATGAATGCCTCCAGAATTCGGCAAAGAGTGGGGCATTGAGTGTAAGACACTAGGTTCCCTCTGCCTACCCTACTGTGTGCGGGATACAGCGTGAAGCTGATTTATTTAAAACACGAGTAAACCTGGACCATTTAATTTAGTTTGGTGGAAATAAAAAAGTTTAAAATATTTTTTTATTTTAATTTAAGTATATTGTGAAAATAAAAAGCATAAAAAATTACACACTTTCGTTTTAATTTAAATAAATATATAACATTATTACATAATAATAAAATCATTTTTAATTCTTTTCTTAATTATGTACGCGGTTGATATTTTTTGTGAACAATCAGTTTTTTAGTACACATATTATTTTCTTTGTCATATTACAATACGATCGATAAGTTGTAGCTCGTGGTTCAAACGTTAAACGTTTTGTGCTTTGTTTACTCGAAAATGAAATAATTTTAATGAAAGTAAAAAAAAAAACCGAAAATATTATAAAAAGTATAGTAACTTCAAAGGCGTCCACGACTCATCGCCTGTACTATACTTCAAACCACTAAGTTATTAGGTTGTTAAACCATTAATATTATATAATTTCATATTACAGAGGCAGCATTAAATCTCTTCATCAACACGAACTCGCAAGAATTACTCAAAGAAATGAAACCTCAACTTAAGAAGGATCTCGCTGAGAAAATGTCCAGATTCCTCGACAACATCCTGGAGAAGATACCCTATGACGACTGGATCGTGGACTAAACGTACTTTATATATAGATAAAACAAGATTTAATAATAATAAATTATTTAAAAAAAAATATACTTGGGAACAAAAAAGATTACATGAATGAAAAAACTATCTATATATTTATTTGACATTTTTATGTTCTTAATTGTTCTATAAAAACAAAAGATATTTATGGTATTTTAATATAGAGAACTTAAGGTGATTAAAATATCGTTTAGTGATTAGGTATAAGTATGGACTGGTTTTTTTTTTATTACTCTATAATTGTAAAAGTAGAACGTGAAAAACTTATTAAAAAAAAAAAACGAGAAAATCAGTAATTTATGTGAATATTAGTTTTATTGTATACATTTGTAACGTTTGATGACGTAATTTGAAATTAAATATAAGAAATATTTTTAATATTTTCATTTTATTTAACTTTCTCTTTCATAATATATTTATATAATTCTTACAACATTAAATATAAGTTAAAAATTTAAAATCTTATTTGTTAAAAATTAGGGAACATTTCTGAAATTGTGCGACATATTTTTTGCTTATTTAGAACGTTAAAATTTGAACGTAGCGGGATCGAACCCCGCCTCTGAACCGACCAGGCGCTCTGACCACTGAGCCACACGTCGCCAAGCTGCGTCGAAATTCTTATACGCTTATTACGTCTGGTCGATTTCCAGGAAGCGCGGGTTCGAGTCCCGCTACGTTCAAATTTTATACGTTTTCTAAATAAGTATTTATCTTTCCTAAGGGTGGATTAACACTTTAAAAATGTTTAAAAAACAATAATTTTTGTTGTCATATATAAAACAAAATTGTCAAATATGGATCCTCGAATAGTTTTAGGTAAGCAGCCTTCACGAAACGGCTCGACCTGTTTGCTTTACCTACTTCCATAGCATCATGTCCTATGGGATTTTATTTTGAGAATACAACCGATATTATTTTTTTCTAGAGAAGCAAACTATATCATATAATTCATCAAATTCCTCTCTTCCTCCATCGAGACACGAATGTAAAGATTTTCATATTTGACTTTTGCATCTTCAAAATCAAAATTTAAGAAAAATATTAATAATTTTTAACAAAATCGGTTATGCACATGATAATACTAGAAATAGCTTAAACTTTCCGCGTCTGTATCTCGATTGCATCCTTAATTCTTTATGGGACAAAACACGCTTTTACAAAGGGTCCCAGGAAACGTCCAAGAAGTTGTGAAAAAATAGTTAAAAGATCAAAAGGTTATTACCAAATTAATGATTAAATAAATGATAACACATCTTGGGAGTAAATTTCTCACTCCCGCCTGCCAGTAGCTTTAGTGACTTAGTGGCAAATTATTTCACACCCAAAAAAAAAAAAAAACTATGTTGAATACAATGATTTGACTTTGACTCAATAATTTATCAATCTGGCGATCCAACAGCGCCCCATTATTGATCACATTATTCAGAATCATATTAGACTAACCACAACTATAAAAAATGTCTGGAATAGATCTGAAAGACCAATGTGGAACTTTTGACCATAGTTTTAAACAAATTTTTCTCTTCAAAAAAGTGTTCAATAGGCCTAATGTAAGAATTCGAGTTTTACATAACGCTGTTAAGATATTTAAAATATATATATATATATATATATATATATATATATATATATATATATATATATATATATATATATATATATATATATATATATATATATATATATATATATATATCTATATATATATATATCTATATATATATATATATATATATATATATATATATATATATATATATATATATATATATATTTATGACATACCTAACCGGGGATCACCTCTACGTGGTTCAAACAGTTCAGTACTAAATGGCCTTCCATTGTAAAGTCCGAGCGTCCACGAAATCACGGGAACTCTCTAGGTTGTATCACAAAGTTGTTCCGATAGACTGAATTAAAATTTAAAAAAAATACATTTAAAATTATTCTGCATATACTATGTAGTGAAACACTACTTGTTAATTTCCTCTCGTACAAAATACACGATACACATATTTAATTTTTAATAGCTTCCTGGTTGCGCCAATTTTCGATACAAATTTCTTAATATTTTTATAGAAACATCCACATTTGCCAAAGGAAGATCCTTTGTTTAGAAAACATAAAAAGTTGAACATAACGGGATTAAAACCTGCAGCTCTTGGAAAAAAATGCTTGCCGTCCCTTAAAAAAAATATATTTTTCTCTTAAAAATTGTATACAAAGAGATTGTATAAAAAGTGACAAACCAAAATGACGCGCCTCTCACGCCTGTGTATTATGTTTTACAAACCAATCGTTCATATAAAAAGACTAATAAATATCTCAGGCTCTATTAATTAATATATTGGCTAAAATAAATAAAACAATTCTATCTAATACTTTTCATTGAACGAAATTTTATTTTATTTAAATTTTATTTAACTGTCAATATCATAATTTATTTGTAACGCGCGTTACTTTCAACGCGTTTATAATACGAAACAACATTTACTTTTAAGATTTAAATTATTTTTAAATATTTTTTTCTCAGTCAGACACATGCAAAAAAAATTAAAGAGATTTCCACCTATCTATTTCTATTCCAGGGTGATTTATTTATTTTTTTGACTAGTTTCTTCCCGGCTCTACAAGGTGCAAAAGCTCAGAAAGCCTAAATTGAGGGTGGCCACGACTCGTCGACTGCACTGTAGATATATTAGGATGATATAATTGTACTACGTAATTACAACTCTCTAATGTTTACTTTGTGTGACACACTGTCAAATGAAGGGGAATTCAATAGTATCCTAAAATGGGAACCTATTGACCTACATTTGTAACAGTACGCTTCCATTAAAATATGTTAAGGATGTATTCAACGTGCATTTACAAAATATATTTAGACTAATAAAATTGATGCATTTAAATAACATTGATTTTCAGTTTATACTTTAAGCCAGTATTAACTAGATATTTTTTAAAAGTAGAATAGAAAAAACTAGCAAAGATATGTATTTTTTTTTATTTATTAGGAACTTTCTTTTCCACATATTAATTAACCTAACTAGATATAATAAAATGATAACTTAATAATGTAATTTTCTTGAGATACATAAACAATGACCACAACGAGAACTTATACAAAATTTATGTTCTAACGTAATACTTGGGAATTGTAAAGAAAATAGTAACGCACATGTGACATCTCTAAGGTTATTCGTGGTGGTCGTGGATGCCAACCCATTGTATAAAATAGGTTAATTGACTCATAATACTCGTATCTAAGTATATTTTTTCTGATTCTTGCCGTATGCCGCATACAGTAGGGTAGGCAGAGGGAACCTAGTGTTAAGACACTCCGTTCCCCACTTTCCGCCCAGTTCTGGAGGCATTTGCCACGACACCTGAGTGAAGAAATGGAAATATAATGTAAATAAATATTTCATTTCATTTCCGTTTTGTAAATTAATATTTAAACTTTGAAGATTATACTTATTTAATGTTGTTAAATGCTCATATACTATTTGTGTTTTAGCATAAATAATTTGTAGACTTACTTTTAACCATGTTAGTCTACAGACATTCACCGTTTTCGCTCGTTAATGGAAATTATAATTTTTAGGTTCTTTTATGGTATAGTAAAACATATTTCAACAAAGGTCTTTAAGGTCTCTAAAGAAACGAATTCACTAGCCCGTTGTTTTCGCTTGTTCTGTTGGTCTTCTGTTGTCACTTCAATTACTATATACTCCTACTTCTACTAACTTCAATGTATGGTAGAAAGAAATATATTTTTTAGCGTCAATCATCATCCCGCACACAAAAGAAGAAGCAGCAGAAGTAACCTAGTTTTAAGACACTCCGTTTCCCATTTCCCCCCGAATCCTGGATTACATTTTGAGTGGCGAGCACCAGAACGAGGAAAATGGAAATATTGAATATTGAATACTTCACTTCATCGAGTGAGAATCGAATCCACAACCGGTCGCGTTCACAGTCATACTTAGTGTTCTTGCGCCACGAGTGGCCTCAAAGAAGAAATATAAATATAGGTAATGTGGTTTGCGAGAAACGCACATGATTTACATTTATATTGAATGTAAACGATATGCATATTATTACGGATTTTCCAGTTCGTGAACATTTCGTGGAAAATTTCATAAGAATATCTGGTTCCAAGTTCTTAATAAATTTACCTATAATTGCTACTATTATATTTCAATATATTCGAGGACGTTGTGGAGTAGTGGGTCAGCGTCTAACTTTAAACTCTATAGTTGTGGGTTTGATTCCCACTAGGAATTACTTTTATTACTGTTCGGGTGGGCAAAGCACGGTGACTGTCGCCACTTCGATCGCAGTGGGAAAGAGACTGTAGGAAAGGAGTATAGTATCACTAGTTTCCCTCGGCCTACTCTACTACGCTGTGTGTGTGTGTGTTCCGTACCCTTTAAGGAAAAAGTAACCCTTATAAGATCACTTTGTTGTTCGTCCGTCTGTCTGTCTTTGTGTTTATCTGTCTGTCTGATTGTCAAGAGTTTTAATCTCAGAAATGCTTGGATATCGAATTGAAATTCAAACTATATTACTACATTTACTTGAAAAGAAGATACGGCCGTTTATGTCGCGAAATACGAATATTTCGACACTATAACGGGAATCAATATTTATAGGGCACTTTCGGTTGCCCTAGAACTATGAAATTTGCAGCTAGCGTCTACAAGTAGCCCTTGTGCAAGATAAAATCTTAAAACTATAAACTGTGTTTAAATAATTAACAATAATTTCTTAAATAAATCCTAAAAATAAATATAATAAATTCTGCCCTCTTTTATGAAAGAATTTCTGCCAAGCTTAGTGTCAAGACACTAGGTTCCCTTTGCCTACTCTGCTGTGTTCGACATACAGCGTGAAGCTGAATATTGTCATTCTGATACCAAGGCAAAAAGCCCGGCGGGATACAGCGTGAAGCTGAAAAAAAAGTACTAGGAGCTTAAGTGAAACATGTAGCTTATGTTAAAAGGTTTATTACAGCATTATTTCAATTAAACATAGTACATAGGAACAATAAAAATGCCCCACTAATCATAAAATAACTGAATAGATAAAAAAAACGGAGAGTCAATAAATTATATTTAATTCTAATTAACTTAATAATTGCTTAGTATTTATATATTTAGTAATAGGTATGTTGCAAATAACACTTTACTCAACTTTGTGTGAAATTTAACAAAATGCTATATCTTTGCTAATTGCAATTAAAGTATGTTCAAAATTAATCCTTATAAATAAATACAAAAATTAAATATAGACAGAACAAACCAAATTTCATAATAATATAACTCATTATGTATATATTATCAATTTTATCAGAACACGAATCACTTGGAGCCATCACTGTGGTGTCGCAACCGCTGGCTGGGTAGGGGGACTTTCGCAGACCCTCGAGTTGACAAACCAACACTAACAGACAAGAACTACACTCAACCAAACGTACAGAAACTATATATTTTTTAAATTAAAACACAAAAATCTTAATTTTCTTTATAATATTGTATATATATACATATAATATATTTTGAGTTTATGTCAAAATCGTCTTTTTATAATGCACAACTCGATGTTTGTAATTTGTGTTAGTGCTTTAGTGATGTGTTATTTACAAATATGTAGTTCTGAAAATGAGGCTCTCGAAATACGTAAGTAGTTTAGTCCCTACTTTTTATATTACTATACCACAGGAACATGCGTGACTGAATAATTTGGATAATATATAATAATTATGACATAAACAAAAATATAAATAAAGTGTAGCTGTAAAAAAATAAAATATATTTTTCATTTATAAAATTTATCGTATCAAGACAAAATACAATTTTTTCAAGGAAACAACCCCCTATAATATATTTTTATTTTTTTCTAAAAAAATCTCTAAAAATTATCGAAAGGACCCATTGCCTTGTTCATTGCCACCGCGATGTGGGTCAGATTGCAGCTCTTACATAAACCTGAACTTAGCTTTTTTTGGTGGTTCACTACGAGTACATTTCGCAATCATTATTGCATATACGATACTGTTATTAAAGATATTGTAACTTTATCAATAAACTGGATATTTCATAATTTTTACTTAAATAGTTCTGTTTAAGAAATGCATAAAATAATAATTTAAATAAGTCTTTACTTATTTAATACTACAAACGGCACAGGGTCGGACTATGAACGCGACGGCTATGGGTTCGATATCGAGTATAAGAAATGAGTTGACTTCATTTCCTTGCTCTGAAATAAAGACAAAACGCGGGGTTGGCCTCGCCACTCAATGCCTTACCAATGTCTCTTAAAATTGAATGGAAGGTGGGGAGCGGAATGTCTTGACACTGAACTGCTCTCTGCCTACCCTGAGGAATAGTGCGTGAAGGTAAAAATAATATTTTACATAAGTTTGCGCATCTCCAAATAGAAGCGTATCTAGAGATATTTTCTGTGGGTACCTGGACTTTAGCTTTAGATATCTTCATGTAAATGTTGTTTTTTAAATTTTTAGGCCAAATTATGTGGTAAGTAAAATTTCTGGAGTGGGCACCAGATTATTCTGGGGTAGGCATGGCCCATCCGGCTTCCCCCTTCTTACGCCCATGCCAAATATATGTAACGATTTAGTAACGATACTTTTGTCCTCCGATTTAATTTTAAAAACAATGCATATTGAGAGGGCAAATCAGTTTCATCACTTTTTCTACATAAAACGATAAAAATATATTTTATTTTAACATTTGAGCACCAAAGCCACAGTCACCATGTTACAATTAAACATAATATTCTAAATGTGCAGAGATGGCGTCAATTGCTGCCTTCATTTTATTCGATTCCTTTTTAAATGTACCAAGTTGTCATTCTTAGACATTATATTGTTTAATTATATTACAAAGGCTGATTCAAGTGAAGACATAAAAAATATTTAAATACGAGAAAACGGGCAAACAATATTTCTACAGATAACGGCACAGTAATAAAGACTTTTGTGCTAGCTGTAGTACTATCATCAGAGCGCGCTTATATATAAGTACTAAAGGCCAAGTACTGTATTTACAAATGAATTATGTCCACAACATGTTAGTATAACTTGAATATAAAGTAAACACTTTGTTAAAACAAGTTTTATTACAAAGAAACATACACCTAAACATTTAAATTATTAGTTTTTCGATTGTAAGGAAGACCATTAAACGTTTATTATATAAACCCAACTTACGCTTCTTATTGATTGTTACATAAAATGAGTAATTTATTTCCTATACAACATACAGGAATAAGCTCATAGTAATGGTCTTTTAATTAACATAAATGTGTCAGACATTTAATCACCTTCTAATATTCTAATTTTAATGTCCTATAATACCCTGTTGTTATAAATGTAAAAAAATTTGAAAATGTTTCTTACACTGTCACGCAAAAACTACTAAACTGATATATTATATACTTATAGATCAGAATAATACATAGGTAGGCTACAATTTATGTAAAGATCGTATGACTTGGCTGTAACAAAACATTAAGTTTCGTTTCGCTAGTATTTAACCTTAATATTGTTCATAATTTAATTTATCTATTCTTTACTATAATAAAACAGTAAAAAATTTTAGACTGTATATTAAATATATTTACAAAAAACAATGAAGAGGCTTGTAAAATATTAATTGAATATGAATCTATGATATTTAAAAATTTCATCTTTAATAAAAGTTGTTGAGCGTGGTTTGGTTTTTCCATTGGCATATAAAAATTTAAGATTTGGAAAATCTGATGAAAGTCCAGCTAAACTACAAGGAGTAATGACATGCTACCTTAGTGAAGGATATTCTTGATTTTAAATACTTTTCATACATGAATAATCATAATAAATCAGCTTCATGCTGTATTTATCTGTATCCCGCTCACAGATAGATAGGCAGAGGGAACCTGAAGGCAGTGTTAAGACACTTCGTTCCCCATTTTCCGAGGAATTCTGGAGATCTTGCTGTTTAGTGGCGAAATTCAACGCCGCGCTTTATCTCGACACCCGAGCGAAGAAATGATCATATATATTTAAATAAATATTTCGTTTCTTTGAGTGGGGATCAAATCCACAACCAGTTGCGCTCGTGCCTCGTCTGACCTCTACTATTATAACCCAGCTAAATTACATCTTAAGTCTAAATACATACACAAAAAAATATATGAGATAAAAATGATTGTCTGTAATTTCATAATAACCGTTTAGTTTTTTTCTTGTAGATAAGTATATGCGATATGAACGTTTTTTTTTTAATCTGTCTTTCTGCTAATCTCTGGTACATCTGAACTGATTTTAAGGGACTTTTACTAAAAGAAAAAGGGGGTTGTGGAGCAACCTGTATACTACTATTTATCCCGGAATTCCCGCGGTATTACAATTTGGATAATAAAAAAACACGTTTATCGTACGTTTATGTACCAATTACGATATTTTTTGCAAACAAAATTTAATAGAAGTGAAATCCGAAAAGATTCAAATTAAGAATTTATCATTTATTAACTGTTTAACAGTGTAGATAAATAATACTAAATTAATATTTGTATGGTTCAAGCGAGCGAAGCCGCGGGAGGCTCTAGTTAAAGTAAATAGTTTATGATTTTAATCGTCTGGGTTTTTCCAATCTTCTTAATCGTCTTAAATAAGTTAAAAAGCGTAACGTATAAGCGTAACGTAGCGATTTTTTTTTAAATAAAATATAGATACGCAAACTCAATGTAGGTTCGTTGTATAATATTATGAAATATAATAAAAACTATTGAGAAAAACCACAACCGTACATCAAAACGATCGATTAGTCTCGATAAGTCGTGATTTGCTAACTTTTAACCACAAGGTTGATTCTATAATAATTTGTAACCGGACAGCAATTCACTGTAAATGTGTATAAGTAAATGTAACTATTTAATAATAAATTAATATTTTCAAATACTTTAATTTTCATACATATATGTACATGTAGCTGTGAAGAAATTATTATTAAGTTATTTATTTACAAAGTTTTACGAAATAAATTATTAACAAACTGACAGTGAACCGAGCTTCTACTAGCGAGCTTCGACTACATAAAGTATTATTTTTCTTATTTTCATTACTTTCGTTTTCTAACAATAATATAATTTTAAGAACGATATGAATACTTATAGTTATATCACGAAGTCAAATTTTACCCAATTCAATAAAACAGTTATTTATAGCCATTTTGTTGAACTACATTCTTATGGTATTACTTTTTATTAGCTTTTTATAAGCCAGGTTAAATAAATTAAAAATTAAATTTAAATGGAAGCTGCCAAAATATAATAGTGATAATTGCAATTACAAAGATTTAGATGTCGTTTCTGAGATTAACGAGAACAATCGTACAGACCGACGACAAATTTCAAAATCATTGTTTATGGTTATATTACGTTATTAAATACCATTAATATTATTTTTTCTGACATAACATTCATGTACTGACACCAATCCGTTACGATTTGATTATAAGTAGACTATAGATATACGACAAAGGTTCTGGTATTTGAACAGTACAGTGTAACGGTAAGATATTAGAACAAGTGAATGAAGTGGTACACTTGGAAAGTATGTTCAGTAGGTAGAGATGGAAGATACGAGATGGATGTGGAAAGGCGTATTGCTGCCGGTAACAAGGTTAACGGAGCCTTAGCTGAATTGATGAGACACGTTACGCCGTACACAATGCAGTGTTGGCATTGACGTTACCACCGAACGCGCGTATTACAGAAGAGGAATGAAAGAAAGAGGAATGAATGCCGTGGAGATATGCGGAGTCAGCATAGCTGATCGAATCCGCAATGAAAAGATACGGCAAGTACGGCAAGTACTCGCGAGGATGTCACGGTGAGAATGAAAAAGAATATAAAAATGTTAAATAAATTTTAAATGTTTAACAATAATCATAATAGACACCATATCCACTTTCACTATGTTATAAGAAATCATCAATGTTCACATACAAGTAGTAAGTTTAGTACGGGTTGATTTTTACTTAATTCGTTACAAAACAACACAGAGCTATATGTGAAGGTCGGTGAAGAAACATTTGTCGTAACTGACAGATCTGGAAGCTTAAGTATATTGCATGATATAAATATTCAATATTTTATGTTCCTTTTAAAATATATAAATTGAAAATATGGTAGAGTTCGAGATACTACAATTGAATACTTGTACAAGCACACATAATATGCCATTTAAATAATAAAAATTACATAATTAATACGTAACAAGACTTTTATATAGACGATTTTGTCAGTCAGTATCGAAATACTTGGATTGGATTATTCCGCATACAGAAGGGTAGGCAAAAGGAACCTGGGAACCTAGTGCTAAGATACTGTCCCCATCAAGACACCGTTCCGTTCATTATTAATATTAATAAAATAAAACTATAATAGACAAACCAACATAGTAAAATGTGGCTTTGATGAATACAATAATTACAATTATTTTTAAGATACTAAAAAAAACCTTTATTACAGAAAAAATATTTTCACCATGCAAGAAGAAATCGGCGGACTTCGATGCGTGTATCAAACGAGCTTTCAACAAAGTGAGGCCGTATTTCAAAAGAGGTGAGGAAATCATGTAAGATGTGTTGTTTCGCTATAATGTTGTGTAGAATTAACAATACAATAATATATTCTATGTCCTCCAGAATTATGGAAAATAACACAAGCCAATTCCTTAGGCTTCGTCAGTTTTACAGTAGCGATTATCTCAGATTGTAACTTTACCTCTCTAGTTAAATGTACTCAATTTATTTTTATTCTCTCCACTCCATATCCAGCATATAGCATGATAGAAAATAAGAAGTTAGTGTTAAGACACTCCAAGCGGAACTTAACGCTAAGCCTGACACTCGGGTTACTGGATTGAGGCAGTGAAAATAGTTCATACCCACGTGTGGGAATCGAACCCACAATCGTAATACTTATAGTCCAGATTCAGTGCCGACGGCCTCAGTAATTTAATTTCTTCATCTCAAATTATAAAAAAAAATTAAAATTTATACGCTATTACTTTGCAATATAATTTTTAATAAATATTTTTTCTCCAGTTCAGAGGCCAGTCGTGGCGCAGAAGTACAAAGAGTGGCTGTAAACGCAACTGGATGCGGGTCCGATCCCCCCTCGAGGAAATGAAATATTTATTCAAATTTATATTTCCATTTCCACTCTGGCGTCGAGGCAAAGCGCGGCGTTGAGTTCCGCCACTCAGCACGCAATGCCTCCAGAATTCGGTGGAAAGTGGGAAACGGGTTTACCTTACTAACACAAGGTTCCTTCTTACCCTACTGTGTGCGGGATACAGCGTGAAGCTGATAAAAAAAAGATATTTTTTCTCAGGTATACCAGAAATGGGAGTAGCGCCCTTCGACCCACACTTCGCTAAGGAAGTGAAACAGATTCGATCAATGTTCGGTATGGGATACACTCTGATGTTACGAGATGTCTTCGAGAGAGGCTGGTCGCAATCCACCGTCACTAAATATAAGTAAGACTGATTTAAGTATATCCACATTGGCAAAGATATAGTACATTCGACGAGTTGTGGCAGTCATAAAGTTAGACTTCCTTAACTATTGCACTCTCGGAAGTAAAATAATCAAAAGTTAAAATTCGAAAATTAAATCTTGGTAGTTATTTGCCCCATCCACGACTTATCGACTGTGCTCTAGCCTAGTGTTAAGAGACTCGGTTCTCCATTTCTCATTTAATTTAGAAATATTACGTTTATAATAGAGTATTCATCTTGCCAGAACAGGAAAACGAAAATAGATCAAATGAAAAATTAGTCAAACGTGAAACGAACCCACAACTATCGTATGTACATACGATAGTTGTGGGTTCGTATAGCTATAGTATACTGTTGCACTGCGCTACTATAACATAATTACAATTAAAGATAATCATACTTAAACAGCCCAATGTACTTTCGTTGTACCAAATTATTAACAAAGATGCGTGTCTTCATTTGTTAATTAACTTAACAATGGTTACTTAACATTATGTTAACTATTTTTTTTATTATGGTCTTTACTTGTAATGTAATTTTATAGAACATAATTTAAGGCCGTCGTGGCGCAGTCGCACTACAAACGCTAAGGTTTTGGGTTCGATTTTCACTCGGCGAATGAACTATTTAATAATTGCATTTCCTCATTCTGGAGAAGTAACACCGTGACAATGACTACCGTCAACGCAATGCCTCCAGAATTCAGAGGAAGGAGGGGAACTACCTCTGCCCCGCTAGACGGAAAACTGCGTGAAGAAAATATAATATAATAACGCATAAAACCCGTTGTCGTACCCTTTTCTAAGCAATATCTTTAAGCCTATCATTGAGAGCCACAAATACATTAAAAATTAACAGTCAATTAATAAAAGAAGTAATGGTATTATATAGGTAACAGTAAATAGTTACCTCTTTATTTGTATAATACTTTCGAAATTTTTGTTACTTTGAATTTATCAATAAACCAACTGTTGTTTTTTTTTATTTAGGACTGATTGGGCGAATCAACGGATCATATATTCTCAATATTTCCCTGAGAAGTGGCTCGAGGGAAAATATGAATTCAAGGTATTTATTCAAATAAACAAATACCTACATTTAAATACTTGTAAAAAAATATATAATTTTTATTACTAATAATTTCTGTAAAAGTGATATGAAAAAAAAATACTTTTATATAACAAATAACAATAGAACAATACTAACACAATAAAAGAAATTTGTATAAAATAAGTTTCTATTTTACTAATCAACCATCTTATGTAGAATGTAAACTTTCGAAACTAAATAATAAATTAATCGACTTATATATCTCTACTAATCTAATTTTTAATCTATATTAATATTAAAAAGCTGGAAAATTTATTTGTTTGACCGCGCTAATCTCATGAACAACTGATTTTACAATAACTGGTACTAGTAATTGAAAAATTAATTTTGTGTTTGAGAGCCCATTTACCGATGAAGACGTAGTATATCACGTTAATGAATTCGACGTTTTTATTTGAATTTGATGGTGGGGGAGGGTGAAAGCCATAGTTAAAAGCTACTTATACACTTATAAAATATTCTCCCAAATAGATATTGAACACAAGTATCGGTTTAGACGTTTAGATGATTTTATGCCGTGTGATCCCGGCCTAGAATAGGATCATCCTGGTACTGGTGGTGTCGTAAGAGGCGACTAAAGTACGTGTGGTAGAGTCACGTCACCAGCAATGGCAACACGCATGGGCATACTCGACCGGATCATTACCACCCCCGGCATTTAAAACCAGCGTGAAGTAGTGGCTTTATTCCACTTCGTTTCGCATTAGGTAATGCCGGGCTCCGGCGCCCCACCCACCTTAAAGGCCGGCAACGCACCTGTAACTCCTCTGGTGTTGCACGGGGCCGTGGGCGGCGGTAATCACTTACCATCAGGTGACCCGAACGCTCGTTTGCCGTGTCTTTTCCATAAAAAAAAAAAAAATGCCGCACCACTGAACCACAACCATCTCAGAATAAAAAAAAGTTTACTTATTGTTATATTATGGCCATTATATACAAAACATTAATATTTACATTATTAAATATAACTGAACATATTATTATTTATTCCCCACACCCCTCAATAACTTTCACATACTAATATTTATTAATTTAATAATCATAATCGCGGTCGGCATGCCTGATGCCTACACTCGACTTTTTGTCGGATTATCTGTATATCCCGCCCTGGTGCTTTCTACTGTCTTCCCATTCTACGTGCGTGTATTGTGTTTTTCTTGAAAATGTATGAATTGGTAAATTTTGTGTAAACTAGAAGATATGCGAGACCACTGTATGTGATGCGCCTTAGTTCACGCACTACCAGCAAAGGATCTCATGTGGATTGTGGTGTGAAAGGATCCACAAACACATTATCCTTAGCAAGGATACACCTTACCAAGAATAGTAGTTTATCTATACAATATATATACCTGTGTGAGTTTTTACAAGTTTATTATTAATTAATAATAATAGTTAATTACTATTACAAAAGTAGTATAATTACATTTCCAGGGCGACATGCTGGGACTAGAAGTCCTGCGTACGGGCACCTGGAACATGACCCTGCGAGACTACTCCCAAACGACGCGCATCAAGCGCAACGGCAGCGGCGTGGACGTGCACGTGGAGGTCGACCACATTGGAGACATGGACGTGCACGTTGGCAACCTGCTGAGGGGCAGGAGTGTTATGGGTGAGAAACAGTTGTATTTTTAATATTTGATTTTTTTGTTTGGTAAGTATCGAATTAAAAATTAACGTTGTTGATTGAAGTCGGACTTTCTGGACTTGGCACATCGTTGACTCGGGAAGAATATAATAAGAGAAGAGAAATCTTAAAATCAAGTCTACATCAAACTTGTTATACGCTTTACTTGTAAAAATGTTAATTTTATAGTTTTATTTTTAAATCTTACCTTAAAATTGAGAAAATCTTTAAAAAAAACCAATCAAATTGCGTTTGATTCTGCAGACTTCTGTAGAATTTTTTTCCAACGCACCACGACGATATCAACTTTTTCATTTCTTATGTTTACTCATATCTTTAACGAGATAGTATCTTTTATAAAATATTAAATTGTTTAAGCCTCTCAATCTAAGAATAATGAAAAAATATAATGGAATACTGAAAAATATGCGAATCCTAAACGGACTTAAGGCTATAGACATTTCAGCTTCACGCTGTATCCCGCATGTAGCAGGGTAGGCAATGGGAACCTAGTACTAAGACACTCCGCTCTCTACTTTCCGCGAAATTCTGGAGTTATTGCGTGCTGACTCAAATTGACCAAACGCAGCGCTTTGCCTCGACACCAGAGACCATATACTATATATGAATAATAGAAATATATTTTTCGTTTTTTTTCTTACAATAAAAACAAACTTATGGCTCCGAGCTCACCTTGTAACCATCCACATCATACATCACAATTTACAAATAACTAACCATCTCCTCAATCTTACTTCGTCCTCAATTTCAGAGAACATTCTAGATCGTATAATAAACGCGTCATGGAAGCCCGGCTTCGCGGTGATCCGGCCGCTCATCAACGACCTCGTCAGCACCGCCTTCACCGACATATGGAGCACGTCCTTCAACAACTTCCCCGTACAGGCATTTGTTGCTAATTAACTTGAATAGCTTTATGTCTGTTATTGTAGATAGGATGTTTAGTTTATGATTAAGTTAGCAATTTTAGTTTGTCTTTGTTAACTGTTATGGTTTTGGATTTGATTTCCACTCTAAAGAATTTACTTTTAATTTTCTTACTCTGGTAAAGACAAAACAGTTGAGATCCGCCCCTACGACATCAACGCACAACGTACACTCAATGTAAATGTACGTATGGATGTAGGACGTTTACATTACTAATACTAGTAATTATATTATTACTGTTATAAAAAACATATTCGAGAAAATAAAAACAAATCTATATTACCTATATAAACTTCGTTAAATACTGGCATTCTCAATCTCAAGGACTATCAGTACAATTTTATACAATGTGCCATTTCAAAATATGTTGAAAATTGTCTCCTATACATTAATAAAGAAATACTTTTATATACACACATATATATTGTAAAAAAATAAAATATAATAATTATTAAGTCTTTGTAAGAATATCGTACATTATTTAGATATAAATGTACGCATAAATTAAGCTATTATATCCACTAGTCTTACATTAAATGTAAATACTCACCAACCTGTTGTAGTACAAAAATAGGTAAATTTACAAAAAAATAAAAGACATCCATATATTACATATCTCAATATTATATTTATTAAAAAATATAACCTAACTATATATATATGACTTTATATTTAAATTCAATCAACAAATAACTCGCACATTCATCGAAACTGGAATAATCAACCTCAGTCTTCACAGAAAGGAATACCGACCGAACGCAACCACTGACGGCGCTAACAATACACCACTATATAACATTGCACCTTCAATTTTATTTATTTATTATTAAACCGAGAAAAAAAAAAGAACTTATTACACTTATACACAATGTACGTATTCACTCGTCTCCACTGTAGCCGCGTCAAATATAAGCTAATACAGTCGTTGGATAAAACCATTTATTTATAAAAGGGGAAAAAAAAATTACGAACGAGACCCCAAGGAAATGAGAACCACCGGTCAAAATGAAATCACTAATATTACATCTAAAAGCGTCAAACGGACGATTCGTATTATATTTTCAAATGGAAAATATACTAATTAATAATTAGCACAGTCTCACATCAATGGCGGTCGAGATCGCAACACCACAATATAAATCTCCAATATAAATTTACAATTTCAATTAAATCACCAATGGTTGATTCTGTTGTCAAATATATCAAACCGTTATACGTTAAAATTGATCATGCAAATGTGAAACTAAAATAATTGAAGAAAAACAAAACAGAATAAACCATTTACAATTTTGTTTATACAAAAAAAAACAATATAAATGAAAATAATTTTAAGCAATCTAATTAAAATGATCTCCATTATAAATTTAAACGATTGAATAGTGGTCAAGTAACACTCTACATTAGGACCCTGTGGACCGACGGACCTGCACGGACCAGCGCCGACAAAAATCGTTGTAACAGTTTTATACAATGGTTGCTCTGGCAGTTCACTCCAAACACACACATTCGAGCTGCTCGAAATGAACTGCGATACGTTAATAGATATATAGACAAGCGTAACTAGGAGGTTCTTATTTTACATATTAATAAATAGATCGACACGCCGAGACGATGAAAACCAAAACAATCCTCTCATCTATTACAATAATAGTTTTGTTTCAATTTACATTGATCCTTCGATATCTTTGTATTTGTAATAAACAATGTCACATTGAATTGGTCGAATATAATAAATACACCAAATATGTTGTTATAGATTATTCATTCATCAATATTTACAATTCCGTCCATCTCCACGCACTTTCCCACACAATATAAACAACAATATAATCATTTTAAATGATTCTTGTACATCACAAATACAAAAGATCAATTACAGGTGCTTAGTTAAGTATAATCAAAATGTTTCATCCAATCATTTGGTGCGCAATGAAATAAATAGTAAGATCACAATGAAGAAATAAATCCCAAAGGCAAACAAAAATTAAATAACAAAGAAATAATGATGATGATAATGATTTCACAATACGAAACGAAAAAAAATCGATCAATGGTAATACGCGGAAGTAGATAAGAAACCTTAAACTAAATTACGAGAAAAATTTTGTTTAATTTGTACTTCCTTTCTCGTTTGTTTTGGCCCCAGAGTTTGTGTCATAAACAAAAAATTCATAAAATAGATCAAATAAAAAAAAAGTTCTAGTGACAACTCACCAGTAGTGTTGATTTAAAGAAGTGTATATTCACTACGAAGGTAACTTTTAAAGAGATATATTTCGTTACATCCAACATTAATAAACTTAAAAAAATAGACAACGACGCCGACGCACACCTTGCAAGCGTCGAGCGAAAGCAAAATGGTCGCGCCAAAAAAAAAACTAAACAAAAGTTCAAAAAATCTATCAAACCAAAATATAAAACTTAATGATAAACAATGTTGAAAAAGCGCCTAAAATTCATTTCTTTTTTTTTCTTATAAATTCATTAATAACATTTGCGATTATCGAATTTCACATCTCCACATTCCTATTACAGCAAATGAAACAGACGGGTGGATACGTCGCCGGCTGTATGAAGTTCGCGATAAACATACTAAATATGATATACATATTCAAAAAAAAACAATTAAATACATATATAAATATACAATAATAATCGTACAAATCGTTTATAATACAATAATAATAATAATAATGATAAATTTGTCGATATATTTAATACAGTCTTCTCTATTACGGAACCTACGGGAGAGAAATGGGTGTTGATAGTTCCAACTTAATTAACGCACTCGGGGTTCCTTCCAACGCTAACGTCCACATTTTAAATTATATATATATATATCTAACATTACATTTATTCTGATATGCACTTATGTATAGATTTTTTTACAATGAATTTGTGCTGTACACTACTGAGACTGCGGCGGACGACACTGGCTCGAATAAGAAACGAAGAGATATTTATTACTTTAAAGTAAATTTCCTAATATATTATTTCAATTATATTTAAGTTTAAAAATCAAAAGATAATTAAATTAAAGTATTTGACTTGGAATAATGAACTAACGATCAAAGACAAATAAACAAACAAGTGTTACTTTTATTTTAAATATATTATTTCGATTTTTTAATTGTAGTAATGTTACAGATACAGTACAGATCGTCCACCGCCCTCGGGGCTATTTACAATGATATTTTAACTCATACCGAAGCTTAAATAAAATGAAACATATCTTTTTATAACTAAATATTTGGCAAACGACGGTTTCTCGGGGGATTTGGACATTTTGTAGTGGTGGTGGTGGAGTATAGCTTTACTTTAATACAAAAATATATTTAATGGAACAAAATAATGCATGCTACCATAAAACCAGATGCAAATTTTAAAATTTAAATTAGTTAAAAATAATCAATATAGTAAGAAAATAATGTTCACATTTTATTTTAATAAAACAAAATATAGTTAAACTACATTACAACATGCATTCACAAAATCAACCAATGCCTAATAATTGATGTATTCTCATTTATCTAATAACTAACATGTTAATTTTTTATTTATAGAAGATGATCATTATAAAAAAACCGCATCCGTCGTTCGCAAACTCTTACGTGTATATACACGTGTATGTATGAAATAAATTTATAAAAACTACGAGAATAAATTTCTCAAGCAGCATATACTCCACCATTGCGTGGGTCAATGAACTCAAAAAAGGCATATAAAAATGCATAAACAAACCGTATCCAGAGTGACATAGGACATTAGAGCTAGCTTTACAAGTAAATCGAAGGCCGCTAAGATATCACGATTCATTACGTTAATGTATGTACAGCGGGCACGGCCCGGTTTGAGCGAGACTATGTACAATGCGGCCGCGCCTTTACCTTTTTACCTTTACTTTACTTCACCAAATAGAGGCTGTGTGATTTAATAAATATGGATTTTTATTTTATTTAAATATTTTTGAACGTTTACGCGACGCAAAGAAGGATAATGTGTTTATTAGTTTATGTATATAAATGGTTGATCTTATGTGGGATTCTTGACCTTGTGAATGTCAATAAAGACATTAGACAATGCAAAATCCATCTATATACCCCATTGTTGAATAGATATTAGAAAATGACGTTCATTATCATTTACATTAAACTAATTATATGTGAGCTATTTATATCAGAATAAAAAAAATACGATTACAAGCTTTCAAATAAACATAGAAACCAAAACTAATCCATATTAATTAAAACACAGCAGTCAAAACAACTGACACCTTCAAAAATAATAAGAAATGCGAGAAAACAAAATATATTTATGATAATCACTTTACAATCTATTGCAGATTCGATGTTATATATTGTGTGTATACTATAGTAAATCACGACCAACAAATAATAAAAACTGTACAATAAGCGTACGTAACTTCCTCGAAAGTTTGTGCATAGTTCGTTTGAAAGATTCCAGCTTAGCTGAATTAAGTTTATTATGTATTGCCATACATTGTACTATTATAAATGTTATATTTAATAGTGTTACAGTCTTTTGTAATACTAAGTGAGTTTTAAGTAAAATATATTAATGCCTAAAACCAAATCTAACTTCTCAACTCAACTGTATTCATTAATATATAATTGTAAGTTGACTTATACAAATAAACAATTTGAGTCACTTTTGTAAAAAAAAACTTCCCCTATCATTATAGAATAATAAACCTAAAACTCTCATACAACAACTTGAAAATAGCCACTGACAAATCGAGACTTGCATCAAAATAATTAAAATTTACTAACAAAATTATATCAACATAATAAAAAAACCTCTTATTTAATAGAACAATGTATGGCAATACAAAGCAATCAGTTAACATTTAGTTCTTTACACAGTCACATCACAACACTAGAACTCAAAGTCGAACAGTTCGGAGAGGCCCTCGTCGTGGTCAAGGCAGAAGCCGTAGTCGTTGGCAGACATCGGCGGCTCCAGCGCAAGGAACGGCTCCAACTCCAGTGGTTCTGGAATGTTAATAATAAATACATATAGTTCAAATATATTATGATAACTCTTTTTAGCTTCAGGTTCTATCCCTTATTTAGCAATTGACAACAAAGGGAAACTAGAGTTAAGACACTATGTTTCCCTCATTCCGCCCAATTTTCGAGATATTGCAGGTTGAATTGCAGTATACATATACATTGTATTGTTACCAAGGCAAATAATAAATTCCTCCACGTAAGAATCGAACCCAAAGCCACAATCTGTACCTCTGCACCTCAATAATAATAATAATGATGTATAAGAAAGAGGTAAAAGTCGTGACGCAGGGGCACAAGCGCGCAGCTGTAGGCGAGACAGATTTGAAATATTTAATATTTTCATTCCCTCGCTCTAGTGAGTAGTTAAGTTCTGTCACTTAACACGGAATAAGGTGGAAAGAAGGACACGAAAGTATAAGGGAATCGTGTCGGAGCACTAGGTACCTAGGTTCCCTTTGCCTGCCCTACCATGTGCGGGATCCAGCGTGAAGCTAGGAAAAAATTATTAAAAAAAAAGGAAAATTAAGACTATAGCTTAAATTATGCCTATATCCATATATGTGTTATATATGTGTTAAACAGATATTTTTATATTACTGTATTTTCCATTGTAGTCAACACGTACATTACGACTATTTTAGAAAACTCTTGTTATAAGAACAAAAATATAAAATGTTACTAAATAAATATTCTCATTATAAAAAATATATAAATAATTCAAATGTTGAATTGCTATGAAATAATATAAAAAATCACAAGTTACAACTGTATAAAATATTAACAAAATTAAAAAAATAAACACACAAATATGATTGCCAAGAATGTACATTTAGATATAATTAACATCACTTTAATTTGTTAGTTACAAAAAAAAATTTACAAGGAAAGATTCTTCCACAACAACAATGAAAATAGGAAATTGTAAATAAAATATATATTAATGTCATAGTCATATGTCGAAGCGCTCTTGGCCTAGTAGAATCTCAAATCCAGCAAAAACATACTAGTTCAGTCAAATTTAAAATGTCTTATTACCGTTTTTTTATGAGGATTTACGTTGTATCCATACATAGTAAGGTAGGCAGAGAGAACCTAGTGTTAAGACACTCCATTCCCTACTTTTCGCCAAATTGTCAAGGCGTTACCCTGCCTTGTTACCAAAACAAGGAAATGAAGATATTAAATAATTTATTCCCGCGAGTGGGAAATGAATAATGGCCTAAATTAATAATTAGTCAAAATTATTTTTATTTACAAGAGTAAAATTACGTTCTTTTTTATCATTTGTCAAACCCAGTACCACCGACACTTCGACATTTCACTACAACATAAACACGAAATAAGCGTTAATCCACAAATCCACAACAATAATAAACAATATTATGAGAAGCGTGAAGCATTTCTATACACATGAAGGTCGCGTTTGATGTTAGTAGATGTTAGTCGCGGCCGCCCTGAGCTGAATCCCATGGTGCTACACGCACAGACTGGAGCCCCACGGGATGTAGCTCGGGGACGCCCCGTGCCCCACTGGCCCATTGTCCCAATGACCCATTGTCCCATTGACCAATTGTCCCATTGGCCCATTACCCCAATGCTTGCTCATTACCCCAATGCTGGCCAATTGGCCCTATGCTGTCCTCCTAATACCAAACTCACATGAGCTTTGGTGTTGATATTTAAGACAATCATGATGTACATTGAAAAATTATTTGTATAAAAAAAATAATTCTTGAAGGATTATTAATTAGGAAAGAATTTTATTTTATAATTAATTTTAAAAGTTTTCAAATAGTATCATCATCTCTTCCACCGATTATACTTCATTTTATGTGAGTATTAGATTTTCAAATTTGATAAATATACTGAGATAAATAAAGTTTCAATGAATATATATATTTTTTTAATATTTTTTTTTAAGAAGAGAAATGAAGAGTGGCTGTCAAAGCAAAATGTATACCAAAACCTTCAAAAGCAAATTGTTTTAAATTTACAGACAGTGCCAACATTAATGTAAAAGTAGAAGAAATAGAACAAATATACCTTTTATATTACAAAATTCGAGATTATAATCTTTATAAATGTTTCTATTTATAACTTAGTACAATTAATCCATAGCAATATTTACAATGTCATATTGTTAGTTACTATTTCTGAACTTGATAACTTAATATATATAGAATAACTTCTTCATTAACATACATTTGATTTCACAAAACATTATTTATGTTAATAAATTGCTGAAAAAATCGAAAACGTGACACGGTTTTGGTTTGGAAAATATAAATAATTGTGAAATATTTTTATATTTTTTTGGGAGATTCCAAATTTTTTTTTAATAAATAGTAAATTTTTGGTGTTATAATAAAATATAGTAGTAATGTAATAACTGTTGTATAAAATTTAAAATTAGAATAAAATTGTTATTACAATACATTAATTAAAACATTATAATGGTAACACAAAACGCAAACCAAAACTATGCCAATAAAAAAAAAAAAAAAAAAATATTAGTTACAATAAATAATATTTACACATTTTAGTTACAAAATATGATGACATGATAGTTAATATGAAATGTAAGTTAACAAGTTAGTAAGTAATAAGCACAATGAAAATGAATGAATGGAAATTATTTAAATAGTTTGTATTGCAGACCAACAAAAAAATCACTTTAAATACTATTACTAATTCAATTCCTTTTATAGTATAATACTATAATTTAAAAAAATACTAAGATCAAGCAAGGTTATATACAAAATATTTTTGTTTTTCCTGTCTAGTACACAAAGTGCAATTTTAATTTCTGCCTCCCAAAACATAATAATCGATAAATTCATCGAAAAATTAATTATAATTCTTTATTAAACTAGCTATTTCTATTCTTCCTGATTTACTTCCCTACAAAATAAAAAATAAAAAACTAGGTCTGCGCAACACATATGTACATACATATATAAATATACAAAATAATACAATCAACATGCAAACAACAATGTGAAAACTCCCATAATGTTCCCCTCGCATAGTACCGCCGATGAGCCGCGCCGTATAGCTAGAACTCTGACTGTGATGTGGCTGGCAACACATGTCACAGCGCGAGTGCTAGCCACGGGACGCGGTGACCGCAGCCAGCCCGGACGCGGACGATATAATGTACCCACCAAGCCTTGTGATCGGTTAGTGTTGCAATAAACGTGACAATTAAAAATGTAAAACTCAATAACTATTGTTGTTTTTTTCTCCCATATTTTAATAGTAAAGCAAAATTGGGACTATCATGTGACAGCACAAGTACCTAGCCATGGAATGCAGTGACCACATGATATAGATGGTGTTGCTATAATAATTACGACTTAATATTGCAATGAAAATTAAATATGTTGTTATTCCTATTATTTTAATAAATTAATGAGATTTTATATTATTTATTAAATCCTAGTTGTTAAAAAATAAATTAGAACTCTGAATTTGTGAATGACAACATCGTCACAAGTTTCGGCTTGCTACCCACGGGACACCGTGACGGCAACAAGCCCGTAACATAGACAATGAAAATTAAATTATACCCACACAAGAAACTTGCGATTTATTGTTTCAAAGAAAATGAATATAATCTGTTACTCTTAATATTTTATTAATAAACTAGATTTCTTGCTATCATGTGACTGACAACACGTGTCACAGTGCGAGTGCTGTGTGCAGTAAGCCTTTGGATAGATATCTATATAGATATGGTGCATTACCACCAGCCAGTTTTTAATAAGTATTAAGTTGCAATGACAACCAATACCTATAGGTGTTTGTAATTGCCTACCCATAGATAACATCTAATAATAAAACATATAGATCATTTATGTTATTCTAGGGACTATATTTAAAATTAATCTTTTTTTTTATATCACATGATTTCTGTTAAATAAATATTATGAGCAGATAAAAGTCCTGTCATAATTCCACACTAAATGTAAAAAATTTGATTCGTCAAAATTGATAATAAATATAATTATTATATCTTTTAACTTAAAGCTTATTTAAGAAATAAGATGATTTTTTAAAATTCTAAATTTCGTTTATGCCGCAACTTGTTCAATAGACATAATGATATTGTAAACTCCTGATATCGAAAAATCAAAGATAATTCCTAATTAGACAGCAAGATAAAAGTTTTATATACAAAAAGCATATATAAACATAATTTATACCTGACTCCTGGTCCTCCGTTTGTAGTTGGAAGCGACCGCCGCCCATGATCGGTGCGAAGTCGTCGCTGTCCGCGATGAGAGCGTTTTGTAAACGCCCCCTTGCACTGTCTGGAAATTACACGCATGAGGCAATATTAGTATCAATTTAATATATTTTTTTATTACGCTTTGTTCCGCATAGAAATGTATTCATTTCTTTATATTTATTTTAAAGACCTCAAGTGCATGGATAGCAGAATCTTACCACATACTTATCTAATCAAATCATTTAAATCCTGAGAGATGGTCAGATCGGCAACTATTGCGTATAAAGTCAGACTTTTTATTGCATTATTGATATTAAAATTCCAACAAAAAAATAAACAAATAACTAGAAACGAGCTTAAAAACTTCACTTTCATCTTCCAGAAAACAGTTTCATTGATACTGTATTTTCGAAGGTCAACCGAAGTCTCCACTCTCACTGACTCGCCTTTCTCACCACTCACTCTAACTTTATGAATCTTTTTTACAATTATTTTATCATCCATTGTAACTATTATACTAAATAAACGTTTAACCGCATTATCGAGTAATCCAGTTTCCAATATATATATGAACAAAGTGACTCACTATCAGGCGTGCACATGCTGGGCGGCGTGGCGGGCGGCGCGTGCGCGGGCGCGGGCGGCGTGGCGGGCTCCACCTTGCTGGAGAGCGGCAGTGTAGGGTCGGTGACGCACGGCGAGCTCACCACGAGGCTGCGGGACCACGACGTCGACGGCCGACATGAGGGCTCGCGTTTTATTGGTGTACTGCGACCATAAATAAATAAATAATGTTTTTATTTACATATCTACACACCTTATGAAGAGGTGAAGAGTTTTTTTGGTTGTATATGCTCTATAAATAGGGAATTGCCTGAAATACACAAATGATTATAAATTTTGGATAGTCGATTTATTGAGCAACATTAAGTCATGTAGTCAATAATCATATGTTAATATTTTTTTTTAGTTTAACACTTTATCCCTAGCGAGGTAGGTATGCAGAATGTAGCACCAAATGCTAAGATCAATGCATACCGCTTTTGCATCGATAACTGTTCCCTTCTTCTCCTCCAGCTCCACGCTAGTTTTCCCCCATAGAAAGAGATAGTTTTCTCTACTTTCCACTCAACATGCCACATTGGGGATCAAGCCGTAACTAATATGCTTTATATTAAACATAATCTTACTACAAAAGTTAATGGTTAATTGCTCCGCTTGCAAATGACTGAGTACAGCCTGCTCATGATGTATGTAGCCTTGTTAATAATATAAATATTCCCGCAAATTGGCATTGATGCCCCCAACCTTGGTGTCTACATTCAGATATGTCCCTATGTGCCATTATGGCTTTCTTACTTCATTAATTTATTTTTTTTTCTAACGATAAATTTAAATGATATTTGAGCTTTCAACCATAGCATTTATATCATTCTTTCCATATAAATTTTCTTGGTTGAAAGATTCATATCAAATAGTACTGCTATACTCATGCATGTCGATAAGTTCAAGGTTAAAGAAATTAGCATCTTATCAGAAATGTAGGTAATGTCTTTTATCTTTATGCAATACCCGCAGTTGGCCGTGTTGGCAGAAAAGTCAATGATACATAATTCTATTAACCACCTTTATTTTAGCGACATCGCACGTTGCGATAACAGAGTCCAACGACGACATGTTTTGTTACCAAATTAGTGAAACTCCCTGAGCGGAAATAAAACCCAAAATGTGTCACTTAAATCTCCACCTTATAAGGGAACCTGGTTGGTTGGTGGTAAGGGAACCTGGGAATGGTTTAGTCACTTCATTCCTCACTGTCCGCCTACATTTTTAAAGTTTGCTTATTGGTTGGTGAAATTCAACACCTTATCTACCAGAACAATGTAGCACAAATAAGTTATATATAAAACTTCCTGTTGAGTGAGAATCGAACCCACACCAGTACAGTTTAAAATAAACACTCCCATGTGTTTCAGTTGTCGTTGTTATAGCTCTTCAATATAAAATATAAACTCACGTGAAGTCAGCAGATATAGTGCTGGATAGAATAGGCTGGAGCTGCGCCATTAGAGGTGCTAATAACGCCTTGTTGTCCTCTAACAATGGATCGGAAGGTAAAACCCCAGATACTGGAAAAGCAAAATTATTTATATTTCTCCTGAGTGAACCATAGTATTAAACTGATGTTATACAGCATATAAAACATATACATAATGTCATTATCATAATTATCTTCTATTTTTGAATTAATGCAAACCATATTTTTTTATATACAAATAGTTACAATTTTATTAACTTTTGTTATCCTTTAAAGTAACTATCCTTAATTTTTATATTTTTTTAGTACTACACTTTTTCCCCTTATATTTAAGAGGAGTATTTTAGGCCTGAGTCCTCTGACCATCTGCCTAGATAAGTGTTGACACTCTAAATTCAAAGCCCATTCCCTCAAATGAGTATCAAACCCACAACTCGCTGCATTATGATGTTTTATTATTTGAAGTCTAACAATTAAACATTTGTATACATAATTTTCATAAAATATTAAACTCACAAGGTGGTGGTGAAGGAGGCCTCTCTTTGGGACACAGGAACACTTCAATCTCCCCCGACATTGATTTAAGGTGTATCATATACCCATTTTCGCCGGGGTGCGGCACCTGGAATTATATTTTATTATATAAAAACAATCAACAACAATGAGCTTCACAAATTATTCAATAAGTTAATGTTTCAATGTTTGACTTATTTTATGTTAGTGACATGCTGCCATTTTAGAAACAATACACTTTAGGTGCGAAACAATACAGGTAAGGTAAGGAGCTTACCCTATATTAATGTTATACGGCGTTAATTGCAGATGATAGGCTGCACAGCTTAAAATTTTGTATGTACATATAAGTGCAAGTAGTAATATGTAGTTTATGCTTTTAGTTTTATAAAATCAAGATGAAAATTTATTCAAATGTAAATTCAGTTTAGATTTAATTTAAAGTCACTTCTATTGCTATATGGTTGAACTTATCGGATCTTGTAGCTATTACTGATCGCCAAGTCGGCATGAGATGGCGTCGAATTCAGTGTGAATCATATTGAAAATGCCTTTTTACCCTACAAATTCATCAGTACGGTCTTGCCATATTGTTTGTGTTAAAAATAATACGCAAATTGGGGAAAAAAACCTTATTTAAATTTAAACATGGACTAGTTAACGAAACCAGCATTGGTCATATATCACAATGAAATCGGGAACAGCTATTAAAACATTGATTTTGTTAAATAATTTTGTTACCTTTACCACCCATAAACTGGTAAATAAATATGTCCCAATATGCCAATATTCTTAACTTATTTATATGATTTTTTTAGGGAGGCAAATATGTATTATTTATTCTTAGCAGTGAAACGTTATATACGATAACCGTAAATTATAAGGAACCATATAGATTTATCATACATACTTTGCTATGTTATATTAAAATATAAAATACTCAAGAGCAATTTTATTCGACCATTACTAAAAATTACGTTAACATTAACATGTCAAAACTTAATAAGAAAAAATATATAGCTACGCGGAACACTTTATAGAAGTCAATTTAAAAATTTACTCTGTTGACGTATTTCATGACTTGATAAACATGACCCACTTTTCTTTATTTAACTTTAGCCGACATAATGCGGATTTTGATCTTACGATTTAAATAAAATTATTAAATATAAAAAATAAAAACGAAATTAAAATTTATAAACAAATGGAGAACTAGAAACGATAAAAAATAACAAAATTCGAAGAATGCAAAGACCGATTTCGACGAAATGTAAAAAGGCATTGTTATTAACAAAGTTTTAAAATTGTAATGACTTTGTAAGGTTTGATGTTCGATAAAGCTTTTTTATTCATAAATGCTTATGAATAATACTCAGACGAATGAAGCCTATAAAATACTCTTTTTATGTACTTCAGTATTAAAAACACAACTTACAAATTAAGACCGTAATACAGGCATAAAATGTTTAATTAAATAACTATAATTCAATAAAAACTAAAAATGATGTATAAATATAACCAATAAAATAATAAAAATATTCTATAAAAATAATATATATTCTTTATGATTTTTCATTAAGAAAAATATATAGTTTTATAAACAAAATTATAATAGCAACATAATATGTAACACGCAATTTATTTCGTAATGTATTACGCACCATGTTAGATGGCGCCAAACACATCAAGATGGCGCCAACCGTTTCATAAAGCATAAGTCAACTTTCAAAGCTAACGATTTTGTTAGAAATTAAACAAATGTCTAGTTTGATTATTGAATTATAAATTAATTAAATAATATTGAGACCATTTATTCGTTTTTTGGAATGTTTTTTATATTTTTATTTAAAAAATGTATAGGGAAAACCATTACTAATTTCGAATTCCAAATAAAATAGCTATATAACAAAAAAAAACATACATGGCATATTAAAATGTTAACGGACCTTTTGTCAGTTGAGTTGAAGGGGTATTGTTGGTAATAAATAACGGAGCACCTGTCTATTATCCTTTACGGTTACTTGCGCTTATCAATCATATAATCACTAAAACTTGAGTCAGTCAGGATGGTTGGTCAGAAATTTTAAGTTAATAAGTAAAAAAATTAAGGGTACAGAACTATTATTAGAAGCATTATTAAATTTTAACTGCCTGCTCCATTTTTTTATTAATTAATATAGTAATGTATCCAGGTAGCAATACCTGGCAGCAAAACGAAATGCACGATACTGTTAGATTTAATTTTTTCATTGAGTTAAAATTTCCTCAAAATATAAGTCAGGGTACTAATGTCTCTTTTATATATAGTGTAGAAATGTATGCTTGAGAAATGTGACCTGCTGAGAGACAGAATGATCAGTATCTTTTTAAAGATCTAAAACGTAATTAACACGTGAACTTCCTATTCTAACATACTAAAAATTAAATCGACTTTACACTATATCTGTTCTAACATACTTATATAATTATTAGATACCTTTCCAAATTACAAGCCCTAGATCAGTGATTCTCAACCTTTTTTTTGTAGCAGCACATATTTAACGATTTCAAAATTTGGCGGCACACAATGAAAAAGATAAAAATCATTTACTTACTACAACACACTGCATAAATAGTTTATGACAAAAATTTTAATATATTTGTAAAATTTGGCGGCACACTTGAAATTTGCCGGCACACAAAAGTGCCGAGGCACAGTGGTTGAGAATCACTGCCCTAGATTATCATTGACGACTTAAACGTATGTGTCGTGGTCACCTGACAGGAGAGATCACTCAAACGACAATCCTAGATCTATTTACTACAGAGAAAACAATATACTCACACTAAGCCTAGTATCAGGTGGCGCCTTGATAGGTATGACAGTTTGGTTCCTAAAGTCCCGTATGGACCTCAGGTCGGCGTACGTGATGTACGCGCGCGCGCCGTGGTCAGCTGACAGGCGGGACAGCGCCTGCTCCGCGACGGTGACCGCGCGGGTCACCTTCGCCTCCCGGGACGCCAGGGCTCTCACTTCCCGTCTTAACCTCTTCACTCGGTTCTCTTCGTTCGCGCCTGATGCGCCTAAGCCTGTAGGAAGGGAAAAATTTTTTTAGCATTTCATGGAATCACCGTGGGGACCGTGGTAACGGTCTCTAAGTTCCGAGCTCCTCTGTCTGAAATGCTTCTACTAGTAGAATTATATCATGAAATCGATCTTGACATGCCATAATACATATAATATATAACATAATGTTTAATTCAATTTACTATTCGATTTTCTTAGCTTCACTATGCTTCCCTGCCTATAGCAGGCAGAGAAAACCTAGTGTTAAGACTTTCTGTCCGCCCCATTATCGGAACATTGCGTGTTGACCGGTGGATCTAAGCGCCACGCTTTGTTTTGTTAGCGGAGCGAGAAAAATAATATCTTACTAATATTATAAATTTGAAAGTTTGTGAGGATTGATGTTGGATCGACTTCCACGAAACCAAGACGATTTTGATGAAACTTTACAGTAACATAGCTTGTACATCAGAGTAACGCATAAGCTGAAATGTATAGATTTTATATAATTTGACTATAATATAACAATAGGTCTAAGCGTGTTAAGCCGCGTTGCGCGAAAATCGGGCCGCTAGTATTACATAATTTATTGTCTCCAATTAGCAAACGAACCCACACCCTGTCGCGTTTACAGTCGTGCGCTTGTTCCCCTGCTCCACGACTGCAAAATATCTGTCTGTCACTGTCATGAATAATTAGATTATCGATTTATAAAACAAGCATAGTATTTATAAAATCCAAATTAAATATAGGCCGTCGTCATTTGTATTCGCGTCTGATTATTTAGTCATAATCTCCACACAAACACACCCGTGCCTAATAGAGCGAAATATCGCAACAATTCAACTAAGCAGGCGGAAACAAGGAAAGCTAAATTAGATGTTAAATATTTATAATATCATTACTGCACACGCTCCGGGGACATAAAATAAATATGATTTTACATTTGACACTAGATAATTTGAGCTTTTTTTTTTCAACCTCGCGCTGTATCCCGCTTTTGGGCGGGAAGGCAGAGAAAGCCTAATACTAAGACACTTCGCTTCCCACTTTCCACCAAATTCCGGAGGAATAGCGAGTTGTGTGGCCGATCTCAACGCCCCGCTTTGAACAGACTCCAGAAGGAAGAAATGAAAATATTAAATATTCCATTTCATCATGGTGCCCAAGCGCCACGACTGGATTCATTTTCTAATGAATTTTGATAATGTTTTTTCATTATTAAAAGAATAAGACCTCCCCTGTGAAATCTTAAAGAATACAGGACCAGTCCCAATTTTACAATAGAAATATTTGAAATTAATAAATTGTAATTAACGACGTTGTTTTAAATTGCCGTTTGAACTTATCTATCCAAATATAATACGGTTAAAACGATAAACTGTACACGCTGCAGTCATAGGTTCAAATATCACGTTCAAATCCCAAGCTAGTTCGCTACAACAACAGACGCATTAAACTCACAAAATGCGGGTAACAAACTAGTCTAAGTGATGCTAAAACTGCACAGGCAAAAAAAATATTTTAAATTATGCAAGGAAGAACAAATAGTCAAATTTTATATAATATTGTGTCTATGAAAAATACCGGACAAGCGCGAGACTCGCCCACCGAGGGTTCCGTACAAAAATTGGAGGTAGTAAGCTTTTTTTTTAAATTCAAGCTTAGCTTAGCCAAAGCCCTTTCATCTGATACTTCACTAGAACCAGCTGCTTTAATACTAAATTTTGCCCCCTTTACGACTTATTTTTTAGGATTTAACCACAAATGTATATTTTCCAAATTTTTTTCTGAACGAGTACTACCTGTCGATGTTAGCTGCCAAATTTCATAATTCTATGTCAACCGGAAGTACCCTAATAATTTTGATTCCTCCTGTTTTTTGCGATATAAGAGGCCATCTCTTTTTTAGGTAATGTAAAAATATATTTTTTTCAGGAAATCAAGGGACCGTAGATGTTTTGAATTTCAACTCGATATCTCTAAGCGTTCATAACAAAGACTCTTGATAAACAGACAGGCAGACAGAAGGACAGACGGACGGTAACTTGCGATCTTTTAAGCGTTCCTTCATTCATTAAAAGGTGCGGAACCCTAAAAACTAAGTATCATAAAAGTTTAAGCCCTGTACGTTGAAAAAATGTCTAAATCTAGAGAAACCGAACCAATATGTCAGTGACTGCTGAACTTAAATTCTGAAAATAGGGCTTCATTTTTTTTCATTTTAGAAGATTTAGAATATTTTCTCTTTATCACTATAAGTTACAACAGACAATGAACTCACCGCATTTCCATTGTATATTATTTTTCGATCTCTTTTCTAATATTCCTATTCCTTCTAATACATTTGTGATGTCGTAGATGCGACGTTTCTGAACCGAAAGGTGTTCAGCTGCTATATTTAAGTCTAATACACCGTTGGGTGATGATTTAAGGAGTGCGACGAACTTTTTTGTTAATAAGCCTAATGATGTGTCAAATCTGAAACAAAATAGATAAAAATAGTTGGAAAACTCTTAAAATATTTAGCAAATTCGTTTGTTTTTACTTAAATTGAACGGCATTTTTTTAATTTTTTTGGTAAATTTTACCATAAAATTATGTTAGTGGCGCAATTATGATAAAAAATAAAGACAAAAGAAGTGTTTTAGTATAGAATCGATAAAAAACAATAACTCCACATAACTTCGTCTATACACAGCAAATATTTATCGTACGTACATTTCGTACAAATAAATTACCTGTATCAAAGGTTCTGTACCTGGAACGTTCGGTGTACTTTTTCAATGAACTGGACGGGCGACTGTACGGCGTGAGGACCTTGACGCGTTTCTGCTTGGGCGTCTTAAAGTCCGCCTTCATGGGCACCACGTGCCCCTGGCTGCCTGAACTGCTTTCGCTCAGGTTGAGCCTCCTTTTCACCGCCTAAATTAATTGTTTTTTTTATAATTTTCCCTGTACTATATACTTTTTTTATAACTTTTCTCTATATCTTTTAAATTTTTACGTATAATTCTACTACATCCACAAGATACAAAAAGTTTTATAGAGAAAAAAACGACTATAATAAATTCACAAACTATTAGTCAAGTCGAGATAAAAAACGTGCACAAGTTCACGAGTCTTTTCATCGCTGATGATGCTTCAAGTTTAGCACGACGTAAGTATGTTATTTACTACAAAACGAATGTGTTGTGGTAATTAGTAGTAGTATTATATTGGTTAAAATATTTATACACAACCAATTATATTATATCTGAATAATAAAATATATCATAAGATGTGCGAGTGGGTTCCTAATAGTAAATGACGATAAACTTGATTAAATTCAAAGAATACAGCAAAAATTTAACTCACAGTAATACTCTAGCCCACAAGAAAACGTGATAGATATCACGACTTACTCTTAAAACCGAGTACGTCATAGTTAATCCAACTATCTTCAATTATGCAGCGCGGACGAGACATTTCCACATAGTGGTTGAATAAAACTTCACCGACACCATCGCAGCATTGCACAAATGACTAATACTATCAACTACGAATTATATAAAAAAAAATAAAAGTTTTTATCTTACGATTAGCAAAATTAATTGAAATTGCAGACAGATAGATGCACGAGGCATTTACAATAAGCTGATGCAACTAATTCAAAGTGAAGCAGTGTGGGGCCAGAGCCCCCTTTAAGGAAGTGTGTGGGGAGGGTACGGTACGGTACGTACACAATACACGACATAAATTAGAACCGACACAAAAGGCACCGGGCTCTCGGAAGGGACTCTAGCAAAAGAATGCCAATTTCTTATCTGAATTTTTTGTTATTATTAATAACAGTGAACCGGCAGAGCCATTGTTGATTTGTTGGAGTCGCTGGTCTCGCGCATTGACGATTGTTCAGTTAATCAGAGCAGATGTGCGCCTAAGCCTGACATCTTAGATAAAGTATCATTCGACACCCCTGTGATTTAGAATTACATTCTCACTATTTACATAAATTAATTTACCCCTACCGTTATTCTCACAGAAACAATATACTTAAGAAAAAAAAAATTCGAAGATCGAAAAACCATCTCAAAGGGGGATCGGATCGAACAGATTCTTCCAAAGCTTTGGCTGAATAAACAAAGCCAGCGTTTAATATTACATTTTATTGTACATCGAGGAATATGTACGGGCAAAACACATCCACCCGGGGCATGGGAGGGCGTTGCGTCGTTAGAACACGATAAGGACGATGACAGTTGCCTTGCGCAATGTAGGAGCGCAGGAAGTACCTGGGCCACGTGACCCCACGGCGCCGCGACCACATGGCCGGCGTGTGCGGAGACCGCGGGTGATCGCCGCCACGACGCTTGCTTTCAACCAAATGTGTGCTCCAACTCAACACTTGATAACGACTATATCAGGCATAGATACAAAGCGTACAATATACAAGTTTAAGGTTATGGCACCAGATGATTTTTCTTAATGAACCTTTTTTTCTCTAGCTTCGGCAAATTGCCATCTATTGTTCGACGTATTTACTTTCGCTTTAAACAGCCAAGTGGTAATTGTTCTGAACGTTGCCAAAAGTTGACACAAAAAAGTGAAGTTAATTTGTGTGATCGTCACTAGATAATGAGCAGCTCAAGTGGTGAGAATATACTTATTAGAAAAACGTATAAAAATTTCCTGTCGGTTTCCAGGAGGCGCGGGTTCGAGTACCGCTACGATCAAATTTTTATACATTTTCTAAATAAGTATTTTTCTTTCCTAAGTGTGGAGTAATACTTTAAAAAAATAAAAAATGTTAAGAATTTATTTGTTAGTCCTGGTAAAAGAGATTTCGTCATAAAAATGAGGCAGATGACGTAACAGGAAACATATCATTATGACCAACCCAAGACGGGTGATCCTAATAAAGATTACAATCATGTTCAAGTTACTATTTTAAGTTGTGTCATATGAATTAACATAAAATAGACTATTGTATATATAAAATAGATTAAATTTCTTTCCTCAATTAAAGAGAGCTAACAAAAATATCCGCAAGTTGTTGTAATAAGCTGGTCAGTACCATTTATGCAATAGATCTACTAGCATAATCAAAATTAATTAATTCATATTCTTGTACATAATGTACATAAGGAAAATTTTCATTTGCTATAAAAATTCAGTCACAATTCTGCAATGATCGGTTTAAACAATTTATGTCAACTTTCAAACATAAAGTTACATATAATAAAAACAATGTGAAAACTGAAAATCAAGTAAAACAATAAAAAACAATATATCTCCCAACAATTGGATATTAAAATTATTAGTATATCAATCATTTTCCTGTAACAATGCTATAATAGATAACAATATTAGCAATACAAAATTCAATCATATGACACCCAGTGGATTTTATTAGAACTTTAAAAATTTGTTTGTTTGAAATGGTAATCAGTCCATAAAAGACATTTTACAGTAAGGTAAGAAAGAGTAAGAATAATATTTTTATTATTATTGCCCATACACCAAAATCTACATATAAGAAATTAATAATTTTTAAGTCTTAAGATTTATTTTTTATCAAAAATGTCAATAATTTTTAAGTTACATTTGGTATTAACTTTTAAGACACTATTTATAAAAAATATTTTTAAAAAGCTTAAATTAATTATATTTTTAATTTAAAATTTTAAAGTGGAAGTTGTAGTGTATCTAATGCTTAGTAAGCAGATACAAATCATTATAATTTTTTTAAGAATTTAATCACTATTGAGATATTATCAAATAATGAAGAATACTTATGAAACCTTAAATATTTGTATGATATTTAATATGTTCTTAACATTCTTATTTAAACACAGACAGCACTGTAGTTAGCTTTTCTACTTGAATTACTTAAAAATCTAATATACACAAAATGATAAAAGTCCGCATGGTCTAACTTAAGAGTTCTTCTCCAGGTTCAATGACCCTGTGCCAATCAGGTCTTTGACCCTACTAGGCTATCATCTAAAAGATTCAGTGTTAGAAGATCTAGTTTTTAATTTATTACCACAATAGTTTGTTGCTGACCAATTAAAAGAACATAATAGTAGAAAGTCATATTACTATTCAATTTAAAAGACTAGCTTCTTCATTATTTATTAACAATAGATTTCTATCTTTTATTATATGGATAAGTTTATATATTTTTAAATTCTTAAAAAAATCGAAATATTCATAATTTTTTTATACTGCATTGTAGTTGATTAACCCTCTTGTCATTTATATGCAAAAGTGTATATACTTTATATTGAATATGTTGAAATTCTGAGTTTTTCTAAGATAATAAACAATATAAGGAGATAGTTATATCTTAAATACAAAGATACATAAAATTGTAAGATAATATTCTGTGTACTCATGAGACTTCATGTAATGTATAACCTAAAGAGGGTATGATTAACTTTAGATTTTTAATTAAACTACTCTAAATATGGAAAAGATTCTAATAAGAAGAATTAAATGAAACTTCTTGGAGCAATACAGATAACAAATATGGTCTTGATTCAATGTATTATCATGTTTTATCACAATATTGTCAAGTCATGATTTTGGATATCTTAAAACGAAGTGAATTTCCTTCATTTCAATAAATAAAGTTAGCTTTACTTATGCCCCCTGTAAAATGACAATTGTTATTAGTATAACTGGTTATGTCAAGTTTATACAAGCCTGCAACATGGGGAGAGTTGTAAGGTTTTCAAAATGTGAGTGATGGAGCAGAAATGTATAATATGTCCTTTGGTAAGTAAGTCTTTTACTTAGTAGGCTTGGGAGGTGAAGCACCTGTGATCAGCTGATAGATACATAAGGTTATTGGCAATAATTTATGTATGTTTAGGTGAAATATCTGGGTCTAGGTCTATACATGTTTCCATTCATTTATTACACTGTATGAAGTAGTTAAGTAAACAGCTGTACTGGGTGTGTAGTGTCAATAAAATATTGACTTACTTCAGATGTCTTCGGCGGTGCGGTGGGCGCCTCCCGTCGTATCTGGTGTTGAGGCGTGGCCCCGTAGCCATGGTCGAGCAGGTGGTAGCTGATGGGCTGGCTGGGGCTGTCGTCCAAGAGAGTGGTGTGCGAAGGAGACGCTCCGACGCGTACCACCACCTCAGCTTCGCCCTCCGCCGGCCCTCGCTTCACCCCCCTCGGCATCGCTGTTCAAAATTAACCACACATTAATCAATATGTTATGAATTTTCATTACAGTGGATCGTAATCATCTCAATTTAATTAGCGAAGAGGTTAGGGGCGCCGCGCGCGCGGAAATCACAAGTGAGAAGCCTCCGAAGCGGAGTGGGTCGATAGGAATTGTAATGTACTTTATGTAATGCCAGAGGTTTCCGGCTGTACGTGCATATGTTCAATTTTGCTTACGTCACTTTAAAAACGACATTTTCCAAAAAATATCGACAACCTAGCGGTAATTCGTAGACATAACCGCCTTAAAACTTAGGTGCAAAACATTGTAAAGATTTCACTAGTATTACTCAATATAGGTTTAAAATACTTACGAAAGGTGTAAGCGAACGATATCCGAATACAGAACCATAAAACGACATTTAATGTTTTCGACGCAAACGCTACATTATCGAGTACTCAAAATAAAATGTCCGCCGCTTTGTTGGTCTCGAATGAACTCGTGGACATCGAGACGCTCGATAATTTTCAATTAAACTACACAATCTGCTAAACACATATTAAATTACGCACTCAATACTTCACTAATATAATAAAATATTAAAATAATCCTAGTCCACATTTTACAAGTAGATAAAACTGCAGAGCGATGTAACGACGACAGGAAGCTTTTCAGAACATCTGGCTTGCAAGCAACGTAGCAGTGGCGCGAACTACGCGCGCAGGCGCGAAGCGGGCAGCGGCCGTACGAGCCAAGCAACCCCTAGCGACGCCGTTCTCCAAATTCCTCCCCTCGTTTGAGAAGCCATAAAAAATATAACGAATTTTTGAATTTTCGTCCGCCGACCGGTTTTATGCAGAGAAACACGGCGCACTGCGCTAAGTGTGATTCAATTCTAAGCTAACTTAACCGATATGATTTTGTGTTTACTAATAATTCAAATTTACTGTACCTAATTGGAGTAGTTTATTTATTTTAATTTATACGCTGACGTTGTGATGTTATTTCTGTATATGCCTTAAATAATATAGTACAATAATCAAAATAAATATGTTTAGTACTATAATTACTATAATTAAGAAAACGAAACATACGGACAGTATTTTTTATTATTATATTTGTACATGTATACTATAACTATACAAATAGGATCTAGAACTGGGAGCTTTCATTATTATTCATATAAATATCAATATTTATATATTGGTGTATTTTTCTAATATTCTATTAAATTTATTAAAGATCACTCGCAGTCTCAGTTTAAATTACCTAAGTATACTTACCCTATAGAAAATTTTAATAATTCTTAATGAATCATTTGTATAAGTAACAGTAGTTAACAGTAGTATTTTTATCAATTTACATTATTACTAACAATATGAAATTAAGATCAATTTGTTTATCGACTTGCTTAATTATTTTACCAGCATTATTCATTTTTAAAGATGCAATATTTTGTAAGTTTCGAGCAATAGATACGAATTATGATAAAAATGTATTAAATTATATTATATTTATAATATAAATAAAATATTCTTTTTAATTAAATTGGAATATACATTATTAATTTCTACATAAATAATACAAAAACAAATTATATGTAGAAAAAAATAAAAACTAATTTTGTCAGTGTTAACAAAGTCGGAAGTCAAGTCTGTGAAACCGCGACCTCAGCGGAAATGACTGTAGAAATATTCAATTTTATCATAGACAATTTATTAGTTCTCAAACTATGCTTTAGTCGTAAAGATACGTCGATAAATTTTAATTTTGCCTAAGCATAAATTGATGAAATAAGTATGACTATTTAAAATCATATACACGATTAGAAATATAAATTTAAATATCATAAAATTCAATTTAAACAGAAATGCGCGGTTTTTATAAATATTTATAATATCAATTAATATTTGAAAGGGACAACATTACTCTTTTTGTCTTTTTCTAATTCAAACTTTCGTAAACTCTTTTTTTTCTTAAGAATTAGAATTCGTTTCACTTTTTGAAATGTAACGGTCAAAACTTAACTTTTTCTAATACCTTTGAAATTTGAATCACATCTTCAAGCTTATATAAGTAGAATATGGAAATATACTTTTAAAATATAGATTATAGACCCTTTATCAATATTATAAAAAACCTGTATTATTTTTCGAAAAGATGAGGTATACACAATAACGGTGTCGCTTTAGTACATAGGAGTCATTATATTTTTGGGAGAATAACCATTTTGTAATTGACAAGGTACAGAAGATTAAATAATAATTTGAAAAAATGACTTTTATTTTATATTGGTAATGGTAATAGTTGTGTTATTCACTAATTGTTAATGTTATACTAGGTATAACATATAGGTAGGTATGTCCAACTCTTAACTAGGTACTTTTAATTCTTACCAAAATCTATAAATGTAGCGAGATTTAAACATAAAGATTGTTAATATTAACAGCATAAGCATATATAGTGATATTTTTTATACTTTAGCTTTAACCAGATATATTTCTATAACGACGGTTTTATTTTTCAAGACTGTGCTGGGGTGAACGGTGACTATTCGTAGGAATAGGGTTCCCCCTATTCTCATGTTCAACAGTGGTTTAAGTACAAAAAAAAATTAAATATTGGCAAATTGCAATTACGTAAATGTCAAGTACATAAACTGAGGTCTTTTGTTCCATTAAGCTAGTCTAAAATATGTTTGTTCCGTCGCTAATATGAAAATATTAGGTACCAGTTGCTGTACCTTCACTATTATAATATACAGTTGATATGGTAGGAAGACAAGAGAAATTCGACAGTGAATACAATATAATTTACTTTAAAGATAAACTCAAATTTCTCATATTTTATATTTTTTTAAATGTATTATATAAATTGTGTGATATTTTACATACATGTTTTATAGTCCAGTTAGTCTAATTATTGGCTAAGTCTGGCTTGGTGTTATCGGATAATCGTCCGCGATTGTTCGCTTTCCAATCTAATATTTAGATTTCTAGACCAAAATGGTATTTGGATGTACTCTTCTCTTCTTCCCTTAACTGAAGCTGTATCTCACACGGTACAGAGGGAACCTGGGAAACTTAGTGTTAAGACATAGTGTTTCCGCCGAATTCAGAAGGCATTGCTATAAAAACTTACATAAAAACGATGATTCTACATCCCTACTGCTTAGAGAGTACAATAGTATATTCTTTTTTCGATGATATTTGTTGCCTTTTTCAATGAGCGAAACACGTTGAATTTAGCGGCTCACTTTTCTTATATTCTTCGCTAGCACTTACCTGCGGCTTCTCTATCCTTCGTGGTCAAATAGAAATGACTTAACATTCTATATAGCACACGATCTGAACGCAGGTTCAGTGGTTTACATTAAAATCTATAAAATTATTATCACATCATGTCAGTCATCAAGTCCGTTTGGGACGATCACATACTCATTAGACATTTCCATTCACCATTTTCCGCCGTTTTCTGGAGGCATTGTATGTTAAAGAGTGGACTCAACGCTTTGCCTCTACACCAGAGCGAATAAATGAAAATATTATTATTTTTTTTCACGAGAGGGAATCGGACTCACAACCTATCGTGTTTACAGTCACGCACTTGTGCCATGCCCTACCGCTACCGTACCGGACCTCTATATTTTACTTGTGTAAATAGTTTATATATATATATTTTTCTTTTTTTTGTGGTGGTAGTATACGATTCTTGTTAGACGATCGGATTAAATTAGATATCTTTTCTAAGGCCCAAAAGTAAAGGCTAAGATCGGGATAGGTTCATTCTCGTTTTTCGTGAATCACACAGTGTAAGAAATCTTTTTGATTACTATAATTATAAACTAGGTATAAAAATTCCAGGACTCTGAGGACTAACTACTGAGATACAGAGTAAATCGAAGAGTTATACCTAGTGCGCGCTATCCATTAAACATGTTATATTTATCCCTTAGATAACATCTAGCAATCTTGTAGTATACATATGCCTATATCATTGAAGAATATAATTTTAGATAGCACAAAAAGCTTAATTAATATAGAACATATTTGAGGCCAGTCATGGCACACGGGCATAAGTGTGTGACTGTAAACGCGACTGGTTATGGGTTCGAATCCCACTCGATGAAATTAAATATTTGTTTCAATTTTTTGAAAATTTTATATTTTCATTTCTTCGTTTTAGTAAAAAGCGCGCAGAAACTGATAAAAAAAACTAATATAAAACTTCATTTAAAAAAATATATATCTACAATCTTTTTGCGATCGTCGTTGCCTCAGACTTGTGATAAATATAATGAAAAATATAATTCTCATAGTATAAAGTGTGTCGCTATCGTACTCTTACTTATACATTATTTCAATTACAATAGCTTACGAGGCGTATCTTTCGGCATACTTTGCACGTACTACTAATCTACGTTAAGCGATTATATATTTATTTAAGTTATACGCATGTTATTTGTTACTACTATATGTTCAAAAAAATGACGACAACCAATAAAAACATAATTTGTTATTTAAGATTAATTAGAACAATGTATAGAATGAAGATTTTGATAGAAATATAACTAAAAATAGTGACACAAATGATATAAGATAAACTAAAGTAATGCATTTGAATATTTTAAGATTATAACTATATTTCAGGCTTAAATTGGTTAAAAATAAATAACGTAATCTGTGAACTTCCAACAAATGTAATTAAACCTAAATTATTAAACATAAATTATGGAATTTTACCAGCAATATATGAAGAACTGGTGGTGGTTCTTTAGTTTTAAGCAGAGTATGTAAACTTTGTTACTTAATAGAAATATTACCTATATATTGAAAAATAATATAAATATTTAAAACTCAATGATATTCAAAATCTCTCATACAACAAATCCAAGTCTTTACTTTATTTTGTATTATTGAAATATTGATTTTAGGAAATGTGCACATTAATATTTTATTATATTACTGTTATGAATAAAGAATATACATATTTTTAAGTTGTAACATATTTTTTGCAATGGGAAAAATACATAATATTTCCAACCTACTACAGTTATTTTATGACTTACTGTTATGAAAACCAATTCAAAAAATAATACATTTTCCTGGTATGTTTGGACCCCATTATTAAAGAACAGAACAGTCATCAATATTTACTACAGAAGTTAAAAATATTAATTAGCAGATATCAAAAAGGAAACATAGGATTTACTCCTCTAAATATGTGACATGAAAAAGTGAAATAATAAACAATATATACATATTTTTTAAGTTTATTTTTTTATAGCAATGTTGCTTTATAGTAAATCTTATATAATTGTGCAGAAACATAAATTAAATTCATGATTACACAAAATTTATATATTTTTTATAAAAAAATAAAAGAAGTTTAAGAAATAGACAGTACCATTTAAATGTCAATAATTACAAAAACTTCATATTTGTTATCCTTGGGTTCATCTACAATTTGCATAGCCGAGTATGTGATAGCTTTCACTTCTGTGCCTTGTGGATGCTTACCAATTTGAAATTCTTCACCATAACATTTACAAATTATTCTAAATTCTTGGGTATTGAATTCTGTTATTACTAATTTCTTACAAATAAGAAATGGTTCAACAGAAAATAGAAAGAGTAACTCGTCCAAAAAGTGATACAACAGTCCCATTAAATCATCAGCATTGGCTTCAACTGTGTGCACTTCTTTAATCTGGACATATGGCAATTCTGTCATATAACCAAACATAGCCATTCCACATTGTTCAAATGCTTCTTGAAGAGTATCACCCCATGCATGTAATCTAAAATGAAAAGTATACATTTTATAATGGAAATTTTATTTATATAAAAGATATTTCAAAATTATCATGATTATATCTACTTACTGAACATCAGCTGTGTGATCTAAATCTGAAACATGATACAAATATAATATTTAAAATATATTTTTATGTTGTATACTGCACACAGCAGGGTAGCAGACACTAGGTTCCCCTGGTGTTAAGAGTCTCTGTTCCCCACTTTCTGCCGAATTCTGGAGGCAATGTGTGTTGATTGGCAAAACTCAATGCCACACTTTGCCTCGACACCAGAGGGAAGAAATGGAAATATATACATTTAAATAAATATTTTATCTTCTCGAGTGGATACCCCCTCAAGAAGATAAAATATTTATTTAAATGTATATATTTCCCCACTACTTACAAACTTACAACTTACAAACAGTCACACTTTGTGCCCCTGCACTATGACTGGTCTCAATTATGAATTGTGATTTTAATACAATCTAATATTTAATCATATATATATAAATATATATATATATATATATATATATATATATATATATATATATATATAATATATATATATATATATATATATATATATATATATATTATCTAATATATATATTTAATTTGAGTGGGAATCGAAACCACAACTTGTCGCGTTTACAGCTTACTCGCATGCTTATGCCCCTGGCATTTATTATTTATTGCATTAAATAATATGAAAAAACTTATACTATAAATATAAAATTTCCAATCAACTTAAGAGTATCTTTAGTATTTATTATTTTAACATAAACATATTTAGATTATAAGTTTTTAACGCCATATTTTCCGTAAACAATGTTTGTGACAAATAGCTTAATATTTTTTTTACGATTAAGAAGAAAAATTAAATAGAAGAAAAATTCTTCAATAAAAAAAAACCATGTAAATAGTACAATTCTTAATATCTGAATCCTAATCTCGCATAATACTTTTACAAAATAGATTAAATGATAAAAAATTATAACATTGTCAAACTTTTTTTGGTTATATGTCTTTTTGGTAATTCTAACATTTAGTGAACTATTTTATATAATATCAATCATTGAATTTCATTATATGTAACTAGTTGTCGTTATTAGAAAATATGAGTTTAAATAGTATTTATATTATGTTAACTTACATTCATATTTCACCGGTGGTATAATATAGTCATCTTCACTTAATCCCTGTTCTTCGTCCATAATAACAAAACTTCCGCTCCCGTTTTATATTACTCTATAGGAAAATATAAATATGTATATTGGAATTATCAAATTATATAAATTTCATGCAATCTAAATGAATTATTGAGATAGTAAAATGATGTAGTACAAATGCAGTTATTTATTTACAAATATTAGTCTGTAATCAAATACATAGCATAATACTAGTAGTTAAGGTTAGAAATAGCGTAACATCACTTTGACAAGTGTATTTTACTACATAAATATTGTGCACTGCATTCAGGCTTTTTGAGATTTTCAATACGATATGAAATGAAATATACGGTAGGTAAACATACAAATGTTTTAATTTGATTTCGTAAATTATAATTTTGATATCCTTATACAGTATACTAATAAATATATATATTTAATATGAATATTATATTTATAACGCCTACGATATTGATTTTTTTATTTTTTCTGTGTCATGAATACAATGTACCATAATCTTTACATTTTAAGTTACTAATATAATAAATAACTAATTAGTGCCTAATTTTTTAAAAAATCGTATTGTAATCGTACACATAAGTTATAACAGAACGGTAGAGTAGTTAACATTTTTTTATGGTAACAAGTATAATATTTAGACAGCCTTTGGGTATATGTGTTCTGTGATTTTAACAATAGAGTTAATCGTGACGTCATGTACGTCAATCTTCAATGTAAAGTAGAATAGAAATTAATTTTCCAAATTTGAAATTCAACAAATGATATCATTTTTATATTCCTTACAACATTTGAATGCCATTGCATTTTGAAGACTTGTTTTTGTGTTGTTGTTTTTTAGTCTAAAGTGAATACATTTTTTATTCTTTAATATGGATCCCATCGCAATATTGCAAAATAGAATTGAACAACTAGAAGCCAAATTGGGTATACGTATTGGCAGTCCAGTGGACGGACATCAAGGCGACTCTGCAACAATAAATCTACTAAATGCAGCACAAGCTATTAACAATGCAACTGCTGGCCAAGATAAACTTTCTGATGCTAGAAATATGGCTAGCGAGTTAAATAATTATACTGATCCTAATTTAGTTGAGAATGTAAGTAAATAAATATGAATATTCAATTTTAATAATTTTATTTAAGTAATTATATTTAAGGTGGTCATTCTCATGCGAACTTATAAGCTATTTTAAATTACATAAAAATGAAAGTACAGTAGAGCCAATAAGTTGTTGCCATTCTGAGGTTAAGTTTTCTGAACTTTTTCGCATTGTTAACTCAGGAAGAAAATATTTAAAAGTAAAAAAAATCCAATAATATCAAATCTGCGCAGCTGTCTATAGATAACTTTAGGGGGCCCACAACTTGATGACCTAACTGTATATAAGAAATTGACCATTTAATTTCACTAAGACATCTTGTCTATAATATTTGTTGTTACTGTTATAGATGCAGCAAAATAATATGCACATGCATGAAGTTCTAGCAGCCGAGCCTGTTATTCAGCATCATTGCCATTGCATGCAACGGTGTAAACAGGTAGTTATTATTACTACATATTATATCTTTCTTCAGTGTTCGGCCCTACCATGGTTTTAGAATACAGGGGTAATCACACACATGTGTAAATCTGCCTCTAACCTGATTGAAAGAGCATCAGGCTGTACAATGGAAAATTAATTTTATTTGAGTGTATACTTTACTAACTCTACTAAATACCGGAAATAAGTACTTAAAACTTTGCAAATAATAATTTAGAGGGAAAAAGGTAGCCATGTAAAGAACTGAAAAGATTTTCTGGACCAGCCCTCTTGCTACGTTAGGTCCATAGATGATGATGATGATAATATGGCTATTTTACAAGAATAATTTTATTTTCCAGGCAGCTCCTGTTCTAGAATCGGAATCTATTCAACAAGTGCCTCAATTACAGACAGCAGTGAACAAATTACAAATGGGGGCCGCTGAAGTGAAAGCAGAGGCAGATGCTGTTAGTACAAATTTGTTATTTTTCTTATTTTAACATAGTATCCAATTATTTTTTAATTATGAAGTCTTATCTTGACCCAAGTTTTTCCTTAAAAAATTGTATATGACTTCACAGTTACTACATATAATACTTTTAACTAGCTAAGGATAATAAAAAGTGTCAAGTTATTTTTATCAAAAAATTAATTTTTACTCATATTTTCATTTTTGCTCATATTTCTTCCCTTATTATATTCTATAACTTATTAGTATGTAATATTTATTTAATATAATGTATCCCATAATTGTTTACATTAAGAATTAACTAGACACTGAAACCATAACTTAAAGTGTGAAATTAAGTATAATTAAAATATTTTTAATGGTTTGTTAACAGGTGTCTTCTGGCATCCAAGAATTAGCCGAGACATGTGGCACTGCAGCATCTACAGCTGCAGAACAACTAGCAAATGTTGCTCTGAAAGTAGAACAAGTTGAACAAAAGATGTTTCCCAAGAGAAGAAATGGCCTAGATTAAATTAATATATTTTTGTTAGCTTTATCCTATTTTGTGATATTACTCATGTATCATTATTATTTATTCAAAATTAAAAGTTATATATATGTTACATTTATAAATATGTTTTTTTATGTTGTTAACTAAAAAAAATTAAGGTTCCATACCTAAAAAGAAAAAATAATAAACTCTAACATTTTGCCAGCAATCTCTTTTACTCTCAAGATTCTTTCTCAGATGTCAAACTAAAAGTAATATCAAATGTCGGGTTTGCTGGAGCAAAGAAAATATGCAATCAAAGCCGTCATTTATACTCTAAGCCAGGCTGTATCCTGCACACAGCAGTGTAGTTAGAGGGAGCCTAGTGTTAAGACACTCCATTCCTAACTTTCCGCTGGAGAGCTTCCGAAATCTGGAGTTATTGTATATTGAGTGCCGGAACTCATCGCCGAGCTTTGCCTCGACACCAGAGCGAAGAAATGAAAATGTAAATTTAAATTAATATTTAATTTTGAGTGGGGATCGAACTCACAACCAGTCGATTTTGCAGTTACACTTTGTGCCCCTGCGCCACGTGTGGCCTCACAAGCATCCCGTTTGTGGCTTGTGAAGGTTTGCGAAAGCTTGTGGGTTTTTAAACACAGATCAAAAGGGAGTTTGCGGTAATCGCTTTCGAGTTGTTTAATGTTTACGTTTGGCGTTGGAGCGTATAAATCACGTATTAAAACACTAATAAGCAACATCTCCGTGCGCCACCTCCTTCTTAACTTGTTTTTAATTAAATCAATATAGATTAGTAGAAATGACAAAGCATTTAGTGATCATTCTTCTAATTTTCAACGTAGCATTTTATTAAATTAGAAAAATATATTCTCGATATTTTGATATTATTCGAATTAGACTATGGCAAAACGTTTACAATTTGCAATAATTATAGTCAAAATAAGGTTTTATTTCTGCATTTAAATAAGAATTCAGAAGTGCTTAAGCTAAGAGCTACGATCTAGTAGCGTATTTTATTTTTTTCTTCAATGCGGTATAATTTAAGCTTTGGTTTTTTAAGAAAAAGTTTTTGTATCTGTGAGGTTAGTGATTGTTGATGTAGCACTTGTCATTTCAGAATTGTCAATTGTCAAACAAAAATGGCAGACGCTGCAGTAGAAACGGCTCCCACAGATGAAAATGATGATAGTTGGTTGTATGGAGATTCCAATAATGAACAAGCTAACGAAGATTCTTCTAGAACAGATGAAAAGGAACAACAACAGGCCAAAGCTATAACTGGTGACGCGGTAAGACTTTGAGTAGATTAATGTACCATAACCTTTAATTTTTGTAATCGCATCTTATGTGTATATGCTTACTAATAAAGACCAATTTCTTCTTTATATTTAATATTTAATCAGTATTGGAATTATCAAAGTGTTGAAAAAAAAATTCAGCGTACACCCAAATTTACCTCCCTTATTTCCTAAAATTTCTTACATATAATAATTTAATGAATCTCGAATAAAATATTTAATGAAAATAATGTATTAATGTCCCATTTAAAGAAATTGATTACACCTTGTCGTAATATATTTTTTGTTTATATTATTTATATTATATCAATTATAAAAGAAATTAAAATTTAAAGAAATTGATTACACCTTGTTGTCATATATTTTTTGTTTATATAAAAAAATTATATTATATCAATTACTATACATTGAAAGTCTATATATAATCAGATGAAATATTAACTGTATTTATGCCAATATTTAACAGGGAATTGAAGACAAAGAGCAAGAAGAAGCAGATGGTAATGATGGCAATAATGATGATTCTCATTTTAATGATGAACACTTTGGTGAGGTAGACCGTGAAGATCAGGCAAATGGAGATGCTGATAGTCAAGACAATGGTGATTCAGATTCTGACGACAGTGATGATGTTAAAGTTACTATAGGTGAAATTAAAACAGGACCACAGGCTTATGCTAGTTTAAATATAAAAGTAAGTAAAATAAATGTAACTAGTGACCAAAATGTTGTGTACCTTAATGTTATTTTGTACTGAATTTTTATGTAATCAGAAAATAAACTATTTATTTTTAATATAAAAATTGAGCATATATTCCACCCACAACCATTTCATGCACATATAAGTATAATACACTTGCTTCACTTTGATGTCAAGAGTTTCTATATGTAAGTATAATTTTTTTAAGAATATCTATAATTCTATGTGTTAAAACTTTACTTTAACTTAACTCTACTTTTGTATGTGGATCAGCATCTGACCATATTAAACTGAAACACAATGTGTTGATGGCTTAAACCCCATTATGAGAATGGTTATGTAAACTAATTTCAAAAATATATATTATACATTTATTTAAGAATTTGTTTGAAGCAATAAATAAACTTTTGACTACATTTACACATGCAATAAAGATTATTCTATTCTATAGAGAGGAGTTGGAATCGTAGCACCTGGAAGTGAGAAGCCACGACCAGTTCCAGCTGCAGGCAGCAAAGTGACATTAGAAGATTTAGATGGACCTGGTAGCATTAATGGAGTTCCTGCACTAGAGTTTAACATTGATACTATTGAAGATAAGCCATGGAATAAGCCTGGTGCTGATATATCAGGTAAAAAGGAACATTACCATGAAATTAGGTTAAGGAATTAAATAATTAAAATTTTATTATTTATTATATCAGTAAAATTATTTAAAAGCTTAAGAAATTCTTTGCTTTGTGCCTGTGTTAAAGACGTTGCTGCAAAGTCATGTTTTGATTAATAACATTGTATAATAATTGAAATGTGAACATGCCTAAGTACAGGACTACATTAAAAAATGTGTACACTATAGGGCAACAAAACAGCAGTGGTTCCTAACTATTTACTGAATAACAGTAGTTATCCACACATTATCCACAATTAAAATTAAACAAATAAAAAAAAATATTTATAGTAAGCAAAACTACATACTGAGGCCTCTGCTCAGGTATTATCTTATCTACTCCCATACTAAAATGATCTGTTCTACTTCTGAGTGGACTTCTAACTCGAAATCTTTATGTTTACAGGCAACACTTAATATTATATCTTTATGTAAACTGTTACACACAATTTCTCCACAGATTACTTCAACTATGGTTTCAATGAAGTAACATGGAGTGCGTACTGTGAGAGACAACGACGCATGCGCGTGAACGAGGCGGGCGTCTCGTTACACACCGGACCTCCGCCCAGAGCCCCACCGCCTGATGTCAGACGCTCTACTGGTAAGTTATGACTATCTATTACTATGTATTTTGTATGCAATTTGCTAATATCATCATCATTTTTTGACTATAGTTACACACATGGTAATATTGAAAAAGTTAACATGATATGGCCTCTATAAATTTATTATTATTAAACACAAAAAGTGTTAAATTTTTCCTAAGATTATAATATAATGGGATGGAGTGTCTTAACACTAGGTTCCCTCTGCCTACCCTGCTGTGTGCGGGATACAGCGTGAAGCTGATTATAAAACAATAATTTCAAATTTGTAAATTTAATTTAGCATATGTCAAAATGATTTAATTGCTACTGGCTAATGCATTTATATAATTTAATACTTAGTATGAAGCCTTTCTTTAGCTATTAAATATGATGACAATTTTATTAAAATGAATTATTACAATTTTATGACATAATTATTTAAATACAACACATATCTACTGCTTCTTTAAATTTTATTATTTTTTTATTATTTTTACCTTTCAATTAACATCATATTTGCCTTCTTTCTTACAGGTGCCGTACGACATGATGACATGCCTCCGGGAGTTCAAAATAATTACCAATCTCGTGAAAATACTATTCAGGTAACATCATATAATTTATAAATAGAAAAAATAGAACTCTAGATTTAAACCTGGACATAGAGTGACAGCATTATTCTAACTTAAACTCTAACATCAATTGATATAAATTTACTTCTAAGATATACTTATCTTGTGATATATTTGTAAAGCAAATTTAGTACCTAGTATAGATACTGCATGCAATACTCATCTTTTCATGTTTCTGGCATTCAAAATTTGCGTAAAGAGATCTTATTTAGAGATGGATGATCTCTCTATCCTAGAGTGAGGCTTCTACACATTTCATTTGTAGTGCATAAACTAACTTAAACAAGCCTTGGAAAAGATAAACATTTTTAGTATTATTCTTGGTGACCTGAAAATACAGGGACTAGGATACCAGTTCAGGCTTCAAATTCCGTGCCAATTAATGTAAATATATATCATATATTTGCGTTCTTTTCCTTCTTCATGCTGAAGCCCACACCTAGCAGAGTAAGCACGGGGTAAGCACGCCTTTATAATAATGAGTGTCGTTGGCGCGCGCGCAGGTGATGACGGCGGAGCGGCGCGAGTACGCGCGCCCGCACGGCCGCGACGCGCCCGACTACTTCGGCGCGCCGCCCGAGCACTACTACGCGCCGCACGCGCCGCACGCCTACGACGAGCCCTGGGGTGAGCTCCCTACTCCTGTGTTACTGTAGTCATTTCCCTTAAATAATGTACTGTAGGCTCAGGACTTAAAATATGACAGATTTATTTATTTGTTTATTTATAGTTTTATATTATAAAGTTGTTTGTTTGGTTGAGCCTGCCAATCTGAGGAACTACTGGTTCAAATCGTTTTTTTGTGTTGAATAGTCCATTTATTGGAGAGCGTTAATAATTTCGATTGTTTCCTCTTAAATTACTTGTTAGACTTTAAAATGTGACGTGTGTTTAAAAAGTATATTTTGATCAATATCCAAGTATCAAAAACTAGTTCCGAATACAGCGAGTCGTGCAGTACCCGAAACTAATAACATATTATGTATGTGTGTTGTAGCCTTGGACGCGACAGGTTGTGGGTTCGATTCCCACTCAAAGAAATGGAATGTTTAATATTTTTATTTCTTCGTTCTGGTGTCGAGGCAAAGCGCGGCGTTGAGTTCCACTACTCAACACGTTTTGCCTTCAGAATTCGGTGGAACGACTAATAATAGACTACTCCTTCTGCCTACCCTGCTACAAGCGGGATACAGCGTGAAGCTGAAAAATAAATGGCGCACTTTGTGAATATTGTGAATGTGAATATAGTGAAGTGAAATTTTAATTATTTATTTGATTTCTATCGCGTAACAATTAGTTACTTTTTTATCTTCACGCGTGTCTCTTGTAAGACAGACTATGCAAATGGATGGAATTCACATCAGATGCTAGATTTACTACCATCGCAGCAACCATCTATAGTTAAGCGTTAGTACTGCGCTACGATGGTTTCGATTCATATTCATGTTTTTTTTTTAATTTAATTCGTTATATAAAACTTTATAATATTGTTTGGTATGCAAATACATTTTCATGCTATGTACCTATATGATATTTTGCTTATTTTCTTATCTATATTTCTGTATACAGTATGTATTTATGACGTATACAAACTTTCTTTTGTTTTTTTTTCTTTAATAATATATAATTTTTTAAATTATTATATTATGTATTCATATCATTTTTACCCATTCCCATTTAAAACATTTTATTTTTTCTTAATTTTTCAGGACAAAAACGTGCACCTTGTAAGTTATTTTGATTTTGTAATTATAAGTGAATGAAATAATTTTAAGCTATTTTAACTCACAACTTTTTAATTTTTATTGTACAGCTCACGCGGAACAAACTGGCTGGACGCCGACAGAGATAAAGGAATTGACTCCAGGGCCAATGGCTCCACCAGCAATGGGGCCGCCTATAGGAATGACGCCCCCATTGGGTCCCCCACATTCATTGCCCCCTTCCCACGTGATGGGCACTCCTCCATTCGCGCCCCCATTCCGCTCGCACCTCCCGCCTCACGCACACGAGCGGGAGAGAGAACGAGATAGGGAACGGGACAGAGACAGAGATAGATTAAGGGAGAGAGATGATAGAGAACGCAGGGACCGAGATAGACGAGATGATGTGAGTTGATTTTGGCTTTTGTATGATCATTTCGAATGTATAAAATATAGTTAAAAAACATGGCTCGTCTGATCATGAAACATCTTTTCTTTTGCTATGTAAAAAAAAATGAAAAGAAAGTTTTTCATTACTTACTAAAGAGAATAAAATATATTTATAGAATTCGACATCTAATAACTTTATTTAGAAAGATTTTAGATTAAGATATATTAGCATTATTATAAACATAATATTTTTAGATTGGAGCCATCTAAAAATATTATGTTTATAATAATGCGAACATTCAATTTTTAATGATTTATTGGAAAGAGTAGTGAATTTTATTAATGTACATTTTGTCTACTACAGGAGGAAAGGGATCGCGACCGCGAACGATCGCGTTCCATTAAGCCAGAAAGGGTTCGAGAAAAGTGAGTCAAATATTTAATGTTAATTTGTATGAATTATTCATTAATAGTCACTGTAACGTCAGGTAGATAGATGGTGCTTATTTGGAAATCATAAGTATTTGTTTTTATTTCAATATACCACGCACGTTTTTGCTTATTATTATTTAAAATATTTATAATAATTTGTTAATTTGAACTCAATACCACAATTGACGGTGAGACATTTCAACTAAGTGTAGTACTAAAAATACTTATAACAATGTTACAAAAATAAGTATATATGACAAAAAGTATACAAATATAAATTAAAAATATAAAATTCAAAATTAAATCAGCTTTTAAGCTGTATCTCGTACACACCAGGGTAGGCAGAGGGAACCTAGTGATAAGACGCTCGGTTCCCCACTTTCTGCCAAATTCTGGCGGCATTGCGCGTTGAGTGGCGGAACTCAACGCCGCTCTTTGCCTCGACACAAGAGCGAAGAAATGGAAATATAAATTTATATAAATATTTCATTTCCACGAGTTGGAATCGAACTCACAACCAGTCGATTTTACAGTCACACCTTGTGTTCCTGCTTCACGATTGCACACAATATATTTTTATCCATTTTTAAAGTGTTATTCCGCACTTAAAAATTACTTATTAAAATACGTATTAAAATAGAATGTAGCGGAATTTGAACCCGTGCTTCTTAGGAAACCGTCCAAAACATGCTTTACGCAATATTGAATACTATATTATGACGAAAAAGGTTATTAAAATAAATATTTTAATGTGTTCTGTGTCTTTTTATCCTAAGTTTATTTTCTTATTAAAAGAATTATAACTGCCGCAAATGTTATAGGGAAAAGGGGAATGGGTTAACAATTGTATTAATTAGATTGTTTTATTTAGCTCCACGCTATATCCCGTTCCGTCTTAATTTCAAGCTCAGTGGAGGAGTTCAATGCTGCGCTTTATCTTTTATCAGAGATACGAAATAAACACAATTCCTGAATCCACAACCCTCGCGTGTTAGGAACATTATATATATTTTACTTACAGACTTTACATTGTATTGTCTAGCTTCTCTCTGCCTACCGCATAGAGCAGAGTACGCAGAAGAGGTTGTCCTTTCCACTAATATATTCCTAACTATGTGTCAGATCCTACCGCCGCGAGCGGTCGCGCTCCCGCTCGCGCCGCCACAAGTCGCGCTCGCGGTCGCCGCGCCAGCGCTCGCGCGACCGCGACCGGGAACGGGAACGGGAACGGTCCATGAAGCCCAAGAACAAGGAGCCCAAAGACAAGGACGAGGACAAATGAAGGGCTCTATGTTAGTTATAAGGAAATGTTTAAATAATAGTGTTGGTATATTTCTGAAAATAAATTTGCCAAATTAATTTTTGAGTTTTATTTTGTCTTGAAATGCTAGATTTACACTGTACTCTTAAGATTTCTTATTTTTCTATGCTCTTTTGTCAATACTTAGATCATTGTTACGAATGGTTTTTTTTAATTATAAATCTATTATTTATTTTCTATGAAATATAAAATATAAATATAAATCTATTATTTATTTTCTATGAAATTGATAATTGAAGTAAATAAAGAAGGAAATGCTTTTTGTATCAAAATAAAACATATTTCGTTAATATGCAGGCAAAAGTACACTGCCTGAGATTAATAATAATTTTTAGAGACAACGTATAGAATTGCGGATCTTATACGATCGAATCGAAAATACAGTTAAATAAGAAGCAAGGCATTTTCTGTTCAATTTATACCGTAATATTTACATATTTAATTTATAGCATAATATTATACAAACAATCTTTGAATGTATGAGATTTTACATTTAAAGCATATAAATGATCTAATTACATTCTTATTGTAAGACTATTAGTAATCATATTAAATAAACGTATTTAAAATACATATATGTAAACATTATAAGCATTATAAACGGAATTGATTTTGTAAACATCAGGAATTAAAGCAGGGTTTCTTGGGCACCGTCCCAATGTTCCAGTCAAAAATCAAACTACACCGCCAGATCTCGTTACGACAGCAGAATATTTAAATTATGTTAAAACTAAAATTTGATTCAACTTCAATTCATGTTTTGGTTCCCATCAAAATTATGTGAAATTAATCCGAGAATTTGATCTCTGAGGGACAAGTTTTGTGTTCGCTCGGAACATATGTTAGCTCAAGACTTACCGTACTTTCAATTTGAATTGGGGTTATATTATTAGGCTTATACAGATGTGACGCGAACGACGAATCAACAGTAGTCTATGGGTAGGTGACCTTAACGCATGTCCATTTAACCCCATATGCATGTTCAGCTGTTTATTTTCGCTGGTTCAGCAGATTAGGGAACTTGTTATTTTTTGGAAAAAAAACCGCATCTTTGAACAAAATTGGCAATTACAGCCCGACTGTTGGATCAGCGCTCGTGATTTTTTCCGATATATAGTTCAGTAATAGCTATAGCAAAAAAATACTGGTATTGTTTTCCAGAAGTACTTTTAAAAACTACTGGTGAACAGAACATATTAAAAAGGTACTTGAATCATGAAACAGTAAAAAATTGTAGTTCTCATTACGACAATTTACTAATTATAAATCGATTTATTTAGGTATTTATTAAAGTATTTGTATTTTACAATAGTCATCTAAAGTCTAACAATGTTTATAGGGTACAAATATCTTGATATTGTAAAGCCAACCTACACGGTCACAAGCCGTGAATTGGATATGGCACTATTTTTTGTACCATCTATTTTAATAACTTCAAATAAATATGAATAATAATGACTTCTTAAATTCGGAAAGCATTAAAAAGCATAAAAAGATACTAAAATATATAAAAAAATCGTTTTAATAGGAAAAAATATTTATGGAATATTTCTTTTTAAAGTAATTAGATAAATAAGCATTTATAACAATCAACGACAGTAGGAATACATAAAAGCAGATGTTCATTGAAAATTTTGTTAACACAGGCAGCGGTGCAATAAACTTTTTTTTTTTATGGAAAAGACACGGCAAACGAGCGTTCGGGTCACCTAATAGTAAGTGATTAACGTCGCCCACGGCCCCGTGCAACCCCAGAGGAGCTACAGGTGCGTTGCCAGCCTTTAAGGTGGGTTGGGCGCCGGGGCCCGGCATTACCTGATGCGAAACGCAGTGGTATAAAGCCACTACTTCACGCTGGTTTTAAATGCCGGGGGTGGTAATGATCCGGTTGAGTCTGCCCATGCGTTTTGCCTTTGCTGGCACGTGACTCTACCACACGTACTTTAGTCGCCTCTTACGACACCACCAGTACCAGGATGATCTTATTCTAGGCCGGGATCAAACACTACGCCTAAATTGTGCTTTGTACTAAATTTCAGTAGATATAAGAAAATATATAACAAGTATCAATTAGTTTATTAAGAAGAATGACAACTATTCCGAAAAAAATACCAAAAAGGCGTTCAAAGTAGGAAAATTCTCAAGTAAGAAATACTTGATTTTACTGCTTTTCGATTCCAGTATAGTTTAATATTTATATCTGAATTAAACATCCAAAGAATGTGTTTTCATAAGTAATAGTAGTTTTTAAGGTGGACAGTAGAATAAATCCTAGTAAAATATTTCTTCTAGATCCTCTGAAAGTTAATATTATCCACCATCCAAGTGCATTACCAATTCACGATCTTTGCTAGGATATCTTTACAACATCATAATATTTGTACCCTACAAACATATTTTGACTATAGTTGAATAGTGAAAAATGTAAATACTTACTGTTTCTTGTGCGGCGTTGAGTTATGCCACTCAACACGCAATGCCAAAGAATTCGGCAGAAAGTGGGGAATGGAGTATATTAGCACCTAGGTTCCCTCTGCCTACTCTGCTGTTTGCGGGATACAGCGTAAAACTGATTTTATTTTTAAATTTAACTTTTTTACATTTATTATTTTTTCTATCTTATTTCCAAACTTTATAGACCGATAAGTTTTAAATATTAAGTATACAATACACAAGATCTATTATTTAGCTATATTTAGGAAAAAATCACGAGCGCCAACAGTAGGGCTGTATTTACCAATTTTATTCCAGAATCCGGTTCAACAAATCACAACTTCCCGAATATCTGCTAAACCATTAAAAATAACTGAACTGAAACCCTATGTATGATAGGGGTGAAATGGATAGGCACTAAGGCCACCTACCCATAGATTACCGTTGTTCCATCGATCACGTTAGAACCTATATTTTGATTTGATGGTAAACAATATTTATGCCAAATTTTAAGCTTGAATTATATACAGAGTGAACACAGAACTAGTATTTACTTAGATCTCGAACTCCTCCGGTGTCGGGAACGTTGACTCGAGAACGACGCCTTAAGTTGCTGACGGAATGTCGATACTTTTTTTAAATAATACTATTATTTATGAATATGTTATATAGCGCTCGGTGTCACAGGCGGAAAACTTATTTAATATTATAATGTGTGCGTCTGATAGGCGGCCGAGCGCCACAAAACTGCTGACAGAGGAGAGATCGGGTGAACAGCGCCGGTGGGAAAGGAATTTCTTCTTTTCCCACACTTATTATTCCATCGTGGATTAATTAAGTCGTAGGTTAAGTTAGATTAATTTAGGTTTAGACAGATTACTGTTTTTCCAACATTGAAGGCAGTAATCTTAGATATAGTTTAGTTTTAGATTTAATTTGTGTATTTAAATTTTAAAATTTTATTAATATAAGTTTAAGTATAAAAATCGTATTTTCTTGACCCTCCAATTGCAGCCAACGTAACTAATATATTTTAATTATAAATAATATATTTTCTTGATAGTATTTATGAATAATTTTGGGTATGGTCATCTAGAAGTAAGTTTTTGATGAGTGAATTCATGAATATTTTTTTTTTTTTTTATGGAAAAGACACGGCAAACGAGCGTGCGGGTCACCTGATGGTAAGTGATTACCGCCGCCCACGGCACCGTGCAACCCCAGAGGAGCTACAGGTGCGTTGCCGGCCTTTAAGATGGGTTGGGCGCCGGGGCCCGGCATTACCTGATGCGAAACGCAGTGGCATAAAGCCACTACTTCACGCCGGTTTTAAATGCCTATATTTGAACATTTATTCATTTGAGGCCGTCGTGGCGCAGGAGTACAAGGGTGGATTTGAGCTCCACTCGAGGAAATGAATTATTATTTATTAAAATTTTAATTGGTCCGTTCTGGTACCAACGCAAAAGCCCGGTGTCGAGTTTCGTCACGCAATACTTCGAAACATTCGGCAGAAAGCGGGAAACAAAGAGTTTTAACACTAGGTTCCCTTGGCCTACCCTGTTGTGCGCGGGAAACAGCGTGAAGCTGACTTAATTAATTTTAACATACAGCATGGAACAGGCAGCGCACGCTTTACGGAAACAGCATATAGGGTAAAATATTTTAAGCCCAAAGAAATTAATTAAGATGCCTCAACAGTTTGGACGTAGGATTTTTTTTTCATTTCACGATTTTAGTCCAGCCTGTATTTCGTGTGACGCAATTACGCATAGTTAGTAGTAGTAGTAGTAGTAAAAACTATGGTTTCATTTAAAGTGGTGCTAACTCTTCCACCTGTATAATATTATATTTTAATAAATTAAATTAATACATTAATTTTCAATCATGTCGATTAAATAGTTTATAGTTAAGAGCTCAAAAGTAGCCAAAAATGCTTCGTATATTATACATTGCGCGTTTTCAGTTTTTGAACTTAACTGCTTTTGCGTGTCTAGACAATTTTTTTTATTACTGCTATTATATTCACATATTTCTTAATATTCTCTATGGAATGGCAATCTATCATACTGTGAAAAATCAATTTATAAATGGTTTTTAAAATTAACATGTAGATGTTAGGTGCTATAAGTTTATTTATATCATGCAACATAGAAGAAAGGGTCGACACTAAAGTTGAGGTTCATATACATAGTTAATAAAGTAGAATCTAACACCTTGTCATGCAGAGTTAATTTAAGGGCCTAGTGTGAATTTAAATAATTTGCTGGCAATGGTACGGCTTCGGTAGAAAAAGTAACAGGTGACGGTAGTTGAAATAAAAATACATTTTTTTTGTTTTAATTTTTATTTTTCTATTCTTAATGGAATAATGTCTGTGCAATATTTTATCAAAATACGTAAGTATCCAATAGTTTGACCTAGAAATAATTACCTTCAATTAATAATACATTATTGACGATACTTATACGACAAATCAATTCATACTAAATTAAATAAAAGCAATTAATTCAGTAAAACAAAGAGTGAACTTAGAAAAACTTTATTACACTATTCAGCTGACGCTCTATTCGTATAAAAATGACAACAGGGTTGAACAATAAAACGACGGGTACTTTGTAATATTATTACAGAAATGCTTTATTAATTAATGTCTAAATAGATGGATCATCATATAAATGTTATCTAGTACAACCTACAAGGTGGGGAGTCCGGAGCCGCGATCAGTCACACCTCGTCACTCCCGACGCCCCGCCTCATTCCATCACATACAGGTTTTACAAATCATTTTGTTAACGTTTTTGTACAGCCATATACAATAATTTTATTTTCAATTACATCTAAACGTAAAAAATCTGAGGGGTCGTAGGAAACTACGCTTCCTATAAAATAATTACAGAGGGGGAATGAGGAGCTACGCTTGTGACGTGCGACCGGCAAGGCGGACCTCGAGAGCGGCCCGCGCAGCCCTGTACAATCGCCACTACACGAGACACAACACACATAAAAATATACAAAAATATCATTTCCACAAATCATATCAAAAACTATACAGCCCGGCGCAAAATTATTCGATAAGCTATGTACGATTTTAAGCCGGTTTAACTTAAACGAGAGCTCGACTCGATTACTACAAAACTATAACATAATCACGACTACAGTGCCGATTGTCCAGAACTGCCAGCGGCGTTCTCATCATTTTCGAAGATTCAAGGTCCCCTAGCCCAGCTAATAGTAAATCTACAACGAGCCGATTCATAAATTACACGAGAATGAGAGACGTTCAAATATTTATACATAGATTCATACGAACAAGGAGTAATACTAGAACACTTAGGAGCTAGGGCGCGTACAGTATACATACTTACAAATGTACAGGGCCCGCCGGCGGCGGCTAGAGCCCGGCGCCCGGCGGCGGCGGCCCGATGGGGCCCAGCTCGGGCGCCTTCATGAAGAACTTCTCCAGCTTGGCGATGATGTGCTTGCCGTACGTGTACTTGCGCAGCGAGCCCACGTGCGGGCGGATCTTGTGCATGAGCACCTTGCGCTGCGTGGGCTCGGCCACGTCGATCATCTTCTGCACCACGTAGTTGGCGTACTGGTCCTTCATCATGACGTGCAGCGCGTTGTCGTTGAAGCCGCACAGCTCGTCGATGAGCAGCGCGCGCTCGTTGCGCGTGGCGTGCGTGACGCACTTCTCCACCACGTTGGACGCGAACTTGTGCTGCGACAGCTGCAGCACCTTGCCGCGCACGGCGGCCACGAGGCGCGCGCGGTCGTCGGCGGCGCCGTGCTCCAGCACGTGCTGCACCACGTAGTTGCCGTACTGGTCCTGGATGAGCTGGTCCGTGTGCGCGTGCAGCTCGCCCAGCACGGGCGCCGTCTGCTCGCCCGTGCAGTGCTCCAGGATGCGCTGGATCACGCGGCAGCCGTAGGGGTGCGTGGACAGCGCGTACACCTGCCCCGCGAACGCGTTGATTATGAACTGCAGCGCCATCGGCTCCACGCACTCTATGCACTTCTGCACCTGCAACAAGTACGACGAAAAATGTGTAATAGAGCACATTGCTCTCCCTTTCACATCTGTAACAAATCTGATCACTTCATACGACCGCGTTTGACAGTAGATTTTGAGTATTACAAAACAGATCTTATAGAGTTTATTAATCTGACCAACACGCATCGAATGCCACGTCATGGCGACTGGCCGTATATTATAACTATATCTTTTTAATAACGATTATCTTACACGTAATAACAAAATCAATGCATGTTTCGTAATCTATTGATAGAATTTAATTAATTAAATATATAACGTTAGAGATTTTACCACCTGTCCTCATGCCTATTATATTATATAATAATTAAACAGCTCCTAAAAACGATAAACGAAATATAAATTCGTTCCTTCCTTTTTTTTCTCTTTTTTTTATCTTTTCTTTCCTGCCATTACATATTTTATTCTTACCATTTAGCTCTTATCTTATGTTTGTATATAAAATGTATTTGTATGTATATGTGTATATATGTGTGTATGTGTGTATACATATATACATGTATGTGTGTGTATGTGTATGTATATATATTTGTATGTATGCATATGAATATGAGAGTGAATCAATGCCAATGTCAGTAAAGAGCAAGCTGTACAACACATGTATTTTGCCATGCCTCACTTATGGATGTCAAACTTGGCCTGCTACAAACAAAAACAATCAAAAACTTATGGTTTGTCAAAGGAGCATGGAGCGAAGTATGCTGAATATAAAGCTAAAGGATCGATGGAAGACTTCAAAAATAAGGAAAAGGACTATGGTTAGTGATGTGATACAAAGAATAAAAAAATTGAAGTGGAACTGGATTGGACACTCTATGAGAACAAAAAAAGATAAATGGACAAAAACCGTAACAGAATGGTATCCTAGAAACGGAAAAAGGCAAAAAGGACGTCAAATAAAAAGATGGGAAGACGATCTACCAAAAGGATGGAGAAGGTTAACTTGGAACAGAGAGCAGTGGAAGATAATGGGGGAGGCCTATGTCGAGGGACAACCTGACCAAAAAACTGGCAGCTAATATTTATAATATGCTTTTAAATATTTTTAATTATAAATCTTTTAATTTCTACTACTTTACTTACTTTACTTTATTTTATTTTAAAAAAGATTGTAACTGAAAAACAGTAATTTTGAAATGGTCAGCAAATAAAAGCTTTATTTATTTTTATTTATATGAATATATTTATTTATGTATGTTGTGTAAATTTTTTATACTGTTTTTTTATATGTGTATTATATATTGTATAGTACTTTTTGTATTGTATGTTATGTATGGTAATTACAAACTTATTTATTTTATACTCTTAAATATATTATTTGCACCCTACCCCTGACTTAATTTGCTAGTTCCTCTGCTTGAAGGTTGCCTGGCAGAGATTGCTATTAAGCAATAAGGCCGCCTTTTGTACATTCATACATAATTATTGTATTTTTATATCTATTCTTGGGTGTACAATTAAGAGTTATTATTATTATATTGATACCTACAAATTTCCATGTTATAATCATTTTCCTTGTTCTATTATTTAATTTGAGTTATTAAGTCAATGTGATTTTTTATAATATATTTTCTACACAAATACTTAAAACTTGATTTCTATTAAATAAGGTGAAATTAATTAGTTCCAAGACTATTTTGCATAATACAGTCAAGACTTTGTTCAAATATAATATATTTAATGTAATAGTGTTTGAAAATACAACAAAAATATAACTAGTTTACAGGTGCTAAAAGTAATGATAGGATAGTTTGGTCTGTAAGAAGTAAGGATTCTACATCAGATGTTCATGTGTTGTGATTTGATTAGTAGTCAATAAATAAAAAAAACGATGGTATAATTAGACGACCTTGTATTTACTATAAAGAATTGATGTCATATCTAAATAATATAATAAAGAACAGTAGAAAATACTGGGTTAATGTGCACATTATTAATTATTAATATTTATAACAGTTAATCTATATATATATATATATATATATATATATATATATATATATATATATATATATATATATATATATATATATATATATATATATATATATATATATATATATATATATATATATATATGTCTTTATGTCCGGTCGAGTCTGCCCATGCGTGTTGCCATTGCTGGCGACGTGCCTCTACCACACGTACTTTAGTCGCCTCTTACGACACCACCAGTACCAGGATGATCCTATTCTAGGCCGGGATCACACGGCTATATATACTGACTGACTGAGGTAAGACGCACGCACAGCCGTAACCGCTGTGCGTAGAAACGTGAAATTTGGACAGATGGTTATTTTCATCATCTGGACATTCACTAAGAAGGGATTTTGATAAATTTTAACCCTAAAGGAATGAAATAGAGGTTAAAAGTTTGTGGGGATTTTTTTTTCAGCGCCGATTTTTATAAAATTTGAAATTAAGACTTAAAAACATTTAATTGAACACGTATTTCGTGGTTTTTTTAGAATTCACCCTAAGGGTGATATAAGCAGACGCTTGTATATTATAATAATCTTATTTAATTTAAATCTAGTCTAGCTTCACACTATATCCCTAGTCCCTAGCGTGGTAGTCAGAGAGAACGAAGCGCCAAAGTCTCTGTGCAGCTCTTTTGCCTCGTCTACTGTCATCAACCTATTCATACATGCATTCATTCTGGGAGTCTTCATACTATTTACGTAGCCTTCCTCTAGTATCCGTGATGCTGTGTTTTCGAAGGTCATCAGAGGTCTCCTCTTACCTCCTTTATCGCTATTATTATAATATAATTAATTTATATAATCCTAATATTCCGTAAAACATATATGTATATATATTATGTTATTTTATAGTAGTAACTACATTTTAATATATGCAACATTGGAATTCTTTTGACGTTTTATATAACGTTTTCCTATAAGCATTTATTAGTATCAAAACATTACGATCGCACTACTAATGGTAATAACAACATCGTATTCTAGTGCAATAAATGTTGTCGTGAGACCATAAAAACTCTGGAGTTAAACATTATTTTTATGTCTTATATTTATGCCTATTTTACTTTATATCCAGCTTATATTAATTATTGTAAAAGTAAATAAAAAAAAAATTCGTTTTTTTTTTATGGAAAAGACACGGCAAACGAGAGTTCGGGTCACCTGATGGTAAGTGATTACCGCCGCCCACGACTCCGTGCAACACCAGAGGAGCTACAGGTGCGTTGCTGGCCTTTATTTTGTCATAAATTGTAATATTTATGATAAAATATAAATTTTGCTTTAAGTATAATTTACTTAAAATTATAATTATATCTTATTATTAATTAACGTATATTTACATATATTGCTAGTTATAAATGAAGCTGGAATAGCATCATTTATAAAATATAAGAATAGAACATATTCTGTTTATGCTCTTTCGAGATGTTAGAACTGCTTGTCAAAAGTCTGTTTTGATACATATTATATTTGAATTTATACAAAAAATGTATTTCTTTTTACATTTATCATATAAATCATAAATGTATATTTATAATATATGGTATATGTATGTTTTACACTTTTATAAGAAGTATATCTATACTTGTTTAGTGACATTACTTACAACATGATTCCCGTTCTGGTCCTTGACGCACTTGAGCACGTGCCCGTCGAGCTCGCGCACCACCTCCTGCTGCTGCTCGGCGGGGATGGACTCCAGCGCCTTCTGTATGACGCGGCAGCCGTACATCTGCAGCGCCAGCGCCAGCACGTGCCCGCGCACCTGCAATATCTACACTTATAGTACACAACTACAAGCGCACTCGTCCACGTCATCGTGTCATCAAATGGCCCGTCAATTTTACGAGATGAATACAAAGAAAAATATTAAGGAAAAATATATTTTGTTAACTCTTATAAACGATACATGTTTTTCACCCTCACGCTATATATACCCTGTAAAGAAGGGAAAATAATTCACTCCCGTACCCCACGTGGGAATCACAACCACAATTGTCGCGTTTAAAATCATAAAACTGTCCAACTGCGCAACGACGGTCCAATTTCATATATGATTCATTCGGTCATTCATTTGGTCACGACTCAGATGAACCGTTAACTTGTGAGATGAATAAGAGAATTGTTTTTGTATGCGTTTTTAAATGAATGCGTCTCTGATATCTGATTATATATGCAATTACATAATCAGATCAAGCCCGCTTAGAAAAATGTGTTTTAATTTAAAAAGAAAGCTTTTTAAGTAAATTCGATCTAAATTCTAATTTTGAAATGTTGGAAAGCATTATGAGAAAATATCAAGTACGATGGAAATTAAAAAATATGTATATTAATGTAGAATGTAAACCACAAAAATGTTATCTCGTAAATGACGTTGACCACAAGATTAATAATCATTCATCATTGACAGATTGTCTTTCTATGATCTATCTAACAGAATCATATGTTAACCAATATATATTTTCACCACCCTTTACAGTTAAAAGTTTTCGCTTGTGTATAGTAACAAAATCTCTATTTTAATCAGAAACTATAATTTAACAGTTTTCTTAAGGACTTCAATAAGTGAAAATTAGTTGTAGTTCGAATGTTGTCATCGACAGACGACAACATTTTAGTTGCCAGTAATAGCGATCAAAATAAACTATGCATTTTCTCATTGCAAAAATAAAAAAATATCCGTACATAGTCAGTTGCCTTCAAATGAGTATTCTCGATATCTTTTTTCCCCTCTTTGCAACTTAATGTCAAAGGAATCAAGAATTTTATTGACATACAAGTTTAGTCTAGATAATGTAATATTTATATTACACAAGCCTAGCAGGCGAATTTTGCAAAATGGCGTCTTAATTAGCACCTACGAATTAAAACGCAAAATTTGTGTAATGTTGCACTTGTATTAATGAAATTTCATACAAACTATCAACCCCGAAAACGTCATCCCTTATGGGTAATTTCCCATCTCAATGAGCACCTACATTCTACAAATAACGCTCTTGCAAAATATAAGACTCCTAGGTCCTGTAGTAACGAAGTTTCATACAAACTATCAACCCCCAAAAATAACTCCTTAGGGGTGGAATATTGCAAACATCCGTCTTAGTGACCTCCTACGTCCTATAAACAACGCCCATGTAAAATTTGAAACTCCTAGGTCCTGTAGTAACGAAGTTTCAACAAACTATTAAAAACAACCCCCCCGAAAACAACCCCTTAGGAGTCGAATATTGCGAATTCCCGTCTTAGCGAGCACCTACGTCCTATAAATGGCCTCCGTGCAAAATTTTAAACTCCTAGCACTTGTAGTTTCTGAGATTTCGTGATGAGTGAGTAAGTGACCTTTCGATTTCATATATATATATAGATTATGAAGAATTATTTATTTTTTGACTAATCGTGTATTTTATTTAAATCTTATTAGGTCCTCCTGGTGGTAATCTGGGGAGAATCTCTAAATTAATACATGTCTCGTCCTAGCCTGAAACATCCCCTCGTAAGTCAAGGTTTTATTTGGTCAAGAATTGTCGAAGACGTTATCGTAATGTGTTTCTAATTCTAAAATGATTAGGACCGGTTTTGTTGTGATTTCAAATGTATTTATAGAAACATCGCGTGGTATGATTTTGTCCTTTATTACGTTTTGCCATACAAATACACCTTAGTCGAGGATAATTAGTTGAATATTGACCTAATTACAATAAACTTTGCAATTATAGCAATAATGACTCATTGCGATTTTCTTATACCATCTCCTCGTAGATATCTCGAACGACTTAAAGATAAAATAGGGTCTTGATTATGTCATAGTAGTATGATATAGTAATGTAGTTCAAAGTTATTCCGTACTACGTAATAAAAGTTCTATTACATAATAAACCAGTACAAAAGAAAATCAATGAGCATTGTATAATTCATAACAATAGTAAAACTATATGCGTCAGCTACACATCATTGTCGTTCATTTATCGGATATATGCTGCGAGGCGCAGTGGTACAAAGTGTGACTGTAAACGCGACTGGTTGTAGATTCGATCGCCAGTCGAGGAAATGAAATATTTTATTAAATTTATATTTTCATTTCTTCCCTCTGGTACCGAGGTAACCGCGCGGCATTGTCTTCAGTCACTCAACACGCATTGCCTTCAGAAATCGGCTCATTGCCCTAACGCTACCAAAGATGATATATTCCGTAAGATATCAGTATACATTACCTTTTGAGCTAGTGTTGTCTTCTGTTCCGTTGTACCAAACTCGAAAAACTTTTGAATAACATAATTTCCAAAAACATCGGTCATTAGACTGTAGGCGGCACCGATTATTTCATTGAACACCATTTGTTTCTCTTGAACTGTTGCTCTTTCTAATTTTTGCTGTATAAACCTGTAATAAATGGATTTACATAAAGATTATTTAAATGAGAGAATGCTTTACAAAGCACAATCAAACCTGTTGACCGATTGATCACCTGTTTGAACATCAACATCTTTAAGAGGTCGTGTTGATCGAATTACGCGAGCCGCGAGCAAACTGCGGACCAGTCATTTCTAATATATTTAAAATAAACATTTTTCTCTTCTCGCATACATTTATAATGGTTTGTAAGGTGACTGAAGTATAAAATTTAAATCTGATCCACGACACTAAAAACACCAATAAACGTTTTTTTGTCAATATACTTATTATTTAGCAAAAGACAAAGATAAGTTTCGTTAATATTTTTAAGGTAAGAATATTATGTCAAGGTGGATATAAATAATTATATCATAAAGTTTATACGTAATATTCTTAAAAAAATACAATAAGAAGTAATCAAATATTATTAGATCTTTCCTGAATTTGTATAAGATAATTATTTAAATTTGGGTAATTAAGAAAAAGTATAGGGATTGCCGCAGCACCGCGGAATAACACCCATAGCTCTAAACGCGACGATTGTGGAATGGATTCTGATTGAGTTCCATACCACTTAACACTCGCCTCGAAAAATGGGTGGAAAAAGTGTCTTATTCTCTACCCGGCTACTATCTGCCGGGTATAGATAGTGTCAAACAAAAAAAAAGGACGAAACGGTAAACACGTGTGCAAAACCCACCTAGATCCATGTTGATCCTGCGAGAACTCAACAATATGATTGGCGAGGTCCCGCAGCTGCAAGTTGGGGAAGCGGTTGTTGCGGAAGTCCTCGAGCAGGCGCGAGCGTCCCGCCGCCGGCTTGTCGCCCGCCACCAGCGCGCCCACCGACCCCACGCCCACGCCCACCCCCACTCCCACGCCAACACCGCCGCCCACTAGTTCTGTATATTATTGAGGTTTATGTTGAAGGTTAATATATCATGGCACAGTAGAACAACTTTTGACAGTCCCTACTCGGAAGAATTATGACTATTTTCTTATCCATGCTCTTGTAAAAATAAGCACGAATTTGAATTCTGACTTATATTACTCAATTTATAAAATATGACTTATATTTAACAATGTTTAGAATTCAAGCAGAAAATAATGAATAAATATGAGTGAGTAGCGTAACACTAGGTTCTTTTTTTGTCTATGCGTACTGTACTATGCGGTGTAAAATGAAAAGAAAAGAGTAAATCAGTCTTGATATATATAAAAAAAACGCATATATAAAATATTATTAATAAAATTCACTATTAAATCAACGTATTATTTATTTAAAAGGAAATACCATCGAGGTCGCAACAATTGAAATACAAACGTATTATATTAGGTGTAAACAAACGTAGGTACTAACAATATATGCAACACTTTGCACGCACTGATTTCTATATTAATTAATTAATTAATAATGCAAGATTTCATTTTTTAACTTATGATCGGAACGTGTAAGGTTATTTATTTATGCATTTACGTGATGCAAGACGATTGTATTGCGGTTACTCGCTGCAGTTTAAGCCGCTCGGTTAGGAACTCGTATCCAGAGATATATAGTATATATATATATATGAACACGGGAGGCAATTTATAATAATTATTTTCGTTCAAAACAACTCGTACAAATGAAATGCCTCTTGTTTAAAATGTACAATGTCCGTCAAAACAAGGACTGTCCCGAATTTCATAGCTTTTGTGTTCATTTAAAAAGCCCCGAGGTTGTACTGCCGTGTTGTGCTATGTTTAAATATAAAATACCAAAAAAAAGGCATCACAAGTAATGACAAAACTAAACATCCAGTGTTTGTGTGTTTATGAGTTACAACTACATAAATATACAATATGTACAAGTAAGAATACGTTTAAGGGAGCAAACTGACAGATATATGTATAACATATACACACAAGTGTCAAACTGCTTGTGAATAGCATCATGTGAATAAATACATCGATCTAACGCCGTACCAACCTGAGATAGTTCCGACTCCACTGAGTTTGCTCAATAACGATGATGATGATCCGAACATTCCTCCATTCGTCGTCAGACCTTGCGCTAAACTGTTGACAGCTCTGTAACACAAACAAGTAGTTGCTCGAATTTACAATACGCACGTACTTGCACATTAGACACGTAGGACCTAATTAAGAAAATAATGTAGCCACATTCTACACTGCCGTATGACCATGCTTGAATTTAGGAATATCGAAATGACTGTACAAGTGATTACGTGGTGCTCTATGAAAATTTACAAAGCTATTTACAAAGTTACCGCTGAAGAAAACGCGTCACACGCATTCTGTCTACGTCACGCCGATTTAGATACTCAAATCATAGTGACTACTACTAAAGTAAGATTTTTTTAATGTTCTTGAATTCCACAACAATGTGGTGAAGTAGTGCGTGGGCCGTGTGGGGTGTGTACCTGTACTTGGCGGTCTCCGCGCCGGGCGCGGCGGACACGGGGCGCAGGCCCACGGGGCCCAGCGCGGCGCCCAGCGGCGGCGACAGCGGCGAGGGCCCCCACTTGCGCGCGTACTCGTGCAGCGCGCCCACGCCCACGCCCACCGCGCCGCCCAGCTCCAGCGAGTCGCGCCGCGTCGACACTCCGCCTGCAACAACATACCTCTGCGCTCCACTCCACTGCCACTGCACTCCGCCCAACTCTGTACACGAGCTTATGTACAAATTTGAACTTCGGTCTAGGCTACGCTATCTATTTACAAATTATCTTTTCCTTGAATGCGGGAGAGTAATCTTGTTGTCTGTTCTATCGGTCGTATATTACAATTCCTCCAAATATTAGTATTATGAAGTTAATTATTTATTTACACAAGTAGGTATATTTTTCAAAGACTAACTACTGCAAAATTGTCATGTATGCTCTAATCTATAATATAAGTAAATATGTAGGAGGTACTCATGTATGTAAAAGTAACAAATTAATAGAATTAAGGTATAAATGATGATTATAAGCATCTATTAGAGATGTACAAAAAGTTATATTTACAGCAAACACCTAACTCTGTGATGTAAACTGATAACTACATGCATTTTACTTACATTAGTATTTAAGTTTTAATTTACAATTACAAGAGAAACGTACAATTACTAAAATATATCGAAAATATAAAATTAAGAAAAGTGTATGTAATAGCATATTTAATTCGCCTTAAATTCAAAACCAGTTATTTCATCATTATTTCAGTTTTATGATACAACTGATTGACACAAAACAAATAAAATAATTTAAATCAACATGATCTTATAAAAATAACGTACAACAACAACATTTTTGTTATGTAATTTGATCATCTGCAATACGCCGCTGGTCGCAACACTGCAGTTTCGAATACAATTAAGCCGTTAGTGTATAAGACTTAAATCGACTAGACTGAATTGATTGATGGTTCGGTTATGACTTATGCCGAATTTTTTCTCAAGTACTGAAACGATTTCACTTCTGAAATAATCTCTCAACTTTTTCATTTTGCTACGTTTACGCGATGTTTTCGTCATTGTTCATCTAGATACTTGCATGCAAACTAGACATTTTGTTTAAAATAAAAAAAGTTTTCATTCGTTCTATATTTTTGTAGAAAGTAAACTTTCTAAATGTTAGAGTACTTTTAAGAATATAAATTCATTAGTTCCAGTTATCAAATCTACCGAATGAACAAAGCATTTATTTCACTTTAATTACACTATTGTATATTACTATTTTCCCTCGTTACTTCTAGTTTCATATTACTTATTACATATTGATCTGAATTCATGAATCCTAACGCGTTTGTAATGCTATAACAGGATATTGTTTTTCGATGTTTTTAAATGGTGCGAGAATGATTGAACAAGTGAACAACAACGTACCGGGCTGCGGCTGCGGCTGCTGCGGCTGCGCGGAGGCGGGCGGCGCGGGCGTGGCGGCGGGGTGCGCGGGCGCCGGGTACTGGCGCGGCGCCAGCACGCCGCCCGGCGAAACCAGGCGCATGGGCGTGCCGTTGCGCGCGCCCATCACCAGCGAGCCGGGGTCGTAGTACGGGATCACGTACTGCCCCTGTCCGTTCACCTGCTGCTCGCCCTGCTGCGGCGTCAGCGGCCGCCGCGGCTGCTGCGCCTGCTGCTGCGCCGGCTGCGCCACCAGCCCCGGGTACACGCCCCACGGCGCCACGCCGTAGTACGGCGGCACGCCCGCGATCAGCGCGCTCACGTACGGCGCGCCCTCCTGGCCCGCGTTGATCACGTACGGCGCCTGTGTGAAGGCCTGCTGCGCGGCCAGCTGTTGTTGTAGTTGGAACTGTTGTTGTTGCTGCTGCTGGAGAAGCTGCAGCTGTGCTGCCGCCGCTTGACCGCCGGCTGCGGCCGCTTGTTGCGATCGGAACAGTTGCTACAACAAAACAAAAACATACATATAATAGACGTCGTAAACAATAAATGTTACTTTAATTGGTAATAGATTACATCCAATAGAGGTTGTGTGTTATAAGGTTGTTTATTTATAAGGACGTTCTACGACATCACGTCTTACGACACGAATATTGATTAGGTGTATTTCACTTAGACGAATAAAGTAGCTCTAAATAGCAATGTTTGTTTAAAATATTTGGAAAGTTAGCACAGAGACAACACTGATAATCGAGTTGTTTTGGGCCGTCTTGTTACGCGAACCAGATGGTAGCTCTTTATATGTTTAATTAATAGATAATCGTATCGTTTACACTTTTTTCTCTGAGGTTGCACCGCTCGAGGGCTACTCGCCGTGAAGCGCGCTAATTAACACAATCGCTTAAAAACTTAATAACAAGCCACAGTCCTGTCTGACGCACATGCCGCTCCTGGTTGCTGTTATTATTTTTTAGCTCGCTTATAGGAATTATCCGCAATTCCGTTTTGATATTAAATAGTTTAAATACGTTCACTTAACAAAAAAAATATTATATAAAGTATTCTTTGTTTTATATATTCTTGTAGAACATTAAATTCCACGTCTTGTCATAAATCAATAGTATGTATAGTACAGATATAGTTGAATGGCATTTAGATATTTGGAATGAGGTGATTCATAGCGATGAGAGCGTAATCCGAATGTGATGTCATCGCGCACGGGCGGGCTCCGTTTACCTGTTGAGAGGAGATTAGTTGGCGGGGCTCCAGGGCGGGCGCGCACGCCACTACTGTAAACACGGTGATACATCGCACACAACTCTCCGTGCCACCTGCCCACTCTCCTACGACTACATCTCAACAAATCAACTAGTAACCTTGCCACCAAATGTTTAGATAAATCTTATAAATTCCTCGTTGTTGAGAAGTTTTTATGGACACCTGGGAAGTCGTGTTTATCCGAAATATCATCAAACTTACCTATTTACCAGACTCATTTAACAAATGGGAAAGTGAGAGATATCTGACGAATTCTTCTTACTTATACAATATTCTTTACATTTTAAGTACCTAGGTAGGTGCTACTTAAATAGCGCAATATATAAACATACCCCGAACCCAACAAACTCCCCCCGCTCACGTATACAATTTGCAATACGCAAATTTCGAAACAGATGCCGGCTATCATACTAATTTTAATCATCGTGCTCCTATTACCACCGCGGCGCCTATTTTATTTTTCATTAGCTAATTGACACCGAATGATAATCTGAAGTCGTAACTTCACAGGAGGCGGTAGGGGGGAAGGGGGATCACCGTCGTTTGATCTCGCAGCGCGACTTGTGCTTCTCGTACAACAATTTAATTCATCATGGCGGTGGGTGTAATTAAGCGGTAAGCGAGCGCGATCTGTGCACGTGCGCAAAGCTGGGCAACTTGACCGCCGCGCCGTGTTGTGTCGTCGGGAGGTGGCACGGCGAGGCGCCGTCTCGCATTCAATTAGACGTTCAGTAATCCGGCTGCGGCGAGCTTCGATACCAATTACAGGGTTATTAGTGACGGGACGCTCGTGCACGTCCCTGTCTGCTCATCTGATGCTTTGTGCGCTTTACCTTTGCTAATACTACTAATAGAAAATCTCCTTTATACTTTAACTTATACACTAACATAAAGTTTAAATGTTTTAATAAATATTTCTTAATTTATAAATGTAACAAGTCTTTTTTTGTTTAAAAAAGACTATTGAAAATATCAATAGAAAAGTATGTAGGTTCGATGCGGGGGAACGAAATATTTAATATTTAATTTCTTCGCTCAGGCAATGTCTCCAAAATTCGCCGGAAAGTAGGGAGCGGAGTGTCTTAACATTAGGTTCCCTTTGCCTATCCTGTTGTGTGCAGGATATAGATGTTGCGTGAAGCTGATTGATTGTTGTGTACGTAAAATAGTATAATTTTTTTTCAAGTGAATTTATTTTATCTTCTGTTGATTGATGAAAATGTGATATTTGAAATGTCTATAATATTGAATAAAGTAGAGATACTTTAATATTACGTTTATTATTGTTTCGGTGCAGAAAGAAAATCTAACTTTTTTACAATTAACGTATCAATCCTCTTTTTTACATCTCTAATATCCATATTTAATATAAAATACACATAAGAAGCTATATACCTACCCTACTACATATATTTGTACCAAGATGTATAAGTATAGAAACGAATGCCGAGTCACGAAATGAGTGTCTCGTGTCCAGGTACTGCAGAAAATGGCGTTCGGTGGCATTTATTATTTACGGGGACGATGACGAGAACGTTGTTCAGCTCCCGCGAGGATCGCTCGCTCCAGGCGTCGGCAAACAAATTACGCGACAAAGCAATCAATTACAACGACAAGAACGTAGCAGTGCCTCTTGAATCGAACGTTGCGTCAACAAGAAGCTTTTAGCGGCGGCGTTGAGGCGCTCGTGCCGCTTCAGAGTCCGATACCTTCGCATTTAACGTGTTTCTGCTATAATTGTTTACTCACAATAAAAGTATAAATTGTCATTTTGGAGAAAAACGTTTCGCGAGTTGGAAAATTAGATTGTTGATCGAATACAAAAGCTAATTTAGGGCGAGTCGTCGTCGACGGGGTCGGAAGTCCAACGAGATTACGGAGGTACTCGAGGTTGGCGCGTTCAGTCGGCTTTGCCTGTGCTTGACGTATCTTGCTCTAACGAGTTTATCTGCCCCGCGGGCTGCCGCTTCTTCGGCGACGCTCATCTCTCACGCTATCAACGGTTCAATTTAATCAATTTCTGAGTAATCTCTTTCAAGTTTTATTAGAAACAAAATAAACGTCTAATATTTTTACAAAAAAATAACTGTAACAAGTCAATATTTATTTATAATAGTTTTCATAATATTAGGTATATCAGTTAGGGACGGTGTATGTTTATCGAAGTGGAATGACGTAAAATGTTCGTATTTTAATTACAAGATTTCATTGGATACCTATTACCGCTTTCGCGAAAGAGCGCCTGTAGATTTTCATGAAAAGGTGGCAAAGGGCGAGGGCGGGTTTAAGTTGGGCGGAGCTTAGCCACGCCTACATCGCCCACGCCCTGACAGAATTACAACTTAATATTTGTATTGACGAATACTTTGCAATGTTATGAGACAGTACTTATCTATCTATTATTTAACGATATATGTTGTTATATTAAATAGGAAAAATACGAAATATCTTTAAAAATAAGTAATTTAAACATATTACTTAGAAGACTATATTTTAAAAACATTAATAACTTAATTTACAAAAAAAAAATACATTGGTAACTGTCACTTGCCAAATGAACTAGAGATTTTATTCTATCATTCTGTATGTTCAAAAATTCCGTCTGTTGACGATTCGGCCTTTCAAATATAAACTTATACGCATATATGCTTGCGTTATAATATAAATAACTTAATGTACTTAACGTCGATTTGCGCATTGTAGATATCATAGAATACAGAATATGCATTTAATACTTGTTACAAGACTTTTTAATGCAATTTTAAATTAATCTTGTTATTGTAAAATCCACTTAATAAACATCGATAACAACATGAAGGTTTAGTATACACGGAATATTGTTTCTATTATAAGCCTACTCTATATAATATAATATATAGTTAAGCAACGTATGGATAAATGTAGTCGTCGTGCCTTGGTTTGCCTACTATATATCAGATACCGGTAGTCGATTTAAATATATATATATATATATATATATATATATATATATGTGTAATAATTATAATAAAAACTTACTATATCCAAAATCTACATAACTGTACACACAAACGCTATTTGACCTAAAAGATACTACCTACAGTAGTGTAGCAGGGCCAAAAATATCTATTACAAAACCGAAAAAAGAGCAAGTATTTCTTTGGGTACTATTGTATTAAAAGATTAAAAAATGTTTGGTTTAGTGTACTGGCATTTCTGCAGTACACTAAAACTTGACTTCGAAGTTGTTCTGCATTGTGTCTTGCGAAGTTGGTCTGCATTCATTATTTAAAACGTATTAGAAAAAAATTATCATAAAATACTTTATATATTGATATTTCTACTTCTATATCCGCCTACTTGAGCCACGTGATATATATATGCTCTAAACAAATGGTTAAATTAAACTAGCGTGCATTTCCCTAATAGGTAAGATGCATAAACGCATCAGACAAAGCAAATGTTTATTGAGAATTTATATAACAAGATAACAATATCACTATAATCATATAGTATATTATACTATCAATATATACTCCAATATCATCTCAATGCGCTTAATGAATTGTTAAATATAACTAGCTACACATGATCCTGTTTTCTGTCTTTATATTTATGTCCAGGAAATTTGTCACGCAGGAATTATTTACGTTAAATTTACTTAATAAATATTACAAACGAAACGAAAACGATGCAGTTACATCGTTTTCTAAGATTGGACAAATGGTTTTGTTCCAATATATATTTTTTTCGTGTTAGAAAGTATACTTTAAAATAAATAACATTTTTTTTGTTGCGGCTTTTGAAAATGTGTCATATCTCAAAAATTGCTGAGTATGTAATTACATATACGCTTATTAGGTATTATACCTAATTAGGTATAATACCTAATAAAAAGCGCTTTCGTTGAAAGCGCTCATAAAGATTTATAACATATATTTTTTTACATTTAACTACTTTAGATTTGTCATTGTTTTAATAATGACATTAAAAACTATATATTTCAAACATCTCAATATAATTTATAAACAGGTTAGGTTGTAGAAATAGAAATATTACCGGTTTCATATAGAATTTTGGCTCCCCACGTTGATTTATGTTTATATTTTTGTTTAAAAACTGAAGTGTTTAGAAGATACATCTATATACAGATAAAATTTAAAAAATAAAACCTTTTTTTACTTAAGGAATACATATGTGTCAATATTTAATCTATTCCTCCGCAAGAATCTTATATTGAAATAGAGCTATTAATTTATATACTATTTTAATTTAAAAAATATAAATCAAAACAACGTGTACTTTTACGGGCAAATTTGAAAAATGTTTTCGAGTTTTTAATATATATAACCCATAGACACTTTTCTAGAAAATTGGGTCATGGTGGTGAAATTCGTGGTCATGGTGGTGGTGGTCATGGCAAGACATCAGGTTGATATGCTACGAAACTGTTTCGATTACGTGCGCAAATTTTTACACCATACGGACGGACATGTGCGTTCAAATAATTCATGAGTTTTCATGGTACGTTGATAAAAAGATACAATTGAAGATAATAAGGAGTGTAAATTTAATAATTTAAGACAATGTCGGTAATGATTTAAATCGTGTCGCTTATATTACAGGAACAATTTGAGTCTTTCGTGAATCTGAGTTGATAATTAGTAACTTTTAATAATTTCAGCTGGAAAAATTAATATAATTAAAAAGAATATAAAATATAAGATATATTGTAACAATAAACTACTCCTATTTCTTCTTCTAATCAGAATCTTTAATAAGATTTGAATATATCGAATACACAATATATTTAATATTTTTTTATTCTACTCTTTACAGTTAAAAGTCTATGGTTTAAAGGTAACAACATTTGTAGGTGATGATTGGAATCGGGTGAATGGTGGTTGGTGTCTAGGTGCGGCCGGACGGTGCTTTTATCAAAATTAGCAGGCACACCCGCGTGGCGGCGCACCCCGCTCATAAAACACCACCGTCATCGTCGCATCGACGACTTGAGAGCCGCACCTAGCTGTCGCACCCTCGTAACTCACCACCGCCCCTTATGGTGAAAACAACACATTTTGCTACGCGACATTGCTACGAAAAATCGCCACGTATACACAAATTGGCATGAAGAATAACAAAGAAACCACGTCCGACAATATTTTTCACCCACTTTAAGTCCTAAATGGCTATCATAGGGATAAACACGGTCGGTAGAGATTTAGCGGCTCTAGAGAAGCCAACGAAGTGGAATATAGTAAAAAGGCAACATTTTGTGAAGTGATAGGATTTATGAGATAAGTCGTAGATCATGTCTTATAGCTGTAATATATAAACAAAAAAATATTTCTTTAAAATTTACAAGAATCGTACATAAAATGTATACACATATAACAAAGAAAAGCTGTTGCAAGTGCCTATTTTAGTTCTAATTTCATTTGAGGATGATTGGAATGTAAACGGTCTTTAATAGATGGCCGTAGCGTTTGTGACACAATAAGTTGGTCAATGGGCCGAGGTAAGGTTGCTTACACTCTGCTTGTTGATAAAATCATCATATGTATGCGTAAGTGTAGTATATATTTGTTTATTGTTCAATAACTTTTGACTCCCATGTTAGTTCAATATCTATTGAGAAGCCATCGTGGCGCTGGGGCACGAGCGTGCCACACAGTAACTCGAGGGATGAAATATTTAATTCACTCAGGTAACTACCGCCACGCAATACCTTGGGAATTTGGCGAAAAGTGGTGAACGGAAATTTTTCCACATCTCAGGTTCCTTCTGCCTGTTTTACTATATGCACAATATAGCGTGAAGCTAAAGCTTATGAGATTTACATACAAATTTAGCCGATAATAAATTGATAGACTTTAAAAATGTAGTGATTTATGATTACAAATAATAAAAAAAAAACATTACACGTAATTACTCTCGCGGCGTTGAGTTCAGACACTCAACACGGTGTTTAAAACTGGTCATTTATATTATATTATTTGGTCGCTATTTATATTATATTTAAAATAATAAATAAGCTTCACGTTCTATCCCGCACACAGCAGGGGAGGCAGAGGGAACCTAGTGTTAAGATACTCCGTTCCCCACTTTCTGCCGAATTCTGGAGGCATTGCGTGTGCACTCTCGCCCACTCCGAGAGTTTCGTACAAAAGATGAACGTCTCGAGGTTTTTCTGAAATTCGAGCTTAGCTTAGCCAGATCACTTTCATCTGATACCTCATAAACTAACGACTTAAATACCAAATTATTGCCTTTTAAGGGCCATTATTTTTTAATATGTAACTACAAATGTATAGTTTTCAGTGAATCGGAAGTACCCTATTAATTTTGTTTCTATTATAGTGCCAAAATACGCGTTTTTTGCGATATAAACAGCCATCTTTTTTTAAAGTGTAGATTTTTTTTCAGGATATCACGGGACCGTAGATTTGAGTATATATTTACAAGCGTTTCTGAGATGAAGGCTCTTGACAGACAGACAGATGGACAAGAAAGTGATCTTATAAGGGTTCCTTTATTCCTTAAAAGGTACGGAACTCTAAGAATAGATTATTAACTGACATAGAAACGGCTTGCTTTGTTTACTTTTTTACTTTGGGGTAATGCAGTCGGTATTTAATCAATCTTTGTCTTGAAGAAGCGAGCTATTCGCGCTATATATGACTTAGGCCCTAAAGATCCCTTAAGCCAAAAAATTTAACAAATTTATACATTGACAGTTTCATTATTGAAAAGGTCATGTATGATATGACCTTTTAAAAATTAATGAATTAACCAAAATCGGTGATGTACGTAATGTTAATACTAGAAAGCAAAGATTATTGTTTTGTGTCCGTAATTCTTTTAATTTACAAAATTTTTTAACAATAAAGTTTTTAAAAAGTTGAGAAATGGCGTTTACGTGTTAAAGGTTATTACAAAATTTATGATTTTATAAATGATAACACACCTTGGGAATGAAATGCTCGCTCCACCCATTTTCCAAGGTATCATTGGTCACAAATAATTCAATGTAAATTTGTAAGTAATCAATTTTAAAAAAAGTCCCGCTAAGTTTTTGTGCCGTGTGATCCCGGCCTAGAATAGGATCATCCTGGTACTGGTGGTGTCGTAAGAAGGCGACTAAAGTACGTGTGGTAGAGTCACGTCGCCAGCAATGTCAACACGCATGGGCAGACTCGACCGGATCATTACCACCCCCGGCAATTAAAACCGGCGTGAAGTAGTGGCTTAATGCCACTGCGTTTCGCATCAGGTAATGCCGGGCTCCGGAGCCCAATCCACCTTAAAGGCCGGCAACGCCCCTGTAGCTCCTCTGGGGTTGCACGGGGTCGTGGGCGGCGGTAATCACTTACCATCAGGTGACCCGCACGCTCGTTTGCCGTGTCTTTTCCATAAAAAAAAAAAGTTTCTTACACTTTTTTATTCTGAATAAAATTATTTGACTTTGACTGTAATTACAAGTAAAACGAGTGTCTATTCACCAATCAATACATATACATATACAAAGTGTAACAATTCTGGGTTCTATTCCATGTAGAGATAGATATTAATAAGAAAAAAAAAACTATTATTTGAAGCCATTTATCAATTACAATAAAATGTACAAAGGGACAGATAAATATACAAAAAAAGAAAAAAATTTATTTTTTGTCCCTTTACATACATGCTAACAATGTTAATCTCAGAAACAGATCAACCGATTTTAATACAGTTTTCACAATTGTATTTTGGTAAATTTCCACTAATATTAAGTGATTGTTTCATTTTAATCAGTTCACATAAAAAGAAGTTAGTTCAATGTAAAGTATTTCATTGACACTAGTTAAAGCTGACAAAGTCGTCATCAGTCATTTATCACTTTGAAGGATTCGGTAATAATACGATTTTTCCCGTGTCACTATTATTAAGCCTATTCTTTTGTATAGTATAGACAGCTATCAGTTATATTGTTATTAGTCGCTTGCGGCTTTGCCCGCTTGAACTACACATATTTATTTATTTTCTAATAACATTATTAATTTAATCATCTACTGACAAAAAACTAAAGTTTCAGATTATTCAATAATATAATTCATATAATTTTACAGCAATTTAATCTAATAGGATAATTTATACTGATATAACATTTTTTTATTTATTTATAAACTAATTGAAAAAGTTAGATAAAACACAATAGCGAAGGTACTTTTAAATCAGTTGCTTAACCCGTTTCTGAAATGAGAGTACACACACGCTCAAACTAATAAAAAAGCAATTAAAAATATTATTTTGGGTTCTTTTACATTGTTAAATGCCCCGAAAACCATTTTTCTTCACAGAACAACACACATTTTTAGATCTGAACTATTACACTTCACTTCAGGTGTTTAAATATTCTTTTTCTATATTAGAAACTTTAAGGATACAAATTTTGTCTGTAAAATGTAGCCATTTGCTTGATTAAATGTGGCAGGCACGAACGCAACCCAAGCCAGCTTATTTAAAAAGCAAATGAAATCGATATCTTACATATGTGCTGTATGTAGTATTTGCTTGCCAATGTGGATTTGTGAAAATATTTGTAGGCAGTACAGATGTGCTCGATGGTGAGGAAAGCTTCTTCCTTCTTATCTATGAGTTGCTAAGAACTTTTTCCGGAAAAGAAACAATATTAATGCCAGTCGTGGCGCAGAGGCACATCGCTCTTACTCGAGGAATTGATTTCATTTCCTGTTTAATGTTTTCCTTTTTGTCGCTCCGGTAACGAAATAAAGCGCGGCGTTAAGTTCCATCAATCAATGCCTTTAAAATACCTCCCGTGCTTCCAAACGGAAGTGTTTTAATGGGTCTATCTTAGAGGCGTACTCTGCTATTTGTGGGATGCTGTATCCCGAAAAAGTGAAGCAAAAAAAACAATATTTTAGCTAAAACATCTCGCCCGTACATAATATTTCATCATTTGTATACATTTATATTACAGCAGTAGTAGTAGTATATTTAAATTTTGTAATAGCCACCCGTCCAGTAACAGGAGGTAAAGGAGCAAACGAAATATTAAGGATGCAAAGGTGGTGAAAATATGAATATATTACACAGCAATACGAGCAAAGTAATCACACGCACGCAAGAAAACGTTACCACGCCGTATAGCACTGTACGAATATTCCTAAAACCAATAATTCACCCCCGCACGGACTTTCATTTAGGCTCATTTTTTAGAACAATAAATTTTATCCAAACGAAATTACATATATTTTATATGAATTCTTTATTCCATTAATAATCCTTTAAGTGTAGGTGCTATTTTGTATGTATTTATTGATAGCAAATTGTATACGGCATGACTAAAGTATAAACACATCTTATTATTATTGATTGTTTTATGGATTCTTCGAAAATATTTATCGTGTTTTATTTATTATAACAAACACTAAGTACCTATGTAATGGTAACGCAATACTGTATTCAATACTTAAATGGATTCCAATCTTTTCCTATAAAAATAAAACCTGTATATATTAACAGTCGTCTTACTATTCTCTCATTAAGTAACTGTCTTTACATTTTAGTACAATGACCTCTAACGGTATTTCTATTTAAGTTTATGTTATTGTTCTTGAGAATTTCCAAATGTAACGTATAAGGTTACGAATTATCGTAAGTTATTTAATAAAGATTTTTAACCACTTCTCACGTCTTTGGGAGTTAGGATTTGACGATTTGCAAAACGGAGACAGTGAGATGGTAGAGGTGAATGTACGCGCTAAGTGTGCCACACGCCGGAGAAATACTTCGGAATGGATACCGTTAGTGGAACGCGGTCAGGCCGGCAGCGGTACCGGTGTTCGTGTCTGCAACATCACCACTTTATCGTTAATTTAAAACCCTCATATATGGTCACTTCAATAAAATCAATAGTTAAATAAAATAAAATTTTAAAAAATAGTTGAGTGCTAGTGCGCCCACGGAGGCCTCCGTACTAATTTCAGGATTGCAAGTCGACGGGAAGTATAATTTACAAAAAGTGACAAACTTAAGCTTCCGTGCACATGCACTCTTGTTGTATGAAGTTAACTACAAATGTAAGTTTGTAATTATATTTTTCTATGAAACACCTATAAATTTTCACTCTTCTGGTTTTTTAATTTGTGTTGCAATTTCTCATTCCGTACTAAATTTCAGAACTGGAACATTAGACTTATTTGTAGATTTTGACTTATTTGTAGACTTCTTGAAAAACTTTTTACAAAATGCAACAAAATTGATGCAACCATTTTCGGATCTTTTGATTGCATTGATTTGTAAGCTAGATTTTTCTAAGCTTTACTATTTTACCATAGACCTCAATTCGAAAATGGCCCCCGATACGAAAGACAACAAAGTAATTGTTAATTTTTTCGCTTTCGCCTTGTGAGGCATGGAACCCTAAAATATAATAAGAGCCTTGATAAGATTAAATATCCACCCAGTAGCCTAATTATACTGCATTGGTATGACGGGGATTTGTAGGTACGTCAGCAAGTTAGTTGCTGTACAACGCAGTAATCGGAGCGTTTCTAATATCTACTATCTACACTTTGACTCAGTTTCACCGCACGCTTCTTGCCTCCGTTCTTATTTATCCGTTTTGCGAAATCGTTTGAAATCTGATACCGTTCAAGCGAGCTATCAAGACTCTAGGTTCTCACGAAACTTCACACGAACTTTTTGCAGATAGTGGAGTTGCCTATTGAATTCCCATTATTATTGTTCCAAGATGAAAGTCGCTATCGTTTTACTTGATAACAAAAAAAACAAGCAAAGCAAAAAGCAAAGGTAACTACGAACTCACTCGCGCATATCTAAACTCAAGTATGATTTCGTCGTAATACTATATTGTAGACAGAGTTGTTCCATGGTAACGAGGGTTTAAAGCGGACAAATGAATATTTTTCATAATAATTGCGCTGGATGCAGCAGCAGGTAAGGCGTGAGGCGCGAGGCGCGGCGGGCGCGACCATTTGCATCACAAATACGGGTGGCGGCCGCGATGCGCCCCGATGCCCTACGCCCGCCCGCGCTCGCGGCCGCTGCGGCTTCCACCCGTATCAGACAATGTCACAATCAACGTCGCGTGGACGCTTTTTGGCCTTTATGTGATTGCCGATTGTGGTCCACCATAAATGTAACTAAGATTTTTTTTATCTCCAACATTTCTAATTTTTTAGTAGTCACTTATATTTGTATATGCCACAAATACTTACTAGTCTTAGTCCAATTTGAAATTAAAGGTATCAGACTAAAATTGGTATGTTAGCACAGACCCGGAGAAATGGCAATCTATTGCATAAAGCCTATCGTATATAACGGCCGCTTGTTCGCGAAGAGAAAAGGTAATGCAAGTAAAAGCAGCCAAGTTGAGAAGCGATGAATTAATAACGAACTTCTCCCGCGACGCGTGATGACGGCCAACAAGAGTAGCGCATTAGACGCCAACTGAAATTCACCAAAATCTCCCCTAATTACCGTCAGATACTTTTTCTCGTAATTTTTATTCAAAAATAGAAATATACCTTAACTTATTACTTTAAACTTTCGAGAATAAATAGAGTGTAATTTTTTGTATGAATTAATGAAAAGTACGAATTACATTAAATACTTCAAATAAAATGATATTTGAAATATATTTAAGCAAAAAAATTAAAGTTAAATATTTATAAAGAGAAAAGATGTTTGTTCTTTAAAATATGAAGTTAGAAGAAAGCTGCAATGAAATATGATGACTACTTCTGGTAAACGATGCAATCAGGGAAAGATTTATAATAAGATTTACCTTATCCGTTACTCTACCTTGTTTTCTTGAGGCATAAAAATTGTTAGTGTAATTTATAATATTTTTCTATATTTAGGATTTCGTACAAAAAATATATTATTATATATTGCATAAGCACTGATATAACTTGATAAGTTAATAGCTATAAGTACATATATATAATAATTAACTTATTAATTTATTTTAATATTTCCATTTTACAAATATGACAGCAATTATCGAATTTAAAGCTGCTTATAGAACAAAAATCGATTACAATATCTTTAAAATAAAAGTAGTGCAAATGAAGAATCACACGTTTTTACTTTATTTATACTGTATTACAACGCTCGTTGGATCATGTCAATTTTCTTAATAACGTAAGTAGGTTACATGTACACCTACTGTAACGGCAAGGTAAGAAAGGGGTTACTACGAGACGGTTTCACAATATTGAAATAAATCTCTCATGGAATGACTTGCTTGGAAATTACCCGGTGGCGTAAGGTCTACGAAATAGGTGGAAAAGCGGCTCTTAATTAAATCAAGTGACACGTCTCGTACGTTGCTTCAATCACACGACCTCAATAAACCCGAGCTTCCGACGAATCTGCTCCTTTCATGCTACCTTAGTTGTATCCAACCAGGATAGCGGTACTTATAAGACGCATATAGCGTACGGAATATCAGGATCTGTACAATTTACAGTTATTTCTTCATATCCTAATTGCATGTAAAGATAAGTAGAAAGTAAATGTCAAACAAACGAATTTAACTATAATGAATGAAAACTAAAAAAAATTATAAATGTGTAAATGTGTTTCTCATATTAAGATTTTTATTGAAGCGACATTCAAGATTGCATTAAAGTTTGGCCAAGGATATTACAATTCAATACATAGTGTCATAAATGAGCAGTAAGTGGATACGGAATGGCGTGTACTTTTGTCTTTCTCCAATCCGCATAATACAATAACGAAAAATTGTTATTGTTTATGTTGGTAGTATTCAACATTTATCTACATTTACTCAGAGGAACATCTATGGACAAAGATATAGGTAATTTGGTAGGTCTGACAACTTTATTCCATTCATTAACATAAGTTAAGTGCTTAATGAACATTTTATGTTTATTAAGCTTTACGTTATATCCCGCACATATTAGGGTAGGCAGAGAGAAACGGGGAACCAAGTGTTAAGACACTTCGTTTCCATTAAGAAACTTTCATTCTCCACTTTCCGCGGAATTCTGTATGCATTCTGTTGAGTGGCAGAGTCCAACGCCACGTTTTCCCTTGTTATAAGAGCAAAGGAATCAATAAAAGTATGAATACTTCATTTCTCAAGTGAGAATCAAACCGACAAACTAACGCATTTACAATTGTAGGCTTAGTCTCTTGCATCACGACTGGTCTCTAAATTAAATTTTATGTTGCTTGTTAATATTTATATTTAAATAGTTAAAAAATTCTAATTTTACACATACTTTTACATAACTGTATCAATGTACGTTCAACCACAATTTTCACGAAAGTTTACCATAATAAGCTACGTCTATGCAAAGCCGTGCCTTGAAATTCAAGTCACATTTTACGACTAATTTCAGAAAAGGAATACTGTTACCACACCGAATTAACGGCAGTAAACTTCAATAAATAGAACTTCACAAAGGTTGTCGTCGATTTAATTAAAATTTACGATTTGTATAAATAAAACTGCATTTATAGATTTGAACGCAAGTTTTCGACTCGCCGCAATAAAAAAAATAAATAAAAATAAACAGAGCAAAGTGGATAAAACAAATAATAAAAAGGGGTGCTGCAACCCTGCGGGGCAAGTGAGTCGACAAGAACTCGTGCAGTGGCTGCGCACCGATCGCACTCATTATTCCCGTAACGAGCTCGCGACAACCGCCGCCCGTTCCCGTTCCGCACTCTCCGTGTCCCGGCAACGGCAATTAATTAACTGACTAAACGGTATGGTGTTTTACATTGTGATGTTTACGCAACTCTCCAGCGATAATGTCGCCCGCCCGCCACCGGACCAACCAGTGCAACCAAACTTCGCTTCGCATTAATTAATAAAATATTATTTAGTAGCCCCATCCTACCCATCTCACTAAAAAATTAAAACACTCATTATTGAGCCCGTTATAAAGTTCACTGCATACAAATAGCTTATTTGCACAAGGAATAGATATAAATAGCCCCGCAATTGTATTTGATGCATAAAGTACCTACTACGTATGTATGTATTTAGTGTGCTCAGCCCATTAGGGTAAATGAAAAACATACAAATGTGTTTTCTTATTATATAATAAGCGGAATTACACCCAAGAATAATGGAGAAGCTATAAAAGGAATACAAATTTATTGTTACCGAGACTCGTGAATCAATCTGCTCGTAATCTTCAATGAGATTATAAGTGGTAGTAAGGTAGTACTTTTACGTTGTCATAATGTGGTATCGTCTTGGGGAGCGTCGTGGGGGTTGGTACCCACCACAAATAGTGACTTGTGTCTTTATTTTGTAGCATCAGATACCAGCCTTTTCATACATCTCCATGTCGTAACAGCTGGCAGTCTCCGTTACTTAAATTAGTTAACAATGACACATATTGCTGGCAAACAAACGCTCAGGATTCCTAAATAGCACAGTCGCTATTCTTAACTATCGCCGCCACACCGCCTCGCCGCCGCACCGGTGAGCATGCGTCCACTGATTCATACACACCTCAAGGTGCCATCGGATGAGAATGAGCACACTTCTTAAATTAACAATTTTGCAACAAACATTGTTTTATTCTTGCATCCAGGTATCAATTGAAGATAGTTACCTATTATATGTAAAGACATACAATATAAATCAGATATAAAAAACGGCGTAAAATAGAAAATAATGATGATCAAATAGAATGGCCTTATGTCCATCCGAAAGGCATGTGCGCGTATCCGAGAGCTATTGCGTGTTGTATAACGAGCGACTCGACTGAGGACATTGATCTCGCGCTTGAACTTGAAGTAAGTAGTGATATTTTTCACATGATTTAAAATTAATAAGCAAACTTTATATTATGGTGTAATTAAAATTCTCATTAGCACTGTCAGCGTGATGTGGGCAAGTGCCATAAATATTTAAATTCCCGGTTGAAGAGCAACCGTGACACGAGTATTATCTACAGGAAAATAATTTTCCAGCACGTCAGTGTACCAAACGTTGCCCGGAAATTGTAGGAAATTGCAAGAGAAAATGAATCCGACGGTTTGAGAGGAGGTCCAGTTGAATCGGGCAAAAGCTCCCTATACAAGTATAAACACTTATATTATACTTCACAGTATTTTACTTCTAAATAAGTCTAATTTACCGTAATCATGTTATAAAAAAATATTTGACATTCAATTGAAGCTAATGTATCAACATAATTGGCTTCAGTGCATTGTTAAGAAGTGCTCATTTTTAATTATTCATGCAAGTAGATATAAGAAATGTGCGAACTGGCATAAACCAAAAAGGAACAGAAAAATAAAAGAGCTCTCCATCAATCACACGAACAGAGCCCTGAGCTTCCGGACGCGGCCTGGCCGAGCGGAACATTTCTTTGAATAATGAATATACAGGTGGGTAGGTATCGTGTAGCCTGTAACTGGACGTGATATATGCCGTCGTCGACCGCATGCATAATTTCACTCATTTTATGTGGTTAATTGTCGAAAATGACCGCAAGTGAAATATATTACAACGTAGCGACCGCCGACACCGCTACGTGACGGCTAATGTATTCTACGGCCCTAGCGCTCCGCCTTCACCTTCGCGTTGCCTGCCTGGCTCTTTGTAGGGTTGCGCTATATGTAGTAAAGCAACACACACGCCGGTTACCCATAATGCATACGTTTAAGTTGACACGTGTTTGATGCAAATTATTCTGATATCATCATTATAATATAAGCGAGATTTCATATTTGTTCCATATTTTTATGTTGACTCGTTATTAAATGCAAGCTTTGCAGATGTATATCAAGGTTAATGTTGTTTAGTTATAATTAAAACTATTATATCCATATACGTTACAAAAAAAATCTTTTTATTATATTCCAAAAGTTCTAAGAGAAATTCACTTCTTCATACAAAAGTGTTAGTTATTTTATTTCGTAAAGTGGTAAATGAAATATCAGTAGAATATAGAGTATATTTGTTGTTGTTTACGTGTGCTGATAATGATTTGTAGTAAACTTGTAAGGTTAGTAGCCACAACCGAAGTACCCACGCGTAGTGCACAATCGCTTCGGCTCACGTTTACAATGCTGCTGCATTACAATTTTTCAAAGCAGACACAAGCGACAGGGCATAACAAAAGAGCTAGGAAGGCGCAAATAAACGAGCGTTGCGGCAAACGAGCGAGTGAGATTCATACATAGGACGACTTCCTCTTTACTAATATCTAATGTTTTTGCTAAGTTTTCTTTCTTAGCTTTATTCTTTTGTCTTCATGTCTAGAACCAATGTATTTATGTTATTCTTATAATATATTTTTATCAATGGATACCTTATAGATACCGTATTAATATATAAACACTACGGGAATTTTGCGTAAAACAGGTATGAATAAGTTTTAAAATACAAAGAGCGAACTCAATTTGAGTAATGTAACTTTTGGTCTGTAAACACGAACTTTGGAAAAGCTCTGCGAAGCGGTTTGGAAGTATCTCTACATTTAGCGCGTTTTCAGGTCGTAGAAATGAATACGGCAAAGATCGGGTGGCGCGATACAGCGACGGCCGCGACGCGTGCGACCGGATAACCGGAGTATTGCAAATACATTTCTAAAGCAGGAGCGGGACCAAAAAAAATATACGTCAACATATATATTTATTTTAAAATTGAATGTAATATTCTTTATATAATCTTCAATTACAAAATAATGCGTAAATTATTCATTTTTAACATAAGTAGGTACTTCATGTAGTATAACCAGAGAAAAGAGGAGAATTTAGATCATTCATTAGGGATTGTAATTTTTTAAATTAATTTTTATAAATATAACTTAAACTCTAGGTCTCTACTCTGTCTCTCTAATAAATCAGGCAAGCAACGACATACAAACGCGAGTAATCCTGCTAAAATAGTTAAATTATAAATGTTAAAAAAACGAGAAAAACAAGAATCTTTGAAGCCCAGGTCTTTTTAAGTGATTCATGTTATGTTAGTTCAATTTATTTATAAAAATTCCAAATTTAATAAATTTTAAGACTTTTGTGTAATATCGCGTCATTCTTATAAAAGCTATTGTCCTCGTGGGCAAATTGTATATAAGTACAATTACAGTACGTTATATTCAACATACAAATATTTCGTCGGCATTTACCATAATAGTAAGTATAATGTTTACGAATTTAGATATATTAAAGCACATTGTAGATGTGTTTCAATAATATGTACATTATTTAATAATATATAAGTTTAATAATGTATAAAAATTCAATACATATTTTATGATCGAGTAAAACACGCATACATGAAATGGTTCTTATGTCATTGTATATTATAATATGAATGATATTGAATGATATAATATGAAGAATTTTCCAAAAGACAATATTTACAAGAATTACTGCCTATTACTGCCTTTTATAATGTTGCTTATAAAAATGTAATCAATCAATGTGGCAATGCATTTATTTTAAATAATGAACTTTTTTTGAAATACATCGTTTATATCGAAAAATATTAACCAGCATTGGTTAAAACTTACAATTTGTAGTTTGAGATCTTTTCCAGCCGCCGCAGCAGCCGTCACCGAGGTAGTCACAGGGGATAACCACTGATGGAGGTTAATATAACGTTTTGGTAAAAGTTTCAAGGAAACATCCGCTTGTGCATAAGCACGCTCCAGGCACGCAGCGGTCGCGCCGTCCAGGGCCAGCGCCGGCTCCAGGAGCGCACCACCACCCTCGAGTACAACCATGATGGCCAGGTAGCCGCGTCGCCAACAACACAACAGACGGCAGACTACAAACACTACACGTAAGTCACTTCACAGCGTGCGAATGCAAATTGGAGCTACATGTCGCGCGGTACGTGGCACCCGAGCGGCGAGAGTCGCGGAACTGCCGCGTCGCTCACCTGCCGCGGCGGCCCGCGCCCCTCCTGCGCCGCCCACTATCTCGACAACAAACAACGTTTCTGCAGCGGCCGTCCTGCATCCTCTGACTACACTAGATACACCACTTTCAGCCTACTTTCTCGAATACACGATCATCAAACATAGCCATGCATGCACTAAGTTGTTTATTCCGTGAATGAACTTGCCTTCTTACAAACTCTAACTGTACTCTGTTACATATATTCTGTTTTATAAATTAAAAATGTATCAATTATTAACTATACTATTATAATATATTTATTAATATTGAGTTACTTGCTTTTTTAATAATTTAACCCAGAAGAAACGAAGCTAATATGAATATATTATATAAACGTACTTAATTTGGTAACGCTAGCAAGTTTCTGCGAGCATCGTCATTAATAAAATATTGATGAAGCTTTTGTGTATTATGAAATACGAAAGATTTATGTTTTATATGTTTCTTATACGAATACAAATGTGAATATATTATAAACATTGTTAGGGTATTCTATAACCATGTAAAAGTACCCATAAAATTATGGTATTAAAAATACCTTCTTTATTGTGTACAAGTAAATATACACTTTAATTTAACGGAAAACCTTCACTAAAACGGATGAAAAAATAAGATCACTTATGACAAAAAATTGTAGGATGACTGACATATCCAGAGGTCAACTCATACAGCTCAAACAGGTGAAACTATGCATTTTAAATTTATGTGGCAATAACGCCACACAAAGAAATAAATTTTGGAAAATTAATCGTCAAATTAAAACTTGAAAATTGAAATTTAAATTGTTAACTAGTAAAACAAATGAAAGTGTGAAGTGATTGTTGGAAATAGTGGGCCATTTTTTTACACGAAATATTTTCCCGTCTTATCCCCCGTCAAATCCGTGAGTAGAAACAAGTTATGAGATAAAAGCGCCTTCTGTGAAGACAAATTCGTCATTGCGCTATCTTTTTAATTTGATACTAATTTTCAATCGCAACTTAGTTTTTATTTTATCTCCCGTAGATATGCTTGCAAAACAAGAATTCCGTTTTGAGAAGATATTAGTCTTTTTAGTGCTACTCTACTCTAATTCATTGCAAGTATATTAAATGTTTCTTATTAAAACAATGTATTTTGTAACTAAAAAATACACTCTATATACCTATAAACTAAATCCCCGAAGCGTTATTTAATATAAACGATATAATCCTTTATGCTATAGTCATTAGATATTAAATAAAAATAAATATTAGCATAGCCAGATTTAAAACGTACCATTGTAAATAATGTTAATCAACATTTACTTATAATATTGTATAATATATTAGTAACAGTTAAAAAAAAGTTTGTGTACAGAGTAACGTTATGTATTGTAATATGATTTTTTAAATTTCGGACCTACTGGACGGTTTTAAATTATATATTTTTTAATTGTATAACTATCTGGCCTAAACAATAATTTACTCTTCCTAGCTTTAATATATTTAGAAGATTGGCACACCTGATGTAGAACTATAGCAAACTTACAAAATTATATATTGTTTGTGTTTACCTCCTTTAGATAAATGCTACCATGATTGACCAATAACTTTCTTTTCGTATAGAACCAGTTATTTTCTTTACATTTCCTCTTTTTTTAGTTGTATCAATGTCAAACTTACGACGTTTTCTACATTTAGTTGTTGATGGTATAGATGCTAGATGCTTCTGCAGCAAAGGTCGTAGCGCTTGTACTTTTTTATTGTTAAAATGGTGACTGCACCTTAAGTGTGTTAATTATAATTCTCGATCAACGCACAGTGTTTATATAAATAAAATACTTACATATATTGCACTAACATTTATATTATTCACGCTAAAAGTTAACAAAACAACGCAACTATATATATACTGAGATAACTGCCAGATATCTTTTGCATGCTTTGTTTATTATATTAACCTTAAATTTATTTTCTTATAAAATAACATTTAATACGAATGTATTGATATCAGCTACTATTATGTAAAAATTAAATAAGACAGTTAAGATACTTTCGCTTTTGTCACACAATGTTGGTGTTTTCTATCAAAATTGAGAGATCTTCCTCCCTTTGAAAAATTGTTTTAATTATTTAGCTAAACTTAACAATATTGTGTTTCATATAGTTTAATAGTAAGCATTCTATTTTTTATTATACTAATATATAATGTAAATGTTTCTAATTTTTCTTAAAGACAAGCAAGTAAAAATGTTCAAAAAGACAGATCAAGTTCCTGTTCGCCCTACGTACACAGATACTAATGTATATATCCGTCGTATGTACTTCGCATTTCGTAAAAAAAATGTGTAAATATATTTATGTATGTGAGGGAATAGGAGGAAAAGGGCAAAAAACAACGTTTGTCGTGAAACAAAGTCAGTCTTCTTGTTTGCTGCCTTCGACGTGACCTCGAAGTTTTGGCCTTATATATCCAATGACTGATAATAATTAACGGTCTACGGTATCGAAGCGGCCGCTAGCCATGAATGTAATTCTATGAAAATTAAAAAAGAAATGTGTTTTCTTTTAACTAACAATAGATAAATTTATACGTTTAGCTAAACAAAAACCAGAGAAACGAATATGAAAGAGAAAAGAATATGGAGAGCAATCAATATAAATTAAATTAATTTGGGTAAAAGAATAGAGAAAACACGCGCCAACGATTTAGGAGCCGGTTGCCACGTGATTCGCTCTCGAGTCCCTCGTCATTGAACAAATCAAACACTTCGTCTCAATACACAAGCAAACTTCTAAACAATTAGCAAACTCTGAATAATAATTTAGGACTTTGTTGAAACGTCATGCATTAAAATTTCAGAAACAGAAATTATATATAAGATATCACGGTGGTAGTTATAGCTTTGTAGAATGGATTCTACAAAGCTATAACTGCCACCGTGATGTCTACGCACCGACATTGATTCCAACTTAAATCCAATTTAGAAGAATGTTCTCTTGAGGCATATATGACAAAATATTGTAAAAGTTCGATATTTTTGTTCTCGTCCAAATTTATGATGAGTGGTAGTTATCGTACTTGTATGTGTGGCCCACGGACGACCTTTTTCAACGTATCTCTCTGTATATATATATTTGTATATTTTTCATATACTAGAGGCATAATAAACACATTATATATTGTACCATCATTAAAAATGTATTAAAGTTTAAATATGTACGCCTATATAGACAATAAAGTAAAACAAAAAATCTAACACGATGACACAATTTCAACTACAAATAAATGGTTCAGTTTGAATGCAGCAGAAATTAATTCTATATAAACAGTAGTATTAATAGACGCAAGACAATAAGCCACCCCTGTGAAACTCGTAGTCAGCGACCTAATGTTCCGCGGCACGCGAGCCAGCGCCGCGCCACAACCCCAAAGACAGAAAATACAATTTGCATATGGTTGAATATAGTGAAACAAAAAGTTGTTACTAAACACCAGTTAAAAAGACTTGGCACGTCAATATTTCTTAATTAATGCCTTTCTGTGTGGTATTATAAAACGCGTAACGATTAAACTGTACAAAATGTGTAAATAAGCCAATTATAAATATTAACTATTGGTTACGTTTTATAAACTAACTAGCTTCGCCGGCTTATTATATTGCAATTTCATGTGTATAGATTAAACATATCCTTAACGAGGCCAGCCCTGGCGCAAGGGCACAAGAGTGAGACTGTCAACGCGACAGGTTCTGGTTCCGATTCTTACTCGAGGAAATTAAATATTTAATATTTTATTTTCTTCGCTCTGGTATCAAAGCACAGAGCGGCGTTAAAACTCAGAGATTCAAGCCTCCAGAATTCTGAGGAAAAATGGAGTCTTAACTCTAGCTTCCCTCTGCCTGTGCCCGGGATAAAATAAATTACCCTTAGTTGACACTAGATATATAATCTTCACAATAAAAAGTCAGTAGTAGCTGTATCAGGTTTAATTTAGTGATGTGCTCGACACAATCTGCCATACCGAATCATTGCAATGCAACAGCTCAATTATTCACACGTCGCGGCACCGCCCGCTACATCATCCGCTTGCTACCAAATTAAAAGTAAATAACGAAATGAAAACAAGCGCACCCGCACCGCGAGGGACTCGCAAACCTTTTACCGCTGTCGAGTAAACAACTACAGCTAAACACACTATCGTTTTATCATTTATCGGCTATCTATTTGCGATGTAAAAAATGCATTTGTATGGAATTTTTATTTAATACATATATTTTTACATATTAAAATAACATAAAATTATTAAGCCCAACCTTAATTAACTTTTTTATTAATTAAGTTATTCAATAAAATCTTCCAGCTAGTACAGTCTACTGTTGTTATTACAAATAAATAGCACAACAGCAAGAACTACAAGCGCTGCCCCCAGCGCGAAGCAATTTCGAAGAACAATGCCCTTGGATGAATGGTGGTGCAAAGTAAAAAGTGTATTTGCATCATATACACATTTTGTGGTAAAATAAATTTTTTATGTTATATTTTACATATAAATATGTATTATGTTTACTGAAAGAATGTAAATAAAATAATCGTCTACGAACACGCTGTATACGTTCTATAGTTCCAATTTTATTTGTGGCATCATTAGTGACAAACACCAGAAAAACCTTACGCAAGGCAAGACAGTAACGAGCGGCCGCAGTCATCATGGGGTTGGAAAGTAGCCCCTCACGACGAAAATTGTCACAAAGCAAACTATGTCAGGAACTGTATCATTATTTTAACATATACCTACCACAACACCTAGAGACGTAGTTACTAAATTCGTAATAATAAATATGTAGAAAAGAATTTAAATAATCTCTGAAGTTAAATGTAATACCAAAAAAAATGTCATCTGATGAGTTCTGTGCAATAAATTCAAAAAAATAAGTAAATCAGCTTCGAGCTGTATCCCATTGTATATTATATTATGTATTCAGACAGGATAGGCAGGGGGAAGCTAGTGTTAAGACAATCCATTCTCCATCTAGAGGTATTGCATGTCGAGTAACGGAACTCAACGCCGCGTTTTGCCTCCACACCTGAGCGAAAAAAATGAAAATATAAACTTAAATAATTTAAATATATAATATATTTCATTTCTTCGAGTTGGGATCGAACTAACAACCAGTTGCGTTAAAAGTCACTAACTTATGTCCCTGCGCCACGACTGACCACCGAATTAAATTCTCTCCTTATATAACGACGATCGTTAAACATCAGTTGTTTTATACATTTTCATAGTAAAAAATATATTTTTGATTATATTATAAAGGAAAAATACATATATAAAATATAATAATTACATAATTATTATATATACCAAATTACCCTAATGTTTATATTTATATTTATTTCAAGTGTCAATACACTCAAGGTGTTTGAGGAAGCGTTTGTTCATAATCAGAAAACTGCAATCAGAGCCGTAACACAAGTTGAATGGCCGAAGGAGCATCAGAGCGTAGCGCTTACGGCAGTATTTACACTTGTTCTTATACATTCGTTATCGAATAAAAATATTTTCTAGATCAAAAATCGAGAGTATCTCTTACGTTTTTTTTTGTTCCTACTTTCTAATCTATTTTAATTTGTTTAAATATTCACAATGTATAACGAAGCCAGTATTTAAAGCCTGTATTACTTATAGGTTAAATCTTGCTCTTATACTCGTGTATATAACACGATAATGGATTCTCATTTATTAACAAAGGTTCATTAAGAAGGAGGTCTGTCTAATGAAGGACGGTTTAACGGATTCGTGTGACAAAGCATTTTATGCACAATAAAACCGCCGAATTTAAAGAACAATTACGAAAGTCAAAGCGGGTATCTGGGAACAACAGTGCGGCGAGATGTATCAAATCGCTAGCGCAACAAAGGAGGCTTTCTCGCGGCCATTACGCGGAATGCACAGGAGAAACAGGCGTCGGTATCGAGGGTGGCGAGATTAGCGTATGCGGTGCCGGTGCGCAGTAGACGGGAGGCCTCGCACCCGACTCACCCTTGGGACGTACCCGATTTACGATTGCCGCAAAGAATATCTTCTACGTGGCGTTTTTGTGACCCACAAGTGTCCCACTAGTGACCACCACAACATTCTCCTACTTCAATTTGGTATTTCGTGCAAATATACTATTCGGTAATTTTTTACAAAAAAGCAAATAGGAAATAGTACATGAAGTGGAAGAAGGGGTGGCGTGAAACCGTAATAAGGGCCACCATAAAATGTTACATTAGGTAGCGGCGGCTTCTGGGGCGGCTATAAATATCTCCATTCGGAAGTACGGCCAGTGTCCCGCGGGAGGACGACACATCGCTGCCAGTCGGCGTCCGAGAACGTGTTGCGCGAATAAAAACATCTCTCACCTCGCATTCTCAATGTTTCTCCTCGTACGTACGTGTACCTATCCATATACCTACAATAAATATATCATATTTTACGGCATACTCCATCAAACAATAATTTCTTAATAGTGCATAAACTCACTTCCATTTTTGATGACGTTTAACTTTACTACTGTCACGTTTTATAGAAGCATTTCAAAAATTGTTTTGGTAGTCATACATATACCTTCTAATTATAAATAAACAAACAATTGCATTATTGCTTATTATTATCTAACAGATATTGAAGACACATTACTGCGGACGAGTAAAGTGACAGACAGACGACTTTCACAAGAGAAATATTCAAGGTTTCACTTATCAGTAGACAGTGAAACTAAAGATTATATACTACATTTGTATCATCAATGCTGTTACGGTGGCTACTCAAATACAAGTATTAAATAAAGAGTAAATAATTTCAACAGTAAAACCAACAGTACACAAGTTGAATAAGTCAAAATCATCAAATCACCTCAGTAAACGAGGAGAGAGCAAACAATGGGGGGACCCTCAAATTCCTTGCGTTATTAGACAGACCTTAAAAGTTTAGAGCGGGCTTAGTTTACAGAGGTAAAGGCTTGAGGTTGAGTAGGTGAGTTTGTTTTTACAGCAATGTCAACAGCATATTGTGGATAGAACACAGAGTGGAACAAAGAGTAATGTTGCGAATATTGTTTAAAGTTATTAAGTATAAATAAATTAATGCCATTTTAAAAACGAAAAATTAAAAAAAAGATCAGTAGTATCAAGTAGTTATTGTTTTTTGTTTTAGCTCCATTATCACAAAGAATATTATTAGTCATTGTGGCAGTCGCTTTACACGGTATAAAGTCCCCAGCGGTGCAATACGCGTTGTTGCACGTCCATCAAATGTCACTATCAATTACGAGCCGAACGCCACCCCTCTCCCGGCACAGACTACCCTATATTCGCCGATAAGCTTATTAAGCTGTCGATCACTACACATATTTACATAATTACAATAAGATCTGCACAGCGCACTCTATTTCCGTGAAATTACAAAGGAAATCACTCGACGGAAACTGTTACGTAACAAGTTTATAATTGTCGTACGACTTCAGTTAAAATAGAAAAATAATTAAGTTTATTCTTGTTTTCATAACGTCAGACGGACAAACTCGACTCGGCTGAATAACAATCTGCGAGTCGGGTAAACGAATTTTAAATAAAAAGTGGGAGGTCGAGGGTCGAGAGCCGAAGCGACCGAGCGGGCCGAACTTTTGTCATTGTTTCCATATTTCGCGAGGCAATTAGCGCAACTCGAACGCGCGCGATTCTTGGCGGCGCTCCTCAACACATTTATTGCGTCTAATCAAATTGCGACAATCACTTTTAAGAAATCATTAAACCACTCCGATTTCGTTTTGTACCGTTTTTAATAACAATTGGAAATATATATCAATATTCTTAATATTGGCAAATATACATTTATATGTTTTGGAGTAAATTGTACTATGTAACGGATTATAGTGTAAACATTATATATTAATAAAAACATTTGAACACTTATTACTCAAATAGTAGGGTAAGTTTGGTATGTTAAGTATTAACAAAATTATTAAATTACGAGAATTCATATTCTTGTGTATTTAGTAAAATCTATAATCGAATTCCAAAAGTTAAGAAAAAAGAAATTTAAGTTCTACAAAACTTTCATTCTCATAGGCAGAGAGCAAGTAGCTATTTTAAGCAGGTATCCATCCATTGTTTCTTTAATAAGATAATGCGGTACCCAAAAGTATCCAACGTAATGTATGTATGTGTTAAAGTCAGACAGACAACCAAACAAACAAACAAGCATTAGGCGTAAGGCGCAGTAATTACCGCGACGTCGCCGCTGCGCACCGCGCGGCGCCCGGTAATTACCGCGCTCCGCGAGGGTGCGGGCGATCTCCTGTCAAAGGATCGCGTGCAGAGCGTCCGACGCCCGCATTAAACGCCGGCGAAGAACCCGTGCCCCATCTGATAGCGTGCAATCAATTTCGCGATCTACATGCTTTTACGTCGGCACCGCCCCCCGGACTGACGTCACGCCTCACGATCCGGTAGTGCCACGTATCATTGATACCATGCAAGCGTTCATATTGTCGTGTTCTTCTATTTGTCATGTTATATCAAACAATGTTTTAATTATCTACAACTAATCAACATTTTAGTTGTCTGTCTAGTATCAACGCGATACTAAGTCACGCTAGCACTACTAAGCACATTTTAAAGGTTTTAGAAACGAAAAGTTTTTTAAAAAGCTTGCATGTATTTACAAAGTCGAATGTCTTTTTCGTGACAAGTGGTGTAACCTTTGATATCCTATAATAAAGAAAGTTCTTATAATGGAGTGCTATTTCACGTTTTATGTCAAAATATTACCAATACGTTTATTTTCTAATATATTGCATACATTTATATCACGAACTCCATATAAAAATAGTAAAACTGCAGAGCTGTTGTAAGATAGGTGCATTGTTACATACGCTACCCTCTAAAGAAGTAAAGCTATGAATATAAAAGAAAAATAAAGACTAGAAAAGCTACTCAGAAGTGGTAAAATCCTTTCCAGTCAATTTGGTATTATGAGGTAATGGAGAGTAACGGACATGATTTACGCGGCTCGGAGGACGGCGGTACGGGCGGCGGCGCGTGCCTTCGCGGGCGCTCGGGCAGCCACAATTATCGGCCCGCGGGCGCTCTCAATTACAAAGAGGCGCGCCCGTGGGACTTCACTTTGCTTTCCGACGAACCCAACAACTAATCTTTTAGTCCTACCATTCTTCACACAAGAATGTTATTTGGCAAATGTGTTTTAATCAGATTAACCAAATATTAAATAGTAAAAAGCTTTTGCATGTATAAATAATTACAATATTAGGTAATTTATTATGTCAAACTGACTTCTATATTTTATTTCTAATAGTATTATTATAACACCGAAATTAAAATTATCATTGAATTGCAATTATATAAACAACATTTAACAGTTTTCATTACAAAAATATGATTTTATATATCACCGAGTCTCGCATACACACACATCTTTTAAAAAAAAAGTGTTAAATGATTCATTGGATAAACGAATTGGTGTTTGAGTACGATCAGGTCGAGTGGAGCGTTTTAATTTGTGCGGCGACACACAAGTGGATTCCGAGCTGTGGTTTGCAGCGACGAGTCGAGTGCCCTGCTAATTGCAACGCCAAGCTATCCACGACGAGCTATACGCGACCTTATATCCGATCATCAAAAACCACTATTCATATTTTTTTTCTCTTACGTACAGACTATTTCTTTTGTTCAAAATTGTACATTGTCGAATCGCACATAATATAGCAACTTGTAGAATAAATTTTACCCATAGGACCATACTGATAAGCCTGACCACCCGTAATCATATCGGTGAAAACATTAATTACGCCCCTCCACTCCAAGCTACAAATGAACAGTACAAAAACGGCCACTAATTATATTTTATTGTGTGTTCATGAATGCTTGTTTCGTTTGGATTTAAAGGAGCTGCGAGATCGTCTCGAGTAATTTCTGTAGAAACAAATGAAAGTGCTCCCCCTCGCGTTACAGAACGCTTTGCAAACGCGCGGCCTATGTAATCGGATAATAAAAAGGGCAAACGCGGTAAATATAAGATGAGGAAGACAGTTTTACGACCGGTACCTAATTAAGTGGTGAACCAAACAAAAAGAAGAAAACGTTTACGGCGAAATAAGACGACCTTTCGCTTCACGTGGATGTGTAGACACTCACTTTACCAGCCCTAATGAAATATAAAACTAAAAATAAAATCTAAAAATAGGATCATGATGTAAAAACTACTTTTGAACAATGTTGACTTACAATATTTCACTATAATATTATAGTTTCCTAGCGAGTAGAAACGCGAGGGCGGGCGGACTGTGCGCGTGAAACGGATATTTTGGGCGCACAGGTATAGATCGTTCGTTACGCGGAATGCGACCTCACCTGAGAGTGTCTGATTCACTCAAGCTAATTCAGTGCGCTCTATTTAGCGAGCTGCGAGCTGCGAGCCTTGTTGCCTTGTTACCTTGTCGCGCCATGTTCGACTACACGAATGCATTTCGTGAAACATTTTTTTAAATCATTCAACTTATTCAGCCAATTAGATACATAACTAATGTTGGCTCTACGCGAAAATTGGAGGCGGTCTTACGTAAACATCATAACGATTTACGATTTATTTACACGCTGTAACGATTCAAAGGACGTAAAGTTTAATTTTGTCTAGGGATGAGGACATGGGTCCAGAGTTCGGGGCGATTCATTAGCCAGGCCGCGTCAGAGCAAACAAATTAACGGGCGTGTTTTAGTCGGTGATAAAAGGGCGCGAGGACTACGGGCAGCGCGCCAGCTGCGTGGTATACGATAAATCTCGCAGACGGCGTCGATAGGGCTCGATACAAGGTTGCGAGTCCTGTCTGTCGTTGACAACTAATTATGTACTGAACTCATTTCAAAAATATGTATACATTTTAAATATTAACAATATACATGCTTGTTGCAAAGTAATGATACAATTTTTTTATACATATCATAATTTTACTGTAGTAAAACAATAACGCATAAGGCTACGTTTGAAACGCTAAGCACAGAATACTGCACTAGTGCGGCACGCAACGACGCGCCCGTATCGTCCGCACTGAAAATGGCTTCAGTTAATTAACTTTAATCAGGGAGCCAGGACCATCTGCCCCGTTCACGCCTACATCATATTCTGTTTCACTACCACACCATGTGCCCCCTTATCCCTGTTAGTTTATCAGGGAAACCTTACACTATTCAAATGTTTAATGCCTGCTTATGTACTTATAGTGTTGGTAGTAGGTTCCTGTACTTCGTTCATATGTCAAATGAAATATCAAAATTTGGTGTAATTCATAAAGGTTTCAAGTGTATCTATCTATTTATCTATCCATCTATCTATCTACATTTAAACGGTGTAATCGTTTGTAGAGCGTTGGTCTGAACTTATATACGATTGCAGATACTACAAGTCAAGTGGTAGCGTGTTGTTAGACCATTAACGCAGCGTGACGAATCATCCGCTGGGGTTCACCGGCGCGGCGGGCAGTGGGAGGCGCAGCGGAGCGTGCCCGCCTCGATCTTATCGTGCTTTCCGCGAACATCGCATCGCACTGTCCGCCCGCGTCTATTCCGTGACTGACTTTGTACTGTGCCCTATCTACACTACTTGTTCTATCATAAATTAAATTTAAACTTTCACAAAGCTGTAAACCCGCCCCGCCCCCGCCCAGCGACAGCCCCGCGTCGGCACGGCAGGAGGTTGGCACGGCGCGTAATGAGCGGCGAATCCTTTGACCCGCTGCCTCTAGAGCTAGACCGATGCAAACGCTAAGCTAATTAGGCGACACTGATCTGAAGCCACAGCAAAATTAGTGCGATTGTCAGTGGTTTAATTCACAACTGTCGTTAATTACATCAAAATGTTGTGAAAAATTTCATAAATAAATATTACTACAAAAGTATTTATAAAGTCACATTGAAATTTAAAGTAACATGGTATCAGTTATAAAACAGAAAAAGGAATAACACTAACAGTATCTACTTTAACTTAGGTGAGCGTGTACCTTTTTTTAGTTGGCGCTACCTCTGAAAGGGTCCCACTTTCAAGTTAGTAAGTACGCATACCGTCTCAACTACATATTAGACTAATAATCCTAAATGCTAAAATGGCGTAGGTCTAGGTGTCCTAGGATCCAGGGCTATTAACGAACTAATACTGTGATTTACACTGTAAAAATATTTTCAGGCAACAACTATTTGTTTGTTGACACTTTGCAGTGCTCTTATCACAAGAGTTTAGTATTTAATTTATTTCAGTACTGAAAAAACTGAAAAACTGTCGCTGTAAAATTTAATTATTTATTTAAATAATTAAATTTTACACTATAAACATTACATGTCGATACAAGTAGGTACTAGCTTGTAATAAGTTCGTAGTGAAAAAGCTAGATATTCTTTAAGAATCAAGAATAATTTATTGGTAAATATCCATATAAAAAAGTAAACCTATCTAATACAAAAATGTTAAATGTTAGTTATGTTCAAATATCAAAGCGAACTTTAAAGGTCAAAATCAATGACTCGTATAGACTTCGAGGGAGATTTTAGGGTACAAATAAGAAAAGCAATGTGAACGACAAAGGTAAAATGTCACGTGTTTGCCCTGTTTTCACAAATGAAAATTTGAAACAGTCCCGTCGATGTTTGCTTACTTCTATTGTTGAAATAGTAAAGTAAGTTAATTCGATCGTTTACGTGAAACATTTCACGTTTCGACGTGCTCTATTGTATGTGGTACTTAAATATGCTACTACTTTTTTTTATCCTTACACACTTCCAAAGTTTGTCATGTAGTAGGAGAAATCAAAATAAATAAATTGGACTGTCTGTCTGTGCCTTACCAACATAAAAAAGAAACAATTATATTTAAAATATGTACGTAGGCCGTTCAAATATTGACGAACTGATTGGTCTTGTAAACACAAATGAACGACTAATGTAAGTATTAGTGCACTACAATCGTATGTATGTTGAAGCACTGGTAAATTTATAGTTCGTAAAAGTACATTAAATAATAACGTAAAATTAGAAAAGTGATTTGGAATAGGCTTTTGAATTAGATTTTATTACATAATTTGTTACAAACATATATAGCTCGTCCTAATAAAAGCGTAATTGACAAAACAAAAAGATTTTATTTACAAAAAGTAAATATTTCCAATGACAAATCCCCGGAGTGTCAAAATTGGTAATATAATTCATTTTATACGGTGAAATTATACTAAAGCTCATCTCATTAATCTGGGTTTCCATGCTAAGCCCAAAGGTGCCGATGGTGACATAGACAATCCTCGCGGTCACCGCGGGTCGTGTCTGCCAAATCCTTTGGTGAATTCAAGACAAATGTAAGCCTTAGAGCAATTGCAAATTATAGTATTACCTTCAATTTATTTCTTATTCCCTTTACATGCATTTATTCAATTTAGTATAATAAGTTACAATTATTATACTATTTTATTTATTATTTTATTTTTATTTAGTATAATAAGTTTAGGGTACAATTTCTTGATAGTATGTGAATATGAGTTAGCTAAAAGTATCACTAAATCATTTATGTCAAAACGCATTGATTAACCAAAAATTTTTTGACATCTTTTCATAGATTCATTGATTTGTCTTTTAAAAGAAAAATAAGTATAAAAAGATCAGAGGGAGTAGATGAGAGTACTTGTTGTTATGTTATGTTACTACGCTCTGACTTTCCGTCTAGTCTCCTCATAATATCGTAGCGATATTTCTCATTCTACACTTGCGTTTTTTTAACAGTCATCTAGTTAAAGATAGTACAAAAAAAGTATTTTTATAACACGTCCAACAATTGACAATATATCTTCAAATGTAGCTTTTCGTTCCGTTTTAAGTTAACAATATCCACAAATCTCATAACACAACACTCACTTATAGTTTTTTTAGAAGTGTGAAAGTCGCAAATACGCACTATAAACCGTTTATTCATACGATTTTTGTCCCAATTCATCCATCAATTGTTCTAATAAGAACAAATTAAATGGATCTGATGTATATTTTCATTAGGAATGAAAATTGTGAATATGAAATTGTTGCAACACGGGCGGAACAATGTCTCGTTGGATAAATTAATAATTAACTTATTTTGTGAATTGAGAGGGAGAAATTGCAACCAAAACACAAAACGCGGTTAGAAATTTAATCAACCCCTTGACCACGACAACGTATAGCAATATCTCATAAATGCAGGGAGGTCGTACTACAACGGAGCACAACGGGAACAAGCAAACAGTGGCTATTGTGCGTGTGCAGAGCCTCCGCGAAGTCGTGTTTCATGGTAGTTTGCGAATTGCAAGTCAACATACTTGTTAATGACTACTACTACCATACACTACACACCCTTTGTATAATAACATTAATTAATAGACACAATAAATAATTGAGGCCAGTCGTGACGTAGCGTGACTGTAGCACGAAGTGTGACTGTAAAACCGACTGGTTGCGGGTTCGATCCCCACTCCAGGAGATACTTAAATTTATATTTCCATTTCTTCGCTGGTGGCTCTGGCGCCGAATCTAAGTGTGGCGTTGAGTTCTGCCATTCAACACGCAATGTCTCCATAATTTGGCAGAAAGTGGGGAACGGAGTGTCTTAACATTAGGTTCCCTCTACCTACCCTGTTGCATGCGGGATACAGCATGAAGCTGATTATTAATAGATAAAAATGGTAAATAATATTGTTTATCCACAAAATCTAAATATTTATACGATTTGTAGCAAATACTTATTAGTGATTTATAACGGTATAATAAACAAACTATATTTAACAGCATACTCGGCGCGATAAGGCTCTCCAAAGGAAATAAAATCGGTTGCGTGACTGTCTTACGGAACGTTTCGATGACTTCCTTTGTTTCTTCACATAGTTCGTGTCGCGCACTGTTGTATCACGCCAATTTTTAGTATTTTAGAGATAAAACTACTTAAAAGCGTATATATTACCCTCTTATCTATTGTTACAAATTGGTAATAAAACAGACAAATCAAATCTTCATGGCTCTATATATTTTGCGCTTAAAATTTATTGTACATACGGATAGCATAGGACGAACAATGGAAATCTAGAGTTAAAATACTTCGTTCTCTACAACTACGAAACGTTGAATTTTGATTGGCGGAATTCAATACCATTACAAACCGGATATATAATATTCGATATAACCTTTAAGACAGGTAGAAAAAATATTTATGTTTTGATAAATCGTCGATCTAAATATATATATTGTTTATATGGAATCTTCCACACTCCCAAAGCAAAGGCGTCTTTATTGACAAAATAAATAACAATGTCAACGAGACGCAGCAGCGAGCGATTAATCTAAGTTTAAAGAGTTAACAAGATGGTTAGGTGAAGTGATCAGCGGGAGCGTTGTTGAAGTTTAATAAGCGTTAGTTAGCGGACGGAGGCGCGGCGTTGGCAATAAGGCGTTATCTCCGGTGCGCCGCGCCGTGCGGCCGCGAGCGATGAACAAATTACTGCTCTCACATCCCGCCCGCCCGACACGACCATCCCGGCTGGTGGTAATCCGTCTAAATCTAACGAGATCGTACACCAACTAATTGATATTCCCGTGAACGATAGACTTCATATGAACATGTCAATACTGTTTTCATTTGGTACTTACCTACTACACATAGTTAATTACCAAAGTATATATCATATATAATCATATAATAGATATCAAACTTTTATTTCAATAAAACAAGGCCGTCGTGGTGCGCCACGAGGGCACAAGAGTGTGACTGTAGGGCGACGGTTGTGAGTTCGATCCCCATTCGAGGGAATGAAGTATTACTTCTTAATATTTTCATTTCTTCGCTCTGGCACCAAGGCAAGGCCACTTAACACGCAATGCCTTGAGAAAAACGACGGAAAGTGAGGAACGGAGTGTCTTAACACTAAGTTCTCTCTGCTTATCCTGCTGTGCTGATGCGGGTTACAGCGTGAAGCTGATTTTGATTTGATATTTTTTTACTTAAATAAAAGTTTTCCACATAAAATTAATAATGCAATATTTAAAATTTAGTTGGGTCAAAGTGGCCAATTAAATTTGAAATTTCAGCTTGGTGAACGTAAAAGTGCATCGGTTAGAAGGAAATATCTGTATAAACGAATATCAAAGAAAAATCTAACCTCAACAATTGGACGTTTCTGACTTAAGGTATAAATTTAAATGTTTTGGGTTGTTTTTTAGCATCACGCTAGCTAGTCTCCATTTTGATTGTTCATTTCCTCGAGTGGGAATCGAACTTACAATCAATTGAGTTTACAGTCGCACGCTTGTGTCCCTGCACCACGGTATGGGCTCGATTGATATGTTGGAATATTTAATTCCAAATATAGTAATCACATTATCTTACATATCTTTAAAACAAAACTGAAAGTGCTCAAACAGCGGGAGCCTCTTGGAGACGTTGCTTCAGCTACAATATTATCCAAGTGGCAATTAAACAGTAACTTTTGCAAGTCGTTCGTAACGGCCCCTACACCTCAATTTCTCTTAAAGCATCGATGCGTAACGACGCAATCGGGCGCAACTAAGTTAATTCGATCCAATTCACGGCAACCGTACAGTTCATTGCAACATTCGCCAGCGCGCTTCTTCCGCCTAAGACGAAAAAAATGCTGTTGCAACGTATCACATCATAGATTTGATGAGCGTGGGACTCTGACCGTGGGCCATATTGGGGGCATAACGTTAACTATATTAAATTATTATTGTGATATAAGTAACAATAACGACGTCATTACTCAATAAGAAACGACAGTGTTTTTTTTCTTTAGGCAAGTATTTATCTTTTAACCAATATAATTTTCTTCGCGTTGTCATAAATTAGACATATTTTGAATCAAAAATTATTTACTTGGCAGTGCAGTATTTGGTCAGAAAGTACAATACAATCCTGATTAAGGTTTCATATTTAATGAACCACTCACGAGGACCTCCTCCTCCAAGGAGAACCGCAGGCTAATTTCTATGTGGGGGTATTACTTCTTAACCATTTAATAAACAGTGTCTTACTTTACCAACAAAGACAAAAGAAACCCCACGACAGGTAATTAATTTGGAAAACAATGTGTTTGTACGCGGTTCACAAATTACACATTCTTGCAAGCGGCGTTGCAAAGTGCATGCGGAAAAATGAGAAAATTCACAAGAGAAAGTGTTCATATGTGAGAAAGGGGCGGCGAGGCGAGGCGAGGCGAGAGGCGAGAGTCGGAGGCGGAGGCGCACAAGACGGGCCTCACACAGTTTAATTTCCCACGAGGTCGATCTCAGCGCCGCGGAGCGCAACCCGCGGGAATTAATTGCCAGTAATGAATAGTCAAGTGAGCGTCCGTTAATTATGTATAGATATGCTCAAATTAACAAATAATAAAGTCCTAACAATGACTTCTTCAATTGTATAGTCGTTTGTTGCTCGGTAACATTAAAGCGTTAAAATGGAAAATTGAGTGTCATTTTGGAATTTAAGAATATGAACACAATACGTTTATCTATTTACCGTAGACATAACTTTAATTATGTATAGATATGTAAATGTTATAATAATAGAAAATATTAATAACAGTTTTATTTTAAAAACGCATTATTTTTAATGCCGAGTGCCCAATGGAGCACATTAAAGATATGCTTGCTAAAAATATATAGACTATACACTTAAAGTAAGTATTTCTAAATATTCAATTAACAGAAGAGGAAAAATTCGGGAATATTTTCTTCATTTTTTAAACATATATTAATGCAATAATAAAATAATTGATTTGTACATCAGTACGCGTTTTTTACTATTAGGAGAAATCGGGTAATAATGACAGTTGCGGTTGTGTCTTACAAAAAAAAAAACAATTCTAAATCGTCTACACATTCTGAGAATAAACGTAGAATTTTCACACGAACTATAAATTGGAGCAAGTTGCAGGTAGACAAGAAAATATTGTTTTAAGTTCATTGACCTCTTGTTGCATGCTCTGTTTATTTCTACTTTATTTAGATTAAGAATATTAAGAAATTTGTTATAATATAAACTTGATTATCAAGTTCATTAATTTAATTTCAATGATGGTGAAATGAGAAAATAACAGTTATTTGCAATCAATTTTGTCAAATAAATCGTACCCAAGCAACTCCACAACGAGATTGATATAAAATGTATGATCTTTAGTAAAAATATTAAATATCCTGTAAGAACGTCGCATTATTAAATTTTTCTATACTATAATAACAATCAACAGTTGTAATAACAAAAAAAAAAATAGAATATTAAAACGGAGACTCGCAAAAGTCTCAGGCATGTATTGTTCGATAAGGCGCCGTCGCCGTCGAAGCAGTTTCGCTGCTCAATAGTATCTGAGATAGTGTTGTGATCTTCACCAATTTTATCACATACCGTGGTGCCGCTACAATCGATAATGACGTGCAGTTAAGGTGTAGCTTTATTACTTCCTAGTTTGACGCGCGTCGTGGGAACAGGGCCGGAGATAGAGGCTCTTAAGGGGCACGGGCAGGCTTTGCTCGCTCGTACATACATACATACATACATATACATATAGCCGTAACGGTAATGCCATCTCACCACGTTGTGCGAAAATATACATGAGCGTTTCGCGTCGACGAACTTGATTACATGTGTTACGTCCACGTTACATCTCCTACTGGCCAACTACATAATAATTATTATTCCAGAGCGGCAGCATATATTATTCGTGAATCGCTCACGCGTTAAGAGAAAATATAGGCTTGTTTCTCTGAGCAAGTACCAATATATAGTATGTAAGGTTTAATGAAACAAAACTAACAAGGATAGTGAGTTTCAGTATATGAAAAAAAAGGCATTGCAAGAGTGAAAAAGTGGAAATATAAATTGAAATAAATATTTCATCTCCTCGAGTGGGGATCGATCCCACAACCAGTCGATTTTAAAGTCACACTTTGCACCTCGGCGTCACGAGTGGCCTCAATATCCTTTTCTTTTATTATTTTATTTTGAGCTTGTACTCGTATCTCGCTTATAGCATGGTAGACAGAACGGACCTAGAGGTAACGTAGTATACGTTCCCCACTTTCGTTCCTAAGGGATTGAGTGGTGGAGGACGATTGAATTAAATCTTCGAAGTTAAGTTTTTCCATGGTCGTGTTACCATATTTAACTTAAGATGCAAAGTATTTCTTAGTAATATATATATTTTAAAGTTGAATCGAAAATATAAGTTCAACTACGTTTACACGTTTACTCTTAATCGATTAAATGATAACCAAAAAAACATCGGTACCGTTAACAATCGTGTTTTCAAAGTATATTTGATAAAAACGTTTAAGACGTTTAGTATGTTAGAGGTATTCATCAGATGTTATAGGTATTTATCAAATCATGAAACTTTATGTAGTTTCTCTTTCTATTTGGCAAAATTCTGTATAAAAATTGGAAAAAATTTGCCAAAATGTTGTATGTTTGTTGTATTTCTAACACTATGTTAAGACAGAACATATGAATCTTTTTTTTTACAGTTAAATTTCAAGCGGAGCATTGGTACATAGTGAATCAAATACATTTATCCATTTGAGATTCAGTTATATAGTTGTTTATAAAACGTAAAGAAAGTGGGTTTACGATTACGGCGGACTAAAACCTTTCACTAAGTCTCTGTTGTGTTCCCAATGAAAGTACCGTAACCACCAATTATGTATTTATATTCGCCCTATATATACTTGAGTTGTTTATTTTTTATAGAGCACAATGTACTATTCGCTTCTAACGATTTAATACTAGTTTTCAAAATAATTGATTGGACTTTCAGAAATATCATCCACAACGCACATGATAACTTTCGTAAATAACCTTAACTTGAATTTTAAGTAACAAGTTCATCAAATCAAAAAATTCAAAAATTAAATCAACTTCACGCTGTATCCCGCACACAGCAGAGTAGGCAGAGCGAACCCTGTGTTAAGTCACTCGGTTCCCCACTTTCCGTAGAGTTCTGGAGGCATTGCGTGTTGAGTGGCGGAACTCAACGCCGCACTTTGCTTCGACACCAGAGGGAAGAAATGAAAAAATATAAATGTAAATAAATATTTCATCTCCTCGTATGGGAATCGAACCTACAACCAGGCGATTTTACGGTCACACTTTGTACCCCTGCGCCACGACTGGCCAAGTTCATCAAAAGTTAAACAATCAATAAAAAACAAAGAACAAACAATAATAAAAGCAATTTAGTTGAACGATTTAATGAATCTACCAGGTGTATATGAAAATAAATATACACAACATTCATGACAAGCGCTCTCTATTAAAAAGTTGTTAATTAAATCTGTAATGTATCAATCATTAGCGTCGACGAAGACAGTCACTTCATAATGACATAATTTATGACCGGGAACATTAATATTGATACTGTTTTGTATTCTTCCAAAATGACTTTCATTATTTCACGAACAAAAGCCTTTTATTGTCAGACAATACAAAAGTCGTCTACGTTAGAGGTGATAGTAAGCTAAGCGCAAACAATTAAATGTTTTTATTTATACCAGTAGTTAAATCGTATTTCATATCGATTAACATAACATAACATTTAATATCGATTATTACTGAATGGTTCATAGACAATGAATAATTGAAACTAAGCGAAAATTTCATAAAACTATCTTCAAATCTGTGGCAAAAGAAAAACCTATTAATAGATATACATACACGATATCCATTGTATTTAAATTTTTATTTTTTAAAATAAATATTCATTAAGTCTGTACATGCAATTTATATTTAAGTTTAATATGTATGTACATATATTTAAGTTAAACGCCAATATAATTCTGGAAAAATTATTATCCATCGTAGCGTCACGTTGAAGGTCAACGTCCTACTGTAAATGCGCGGTGGGCTGGTTGTGGGTTACAACCACATTCTGGTCAACACTCAAAACCCAATATTTAGGTTTCAGGCGGAAAACCGACAACGAAACGTCTTAGCATTATTGTTCTCCTTCCTTAACTGCGATGTTGGATAAAACGTAAAGTTAAAATAAGTTTTTTTTAAGTATCTGTATACCACACTCGATGATGTAGATGTGGATACACACACCTCTCACCGTGGACACTATAAATGACATACAATAAGTATATACAGGTGTATTTATGCACATATATGACGCACACCAACTCACATGGTGCAGCCAGCCAGTCGATGTCAGAAAATAAGGTTTAGATATACAAAGGCTTGGATTCGATTAATAAATTATAGCCATAATTAAATAACATATCACAATTAAATAACTTGATTAAAAGATTTTTAGATTTATTAGAAGTATAAGGCTATCCAATATATTATAAGATTAACAAAAGTTAAAATTGAGATTTAATCAAATAAAAAAATAGAAAATATTTGATACAGAAAAAAATATATATAATTCAAACAAGACAATAAATTATTAAAATTTGAAATTTTTAACGCTCATATTAAATGAGCTGATATTTTAAAGCTACATCAATTCTTGTATTTCTCATTGGATTCAAACATATTATTTTCTAGGGAAATAAATGGTTATAGAGCACCAAGATTGACTTTGTTTATTATACAAATTTTACTAGCCATAAAAGACTCTTATACTTTTTTTATTGTTGTTATACTATTTATAGTATTACATAGTTTATTCAAAAATATAATGATTTATCATTATATTTTTGAATAAAACTCAATTATATTATAAAATCTGATTATTTGAAGAAGTGAATTAAAAACGTTTATTAATTAAGGTCCCGACCAGAATACTTAATTTATTTTCTTATACAATTCAATAATAAAAAGTAAATAATAATAATGTATATGTTGTAGTCAAGACTCGAAGCTCCGACGGTCCCAGGTTTGATTAGACAATCCTCTCTCTATATCATAGTTATAGCCGAAACAAATGCCGTTTTTCGACCATTGACCAACGAATTTTCGGACCAACTAGGAGATACTAATATAGCCAAGCAAACGTGGGAACTTAATTCCATAAAATCAGTATTTGACCAGTCAAACTACAATATTCGTAGTGTGCAATTTTAAATTGCATAACGATACACGTCACGAGATTTAACCTGAGCTTTGCATTTTTGTTTGTGTGATTATAAAAGTAGAGCCAGAAAATATTACTAAAAATAAATTTTTCCTTTAAAATCATCAATAAAAAAAATCTTATATAAATATGTTGTAAAATTTTGCACAATCATTAATATTGTTCATAAACAACATTTGTAAACACATTAAATCAGCGTCCTAAAGTTATTCGCTACAAATGCAATTGTGTAATTATTTTCCATTAATGTTTTGTAGCGTATAAATAACCGATTTAAATATATAATAAAAGAGTTGACTGTAAGGTCAGGTCTCGTATCATTAACATCGTCGCGCTGCCACATCGCATTGGTGACTCCAACGTGATGTACCCGGACGGGGGTACTCTGCCAGCTGCAGCCTGATCCAATAGCCCACAACAAAATATCAATTCTTCTACTCCAGAGATTGCATCTTGATAGTTTTTATTTTCGTATGATATGTCGTTTCAATTAATACTAATTCCTTACGCTATATCATTAAGAACAGCGAGTTGTGTCTAAGATTTTTTCTTTTTCATCTGCTTATTCACATACATTGTTCCATTGTTGTGCCAATGTGCCAATTTTATATTTCACTTCTAATAAATCTAATACAAAAATAAAATATTAAGAATTTAATATATGACGCTACATTTACTATCAGCACAAGAGGTGCAGGCCGGGTGCAAAAAACAGTATAAACCGGTTTAGCAAGTGATGTTACAACTACACTATAAAGTATATGAACACTCACACAAATGCAAAGCTCACCTTAAACCTCGCAGACTGTACTTATGAAGTAACACCTCCGCAGCTAAAATTTTGGCGATTTCTGAGTGAAATTTAGGTTGTCATTTTATACAAAATTTCACTTAATCTAACACTTTCTTGCACTTAGCACCAGTTACTGTGGTTATTGTAGTTTTCCAAGTAAGACCAATATTGCCAATAATTAGTAAGCAACAAGGCAAACTAGTGACTATTACGACGACGACTAGTGATTTCCCAAAAATTAACGTGGTTTTTTTTTTTCATACAAAATAAACAATAAAATTATCGTTGTAAAATAAATCGCCATTTGTCAAGAACGACGCACGGAGGTCTATTCAATGGGAAACCGCCTCATTCCGAAATCAAAGTATTATATAGGTATTGGCGGCAAAGTTCAAAGTTGTTTAACTTTTAGTAGTATTTTTGTAGTAGTATGTGTGTGTGCGTGCGAAATACAGGTGTGGATAAACATCGTGAAATGAAAAAAAAAAATCCTACGTCTAAACTGTTGAGGTATCTTGATTAATTTCTTTAGGTATGCGTTTAAAATATTTTATCCTATATGCTGTTCCTGTTAAAGGAGCGCTGACGCTTCCATCCTATATATGTGGAAATTGTAGGAACATTTACATATATTCAAAAACAATAATTAATGTGATGTGAAATGTGATTGTATTGAATATTATACAAATAAAAAATTATTGTTTGCCTGCAACGTTTACCTTCAAATGTACCATACACATATAGTATAGAGTTTATGTTATTGTATATTTTCTATTCATTAGAACGGAAATGTAACAATTATTGGTTAACTGAATAAATAAATAGAATATTCGTATTACGTAGACGACACGCCATCTAGTGGCTGTAAAAGTAATTTCTATATAGCTTATCTTATTTTTTAACAAAGGTTCTGGTATATGAAAGAAAAGAAGAATGGACGGAATGCAAGATCAGTGTAAATGGTAAGATATTAGAACACGTGAATGAAGCGGTATACTCGGGAAGTATGTTCAGTAGAGATGGAAGATACGAGATGTATGTGGGAAGGAAAGTATTGCTGCCGGTAACAGAGTTGACGGAGCCTTAGCTGCATTGATGAGACGGCGAAACGTCAGCACAGCTGCGCGTTTGGCCGTACACAATGCAGTTTTGGTACCGACTCTATTATACGGCAGCGAAACGTGGGTCATTTACAGAAGAAGAATGCAAGAAAGATGAATGCTGTGAAGATGTGACTTCTTGCTAGGATATGCGGAGTCAGCTTAGCTGATCGAATCCGCAATGAAGAAGTGCATAGAATGGCAGGTACTAGTGAGGACGTTACGGGGAGAATGAAGAAGAACGTGCCCGTCTGGTTTGGGCAAGTCGAACAAATGAGTGATGAAAGAATGGCAATGATGGAGGAGTGATCGGCAAGAGAGGTAGGGGAAACTGTGTTTTTAAGGTCAACCGACCTTAAAAACACAGTATCAAAGATTGGAGGAAGGTTACGTAAAAAGCATGAGGAACCCTGGAGGGCGAGGGTGGGCGACAGTGGACGAGGCGACAGAGTTATATAGAGACCGTAGTTTTGCGCTAGGGATATAGCGTGAAGCTAAGCTTTTATCTGCAGCTTCGTTGTTGTTGAGGGTATGATAAATTCTAGACTAGTGATTATCAATGTAACTCCGGCCACAGATACATGGGTGTTATTAATAAAGCCTGCGGCATTCTTGGATATTTCCAGTATTTAACACAATTCAATTCATTATTCATTTATTCCGATGGATATAACCAATAGAAAAAAGCAATGATGAGTAAAATTAGTCAAAATATATATAATAGTGAGAATTGCATTTAAATCAGTTATAATGTTAACAAACACATTCTCATATATTGTATGTTGTACAGGCAGATAGTGATCAGTTACAATATTGTTAAATGTACATTTATTACATTTATAATAAATTATAATACTTCGTCGTTTACGAAAGGATTATAAATATATTTAAAGTTTCACACATTACTTTAATTTTCACTTATATAAAATATAAATCTATAAATTATCGGACTTATCAACTCGATAAAAGAAATAAATTTCCACGTTCATTCCACTTTCTCTTTAAATTAATTAAAATAATAAGTAAGGAAAAATCATAGAAACTAGCAATTTTAAAATCAAGGGCGATACATGATTATCTGAATATCTGGAAATAACACTGCTTACAATAATGCATTGATTGAACTATCAACATATACAAAGTTTTTCATGAAACATTGAATAACAATGGACACAACAAGGCACTACATACGCATGCGGGCATGGAAAAAGGAGTGTCTTAATATTAGGTTCTTCCTGCCTACACTACTATACACGGAATACAAGGGGAAATTAAAAGATATAAAGGTGAACTAACCTGCAGTTCAAAGGGTTGGTGGTGCTGCGTGGAGTCGGGCGCGGGCTGCACGACGGAGGCGCCGTTGACGAGGCCGGCGCCGCCCACGCCGCTGCTGGCGCCGCCCACCGCGCCCACGCCGCCCACCGCGCCCACGCCGCCCACCCCGCCCACGCCGCCCACGCCACCCGCGTACTGCAACAACCGACATCTTACCATCACAAATTCATTATTTTTGACCTCATTTCATGCTAGTCCTGTGACTAGCATGAAATGAGGTCAAAAATAGATCACTTTTACAGAACTCCTCCCTACAAAATGTGACATCACATATTATGAAATTTTACATATCGCACCTTTAAAATTATAGTGACCTAATCAAAAAACCATGCTTTTGAGTTTTTGTCAGAATTGATTTAAAGCGACGCTGTACACAGCGGGGTAGGCAGAGAACTTAGAATTAAGACACTTGGTTCACTTCACATAAGTGGGAAAAAAGGTCAATTTCTGACAAAAAATTGGCATGGTTTTTTTTATCAGGTCACTATAATTATAAAGGTGCGATATTATATATTACATCAGAGAAGCAATTTCTAAATTACGTCTGTATACCAATTGTATATCACAAAACTTAGGATCCCTCCGGCTACCTTAAAAATGTCATCTTTCTTCAACCTCTTCACCCTCTATATACAGCAGGGAGAGAAAGAGAACTTCATGTTATTTCCCATTTTCCGCTGAATTGTCAGTTTTCGCGACATTATGAGTTGTGTGGTGAAACCTAACGCCTTGTCTTGCTACCGGAGCGAGAAAAAAATATTCTTTCCCATGAGTGGAAAACGAATCGCCGTTTTTAGGGCCGCAGATACAGATGCTGTGCCACGACGGTCTTTAGCTTACTAAGATACGAATTAAAAACCAAAACATTTGCTATTAATACATTGACATAACTAGGTCAATATGTTATTTTTTGTTCATATTTTGCTTATTTTAATATGTTTATTTCAAATACTTGGCTTTAAAAACAAAGAAATAAATAATCATTTACACACATTTTATAAATAGCAATAATTGTTTACTGTTATATAGTTCAAAATAGTTTTATATGACAATCTTATCTAATCATCTCAGGAAATATAACAGACATATTATTGTTTACGACAAGATTATGTGAAGTGGAATAAACCTTTAAATGGAAGCTTTCGTGAAGATATGGGACAGTCAGTCTGACTGTGGAATTGTTGTGGATTCGATCCCAAATAGTATGAATGTTGATATTAAATTTAAATTCAATCAATTTTAACAAAAAAGAGCAAAAAGAGTTACGTCACTCAACATTTCAAACAAATATTTCAAAAGTTAGGAGTGAAAAATGGAAAACTGCTATGAGAAAAAGCGTGAAATTGCCGATGAATTACATATGGTATACGTAGCTCACCTGTTGTGTACTAGCAAAGGTATTGTTTTCGAATTGTGGATGCTGCTCCAATTGCAGTACAAGTTCGAGATGCTGATTAACATTCATAGAGTCGTTAAGTGTCATACCTGAAATAAAAAAATATATATATCTTACTGTGATTCTTTACTTTTATAGTAACTTTCTTGTTTACTGCTTTGCATTGTAACTAAATATTATATTTTGGTATAGTTATAGTAGTGATATGGTCAAATTCAGTTTGTCACTTCATGAAATGCAACAATTTTACGGTATTGATGATAACATCTTCAACTCTGCGACATGATCACGACAAATATTATATTTCGTAGTATAATATATATTAAAAGTTTACAGAAAAATAAAAATAAAAAATACTAACCAGGATGAATCTGTGGATGCTGCGGATGCGGTAATCCTTGCAAAGGCGCCACACCGAGCATTCCAGGATGATGCTACAAGAACGACATTACATTTTAACATATTTCTTAATTCACTACATTAACATTATATTTTTTTATTATGTAAAGGTTCTATGTTTTCCGTAACTACTCAACGGAACACTACTATTTTATTTTTTATATTGAAAAATATTTCTTATTAAAAATAATAAAAATAAATTTTACGAGACATATTAAAATTCTCATTTTGACACTGTTGTCAGGAATTATAGGTAAATGTCCTACTCAAGTTAATGTTATTATGTTTATTATAGGAAAAAACCCTATTTTAGCATACAAGTTATGGCTTTCGGTTCCATCGTTTACATTTACTTCATTTTATATCATTTGGTACATGCAATATATGTAAGAAGAATTGGGATTGGGGATGGGTTCCATATAATTATTAACTTTTTTTTCTCCAGGACTCGGTAAATGCGGTAGCGTGTACAAAAGTAATCGATATTATTATAATAACTATGGCCGCATACACATAATTACTAGTAGTATTTTAAGATATTCAATTCTACTTGTTGGTTGGTCAACTGCGTATATAACTCTTTTTTTAATGACTCGATCTATTAGTGAGACTTGAAATATAGGAAGTGATTTTGTTTTATTCAATGTATAAAGATTAGATTTGAAGATTTTCTTGTAGGGAGTTAAAACCATGATAAGTGTTCATTTCTAATATTATTCTCCAGAGCGCGGCCGCACCTGCGGGTGCTGCAAGTGCGGCATGTGGTGCAGCGGCTGCGGCTGCGGCGCCGGCAGGGCGTGCGGCAGCAGCGGGAAGGCGGCCGCGTCGCCGTTGCGCGCGCCCGCGCCCTCCTCCTCCGCCGGCGACGGCTGGCGCGAGCCCGGCGTGCGGCTGCAACACGCGGCACGACAATAGAACCTATTCTTACATCATTATTTTAACACTATTACAGTAACCAACTATGAATTATTTCCATTTACACCATCATCATCATCTCAGCGGTAGGTCTCCTCTGCCTACTTTGCTAAGCGCGGGATGTGACGTGACGCTAAAATAAAGCCAATTATTAAATTACCAATCTAAGAACTCCTTCATCAATAACTATTACAAATAAAAAAATAAGATATTACATTTCATTGTCAACCCTAACGATGTTGTAAACTACAAACCATTAATATACAAAAAAAACCAACTACTGCTTAATAAAAAAAATATGGTCCCATCTCTCTCACAAACGATTAGAATGAGACAAGTCGAGTACTATCTAAGAAAATCTGTTGACACGATGATTCACTCCGGCGGAGTCGGTGATAAAGGCGCGTGGCATTGACGGAGGCCACGACCGGCGCGGTTGTTGCCCGCCGACGCTCCAGTTTCACCTTCGGCGCTCGCGAAACGCTGCCGGCACCATTTTATTTAAACTGGTTATCTTGAACCCGCGTATAAAATCCGCGTTTATTATACTTCTCGAATCTCGAGTGCCCCGTTTGATTGCATTAATTTTGGGTAGTGGCCTTGGGATTACTTCACTCTAATTAATAATGTATATGTAAATTATACTTATGTAAGAGGTTTGATATTACATATTAATAAAAACATGACAAATAATATTGAAACTTCTCTGCTTTTTTATGTTATACTATATTTATCGTGTAATTAGAACAAAACCTAACAAAATTAAAACAAAAAACATGAAAAATTAAATATAAACCAATTACATAAATTTAAAGATTGCCCACGTATAAGACACCTACATTACAGCGAACGACCGTGAACGACGCGAACTACTTTGAACTCACTTGAAAGCCTTATCATCCTCCTGTCCGTTGTGCAGGCCGTTGGGCATGGGAGCGTGGTCGTGCAGCTCGTGCAGGTCCTTGTCGAAGGGTGAGGCGGCCTTCTCATCGGCGCGCTCCTCCAGCACCATGCCGCGGAGGCCCGCCACCACGCCCGCTACCTTCTCGCCCCCGCCCGCCACACCGCCTGCCTCTGTACATTTATTATAATTTTTTTGTATTAAATCTATATTCTTATATAACAACACTGAAAATTTCTAGTGTACTACATATTAAAAAATATATATTTATAAGCTATTAATCAATCACCTTCAATATTATGTTTTACACTTGACAATTTAAGTTTGTTATTTATTTTAGTTTGTTTTTTGTAGAAAAGTCTCAGCCAACATCTTTACACTTTATAAACTAAGAGTAGTGGTTGTTAAGAGCCATACATGTTGTCGTATATAAAAATATAAAGTTCCTTTGTATAATAAGTATATAAATAACATAACTATCCAAGTAACAATCCTCCAAGTTACCTGTAGGTGAACCACCGAGCACGTACTCCACCATCTTGACCCCGAGGCCGGCAGTGTCGCGCGGCGAGAGGATGCTGCCCGCGTCGCCGCCCGGGAACGCGACGCCGCGGCGTGTGCTCATCATTGGCACTCCCACGTTGTGTTCCACTATAGTGGGAGAGAAAAGTTATTTATTTAATAAAATTTAGGGCAAAGGGCAGCGTTCTGTTACGCCATATTTTTTTTTCTTATTAATTCATATGATAGAGATTCCCATATGGGAATCTCTATCATAATTACGACTCATTCATTCAATGTCTGGAATGAATTTCCTTCTGTAGTTTTACATTGCATGTCACTTCATAATTAAAAGCCTTAAAAAAAACACCAAACTAATTTGAACATCACTTAATTTTTTGTCTATTTTTGTATTTAATATTAACTTATTATTATCCTTCATTTATGTTTATGTACACATAACATTATTCTCCTTTTTGTTATACTTTTTAATAAAACAGCCACACTTTTGCAGTCATAGAATAAACCACCCCTCTCCTATCAATGGGATCAGATCGGATCTTTACAGAGAGAGACACTCAGCCTGTATATAGAAGCTGGTATGTCGTTGTTCAATTTGTATGTAAACATCTGTCCACGAGGGTCGAACCCTCGTCGACTGCATCATCCGCGTTCTCCCATGTCACTACATGGGAGAACGCGGATGATGCAGTGTTTATTGTATCATCAGAATGACGAAGAGTCACCGGCATTGGTCACCACTCTGAAAGTTACTATTGTCAAAACCTGAATGCGAGTGAGACGTCGGTTTTAAAATTTGAAAGAAATTAATGTTCAATAATTTTTTTTTTAAATGAAGAGAGGATGGAATCTTAACAGAGTTGGGAAAACGAAAAGAAAAATCATAAAGGAAAGATGAATGTTGTGGAGTTGCTACCAGATCATAAGGTATGTGGAGTCACTTAAGCTGACTGAATCAACATTGAACACATACACAAAACATCAGGGAAGCGGTATACAGAGACTGTAGCATTTGGTGCTTTGTTGTCTCTGCCTACCCTGTGTAGGTATGAGTAAAGATTTACCTTCTATCTCATGGCTCTCTGAATACCATCTGCGCCAAGACTGTTATTCACTTTCTCCCAAATACAAGAAATTTCATGTTGAGGGGTTGAAATACAAATTCAATGACCATTAATCAAATTTAATTATGTTATCTGTCAATACCATGATCATAAATTCAAATCCAAGAAATATCAACTCATAATGATGGTATTTACAATCAGACTCTATTTCACAGAGCTACAGTGGCCAGAAATTAAACAACTTATATGGTACAAATAAATTTTAAGCAGGAGAAATCACAATTCTAGCTTTATCCTCCTCTATTTCCTCCCCCTTTATCCTCCTAGCTTTATCTATGAGTTTCTAAACTAGACATTGTTAGAATTATAAATGTACTACAATAACTTATAACACCTAAAATACCAGAATGGACACTTTAAATTTCTTTAACACCTTTCTTGAAGTTATAATTGAAGCCATATAATTGTAAGTTCTTGCTTTTAAACAAATGGACTAATCAGTCTAAAGTAGTAAGAACCAACATAATAAGTTCTTTGATTTTCACAATTATTACTCATTTTAAATGAAACTATTTTAACCGGATTAATCGCATATATTTGATATTATATATTTTTTAAACCGTCGTTTAACAATACGTGACAATATAGCTTATATATACTTTTGATTAACTAAAAATATATGCACCTGGGATTTTACAAAATAAGAAAAAAATTTGATTTATTCAATTATGTTAAGTTGTACAAACCTTGGGCGGACCAAGTGGGATCTCTCCACATTTGCTCAGGGTTGAGTTGCAACGGTGGAAGGTGTGGTGGACCTTTGCTATCTCCCCCTGCTCCAGGGCCTTTGTCCCATAATTTTTTTGCAGCAGGTGCAATCTAGAACAAATACATACATACTATTTTATAAAATAAACTCAGTTTTAATGACAAAAAACATGTATGTATAATATTTTATACAACATAAACTTATATAAAATTTCAAGTTGTGTAGACATAAAGCAGCCAACATTATCTAAACAACAACTAACTCTATAACAGTATAACATTTAGTCTAATAAGTAATACACATATCTATCTACAAATTAAAAATTAAATTAAAAAAAAACTTTAATCTACTACACATTATGCAGTTTATCAAATGAAGTTACTTATTAAATTTAAGTAAAAAAAAGCTAAAACCAATTGTTGGTTTACAAAAAATTATAGAGAATTAAAAAAATTGAATTTAGGAAAAAATATTTATTTTTGGCAGTATTTGAATGAAGATAGGTCAGGTCTATCAATAATAATATTACATAATTTATAGTTTACCGCTCAGTGCTATAGCACCAAACATAAACAAACATTTTACGATGTTATTTTATATATATCTAATCAAGCTGGATTTATTTATAGCTATTTGTTTATTCATCTTTCTTTACTTTAAAATATTCTCTTTACTACAATTTTACATTTTTTTTTTATTTGAGATGATGTGTTAACATAAAATTACATTTCATTCAATTCTTAGTAAGTTCAAAAAGAACGAGAAATATATATTCTATGTAAAAAAAATGCTGTACCTTAAAATATACCGTAACGTAGAAATATAAACAAACACTTTGGGAATATAACATGAATAGACAACAATATAACAAAAAAAATGATTGGTTAATAGCTTTCATTAAAAGCAAGCACTATATAATAAGCTTATATGAAACACATTCATACTATCAAGTTCTACAATAAATAAGGTAAAAATAATAAGATATGGGCACTGTGGTAAGAGGAAAAAGGAAACCATTATTACCGAGATTGAAAATATTTTCTTGTATATAAACTAAAATATTACTAGAATTCCAATTAGTCCACTGCTAGATTATTTACATATGCACACAAAAAATAAACATTTGTATGGTTTTATTTGTCCTTAAGAGTATTTAAAATAGTATACTATATAATTATAACAAAATATGGTACCTATTTATAATATTTTTCTACACATTATTATAAATATATATATTGTAATAGAATTAAATATCCACCATAGTAGACAGTTATTACATTTTTTTTTAGTCAGAAGAACATAACCAAGCAATGTTATTAGTATTGCACATATTATTTTATAGGGATAATCATCAAACACTTTATAATATGCTAATATTTAAAGATAATTGTGTATTACTATACATAAATACTTATTTTACAAAGCTTCTTCGAATTTAAAACATTTTCATAAATGTCGACATCAACATAACCTTATCAGGTATTGTTTAAATACTAACTGCATACAACACATTAAATTGCAAATATATATAGATAGAAATTTAGATGTAAATTCATTTATCACATTCAATATTGGCATCTTCCTTGACCTATGGTTATGGGGATCAAGTCCTTTGATAAATACTTTGAAGGATTTCGGTGGGAATATAAATGTTACTGCTACTAACGCATTCTGTATTAAACATAATGTAATCCGATACAGTGATGATTCAGTATTTTTAATAATATCGTTTTATATTTGAGCCAACAGTTACACCGGTGAATAAAAATAATTACGAACTTAGTAATGGCGGACGCCGGTGACAAGTAAACAAAACAAAAACGGACCTGTTGCATAGAAAAAATGTAAATTTCGTCACTTCATGACATAAAACAATTTATTTATATATTAAACTATCGTATTTAACAAAAAACTCACCATGTCGGGGCCCATATCCTTAACATTAGGTTCATAAAAAAAACCACTCAAAGGTTTCATGCGTACAAACCACCTAAAGCTCGGTCATGTATCACAATGAAAGCTTGTCGCACTATTGGAAATTCTACACATCGATCATTCGTATGTATATGATATTTACACTAAATACAACAAAGAACAACACATTTCTTACACCAAAACTTTCATAAACAGCAAAATAAAACTGGAAGATCTAAACTTAAAAGTATAATGTTGACTTGTTTCGAACAAAGGACATACGCCGACCACAGCGCCTGCGTTAATTTCCCGAGAGTACGGGAGCGTCGGACGAGGCGAGGCTTCACAAAATGTTTAACAGATGGCGCAAAACGTGAAGCTACTAGTTTAATTTTTTGTGCTTACTTAGTTTTTTTTTACGTTTGTGTCAATGTTACAATTTGTATAAAGATGATTTAAATTTAAAGAGGAGTTCGTAACGCAATAAATTTTAAGTGTAGGTAAACAAAAAAAAATTATATTAGTTTAATTTTACATAAGTACTTTCAATGAATTATTTGTGGATTTATTTAAAATAGCACAAAGTTATAACTATAGTTTCAAAATTGATCTTTGTGGGTGAATGTAGTTAGTTTTAGCTTGATTGAAAATTAACAAAAATTACTGAATTGAATTCTATAAATTCTACAATTCTATATACAATTTTGAGGTAACTTAGATTATGGTACAGTTAATAAGACTATTAATCAATGTGTTTATCTCAATATTAGAATTTTAAATAAGTGTTTTACAAAATTCTCTAAATTTTCAGCTTTTTCTAATTCCTCAAAGTATATTTAATATAATCATAGAGATAAAATAATATTGTTAAAAGCTTGAATATAAGGAAAATGCTACCCTAAAACTTTTGTTACAAATTGTAAAGCAGTTGGTGACACAAGGTTAAATTTATATTTTAAGTACTCAGTTACCAGCATTGCTTGTTGTCTCGAATTTTATGGGACATCTCAATTTTTTGCCCAAAAATTGAATGTCCAATTGGAACAGGAACAGGTGTAGTATCAAAATCTGTTGTTTTCATTCAAATTTTTAAAAAAGACTACTATATTTGTGAGTTATTTATAACATAAGACTTAACATCCTTACATAGAAATCCAAAACAATTTTGTTTAAAATGTTTTAAAATAAAAATTTACATTTCATATTAACATCTTCCACAATTGGAAGCTTTATATAAATTAAATACTGATAATTTTAATATATTATCTGGCTTTTGGCAAAGGAGTCTCATGGTTTTTACTTACAATGTTTATAAGTCCCTCTTTTCACCAAGATAAAATCCTTGATAAGGTTCTGTTTATTACATAATTGAAGTTTGTAAATAATATAAATAACTCAGGAAAAATTGAGAAGTTGGGCTCATAGTTTTAGTGTAGCCAACAAATATCAAATGTATAGGACAAGGATTTATTAAAAATATTTTTGGCTAATGGCTTGATATTCTTGAGGTCATTAAGACATCAACATTTTAAAATGCATATTGAAGTTAATAATGTACGGCAAATTTTCTTACATTAATATTTGTGTAAATTGATAATTGGACCTACATATATAATACAAAGCAAATTTTATCAATGGCATCCTCAATCTAATTTCAAAATATCTTTGGTGTACAATTTAATGTACAGTTAAAGTAAAGTTCATAAATCATTGAAAAACATGTTGTAACTTTATATAACTGCTATTAAATTCAATTATCTATTTTGTTCTTGCTATAACCCACATATAGCAGCATCAGCAGGTTAGGCAGAGAGAAACTAATGTCAACCCACTTCTGCTCTTAGCTTTTAAAATAAAACTAGACAAACATTTTGTATCACATTTTAGTTATTCAAACTCACAACTATTCCTATATGCTGTCCAAGCATTCCACAAAGATTATTTAATTATAGTGATCAGATCCAGAATTTTATATATATGAAAACAAAATATTGTACATATTTAAATGTCACTTAATAGAAAATATTTAATTTTTACAAATCAAATAAAACATATGATCTACATTAGAAAATCTGCTATAATTACATTTGTTTATAATAACAGACTTTCTGTTACTAGACGACTGTATAAATTTCATAAAGGTCTCCATAGACATTAACATAAAGACAAGTAAAGCTAATATTAATTCAAGTAAGCTTTACTTATATTATGTTATAAAAAACGTAGTAGTCATATAAATAGAAAAAAGAAGCAAAAGATGCATCAATGTTAGTATTATTATGACTATTACACAAATTTAAAGTTAACTATATCTACAAAATCTTTTCCTTATATTATTAATTACAAATATTAGTTTTTATATACTCTTTAATGTCTATTAGACATGCACTAGATTTCTTCCATCCATCTATTAGTCAGACCTGATTTATTTAAGTGTTGTAATCTATTTCATAAATCCATATCCTAGGTATCCAACAAATAGATTACCTGAACTTGATAAAAGTTGGCAAACTATAGTATTTTATATAGCACAATGTATAGAATTTTTTGTTTTCAAAAAATAAGTAATAAAAATATCAACATACCTGATTTCTTATAGCAGCTACAGGTGTAAGTCCAAGTTGATTCTGTCCTTGTTGCAAAAATTGATTTGTACCATGTCCAAGCATGCCAGCCTGGCTTAAATACATGAGGTGTTCAGCACTCTTGCCAATGCCATTCATAGCCTGCATAGGATTTCCAGGATGTTGATGAATATCATATAAGCCTTGTTGTCCCAATTGGGGGGCATTTTGAATACCTTGAAGAGGAGGTAACATCATGGCACTGTTCTGCATAGTTAAATTGTTGCCCAAAGTATGGTTCTGTAATGGTGCCAATTGTGTGTGGACCATGTTTGTGGTCAAGTGTGCTGGATGGCTTCCAATAACTGAAGGATTAATAGCCAAAGTGCCAACAGATGAGGCTATTGCCTGATTTATAAATTGTTGTTGGTTTGTCTGTGAATTCTTTAAATGCACAGGACCTTGTTGAATATTATTCATTGTTATTGGGACAGGATTTTTCCATTTATCTTGATTCTGAAAAATAAATTTGTACTGTATATTTCCAATTTTAGATTTGTTAGGAATAAATAAAATATTGTCTTGTTTCATTTCATTTAAAACAAGAAAACTATTCTGCCTGCTGTTTAATTCAATGAAAAAAGCTATTGATTATAAATGTAATTTAATTGTATTGTATAGAATTTCAGTTGTTCTAGGTTATCTTGTTTGACATATTATTAGTTACTAGTAATTTGTTTAAGTCAATTGGGTAAACAAACCTCTGCAATTGAATCGTCTCCAACAGCCCAGCGTTGTTTAGACGCTAGAGAAGGTATTTCGCCTTCTTGACTATCGCGCTGGAATACATAATGAACTGCAGCGTCGTCCTGGGCGCGAGTCTGTGCTACTCGCGCGTTTTGCAATCCTGCTTCGCCCGCCTCTTCCTCTCCACCCGTGCCCGGCCACTTCATTGGGCTACCGTGGGGTTCGAGCATTCAGTTTGACTTCTCTTTAAACCTTTACGATCGTAAACACTTAAATACTTCAATCTTGTGTTTATACACACGATACGGCTCCAATAATTACGATTATTCGAATTAAACACTAGTCTCACTGTTTATTATCATCAAAAATACTGTGTAAGACTAGTTGAATGGAGTACTGAAGCCATTTAAAGACTATAATAGTCTTTTTGTCTTTGTAATGACAGCTACTAGTTTTATCGAAGCACGATGACAGCCGCTAAGAAAATCAAAATATTGCAGGAAACTGCAACGGTACGTTTTTTTAAGACAAACACAAAGCAATTGGGCTATATGTACTGTATTCAAGTTTTTATTTACGCTCAATTTTTGAATTTAGATGTTTGTAACTATGTACGAATGTACTAACTTTTGGATTAAGAGATTTGTCGGCGTCGAAAACTGAATCGAATAAACACTCAAAATATAACACTATTCACACAATTTCTAAACAAAACGACCACAAATATAATTACTATATGTACACAGAACTATTTACAATGTACAATTTTTACAAAAAACTCGGATTAAGCCATTGGCTACCGTCGATACTTTCCGATTTAGAAAAGACTACAAACATCCTTCACTGCCTGTCCGCCATAGTCGGTCGGGCAGATGCGATGCGCGCGCAACGCGCAAAGCTATACTATAAACATAAATAAATGCTGATAACGTTCCATTTTATATATTTAAAAATTAAAATTTAACTATAAAATATTTTTATATATTAAACAATAAAATTAATGTAAATTTAACTCAGCCAAATCTTATATACAATACCATTTTGAAATAAACATACGCACGGTAGTCATTATAATAAACAAAAACAAATGTATAAGAAACTAGAACAATAAATACGTATATTTAGAAAATTATTTTTTTATCTAATTATATAAGATGTTAAGAACTTGATTAGTTTATATAATTGATGAATATTACCATACATGCGTGAAATGAAATAACTCTCATGATTTAAACACAGATAATTAATATAACAGATAGTACAAACTAATTGTATTTTCAGTCATTATTTCCAGTAAGGACTCTTCAATATTAAAATTTAAATAGGAACAATATTGAATTAATAATTTATCAAATAATTATTAGATGAAAGCATCATATTAAACTTATAGCAATATAATAAAAAATAATAATGCGTAGATCATTTTTGTATTATAAAATTAAGGAAGAATAAAGAAATAAATTAAATTAAAGTGAAAAGATATTTATTTAATGTAATTGTAATCATATATTATATTGGTTTAATCTTAAAATGTAAACCAATAAGGGAAAACACAAGGCATTTTAGGTCCTGTACCAAGTAGTAAAAACACCGCAATCCTTCAGGGTCCCTAGACTGATTAACATCCACTAATGATCCAGTCTTAGAAGTTGTAAATGAAATATGTTCATCACCAATTACAATTTCCAGTTCCTGTAAATAATATAAAAGCTATTAAAATTATTAAAATTAAAAATCAGTCCAACTGATGAATAAATAAAACAGATTTATGATAATCATGCTTAAATTTAATTTTGTTGCTTAGTCAATCCATGTATTTTCTTCCTCTTATTTTTTAATTACTGTAGCATTGCCAGCATTGCCAGACATCTCAATTTGGGCATGATATACCAATTTAAAGCCCCAAAATTTAAGTGTCTTAAATGGACTAGACATGGTCATGACTCTTCATGAATTGTTCCATGCCCTTAAATATTTTTATTTAAATAACTTTATTTTTTGTTATAAGTTATTAACAAATCCAGAGATAAATGTCCCGCTTTCCCCTTAGTCAAAATTTGGCAAAGCTGAAATATTTTTTTGTTACTACTACTTCATCTCTCTACCTCTATAACACCTCATTTCCTACACGGTCTACATAGTTATAACTTTCTTTCTTTATTTCTACATTTTGTATAATCAGAATGGAGGAAGCAAACTATATAGATAAAAACATTTTCAATGTAGAGAATGGCATGTATTTTAAATGTATATGGTAAAAGTAATTACAATATTAAGGAAACTAACTGAGCATTGTATTACTGATGGTGGCTTAACAACAAATAAAGAATATTAACATAATTTTAATTCCATATAAACTATTGTAGCTTAGGCAAATAAAGCAAATTTATCTTTAGCAAAATAATAGTACAGAAATTACCTGTCTACCAACACGATCTGGTTGTGGCCAAAGCCGGTCGTCTTCATGCATAATTTCAGAATCTACAATAACTCTTTTCAGCTCATCCATCACACATGGATGAACATATGCTTCTTTACGAATCATTGTATCATTTTTGTAGTTTGAATTATTTGCATATCTTAATTTACCATCCGGCCGAAACTCAAATTCGAGAAACTCATGACCAAATTTACCTTTATGGCCTACATAATATCGTATATAGAAATCTGAAGACATGGCTGAATCGGAAGATGAGATTTTCGCAATTGTGACGGTTTTATATTACTTTATTATTCAAATATCAATAAAGAGATTTTATTATAATTTTAATGAGTTTATTTAATCCACATCACAAACCGCATTGATTTCAAGACGCTAGACGATATTAGACGCCAAGTCAAATTTCTGTTTTATATGACATTGACAGTGATTACAGACAAAATAAATAACCAATAGAAACGAGGAGATATATTTCCATAGAGCAATATATCTAAATACTAATAGGCAGTTCTCCTAAAATTGTTTTTTTAACTAAAAATTAATTCTTTTTTAAAACCAGCGTGTAAAGCTGAACTTTTGCTGTGAGATATAAGCTTGGACATTTATAATGCACGTTTATTGAAGTAGCATCTATGAACTATTTAATTAAAAAATGGATTTTTAAGAATTATCGTTTGGCAAGAGAGAATACTATTTTTTAAAATATTTTAAACATTTTTAAAGTGTTAATCCACACTTAGGAAATATAAATACTTATTTAGAAAACGTATAAAAATTATACGTTGGAAATGGCGCTGCTTGAAGACAATGATTATTAGCTTTCAATCATTGTCTTCAAGCGTCATTTAGAGTAGATGAATAGATCTGACCTCAGGCTGTAGCCCTGCATTGTGTAATGACATTTTTATGTTTAAACCTGTTATGAATAAAAATTTACGTAGTATTTAAACTTTTTCCGTCCGTTAATTTTTCTTGGATTCTATCCTTTTGTATCTTCTGGTTTTTATTTCTTTCTCATTATTCTTATTTTTTAACAGCTCGCTTTATCTCTAGCGGGATGGGTAGTCAGAAAAACGGAGCGCCAAAAGCTCCGCTCTCTGTATGTTTCACTTTGTCCACTGTCACCAGTCTCTTTATATAATGCCATACAGGGGTTCCTCGTGTTTTTTCGTGACCTTTCTCCTGTATCATCGATATTATATTTCCTAAAGGCAACCAAAATCTCTTCCTTTCTGGTGGTAAAAAATTTCCAACCACCTTCTTTACTTAATATGTCTATGTATTTCATTAATCTCGCAGATCATTCTTGGGATATATCTGTTGTTGCATGTGGGTTTGCAATTTATAAGACCTGATGTTATGGTTGGGTTTATCTGCTCTTTACCTATACGAAGCTGACTTCGATACATGCCCATTCTTGACATTTTAGTTGTGTTAGTTCCTCAAACACCGATGCTTGTCCTTTTCTTGTTAGACTTAAATATAGTTTTTATGGAAGCTTTTCTTAAGATACCGCCAATCTTCTCTATTGTTTTTTTAAATATAGTAGAACAGAGGACATGTATAAAAAAGTTGACGACAGTGGACGAGGCGAAAAAGGTATGTAGAGACCGTAGCGTTTGTTTTTTCTTTATTTATATTTTCAATTTTTTGTTCTAGTTTCGAGGTAGAGCGCGTTGTTGAGTTCCGCCACTCAACACACAATGCTTTTAGATTTTGGCGGAAAGTGGAGAATGGAATGTCTTAACACTAGGTTCCTTCTGCCTACCCTGCGGTGCGTGGGATACAACGTGAATCTTATTATATATATATATATATATATATATATATATATATATATATATCTTATATATCTTATTATATATATATATATATATATATATATATATATACAAATATATATATATATATATATATATATATATATATATATATATATATATATATATATATATATATATATATATATATATATAGTTTTTAGCGAAATCCATTTTCTGAAATAAATAAAAAAGTACAGGGTAACTTAACTTTTGACACATTGAGACAAGTGAATTTTAATAAATGGTATTAATAAATATATTTATATCAAACCTATTTATTGTATTTATTAGTATTTATTATTTATAATTACTATATTCATATTTTTTTTTATTATTGTTATATAGAATTTGTAATCCATAGACATTAAAAAAGAAGATGAGATTCCATAGAGCATTTGAGGTTTGATAAGTTTCAGCCGTCAAATAAACCTTTTCTTTCTGACCCAGCCAATATGGGTGAGTGCTTCGATATTTTTCTAAAAAATATCCATTAAAATCTTTGAAATTATTAATTATATTGAATTCTTATTTAGTTCAAATACAAATACAGCATACGCGAGTGTTAAATTCGGCTATATTTTTGTATTATTGTGGATATTAGTGTGAAAAGTGCTTGTGCTGACTTATGATATTTTTATAATTCCAAACGAAACTTTGAACATGATATACTTTATTGTTCAGGTATTAGCCGAGATCACTGGCATAAACGAAGGGCCACTGGTGGCAAACGTGCGCCCATTCGCAAGAAGAGGAAGTATGAGTTAGGTCGCCCGGCTGCCAACACCAAGGTAAACTTACCTAGCAAACTTACAAAAGCTTACCTCACGATGTGTATATGAAACATGTTGCTTATTATCATTAATGAATTATAACTTTATATTTATTTTAGCTTGGCTCTCAACGTATTCACTTAGTGCGAGCTCGTGGAGGTAACATTAAGTACCGTGCTTTACGTCTTGATACTGGAAACTTCGCATGGGGCTCAGAGTGTAAGTTTTCGCTTCAATAATTGTTATCTTATTATTTTGAACTAGTTGTTTAATATTAGTTAAATAAAAATAATTGTTTTTTTTGTTATTAATAGTATATTATCATTTTCAGGTGCTGCTCGTAAGACTCGTATTATTGATGTTGTGTACAATGCATCAAACAACGAGCTGGTTCGTACTAAAACCCTAGTAAAGAATGCCATTGTAGTAGTTGATGCTACACCATTCAGACAGTGGTATGAGTCTCATTACCTACTGCCACTTGGTAGAAAGAAGGGTGCCAAGTTGGTAAGTTAATTTAAAGTTATAATTGTGTTAAGATGGTTTTCTTAGGCATAGTTATTTTCTTTTCCTTTCTCCTGATAACACAAAATTAAATATTAAGAAGACCCAAAAAAGAGAGTTCCCAAAAAATGTAGATTATTTAACATGTTGTGGCATCTGCACTATTCACTACACATGTTGAAATGTAATCTACATTTAATGAATATTATTTTGTAAATTAATTTGTTTTATATATTATTTATTCATAATATGGACAGATTGATCAGATTCGAGCAGTGATTCTCAACCACTGTGCTGTCAAATTTTGAAATAGTTAAATATGTGCCGCAACAAAAAAAGGTTGAGAATCACTGGATTAGAGACATGCTAAACTTCTTAACTATATCCTAGATCCTTCTATATACTAGAGAGATCTTATTTTAAAGCACTTGTTTTGGGCTGAGGGTCTTTAATTGTCCCTATTTGTGCCACATTCTTGTCTCATTGCATATTAAGTAGTAGAATTGGACCATATAAATAGTGGAGCAATTTTACATATTATAATTATTGCCTGAATGTGTTTTGAACCCACAACCATGAAGTATTACATTTATAGACTCTTAAGTGCCTTTAATTGTCCCTATATAACTGAATAATATAATTTACAAATATCCACCACATGATGAGAATCTTTGCGTGTCATATGAATGTTATAATGATTATTTGATCTTTCTGATGTTTTTTACACCAATTCTCACATATTTTTTAAACTACTATAAAGAGAATACATATAGTTTTTATAACTATATTCATATTTGACAGACTGAAGCTGAGGAGGCAATTATCAACAAGAAGCGCAGTAAGAAAACAGCAAAGAAATATTTGTCAAGACAGCGCCTGTCCAAAGTGGAAGCTGCTCTTGAAGAACAATTCCACACTGGTCGCTTATTAGGTGTGTTCAATAACAAAATAAATATTTATCATAAAAAATTATGCACTAAGACATTTTTTTCCACCAACATGTCCATATTTTAAGTGTCTTGATAGGTAAATAGTTTTGGTTTTTATTTAACCTATATGTGATAAAATGATGATATCGAGAAGTTTTGAGGCTGCATTCATAAGTGGCTACCGTTTTGGGATCTACTTAGCAGTTGCGTGATTTCTGTCATAGTTACTCTGATTTTACAATAAAATTCTTCATTTTAAATATATTTTGTATTTGCAATAACAAATTTTTTTGTTCTTCACAGCTTGTGTAGCCAGCAGGCCTGGTCAATGTGGCCGTGCTGATGGCTATGTCCTTGAAGGAAAGGAATTGGAGTTCTACCTAAGAAAGATCAAATCCAAGAGGGCAAAGTAGGGTTTTAATGTATAAATAAAAGTAAAAACAACAAAACTTCTTTTATTTTTTTCCTTAAAACAAATTTGTTATTTACTTCAATCTTTAATTATTTACTTTAGTAAACTGACTTAATTTTGTGTATTATTATAAAAATGTTTTTAATCCAACCAAAATTTAGTAAGGTTACTTTTAATTTCATGATGAAATGAGACTAGTAAATTTATAAGAAATAAACACCAATTGGAATCGGAAAGTACTTGGTAAGTACTTTCCAATTCAGCTTCATTACTTTTCAATATAATTCTGTATTTCCCATTTTATTTATACATTTTACAGAATGTAGTTACGAAATAAAACGCAAGTTTATAGTATTCTTGTATTTAGTGGATCGACCATCTTGCCAGCCATTAGTGCAACATGTATATTTGAATCCATCACAAAGTATAGAAAAGGATGTGTCGCAGAAAAAACAACGGGATTCCGGCTACTTGCATATCCTGTAAATTAAATAAATATTTTATTTTACAATTTGAGACAATAAATTGTAATGAGTACTATTAGTAAATATGCAGAATCTAGATATAAACTATACAATAGATGCTGCTGATTCGATATGTTTGCAGGTTTTTTTGATTATTACATACTTATGTCACTGACGGTTCCTTTCCTTATGTTATAGACTCAATTAAATGATTTACGCTGAAATTGATTTAATTAAAGCCAATCTTAAGTTACATTGAATTGTATTTTGTACAAGTGCACAGGTGGTATATCTGGTACGTATGTAGAGATGGAACATACGAGATAGATGTGGAAAGGCGGATTGCTGCCGGTAACAGTAACAGGATTTAGCTGCATTGATGAGACTGCGAAACGTCAGTACAGCTGCACGTTTGGCCGTACACAATGCAGTGTTGGTACCGACGCTGATATTACGACAGCAAAACGAGTATTACAGAAGAAGAATGCAAGAAAGATAAATAAATAAGAGAAGATAAATACTGAAGAGATGCAGTCTCTTCGTAGGATATGTGGTGTCAGTTTAGCTGATCGAACTAAATGAAAAAGAACGTGCTCAATTGGTTTGGGCACGTCGAACGGGTGAGTGATGAAAGAATGGCAAAAAAGATTTATGAAGGAAAACTGAGCGATAAGGGAGATAAAGGAAGACCTCGATTGACTTTCGAAAAAACAGTATCAAAGACAACGTAAAAAGCATAAGGACCGCCTGCAGTATGAAGAGGTTGATGACAGTGGACGAGGCGAATGAGATATGTAGGGGCGCTTGGGATACAACGTGAAGCTAAGTATTTTGTAATCATAACTATTCTAGAAAATTAGAAAACCTTTGAAAGAGATTAGTTCGACAGAATCATCACACAATAATAGATAAATCGTCCTTGTCATGTAAATGCGACAGACCGTTGAAAAAAAAGCAAAATCATTAATGGGACACAGGAAACGAATCATCTCGTAATTTTTCTGTTTTTCTGATTGATGTAATTGAAAAGCTTGCCTATCTGATCATAATTTCCATCTCGATTAGGCATTTAGGTCGTAATGTCGATGCTATGAACGATTTCTATGATGCAGGTGGCTCCGCGTGGCGCATCAATGGATTCAAATGCGCGTGTCGCCGCGTTGCGCCACCGCGGTGAGAGACAATGGAAGTGGCCTGTGCCCTTCTCACCACTTGGCAATACGGTTTTAGCATTCTTTTGGCATTAATTATGTTGGCCCTAGACCGTAAAGCGAGGGTAAAGCGATGTACGCAATTTTATGCTAGTTGTTAAATGCAAGATTACATTGTTCATAATACATAGAATTCTAGCTGTGTATGTAGTTATCACAACTTAGCACGAAACTTATATATAGTGTTATAATTATTATGTGAAAAAATATTAAATTAACTTTATAATGTAAGAAATATTTTTAAAATCCGACTATGATCTTACACGTTCTCGCATCTTTTACTGTTCACATTTTGTAGGTTGAATATTCATGCATATCTATATGTCACTAGTCAATTTTATAACTATATACAAGTGAAGATTTTTTTCTTCTAACTTTTCCCATTAGGTAATTGATATTTAGATGTTTGAAATAAGTTGTAGCCTGTACCTACGTTGCCAATTCACAAAAGTTTTATCAAAATCTGTCCAATGGTTTTTGCGTAAAAAGCGAATAACAAGCGTTTTATACAATAATTTTGTTGGCTTTTTTACAAGTGGATAAAGATTTACGTTGATATTATTTTTATAAGAATGTAAAAGATGTGAAGTATTTAGATAAATGCATTTCATTAAATAGCCACATTTTAGTAAATATTTAGAGTGTTTTAGTGTCGTTCAAGGATTTTCCGGTGGGTGGCGAGGCGTGACGAGTGGCCCCGGTCTTGTGGTCCCACGCACCTCGTCCTCCGCTAATTATGTGGATCACACCGTAACCTTACACCCTGTCTCAGTATCTTTGTTTAGTGTAAATGGCAAACAATGGACTCTTCATATATGTAAAAATAGATAGGTACATATTATCAGCCATTCGAGCAGAGGCTACTGATAGTGTATCTTCTAAGAAAAAAGATTGTAAGTACGTTTTTTGAAATGAAACTTATGTGTTTCTTAGATTGTGTGTCATAAATTACGTTTTTTTAATTGATTTTTCTTTAATTTTGACGCCTATCTCGTATGTAGGGTAGGCAGAGTGAGCCTAGTGTTAGGACACTCCACTTCTCGCCGATTTCTTGTGGCATTGCGTGTTTGGCAGTGGTGGAACTCAATGGAACGCTTTGACACCAGAGCGCAAAAATGAAAATAAATATTTTATTGTCTCGAGTGGGAATCAAATTCACCGGGAGTTTACAGTCACATGCTTCTATTCATCTAGGAGCACACGCTTATAACTAAGTATAAATGTTCATACTTATGCTTTTTATTATTAAAACTAAAAAATATTGTATTAAGAGATAAAAAGCTTTTTTTAATGATAAAGGGGCTAAATATCAATTGAGTTTTTTAAAGTAATATATTCAACAATAATGCCAGTCGTGCAGCAGGGATTAAAGAGTGCGTCACTCTAAACACAACAGGTTGTGGGTTCTATTTCCACTCGAAATATTTAATATTTAACACATTGAGTGTTAAAGAGTCTCAAGAATTTGACGTAAAGTGGGGGGTATTTTAACGGAGTGTCCCAGGTTCCCTCTGCCTACGTTGATGTGTGCATATATATCGATACAGCTTAAAGCTAAAAAAAAGTAACAAATAGGTACACTTACGACTTTTGATATCATCAGGTTGATATTTTCGTATGGCAACGGACACTGATTGCTCTATACTGCGGACATACACGCCGAGCTGCGGCGTCATGGGGCTGAAGTCGTGCTGTCTCGGCTCGAACACGTCGCGTATGCTCAGCTATAGAGATTATTGTTGTTTTTGGTTAGTTTTAGTTAAGGTGTCTTTTATTTACGTAAGTTAAGGCGGTAGAAGCCATCGTGTCGCAGGGGCTTAACACTAGGATTCCTCTTCTTATCCTTTAACTGTAACTGTCTAGTCTCAATGTACATCGATATACCATAAATAATCGAATTGATAAACTACTATCTAAACTCAGTTAAAACACATTAGATTAGACATACAGTTCACATCGTAATTAATAATTCAAAATAATATCCTAACTTAGTACTTTACTAAATGTATATATGTATATTTTTTTTATTTCTTAAAAAACTTTCACACTCTTCGTCCTCGTTATGTTTCATAGAAATGAGTAACTAGTTTTATAATATAAATTAGCTGTAACGCTGTGTCGCTCTAACGATACATGGTAATATACATTTTAATATCTGCACACCAAGAGTTTTTACTGTCCTTAATTGGCATACGCTTAAATAAAAACGAACATCATAAGTAAAATTTACTGCACCCAAAACCAGTTCAGTATCAACCATGTAAAACTCAAGATGCTCATTTATAACCAGAATAACCGTATAATATTTTAATACGGTTATATTTTTCCTAGAAATATCTCCCTATATATTTAAGTAGGCAGAGAGATTATTAATTTTTTTATCAATTTAATGAAATCACATTAGGAAATTTCGCTAACGAAAAAACATACTTTAAGCATAAATACCTATAATTATAGGTTTATATATTTATACTTTCTTTTTAAACTAACCTTCTGCAAGTCCGTTGTAAGGGTAACATGGCCTTTGACGGTAAAGCTGGGTACTACTGCTTTTACACGTCGCGGTCTCAAAACTGCATAAATATCGGAAAGATCGGACTCTCGTGCCATTCGGCCTAAAAGTCTTGAGAGTTCTCCAGAACCTCGTCTTAAAGGCAACACCACGAGTAAGTAGTAGCGATCGCTGTCTAGTGGCAATCTGAGTGCGGATGCTTCAAGATGCGAGAGGTACGCGTATTCCAACATGGAGTCATATTGCATGTAGGTTACCTAAAAAATATTTAAAAATAGCATAAAAACAATATATATACAGCCTCGACAACGAAATACCTATAAATTATATAAAAAAGGGTTACCTGAATATTTCTGAGGCCATTAACCAAAAACATATTATCATCTACAGTTTGTTCAGGAAGCTCGACGCCTATGTCGAACGATCTATATACCAAATAATCATCTGCATATGATGATGGGCTTGTGAATAGGAAGTCTACAGATTTCTTCCGACGTTCCAGAGTCTCGATCCCTTCAGTTGTAGATGGCATGGTAGTTTCTACTGTACTTGAATCAGTGTTGGACGTACTTGATTGTACTGTTTGACTTTCCGTTACTGAAGTGGACGTCGTTGAAGCTTCAGCATTAGTAGTTAATGTACTCATTTCAGATGTTGTTAATATTTCAGTTTCAATATTTACAGTTGATCCGATGCTTGTACTACTGCTATCCGAAGATATTTGACTAGCAGTTGTTTGTAAAGTGACTGAAGATTCAGGGGCTGAGTTTGTGACAGTTGATATAGATTCTGATGGAGAATTCGTGGGTTCATTCTCTATTATTTGAGTAATTTCTTTATTATCAACATTTAGTTCCGTTGAACTTATTGATGAACCGGACACGGTAGATGGTGGAATGGACGAAGTGCTTGCCGTACTCTGCCCTTGATCTAAGTCAGTTATACTTTCTACGTTTGGATTGACTGTTGTCTCTTCTTTAGTGCCTTCTGTAGTTTGAACTGTAATATCTTCACGACCAGGAACATTTTCTGTTGAGACATTGTTAGGAGAAGCGTTATCTACTTCCAGAGGTGACTGTGTTGTACTAGTTGCGTTATTTGATGATATTGTTGTATTATCACTATCTAAATCAAACCCATAAAATCGTAAAATCTTTCTGTAACTGTCATTAAACGTAACATTCTCATTATTTAAAGCCAATCCTGCTAGGAATCCTTCTTCTGGTACGAAGTATGTCTGAAAGAAAAAAAATGGTCAAGTGTGAGCCAGACTCGCCTACTGGGGGATTCCAGTTTTTCGCTTTATTTGTTTGTCCAAGTTCTCACTTCGTCACAAATTTTATGATAGTAGATTTACAGGTAACCGATATCACCCTATAGGGTTTAATTACGCAGCAAATAAATTTGACAAACTTAAGATTGCTGGCGTATACACTTACTTTGTATGAAATTAACTTCAAATATAAGTTTATTTCTATAAAATACCTATAAAATCTTATTTTGTAGTTTTTTTCCTTTATTTGTATTGTAAGTTCAACTTAACATCGCGCTTCACCTCGTTACTAGAGCGAGGAAATGGAAATGTTAAAAATTTTTTAACTTCTTCGAGTGGGAACCGAACCCACAACCTGTTACGTTGTGCTCCTGCGTCACGACTAGCCTCACCTGTACCAAATCTTAATTATTAAAATAGTCTTAAGCTACTTAGAAACGAAAAACAAGATTTTATACAAACTATATGTTTATATATAAGGCAATCTACAAAATATTGTGACTTTGTCTTTAACGAAAAACCACACCAAAAAGCGCGAACAATGCTTTTGGCGCGCAAATACAATATTGTGTTAATTGTAGAGTAAGAAATTACAGGTACCTATTAATCAGTACTGCTAAGTAATTTGACTTCAGTAATAAAATTGTCTAGTGATAATATGGATTATTTAAGCAAATAACATCAACATTTAAAAAAATAATTAAAATCCAAAAAATAGTAAACAACTCAAATTTTATATTTTATCATTGTTTCGTGAAGATAAGTAAAAAGTCAGTACGTAGGTATTTTTAAGAATTTTGAACTTAAGTATTAACAATTTTTATACACAGAGAACAATGAATGTTTTTAATTTGTTTATTCATATAATAAGATTACAATTCTGTTTTATAAAATGACTCACTTTAAGTGTACGATGTATATCTCGAAATCCAATTCTCATTACATTCCTGTTCCATGGCAGCTGCATACTCCGTTGGATCTGATAAGAAGATTCACCGTCAACTCCCTCGTAAAGAGCTACTAATATTCCCATTAATCCATAGGGTGAAAATGCTATATTATTGTCATTTAAAAAATTATGTTCCGCAAGAACTTTTATACCAAATTCATTTGTTACATCAACCATGTGAGCCAGCGGAGTCCGTTTGGAGTCCCAGAGTTTGATTTCAATAGGGATTCCATATTCTATACCAACTACTAAGTTAACAATGGCAAGTACGTAAATAATTGGTGTTAAAATATTTGCACAAACAACAGTCCGCGAACGTCCGAGCTGAATCATCGTGCACGCGACTCTGTCCGCGCTTGGGTGGCTGCGGGCTATAATCGCTAGAGGCTTCTTCGAGACTCATTAGCATTTAGTCCCCGTAATTTTCGGTGAATGGCCTCTATAGATTAACACTCTAAAGTTGAAAAGAATTATTAAAATGGCGATTAATCTCTTGATAAGTGTAACATTTTTTTAAATGAGCTTAAATTAATTTAGTTGACATAGGTACTATTTGGTAACCAAAGCTATATTTTTGTAATTTAATTAATTAAATATTTGTTTAAATATTTCTTCACCTCTGGCGATATCTTTTAATAATTACATTAAGAAATCTTTTTTTTTCTAAATTCAGCTGTGGTAGTAAGTGAATAACGGATTGTTTAAATAGTAACTTGAAAAAACTATTTAAATATATGTATATTTTTAAATTAATTTATTTATAAATTCATCCAAGTAAATATATAATAATTTAAATTTCTTCATTTCAAGCGTACATAAAGATATTTTTAAATATTATTTTGACAAGCTTTTTTAAAAAATATAATGTAAATTTGCACTGATGGTAAATGAGCTAAAATATATGAAAAATTATTCTTAATATAGGTATCATTTCATTGTTAATTCAGAATAAATAAAAATTCAAAGCCATTTAATTCATAAATATATACAAATTACATTGATTTATATTGTGCTCATATAGATTTATATTGTGCTGAAATTTTAGCTTCGTTTATTTTTTTTAAAGTTCCTGTACACATACATCCATTACCGGTAAGTATTATTAGAAAATATGGAGTTTGGGATGCAAAAAATATTATCCATCGTTCTCAAATGGCATCAAATGAGACACTCCTAAATCCTAATATGCGATAGAGCCTGCGAATATAATATAGCAAAGTTATAACAAGAATAATTTATTATTTTATTGATTATTATTTTTAATAACTTATGTTAAAAGAACTAATATATTAAACAACCCACCACCCAAACTCCATATTCTCTAACCTAAAACATGCTTTATGAAAAAGCGCGAAGAATGGTGGGATGATAAAGTGCAAGATGCAATAAGATGCAGAAAGAAAGAAGAAAGGGTGGCAGGATTATAAAGCCTCAGTTAAGGATAAAAGTATGAGAAAGATAAAAAAGAAAGAGTATAAGCTCCAAAAGCACTAAACGAAAATACTGATAAAGAGTAAGCGTGAAAAGACAGAGAATAAAAGCTTCAGGGAAAACACGAAGCTTCTGCTGGCGAGTGCTTCTCAAAATTGCTTACGAACCTGTAGGATGAAAGGGGTGCTTTCGAAGGACGGTGAAATTTTAACAGAATAATCACAAATTTTCAACGATAGGCGGAATTTTACGCCTCAGTCACAAGTAACAAAGGAATGCTAAGTCTTGATGTAGCTAATGGCGAAATCAGTAAAGAATTTAAAAGTGCATTGCCAAGTTTGAAATGTAGTAAGGCAGCAGAACCAGATGGAGTTACTCAAATATGGCGGGCCTCCAAATATGGAGGTAATCAAATATGGTGGACTTTTTCTGGTTTTTGTGCAATTTATGCTGGAAATCAGGGGAGGACCCAGGCGATTATCAAGGTGCAGTCATCGTGCATTTGTTTAAAGGCAAAATCCACAGCTAGACTGCGCAAGCTATAGGGCTATCAGTTTGATTAGCTTGTGGAGTTAAGTTTACGCTAAAATATCAGTAAGAATAATGCTACAGATATCCGAAAGGCTGTTGTAAGAAGCCCAGAGAGATTTTATATCTCATATGGAGTACCTACTGTTCGCTCTCTGCGCTGGTGCACCCCAGTATTACCTTGAACTATTCGATCGCATACAACGTAGAACCATTCGAATCATTGGAGACCCAATGATCTGTGAAAGGCTTGATACTTTGGCTTTGCTTAGAGACGTCTCCTCGCTGTGCGTTCTCTACTGTATTTATCATGGGGAGTGTTCTGAAGAACTGTTCAACCTGTTGCCTGCCGCCGAATTTTCTAACCGCACAGTACGCTAACAATCATCATCATCAATCACAAGCTAAAATATCATCCACACTACCTTGATACGTGTCAGTCCACTACTGTGCGGTTACGTAGAAACTTCCTTCCACGCGCCACAGAACTGTGGAATGGCCTTCCCGCGGCGGTGTTTCCAGGTCGATACGACATGGGTACCTTCAAAAAGCGCGTCTATCTCTACCTTAAAGTCCGCTAGCGCACCTGTAGCTCTTTTGGTATTGCACGGGGTCGTGTGCGGTGGTAATCACTTACCATCAGGTGATACCGGTCGTTTCGCCTTGTCCTTTTCCTTAAAATAAATATATGACAGAAAATAAAAATAGTGTTAGTGTTTGTGATAAATACAAAATTGTCGACGCTGTACCGTATGGTATGGTATCATATGTATTCTGCTAGTTCTGATTTGTGACGTTTTGGCCTAGTGAATCGGCGAGTCGTTGTTAAGGATTCATATTATGTATCTGTGGTATTTTCTCCGTAATCAAAAATGGCGACATTTTGTCAATTGTAATTTGTGAATGTGATAAGGTGGTACAACCAAGTTATCATCTTACGATTTGAAACTTTATTATTCCTTACTATTTCAGTATAAGTTTAATATTCATACGAATTATAAATAAAACGTCAACTACTACTACTTAATAATTTACATATGTTGTGTTTAGTTTTTCAACAACGACGGATTGATTGGACGCCCTAATAAGTTGACAGGTACAGTATATTTATTATTCTTTTCATTGTAATTCATATATGTAGCTAGTGTATATTTTATGAACAACGAATAATAATATTTATAAAGTGTAACTGAGATTACTGAAATCCCATTATTTGGACAACTATACATAAACGCAACGTTGACACAACAATATTCGTCTTGTTTCATCTTTACCGGGTTATTTACACATTAATATAAATAATAATGCCATAAATAATATTACTAGTGAGTGTTTATTTAGATGTTTATTATGGAGGTGAGTACTTACCATTTATAAATCTGTATATCCCATAACAAAATGTCCTAATTAATTTTTAAAGGAATAATATTTCTTACCATGTATGCTAAATATAAAAAATTAAACTATTATCTATACAATTGTAATAAGTTTAAAGAACTTTTTAACGTATACCCCACCAATAGCTGTTGTTTAACTTTTTTTATAGAAAATATAAGAATATTTCAGCTTTATAAAAAACTGAATTAAGTATATTATACATACTTATATTATAAATAATTAATCAGAAAACATTACTTTTTCAAAATGCATTTTGTTATAGTGATCTTATTACTGATGCATGTACTGTGTAAGTATTCCATTTGAAATTGTTATGTAAGTATGAACTAACATTTTTAATAATCTTTATATTATTATATGAAGCAATCTATTACATTGGTTTATCTTACAGTGCAACTGATAGAAGAATCAAAAGAAAAAATAAGATATTTTAAGAGTTATAATAGCTTATGATCAAAAAATTGGTCATAAGCTAAGTGCTTAGTGCGTAAAATGGAACTACCAGATTGCCCTCCCGGTGCGGAGGGCTATCAAGATACTGTTATCGAAGTCCCAAAGAAAGCAGAACAAGAAGTTACTAATTGCACTAAGGTAAGATATTTTTCACTATTTTTCAAATTTGACATAGTTTAAATAAATATATAATACTATAAAATTAGTGATATTAAATTATATTATTACTGTAATAAGTTTATTACTTAACTTTTGCTCTATGAAATGTGTTTATATTAAGTTCCTGTTGGATTTTGGCTATTAATTTTAAATAATTAATAGTTTGTTTTGATAAGGTAAGTTAAGACAAATATTAGGAACCTTGTGAGACATTCCACACCAGTGTAAAGTAATGATGTTGAAAAAATAAAAATAGTATAAATAAACATGGACTACAACATTTGTTCAGCAGTTCTAGTTGAAATTCATGTAATTTTTATAGTAAAATACTGCATTTTAGGTATTTATAAATGTTCATGTATCATTTATCCCATTTGTTATTAATAATTATATAAATTATATATTGATTTTCCTCTTCATAGTATATGTTGATTATTTAAGGATAGTTTAAAATATCTGTGATAAAAATAGCACCATTACTTTTAATAAAGTTAGGTTTAAAAATAATATAGTAGAATAATACAACTGCAGAGATTAAAAAGAGTGTCTCAATAATACAATATATAGTATATTGAAGCCGTATTTTTTGTTTTTTTTTTTTCATTTTATCAACCATTATTAGAATTTTCCATGATATATTTGAAGGACTTCTTTTTACTTATTCAGAATATTAATTTATTTTGATATGGTATCTAGAAAAATTAATATATATAGATAATTCAATACCAGTTTATAATACACTCATGTATATGTATGCATACATATACTTTAAAACAATCATCATCATCATCATGTAAGAAAATAGACTGGAAAGTCCAGAATGAACTGTCTTGGAGATACATTCATATTGTTACCTTTCTAAGCAGTATAAAGCAGGAATTTGAAAACAATAAATATATATATACATACTATTTTTTTTTACATTTTTAGAGTGTTATTCCACACTTAGGAAATAAGTATATACATACTATTTAATATTCTCAGTGAAAATATGATATATAAATATGTTTTTCTTATGATAGGTGTTGTGTATATACATAGTAATGTAATTAATATATACAATAACGAAATTAGATGTAATAATGAATTATAAAATGGTACAGACCAAGTGTCTGTAGTGGTATAGTATAATAACAAATAAAAAATATATATCTTCTTAGCAATAAACCAATAGCAATATGTATATTTTTTATAGCTTCACACTATATCCCACACATAATATGTTAGGCTAGGAAGTAGGTTCCCAACCTAGTGTTAAGACACTGTTCCCATTAAGAAAAGTTCCTCACTTTCCGCCAATAGGCATTGTTAAGTGGTGGGACTAAACGCTTTGCTACAGAGCGCGAAATAAAATGATTAAATATTTCATTACCTAGGGTGGTAATCAAACCCATAACCTGTCTCGTTTACAGTCGCACGCTTGTGCCCCCGCACCACGACTTGTCTTCACATTACTATAATACAGGTATTTCACATCTTCACATCACTGTAATCTTGTGTAAGTGACATTCATAAATTGTCCAAATCAGTTTTAAAAACACAGATGATTTAATCATCAACAACCGTTTCCATACACTTTGTGGTACTTAATTTATATAAGACAATGTGCGGCCTTAAATCAATTGATTATATCAATTAGGGAAAAAATACTCTTGTATTTTGGTTATATAGTATATAAGAATGTTACATTATAAGCGTGAAGTTTCTTCATTCGTGTGCTTAATTCAACCTACTGTGTTGTCATTTGTGGATTATTGGTAAGTATACATTTAAAAGCTAAGTGTAACTGATGTTCTATTTTAAAAACGGATTTCTATACAGTCGCCTGTTCAACGTGTTTACGCGAAAAATATTTAATATAAAATCAAATAAATATTATTTTATATTTAATCAGATATAAGAACATTTTTTGATGTTATCGAAAGTGTTTATATCGATGTTATTGTATTGTTGTATTTGTTGTAAAATATTAAGTTTACATTATATTACTGGCAATGTATATTATAATAATGTTCTTGATTTTCTTTGTAATATCAAGGCATAGTTTTGACTTATTTTAGACGTATTTAATTTAAACTAATATTGCTTTTCAGGCCGAGCAGGAGTTTCTAGAGCACTTAAATAGTTTGAAGATCAAGACCGATGATGGAAACTATCGGTGCATGGTGGAACGCCGCGGGCGCGACGTTTCGGGCAAGTGGATATATCTGTGCTACCCCTGTGCGGCGATGTGCAGTGGGGAGAGTGTCTTGCAGGTAAACATGTTTCAGGATATGAACTTGATGTTATGACACCGTGACCACTTTCTGACTGTTTCAAAAACATTGTGTGCGACTTTACCTAGGGTAGGAAGAAAAAACCTGCTTCACGCAGTATCACGCATATAGCAGAGTAGACATCGGGAACCTAGTATTAATACACTCCGTTCTGAGAAGACTAGTAGAACTAAATGCCGGGTTTTCGTCTTGGTACTAGAGCAAAGAAATGAAAATATTAATAAAAAATAATTTATTCTGTCTTGGGAATGAATCCCTGTATTGGGAATGAATTATTATTTATTATCCAATCCCCAACCATCGCGTTACAGTCATACCCTTATGACCCTGCGCCACGACGGCCTCTAGTAGGAAAAAAATTTGAAGATAATCGCGTGTATAATTATGATCCCTTTCCACAATAGTATCAAAATTTGTGACATTGACGACATTAACTGGGCATTGATAATTTATCAGTAAATAATTTTAATAAATTTTTCAGACTCATATATCTGGCAAGAAACATAAGAACAAACTCAGCTTAAAATTGACATGGCCCGCAAATATCTTTGATTCCCATCCTTATGTGCAAAGTGAGAGAGGAAATGTCAAGAGTGCAGGTTAATATACATGTTTTTAAAAAATGAAGCTAAACACAATTTTCTTATTTTAACGTACTTGTCATTATTTACACAATTTATATGTTATAACAGCAACAGACAAAGTCCTGCAGAAAATGGCGGAAGAAGTTGAAAATTTTAAAAGGGATGGTACAGTTTTGGATTTGAAATATGAGAAGTATCGAGGGATACCCTGTCACATCCAGGAAACGCTGGATAACGTAAAGTGAGCAATGTATATTTAATATTTCTGTTATATTAATATTTCTGAGTAATATATATTTCTGTTATATTTACTTAGTCAGGGAACCTAGTGTTAAGACATTCCCCATTTTTACGTTCCCCATTTTTGCGCCGAAGTGTGGGTGCATTGTGATAAGTGGCGAATTTCAACACCGCGCTTTATCTCGTTACCATTGTGAAGAAATGAAAATATTAAGTATTTCATTTTCTCGAGAAGCATTCGAATCCACAACCTGTTACGTTTACATTCGCACACCCCTCCACCAGGACTGGCCTAAATATTAATATATATATTTATTATTACCGTAAAATTTGTGTTGATATTTAACAGTATAGATATGTAACTTTTATACAACTACATAAAGTAAAATAGTGGGTTTTAAAGGTGTTCAATTCTATCTCTGTACTGCAAATTTGTATAATCACCGTTTTAACAATGGGTACTTACTATCTATTACAGTCTAAAAGTATACACGTATTTACATTTAAAAAAAATACGATTTTTTATTTAGTTTACCTTAATCAGTAAATTTTATACCATCTCTCCAGAGCACCGCTCATCGGCGTCGAGTATTTACTCGAACATCCACCTGCGGAAGTTCACTATGAGCCTTCATACATATGCGTTTTGTGCATTAAGCTTGGACACCCCCGGACTATAGTCAACCATTTAACCTGTTTCTGGCATCGATATAATTATCTTGTAAGTTTCCTATTTCATTTTTGTTTTTACGAGCACTTGATCGAGTGATTTTCTATATTGTTTATTTAAATATATAAACAGAATTCAATTTCATGTCACTTTCTTTTACTAAATGAACATATTGGGTGGCAAATCTAAACAGCATGTGCGAACTAGCAACCCAAGACATCAAGAAAGTGCAGTAAAACAATGTAACATAATTCATTTGAGATATGTCATTTTTAGATATACTTAACAAAAAATATTTGTCAACAAAAATGGTAGGTTCTTTTACTGCTTAGGAAAATACATATTTATTTATATGAATCTTGTATAGGTCTTTTTTGTTTGTGGTAGAGGTGTCTACTAGTTCAAATCTGTTTTTATTTGTTCTAATAATGAAATCTTTCATGGAATGCATTTATGATTGCTCGTGTCGACGTCCTCACTGGTCCACAGCTGCGCCACTTCAGCAAAGCGACGAGCCTGCTGTCCCCCTACCGCAACCAGGCCAAGTACCGCGAGGGCGTCGCCGTCATCATGAACCGGCTCGCTGCCCGCGTGGAGGACAAGTACGGCCGTATGAAGCCCGTCCTGGTCGACAAGCAGGAATATGAGAGGGACAAGTGAGTTATTCTTATTCACTATGTTTTAGGTGGTTTCATCTACTGTGACGTCACATTTTACAATTTCGTTCGAAAATTATTTAATACTATACTTTGAAAAGTGGGGGACATTCCTATCGTATAAGGGTAAGTAAGCTACATCTATAGTTGAGTCCACTCGTGACGCAAGGGTACAAAGTGTGCCTGTAAACGCGACTGGTTGTGGGTTCGATCCCCATCCGATTAAATGAAATATTTATTTAAATTTATATTTTCATTTCCTCGTTCTTGTGTCGAGGCAAAGCGCGGCATAGAGTTCCCTCACAACATCTAATGATTCCAAAATTCGGCGGAGTGTTAATACTAGGTTTCATCCGCCTACCCTGGCGTGTGCGGGGTACAGCGTGACGCTGATAAAAGCTATATTTATGAACTTTGAAATTTATTATTTTGTGTACTATTTATAATTAATTTTAAATAACACTAAAGATTTGTTTATTATTATTGTTTCTTAACTTAATATACTGTAGATATGGACACATGAAAATTCTAAATATATTTCTGTTACTTATTTAATAAAAGTAGTATTAATAAAAAAAATATTTTTTATCATCATTGTGTCATCGTCATATGATACATAACCGAGTAAATGAAATATTGCTATAAATTAATCGTATTTTTTTTTTAATTATAATTAACAAGTTTTTATATATTTTATATTTTACAGGGATCAAATACATCAGTGGATTTTTAGGGGACCGCATTATTCTGAAACTGATACGTGCACTTTTGAGGAGGTTGTCGACGCAGACTTAATTACGTCTTTAGGTAAATTATATATATAATACATCACTTTATTCCCAACTCAAGGAAAGCTATTTTTTTAGCAAGAGGCCAGTCGTGGCGCAGCGGCACAAAGTGTGACTGTAAAACCGACTGGTTGTGGGTTCGATCACCACTCGAGGAGATGAAATATTTACTTAAATTTATATTTCCATTTCTTCGCTCTGGTGTCGAGGACAAGTGCGGCGTTGAGTTCTGCCACTTAATACGCAATGCCTCCAGAATTCGGCAGAAAGTGGGGAACGGAGTGTCTTTCACTAAGTTCCCTCTGCCTACCCTGCTATGTGCGGGATACAGCGTGAAGCTGATTTTTTTTTTTAAGTTACAAATTTTAAATCTAAACTATTCTCTGTTGTTGTTTTGTTTAATTTTTTTTTAAATAAGAAAATCATAGTGGAACAATGTGTGATTGTAAACGTGAAGGTTATGAGTTCGATATATCTAGATCGAGATTAGACTGGTGAATGATTATATTTAATTATATTCTATTCTCCGCTCTGCAAGAAAAAGCGCGGCGTTGAGTTACACTGCTAAACAATGTGGGGGAAAAAGTGTGTGGCTGTAAAAAACATATTACTCAGAAAAAATAAATAAGAGAAATACATATCGTGGGTATTTAAAGCATTTTCCTTTTCCACAGATTCAACCAAGAGTCGTCCAAGGTATGGATTTTATAAACTCAATATTTAACTATTCCAAATATTACAAAAATCTATATTTGAGAATATAACAGGTAAATTATGTTTGTATGCATGGGTATAAAATTATATATTGATTTCTAGAAAACACCATGATCCGTCTCCGCCCGTTGTTGCGGCACCTTCTAAACCAGTACCAAACTATGTAAGTTGTTTATTATCCTATAGATTTATTTTTGCTATCCTTGTTAATAGCTGAATAAAAGTCTAATAAAATATTTCTTGTGGATTTGAACGTGCAACTGCTATCGTCTACACAATCTATCGAAATCACAATAATTACGTTTGCAGTATGAAGCTATCCTACTGCGTTACTATAGCTTTTATGAATCAATTAGTTATTTATCTTAAAAATAATTAGAAAATATTTTTGAACTTTACGCTGTATCCCGCGTAAGCTAGGTAGGTAGAGGGAACCTAGTGTTAAGACATTCTGTTGCCCACTCTCCACCGAATTTTCGAGACATTGCGTGTCGAATAGCGGAACTAAAGCCGCGCTTTGCTTCGATACTAGAGCGAAGAAATGAAAATATTAAATAATTGGCTCTCCCGACTGGGAGTCGAACCCATAAAAGTTGTGATGAGGCCTCAATTTGATTATATAATTATATATATTATTTATTTGATTGATTAGCGACAAAGGCGCGGAATCAAGCGAGGGTCCATGGACTCGCTGTCGGATGTCAGCGACGATTATGAAGTGCGCGTTGTTCAAGCAAAGTCGAGCAAGTGAGTATTTTATAATGGCGATTTATCGCGTTGCTTGGCTATTAAAATTGGAGAACGAAAAATTGATAATCTGCACAAGGTTTATCATATGAAAAAGCAATACTGACAATTAAAGCTTATTATAAGAATATAAAAAAAATTAAAAATGTTTTTTTTCATTATTACATTTTCATATATTTTTATAATTATTCAATTGAATCAGGACTATGAATGCGGAACATCTGCCACTTCATGTAATAATATAATAATACCATTTATAAAAGCAATTGAACAGTATCACCAGTGGTAGCCTCAATATTTGTATTATTTAAAAGTGTTTGTAAAACTCTATTTGAATAAATAATATTTAATTTGAATTAATGATTTCACAATAGTTTGCTGTTAAAAAAACCTTCTAATCGAAATTTCTTTAAAAGTCATGTCATTAAATGAATTTTTTTGTGTTATGGCACAAAACCACTTAAGTCACTAATATTAATTCACTATATAGAGTAAAATAATTTATACATTTTTTTTTCACTACAGAAGTATCGATACGCGTAAAGAGCTACCCGAAAAGCGGCGGGCAAGTCCGAACCGTACATATTTGCCTATTCGGACCCACCCTTCCAAGTCGCAGGAAACGGTAAAAAAATAAATAAAAAAAATATATATTAACTTTATTCTTCTTATTGTGCATATAGCAAGATAGGTTGTAAGAATCTTGTGTTAAGATCATTAGTATCTCCTTGAATTATTAGGCAATATGTTAAAAGCTAGTGGTGAGAAACTAGTTTTTATTTACTTCTGTATTAACTAAGTCGATATCCCAGTGCATAAATTTGCAGGTATCTGATTATTTTTTAATGAAATTTATTTATGTTCAGACAAAAATGCATGAAGAATAAAACATTTGTTAAATACCATATACCATATAATAATAATAAAATTGTATTTTTTTTTGTAACAGCATGTTCGTGCACCAAACTACGATTATAAAGTAAAATTAGCACAAGAACAACGACAGTCAGCAGAAAACCTAGCGCTGAAGGCGCTCGCATATCATGAAAAAAATCCAGAAAAACATCCCCTTTACCCAGAAGAATGGAGAAAGTTCTGGAACAGACGTTACAAAGAAATACAGGCTGGTTAGTTGATGCTTTCAATCTATACTAATATTATAAAGAGGTAAGATTTGTATTTTTGTATGTATGTATGTATGTATGTGTGTATGTTTGTAAAGTTTTCACACAAAAACTACCGGACCGATTTCAATTTTTTTTTCACTATTAGAAAGCTGCATCTTTACTGACCAGCATAGGCTATATTACATTTTCAAAAAAAATAGAGATCCGTAATAAAAATGCAATAATGTAACCCAAGGCGAGAAGAAATTGATCTTAACAATTCTATCATCGCATGCGCTGCGAAAACTATTGATGATAGAACAAAACAATGTTCTACAGTATTATAGAGCGCATCAATATCTATATAAAAGTCTGCGATAGCATATGTCCAACTACTGTAGTTATGACAATATAACCTTTTTTTTATATTTTATAAGTTAACAAAAGTGCCGACAATAATCAAACCATATTATTCATACCTCTGCATTAATCCTTATCCTATTAAATGATATTTTATTAAAGATAATTTCAATACCTGTAAAGTACTTTTTAAATCAATAAAATCGGACATCCCATTCAAGAGATATAACGAATTTTTAAAAATATCAATCTAAAGAAAATCATGTAATAAGAAAAAATGCGGAGTGTGTGCCGTGTGGCCTCGCGCACCGTGGCGAGTAACTCTGCGGGGGTGAGGGGGAGGTGCATCGATATCACTGAAATTGTTAAGACAATCGATTAGATTTTCTGTTTCCTTATTTGATTTGAATAGGCCCCGAAACTACGAGACCAATTTGGAAAATTCGTTTACAATTAGACGCTTAAGGTGTAAAACAATACCAAAAAAAAAACCTTATATCACGTACGCTGTGGAAATTATTGACAATAGAGCAAAGTGATGTACTATAATTTCATAGAAGACATCAATATCTACAAAAAGTTGACGATGCCATGTGTAAGTGTTAGAGTTATGTTACGATAACTAATTTTCAAAGGAACAAGTGCAAACTAGAACAGAGCCGCCATCGTAGTACAGAGGGAAATCTAAAATATATATATTTTATATTCTGTCTTAATGAATAGCTTTAAACTTTGCATACAAAGGTATCCCGTACGTAGTATATAATTTTTTTCATTTATTATTACCAGTACAACAGTATCGATACTAATGTGGTATCTATATTTTTATATATATTTAATATTTTTTCTCCCCTTAGTGTTTTTCAGGTGGAAAACACAGACAATATTTTATTCACCATAAAAATGTTAGTAGTTTTTATAATTCTAATATAATTAAACAACTTTCTAAAATGATCTTTCCTTGCATGCGTTGTAATAACTATCAGGAGCTATTAAACAAAACAATTCATTCTCATTTTTATAAATATATTATATGTTATTACAATATAACAATATAATATATAAGATACTATATATTATTTTAATTTTTATCTTAAAACTAGCCGGCGCGCGCAACTTCGCCTGCTTATAAGTACCCTTAGGGGTGAATTCTAAAAAAACCACGAAAAACGTGTTCAATAAAATATTTTTAACAGTCTGAATTTAATGTTTTATAAAAATCGGTAGCGATTTAAAGATTTTTTCATATAAACTTTAAACCCCGTCCATTGTTTTTAGAATTCATCCCTAAGAGGATGAATTCTAAAAACCATGAAACACGTGTTCAATGAAATATTTTAAAGAGTCTGCTGACTTTTAAATTTAATGAAAATCGGTGCTGTTTTAAAAAAATCCATACAAATTTTCAACCCCTATTTCATCCGTTTAGGGTAAAAAATTTCAAAATCCCTTATTAGTGGATGTCCAAATTATTGCAATAAACATCTGTCCAAATTTCACGTTTCTCCCATCAGCGGTTACGGCTCTGCTCTGCTCTGTGTCTTACCTCAGTCAGTCAGGTACATGTCCTTTTATATATATAGATAAATAGATAAATAAGTGTATTTTGATCAAATTTATTTTCTTAAAAAATTAACAGTGTCCAAAAAGCTATCATTTCTCTATGAGGATATAAATAAATAGTTATAAAGGTCAGTTTTTTAATCATTACACCATTCATACATAACGAATGTTACAATAAAAACAATTAAACCGATTTTACCGCTCACGCACCGCGCTTACGTCTTAGCTCTTTAAATCGCTTAAATCGATTCTGAGATAAGCGTCGACTAACAGAAAAACCAACAAACAAACAAAATTTGTAAATATTATTGTTTCTGGTTCTATTACTTTGTTAATTGCCCCCAATAATAATTTTTCTAATGAAAATCTAAAATGCCACCATGGTTTTAATAATTTTCCCATTAGAAATCATAAGTGCGCTGCAAGCATACATTATTTATTAAAACAGGAACGTAATTCCCTGTACCGAAACAAACAAATAATTTACAAATTTAAGCGGATGAAGCCGCGAGCTGGTTGCTATAGTTTATAAAAGTTTATATTGGGTTTAGATGGATCACGTGGGGATATCAATACATTTCAATCATCGGCACGTAGGTACGTTACATTTATTTACAGTACATATATTTCTCAAGAGAACTTAATCAAAAACTTTGTATATAAAAATATACATGAAATAATCATGTTAAGGAAGTGCCAAATATATTTTATGAAATATATTTACGTATTTTAGTTAAAGAGTAAAAATTGTGAAGAGGAATGTGTGATTCCTCTATAGAATATGTTATTCTACATAAAAAAACAAGTTTAAACAGGATATATAATACTCCTCCAGTATAATTACTTTCGATCAACATTTTTTAACTTTTAATTTTGAACATTTTGAATTGAACGAAAAATTTAGACTATTTTGTCTAATTGAAAAAATTTGACAAAATAGTCTAAATTTTTCGTCATAATGGCGTGAAAATATTCAAAATATTCAAAAAAATTTTGTTTTGAAAAAAATAATTTATTAACGATAAGAATGTTGGTAGTTTCTTAAAAGGTATAAGAATTAAAAAAATGCCTGAAATATGCTTTCTTTGCAAGTGTTGTAATAACTATTGGTTGTATTCACTAAAAAATCACTATAGATATGAAATATGCTCAATTATATAGTATTTTTGTCAGCACCACTTTAAATGAAATCATAGTTTTAACTACTCTATAAAAGCCTAACACAATTAAAAAAATCCCAAAAATGAAAAAGTTATTTTTTATACAAAATAAATTATACATTATCGTTGATATTAAAATAAAACGCTATTTGTCATTAAAGACGCAAACAGACATAAGGGAAATCGCCGCATACGAGTCGTAGGTATTGGCGGCAAAGTTCAAAGTTGCTTAGCCTTTAGTAATATTTTGTAGTAGTATGTGTTAACGTTATTGGTATCTGCGTATAAATCCTACGTCTAAACTGTTGAGGTATCTTGATTAATTTTTTTAGGTATGGGTTTAAAAATATTTTATCCTATATACTCCCCGTAAAAGAAGCGCTGACGCTTCCATTCTGTATAAATATTGAAGGCCGTCGTGGCGTAGTGGCACAAAATTGTGCCTGTAACGTGACGTTATGGGTTCGATTCCCACTTGGAGGATTGAATTGTAATTTAATCTTATTTTCATTTCGCACGTCAGTCATATATCATACGCAGTATCTTAACACTTAAGTTCCCTCTACCTACCCTGCTATAGACTGGATACAGCGTGAATCTGGTTTTAATTTTGTGTGAACCAATTAAAATAAAACTAATACTAAATATTTAAAAGAAGTAAGACAAATTACAAAACTGCACTTAAATCGGTTAAGCCCTTTCTGAGATTATCGTGAACACACAGATAAACAGACAAACTGACCAAGTTCTATTACATTTTTAAATGTCCGTAATAACAATTTTTCTAATATGTCTTCCATATAACTATATAGCTATAACCATAACTTAGGCCCTAAGGACTCCTTAAGGCAAAAGTTTAAAGAAATTAATATACTGACAGCTGCATCTCTCTTATGGGAGGTACGAAAATGCTACCTAAGGTTTTAATAATTTTCACATTAGAAATCTTAAGTGCGTTGCAAATATACATTATAGGTATATTAAAACATGAATATAATTTTAGTGTTTTAAGTAAATAATTCTGTAGTTAAAGCGGGCGAAGCCGCGAGCGGGTCGCTAGTGTTTTATATTTGCGATAGGGATTGAATATTTTTTATTGTAAAAAAGTATAAAAACTTGAAACTTGAGGCTAGAGGTGGCGTAGGGGCACAAAGTGTGAATGTAAACGTGAAATGTTGTGGGTTCTATCCCTACTAGAGGAAATGAAATATTTACTTAAATTTATATTTCCATTTCTTCGCTCTGGTGTCCAGGCAAAGCACGGCGTTGAGTTCCGCCATTTAACACGCAATGCCTGTAGAATTCTGCGGACAGTGGGGAAAGGAGTGTATTAACACTAGGTTCCTTCTGTCTACCCTGCGGGATACAGTGTGAAGCTGAACTTGAACATAATTTGGGCCTCGAACCTGCCTCTCACGGCTATTTTTTCAAGCAAAGCCGTGAAAAAATAAAAATATATTTGTCATCATAGAATTTTTTTATGTTTTCTAATATATGTTACCCAATACTGAAAAGAATACTCCAGATGATAACAAATATGTTTAATAAAATATTTATTTAATTAGATCAAGTATTCAATGACAAATCAATTATGGTTTTACACACAATATTTATTTTAAAAAGTAATGTTTCACCCAAATCCATAAAACAGTTATTTTATAGAAGTTTTTTGAATTTATTGGCTTTTGTACTTTGAATTTATACAACTTTTTATGAACAGAATGAAATAAAACAAATACTAATATGTTAATCGAAATAAAATTTTGAAAACTGAACTTAAATGGATTCGGCGTTTCATAGATTAGCGTGCACAAACGCACAGCCTGGCTCTGTTACATTTATAAACACCCCTAATAATATTTACAGTTATATTTTTAACAAATGTATAATAATATCTGACAAGTTAACGTTAAGTCAACCTGTTACCTCTAAGACACAACTGTATACTACACTTAGAATGTGTCATGTACACACTTTTTAATTATTTCAATGTGAATTTCAACGTGGACGACCTGATCATTCGATATTTGTCATAACAGAGGGTAAAGACGCCTCCAAGCACGACTTCAAACCGGAGTGGATAGTGTTCTGGACGACGCGCATGAAGGAGCTGCACGAGGAGGAGCTGCGCGCGTCCGTGTCCGAGATATACCGGCGCCTGCGCCTCACGCCGCCCCCGCCCACGCCCACCGCCGATAGGTGAGTTACGCAATGCCTCTCAAATTCGGCAGATAATAAAAAAGGCACGGAATGTTTTAACACTGAGTTCCCTCTGCCTATCACCCTCTGTGTGGGTGACCGCGTGAAGCTAATAAAATATTTTGATTGGTAGTTATATAAATTTAGTTGATACATATACAATGTAAGCAGGAGATCTCCGGAGCGTCGGCGGTCAGCGGAGCGGCGCCGCTCGCCGCGTCGCCGCAGCGCCGAGCGCCGCCGCTCTCCGCGCCGCGCCGAGCCCGACTCCCGGCGACCTGAGCCTGGCAATCGGTTAGCTCACATCTATTACATTCAAAAATTGTAGATTCTTTTCTTAGAAATATTTATTTCAAAAGAAAGGTAAATATTACTTGCAATAAATACTTTGGTGTAATTTATTGTACCTACAGTCAGAGTTACCTCCAGCATTTGTTATAAGTTGCGTTATTTCCATTTGATCATGTGGGCAAAGCCACAGGTAAAACCTAGTTGCGATATATATTTAATATCAATTAATAAAAAAGAAGATGATAGTGGAGAAAGAACACTTAAGAGTATGACGACTCCCAGCAGACAGTGACCAAGGTGAAAGGGGTATGCAGACGCCGTACGGTTCGGCGCTAAATAAAAATAATTCAATAAACTTGGTTGTGCAATATATACCTATATTGTTAGAAATCGGAAGCGGTTAACATTTTTACTAAAGAAACGCCATAAAAATTAATTTCAATTAGCTTAGAAACATTTAGACATATCGTCTATATGTTTCTAAACTAATTGGAAAGAGATCAACTGTCCCGATTGACACAATTCCACTGTTTTTATAGTCTTTCACCTATAGCTTACCCGCTTTTACACAAGTTCGCTAACAATATATATTTTTAACTGCTCTGGTAAAATTGCTGCGTTTCATCACAACATGTCTCGCGTATTAAATTCAGGCGAAAAAAAGTGAACGGACTGTCTCTGTCTGGTATTCGGGAAGTATCCTAAAACTGGTTTTGTGAATAATTGAACAATTGTCAAGCAGCCCCACCGAGCGGCGCGCGTCCCCGCGGCGCCTAACGCCGCGCCGCGCGTCCCCGCGCCGGCGCTCGCCGCTGCGGCGCCTGCGCACGCGCTCGCGCAGTCCCGTGCACAAGTATGACGTATTCTTTGTATTTATGTTTCTTTTTGAATGACTATCAATTTGTTATGTTAAAATATAGGTTTTATTTTATTTTATTTATTTTTTAAGAAGAATATTTGTAGTTGCAACGATATATACTTCTACACTGGCGGGTGAATAATTCTGTTTGTATCATTTTTTTATTCTTTATGCAATGTGTTTTAACCAATAAAGTCTTTCTTAATTAACCTACTTTGAAGGAATATGCATGGATCTAAAGAAAAAAAATGATTTATTTATGTTAGTTTAATATACATCATTGTAATATTTATAGAATATAATAATGATTTTAGGCCGTCGTAAGTAAATTGAGGCCCCTGAGACTCAGGAGCACAAGCGTGCCACTGTAGATGCGACTTTTATGGGTTCCATTGTCAGTCAGGGGAATAAAATATTAAATATTTTAATTTTATTGCTCTGATAACGAGGCAGGAGGCCAATCTTGGCGTAGGGGCAACAAAATGAGATTGTAAAATCGATTGGTTGTGGGTTCGATCCCCACCCGAAGAATCTTCTCTTAGAGTCTTAATGTTTGTTAAAATTTATATTTTCATTTCTTCGCTCTGGTGTCAAGGCCAAGCGCGGCGTTAAATTCCGCCACTCAATACGCAATACCTCCAGATTTCGGTAAAGTGGAGAACGGAATGTTTCTAGGTTCCAATGCGGGATATAACGTGAACCTAAAAAAAATATTTAAAAACATCGAATATATGCGATGCGGACCCATGCCACTTATAAAATATAAATGCGATGTCTTACTATACAATTTACAATACCATCAGACCGAGCAAGTCAACGCGCAGTCCCGCGCGGCGAGAGGCGGCGAAGCGCACAGCGAGCCCGCACCCGGCCTTCCCCGACACCGTGCTCATATCTGACGACGAGTTTAAACCGTGAGTGTATACCTTGTTAGAGGACTTAAATAGGGTTCCCTCTTTCCTATGGGTCTTCTAAAATTGAATAAAGTTTAAACAAAAAAGGTTACCTACTTTAGAGATCAGAATAATAATAATACATAATACAATTTCGTGTAAAAATAATTAAGTGTTGTTAACTTGGAATATTTATGTTATCTAATTTTCTCTTCTTTAAATTGACAATAACTTGTTTAAAATAACCGATGTTATACACATCGGATATTTTAAACAAGTTATTCAATATTCAAAATGCCCTTCTGCCTCTGCAACGAGTACTCATAACGTTTTACAAGAACCCTCCGGAATTCAGCGGGCAGTGGGTAATGGAACTGTCTCAATGGGAAGGGCTGTCCTAACACTAGGTTTCTCTACCCATACCCTAACATTCTATCAATTTAAGTCTATAGAAGAATATTTTGCAGTAGTACTGTGCAACATTAAATATTTATTTTGTAATAAATATGTTAGCTCATATTAAGATCAACAAAAACATAAATTTTGTACCTAGTGAGGAGAGCCTATCCTCATGGAACTCGGCGGACTCCATAGCGTCCTTGCCGGACGCGAGGTCGCCCCGCAAGAGGCGGTCCCATGGACGCGGCGACGGCTACCGCGGCCACGACCGTGACCGGGAACGCGGCCACGATCGTGTCGCACCGCCGCAAGATTTCGGTGCGGCAGAAAATGTTGTGGCAACGTTGAGGCTTCTTGTAGCGTTGGAGGATTATTTGGGCAGCTTGGGGCCGAAGATTGTGGATTTGCTCGCAGAGGCCCTCAAAATGGAAAAGGTAAAATTAATAATTTAAGAGAATAAAAATATGTAATGTTATTAGAAAATTTATTATAAATTAGGTCGTCACGCAACTGTTAGTTTGATTCCAAAGACATTATATTTAAGTTCCATCAGTCCCCCCTGCGATAAAAAAAATATATATTTTTCCGACTACTATTATCAGAAATTATAAAAACACCATTTGTTTTATTAGTGTTTATAACTTGTTAATGTTTTATTTAAATCGTAAATATAACACAATATTAATCCGTCAAAGGATACAGCAAACTCATCAGAGCAGCTGCTGGAAACAGAAGCGGCAGTGGTGTTGATCGAGACTGCCAAGGAGAAGCTGAAGGGCGCGGTGCAGGCGGGGCTGGTGACGGGCAGCGCGGCGCACGCGGTGCGCACGGCGGTGGTGCGCGCCGCCGCCACGCTGCACGAGGCTGACACGAGGATGAAGAAACGGAAGGTTACTATATCACTTAAGATTTTCATCATCATCAGCAACAGCTTATCTTAGTCTGCTGTTGGATATTAGAAAATCCAAAGGCACACGTCGCTTAGTTATTCGGCTGTTGTCATTAAACGGTTGTCAGCTATTTTACGTATGTCTCCTAGCGCCTGTACATTACCTAGCGCCTTTTTTTTGTACTGACAGACTTTCAATATTTGTACTGACAGACTGTTACTTTTCAGAATTAATTTCATTTTAAGTAACTTTATTAACAGAATTTAATTTATAATAGAAATTTACCATCGCTTTTTCAAATTTTGTAACTAGCTTATAGCTAGAAGCTGCTGCTCATACACAATGTCCAGAACATGTTTAATAAGTATTGACAAATGTTATCAGATTGCACTTCAGCTTTCTGGCTGTTTTTGCCTTTTCAATGGCTCTGTCCGGTCGCGATTTCGATTATAACGATATAATAGTTAGATTGTTGTAATCTATACTAGTAATGAATATATAAAATATAAAAATATCTGCAAAAAGTTTTTTTTTTTTCAAGAAAAAACGTCACAAAATAACAGTTTTATTTAATTATTAACTTATTTAATATTAAATTTTTAAACTTACTTTTCAAGACACAACACGACACGACAGTATTTCAATTCTGTAGTTAAGGCGGACGAAGCCTCGAGAGGATCGCTTGTTAATAAATTTAGCAGAATTATTTTCTTAATTTTGTATAACAATAAATAATAAGTGCTAATGTTACATTTCAGGCGCAATCAATCACAAGCGGTTCAATTCTCAAGGGGAATACAAGTAAAGCAGCTAGCAGCAGCGTGCCGGTGGCCGGCGTGGGCGCGGTGGACCGCGAGCAGATCGCGCAGCAGATGGCCGCCGCGCTCATAGCGCAGGGCAAGACTGACGTGTCCGCCGAGGAGCTGGCGCAGCTGGTGGACGCTGTGGTGGGTTGTGTTTGTTGCTTATTCAGGGTGTTCCAGAAATATTACTAATCATAGTTGCGTTTTTCGATATCTCGAAATTAGTGAGCAGCGGAGAACAAAGTGTCTTGCTACTGCGTTTTCCTTACTTATAACATTGTATTATGTTGTATAAACAGATACTGATGTAATTTGTATTTTCAAAATAAATTATTTTATTTGAGCATTTTTGTTAATTAGGTTGGTATGGCTGAAGCCAAAAAGCGAGAGGAAGAATCAAAAAAGAAATCCGCAGAACTTGCCGCCATCGGGCACAACGCGCGCCTCTCCGGCACCGCGTCCGCACTGCAGATGCTGCAGTCTGCATATGATGATAAGAAGTGAGTCCAAGTTTACCTTTTAAATAGTCCAGTAATTGATCCCTTAATTACGTCACACTTTAAGAAGAACTGTTACACTGGGTGAAAAAGAGTGGCAGGTTTTAAATTTCGTTGCATTACCTTTTCGAAACATAATATACAAACGTATAGAAACTGCATCTATAATCACATAATTTCTAAATGTAAAATGAGAAAATATATGAGCTCACAAATTGACTAGCTGTGACAAAGTCAAAAAATCATGACCACATACTGTAAGAAAAATCTAAGGAAGTAACATAATTCCTACATTTTTTTCTTAATATATTTTTTTATTCCAGTAAAATAGAAAAAGAAGATGCGCCAGATGCAATGGATGGTTTGTCTGATTCTGATTTAGAAACATTACTAAAGAATTTCAACGAACTATCGGCTGAAGAACAACACAGTCTTATAGCATATTTGAAAAAGCTAGAAGCCCGCGAACCATTACGAGTGGAGAGATTACGGCAGTATGTCAGTGCAGCAGCGACGGGCGCGCCTTCAGAGGAGAAACCTAAGCCTAAAATTGACAACGCACCAGTGAATATAGAAAGTGATGATGATGATTACACGGTAGAAGATGTATTCAAATCTGCTACCCAAAAAGTTAAGGAAGATCAAATTCGACAAGAAATGGAAATAGTAAAAAAATCCTTGGAAGAATCGAAAGAAGTTCCCAAAGTTACTGAAGCAGTTGAGACTCCCAGAACAGAAGCACCGAAAGATGTTTTTTCGGCAACGGACTTACTAGCGTTAGTCCAGGCGTCTCTACAGTCGACTCCCGCGCCCACGCCCGCGCAAATCTCTCAAACAGCACACGCGTCAGATGTAGTGACCAGCAGTGTCCAGCCCAGATCTTTCGGAGACCTACCTGAACCACCGATGACTGATAGTGCAAAACAACACAATACCAACATTTCTATAGGTTTCCATAATCCGACAGGATTTATGCGAAATAACCAAAACGTTGGAGGTAACCAAAATGAAAATCAACATGTACCCGCTTGGGAGCAAAGACAGGATACAGATTTCAGAGGACCTGTAGATTCGCAACATAATAATAATACTATGGGTAATCAAGTTGTTCAGCGACCACAAGATAATTACAATCAGGGTGCTAAGAACTTTAACAACCAAGGACTGCTTCACACTCCTCAGGATAACTACAACAACATTGGACCAAGAGGTCAACAGGACAATTTTCAAAGTCAGAATCAAAATGTCAGGGGAATCCAAGATAATTATAATGAAGTGCAAAAAGCACCTCAAGACGGATATGATCAAGGAAATAGGGATATGTATGATCAAGACTCTCAAGGTTCACAGGGCGGTTACAACCAAGGAATACGAGGCCCTCAAAGTAACTATAATTTTAGTCAACGCACGCAACCAAACAACTTGAACCAAAATCAACAGCAACAAACTTTTAATTCAGGAATCAGAGGACAAGATAATTACAACCAAGGACATGACAATTATAATCAAGGACAAAGAACACAACAAGATAACTATAATCAAGGACAAAGAGGCCCTCAAAATAATTACAATGCAGGACAGAGACAAAACAATTACAACCAAAGGGGTCAGAATTTTAATCAAAATCAAGATAATTATAGTAAACTTCCAAGTTTATTAGATGGTTTTAATCAAAACTCCAGAGGACAAGATCAACCTTTTGGTGGTGGAAGAGATACAAATAACACATTCAATCAAAATAGAGGCAACTTCAGTAACAGAATGCCTGATAATTACAATAGTAATAGGCACGACGTTAACCAGCAACATGGTAATCAGCAGCACGGTAATCAGCAACATGGTAATCAACAACACGGTAATCAACCACATGGTAATCCGCAACACAGTAATCAACATGGTAATCAGCAACACGGTAATCAAAAATTTGGAAATTATGAACAAAATAATTTCAGAGGTCGAGGTAGAGGTTTCGGAGTTCAAAGAGGACGTGGCCGCGGGTATTACTAGAATCTTACTAATGGAATTAATTCCCAAATAGTTCATAACTAACAACACATCTCCATTATTTTATATATATTCGGAACAATTCCGTTATTGATATACAATATATTATAAACAAGATTTTAAATAAAATATGTTTTATTTCAAAAATTGGTTTACTTATTAAAATATTTACATTGTAATGAAATATATATAGATATATACATAATCTGTTTTTCTCAGAAAGTTCTCATTTCCATTAAAGCATCAATGTGTTCAGTTTCTGGCATAATGTCTATTTCTACAGGTTCTGCCTTCACTTGGTCCTCATTCTTTTTACTAAAATTAAAGAACCTGAATAGTTTGGACAGATTGATTATTGAATATGCGGAATGTGCCAATATATTCTCCACCATCTCTTTTAGTTCTTGATATGCAGATACAATTTTAGGTGCAATTTTTATTTCTGAAATATAAATGAGACAATATTAAAATATAGGTAAATTAATTGGACTTCAATATAAAACAATATTAAATAATTTAAAAAGAGCAAAGAAAAAGAGTAAAATAGTGATCCATTACACAGTATATAAAAAAACGGAGTAACTCACTTGATGTATTATTTTTGTTGAGATCAAATAAAAATTGAAAGAAATTTATTTGCAAATATAAGTCTTTCTCTGTGTATTCTCTGAACATAACTCCCTTTTCACATTGTCTACATAAGGGATAGCCACTTGCAAATGCTTGAGGCATCCTGACTGTCCTATATCCGCACGCAGGGTCTTCACAAGAAATCCAGCCTGCATAGTACTGATTATGATATTGGCGGATTTGTAAAGTTAATTGATTCTGTATGCAAGCGAAATAATCTATGGGTTTAACAGTACATTTTGGGTTTTGACATTTTTCCAAAAACGTTACATGGTCTTTGTCCAATTTGGTGAACATCTCCCTCACTTTATTTTCTGTTTTACAGCTTTCGTTAACACACACGAATACAAATTCTTTACAGTATCTATATTTTTCTTGATCATTTTCAACTTCATATGTTTCACTGGTTGTCTGTTCCTTTTTGATCATTTGTCTGTACCCCGAAGGGTCTAGGCCGAGGCAGTCGGCGACCCGCGCCGGGTCCATGCCTTCTATGGGCTCACATATACGCGAAATCACTGGGTGTAACTGATGTGCTAAGTAATATTTAAAATCGATCTTTAAATTTTCCATACTTTTCAACTCTTCTATATGATAGGCTCTTTGTGTCGCTGAGTTAGCGGTTCCATCTTCACAAATAATGTACGGTACAATATCGCCCTTTTTAAATCGTCTACTATTTTTAGCATTTAACCTCATAGCTACTTGAACGTGGGGCTGTGCATTTTTATCTGCATACTCGTTAGGATTTTTGGTAAGCTGTTTCGTTATTGTAAGTAAAGACAGGGGCATTTTGCCGTTTACTAAATCATCTTTGAGTTTGTTTAAGTGATTTTGAATGCTTTCTAGTCTTTCGTCAGCCGTTTGTTCAGAGAGGATCTGGCTCAATATAAACTTCCCAGCTTCAGCTGCCAGTTGGGACCAATCACGTCTAACAATATCCAGACCCTTATGTTCTTGAGTGTAAACAAATTCCCCATTTTTGTTTTTACTCAACACTACAGCAGCATATTTCTTCTTTTTTAAGAGGAGTAAATATTTGAAGACTCCATCAATATCTAGCTCGATTTGCTTATACTTTTTATTAATTTCTCTCTTAAGGTCATTGCCAATTTTAAATACATAATCATAGTCTAAACAGTTTGTATTAATCATCAAGCTGTCAGTGTCTCCATAGACAACTTCATAGTTAAGTTTTTGGACAATTTCCTTTGTGTCCATAAGGATTTCTCTACCTTTCATAGTGACTAGAGCCGCCAGCGGCTTCGCGTAGAATCTAGAATGGGTGAAACCTAAGCACCCATACATAGAATTGGCAGTGAGTTTTAACGCCATCTGCCTTATGTTATATTGCATATATTGCTCAGTTGGCAGATCTGCTTTCATTAACTTTTTCACTTCTCGTCTACTCTCCACTAATTTCCTTATTTGCGTTGGGAGGACACCAAAGTCAGTGTTTGGCGCCGGGAGCACCAAATTATTTATATCATCGTCGGACGCAGCACTTACTTTTCTTTTAATTGTTGTAAAGCAAATGTTATACTCTTGAATAATACTTGGGTATAAAGAGTTGAAGTCCATGAGAAGTATTAGTTTGTCATAGAAACCTTTCTTAGGGTCGAGTACTAGACCACCAGAATAAGCCGCTTTCTTCTTTCCTTGTTTCTTGGAAACATTAGTATTAGCTGATTCTTCTTTATCTTCATCATCATCAACAATTTTTTTCCCATAAGCTTTATCCGGGACAACATAATTCTTTTCTGTAAACGCATGGAGAAGTAAAAACTCATTTCTTTCCGATCGTCCTCCCATTAACGTTCTAGACATGATGTTGCCAGCTATCTGAGTAATTTGTAAGGCTAACGGTACAACATTGAGTTCACACATTATTTTCAATATGTATGACGCATCCTGCATGCTTAATGTAACTAAATGTAATAAATCGTTGGTGTTCTCATAGTATCGTGGCAAATCTTCAAGGGCAACTTCAATTCGATCGCCTTCTTTCATCTTGAGAACATTAACACATAATGTTTCTAAATCGAAACTTCTCGCCCTTATAAGTTCCATTGCTGACAATTTTATATCACACACTAATCTACCCAGAAAGGCGTCTTTGGCGGCATATTTCTTTTGGGGGGCCACGGATCTCTTTAAGCGTCCTAGCCGGGACCAATTCGGAATACGTAAGTCCAGAATGTTCCCGATTAGTAAGTCCTGTTGGAAGCCGTGCAGGTCATGGCCTACTACTAAATCTGGGTCGAGTTTCCAGAATTGTACCATGAACAAGTTCAAAAGTTCTCTCTCAGAGTCGCATTTGGTTAATTTCGTAGCTTTATATTGTGGTAAATGCTGCTTGAGATCTAATGGCCAGAGTTCATTGCATTTTGTCATTACTGAAAAGAAAACATACATACATACTGGATTATTATTTTGTATTACATTATAACTATCCTTATATTGGTTTTTGTTATGCATATATCTTTCTATTATCTAAAAATATTTTCTGTCGCCGCGTCGAGTGACTTTTTTCATGTAAATAAGATAAAGTTTATTTATTTTTAAAAGTAAATTTACGCCCGAACATCATTCCGGCGGCAGCGGTGATTTATTGTTTAATTTATTATTCGTTTATTGCTAGTTAGAAGCCAGCAGGGAATCAGTTCAGTCGTTTTAGCGTGAAAGTGGTACAATTATTCATTCTCATAAACTTTCACATTTATAATATAATTGGGATATTTTTTAAATTTATGCGCAATGAACTTTTAAAATGTATATAATTGATATATAAAATAATTCTATATTTTTAAGCTTACCACAGAAATGTTGATGGAATGGAGGATTTGGTGGTGGCTTGTGAATAGGAAAAGAGTTATGAGCCAGACAACTTAACATTAATATCTTAGTCTTATTTGTTTTTGGATCAGCTGTTGTTCTCATGTTTATCTAAAAGAAATGTAAAATATTTAGTATTAAAAATGGTAAAAGACATTTTTGTAGCACTATTGGGTGTCTCTCAAAATACTAAGGTAAAATAAATAAATCACCTTCACACTGTATTCCGCACACAGCAGGGTAGCTGGAGGGAACTTTACGCCGAGTTCTGGAGGCAGTGCGTGTTGAGTGGCGGAACTCAACGCCGCACTTTATCTCTACACCAGAGTGAAGAAATGAAAATATAAATAAATATTTCATTTCCTCTAGTGGGATTGAACCCACAATCAGTTGATTTTACAGTTACACGTTGTATAACTACAACTGGCGTCTATACTAATAATAATATTACTAAGATTTTAGACTAAAATCTAATTCTAGGGTATGTTTGTTTGAAGTATAGGAGTATACTCTTATATCATATACTCTTGTTGTATAATATGTTAAGGTTGTAACTTGCCAATTCAGTAGTAATCTAAAAATTTTATTATCATCTTTCTAAAAATATTTTTTTGAAGGTTAAATCTTCTAAATATAAAAACAGATTGCTCAAACACCTAAATCCACTGACTACGCAATTAATTGGCCAGAACGACATGATGCTACTTTATCTAATGTGATGCAAGCTTCACCTTCAACAATCTTTCAACTAATCTGCTCATAGTTTCAAGGCTGACTCCATGATGAGAGCCACAAAAAAATGGTTGGTCAATGGTGGTGTATTTGCTTTGTTTGTAATATCATTCAATAACTTACAGTAGCAACAACAACAGGCGGTGGTTCCAAGTCGTTATCATTCTTAATCACATTAATGTTCTCCATTTTGTCACACATTGCTTCTAATTTACACCAAGACACTTTAGCTTGGACGTTTTCCACTTGCTTCACTTCTAACCAACAGGGCCCTTTGATTTTTCTTTCAAGCAAAAAAGTTTCCAATGAAGATGTGTTTGTACCGAATATGTGTGAAAATGTGAGGAACTTCTTGCCGGGTGTTGGTGGTGGGAATGATGCCTGAAAAAGAAACAAAAATACTTATGAAGAAAATTTATAAAAAAACCAGAAGTACTTTCAACATATGGTTGGTCAGAGCGCATGGTTTCCAAAGAGGTGCGGATTCAAATCCAGCTACAATCAAATTTGTATAGGTTTTCTTAATAATTACTTTTTTTCTTAAGTGTAGAATAACACTTTAAAAATGTTATAAAACGAAACAAAAATTATAATATACGGTATATAGTAGAACCGTTAATTAGTATTAGCGAAGTAGTTAATTGTGTATTATGTAATTCTGAACATTGAAGCGACATGGGACGCTAATTACGCCAATAATCATTCAAATTTGTTTCAAGAAAATTTAAGAAATAATGTACTTAACAAGAAGAACTTGTGTGATATTGAAATGTTTAGTTGTATATTCTATCTTATTAATCTTGTAACTTATAATAATGTGGCAACATATCAATTTCAACCAATTAAAGATGGGATTCAGTACCGTCACCCACCATGCAATGTATCAATAATTGGAGAACTAGTGTCTTAACTATTCCTAAATTGTTATTAAGAATAATTTTAAAAAATAACATTACTTACAGAATATTTCACTTCCAAATAATCACACTGAGCAGGTATATCTGGTAAATTGAAACAATAACTCTTAGTGACTTTCCTAGATTTGAATTCCTTAAGACCTAGTTCACTAGCCACTGCACTGTTGAACTCTTGGTATACATCCATCATGGTGACTTCTTGATCTGTGGGCTCTTGTGTTATGGGGTCTAATTTCTGTAGAATAGACAAGGATAATATTAATTAGAAAATTAAATGGCTTGGTTAGGAAGCGTAAACGGTTTACGATTTTAAATCCTGCTATATCTACTAAAATTGTGTAATTTTTATTATTGAAGAAATTATTAATATAATAATTTTTTAAACATCATTTTTATATTTTCTAAATGCGTCATTATAATCAATCTTAAAATGTTAAGATATAAGCCTGTAACAAAACCAGTTGTTTTATTACAAGCATAATTAGCTGAAAATAAAACATTTTAATGTAATTCTTTGGGACTGTAAACATGACGATTGTGGGTTCAAATCCAGAAATTTTCATTTCATAAGACAATGAAATTTCTAGCTAGATAAAGTTCAGGAGAGAGTTACAGAGTTTACTACAGAGGAGAGTTTTGCCATTCAACTCTCTCTGCCCATGAAAACCAATACATAAGAGAGGCATTTTACAAGTTGAATGGGTTTAAATGCCACATCCAGGAAAATGTTAAAAAAGGATATTAATTATTATTGTGTGTTAACTTATGAAAATGGAGACTATACTGAAGCTACAGCTGAAGCTGATTTAATTTAGTATAATATTTATATTAAAATATATCAGCTTCAACTATATCCTGCATACAACAGGGATGGAAACAGCATGTCCTGTTAGGACACTCTGTTAAGCATTTTCCACCGATTTCTGGAGACATTGCGGATCTCAACACCACACTTTGCCTCAACACCAGATATTAAAATATAAATTTTATATAAATGTTTCATTTCCTCAAGTGGGGATCAAACCCACAACCAGTCACACACTTGTGCCCCTGTGCCACGACTATTCTCAATTTTTTTTTACTATAATATTATAACTATTACATTAATAATTATACTCACATATTCTCTTGGTAGCAAGAACATTTGCCTATTTACATTCTTCACAACCAAACAACAAGATGCACATCCAGCTTTTTTATTAGATGGATTTACATATACTTTCCCAAATAAATAAACTACCCCTGGTTTTACAAACCTGTCCTCCCACGCATCAAGCCAATAAAACTTTAAGAATTTCTCTCCTTCTTTATTACTCTGTAATGGCAATGCTAGATCAGATTGAATATTTGTTACAACTTGGTTACTTTGCTCAGACCAATTGCTGGTTAGAGGCTTCAACTCTTTTGCTTCTTTTTTAACTGGAAATATTTCAAAATTATCATTTAAGAATTCTTCGGCTAAATCTGTTATTGTATTTGTAACTGGTTCTTCTTTTACACTTTTCTCTTCAGGTATGGCATCATTGCTGAAGTCATCAGGAAAGTCAAAATCTTGAGAAGAAAATTCCTCTATATTTTGTGTAGGAGTGTCTTCTAGTTCTTGTTTTATCTCTTTGTCAATTTTCCATTCTGGTTTCTTTGGTTTAGTTACACCATTGGAGGTCTCAGGTATGTTATCGGGTTTCTTAAAATATAACAATTCAATTTTTTTTTTTTTATGGAAAAGTCACGGCAAACGAGCGTGCGGGTCACCTGATGGTAAGTGATTACCGCCGCCCACGACTCCGTGCAACCCCAGAGGAGCTACAGGTGCGTTGCCGGCCTTTAAGATGGGTTGGGCAACAATTCAATGTTTAGTAGAAAATAAAAAATTTAAGTTAAGTTAAGTTTTCTAATTGACTGACCTCACTGTGGCACAGTGTCACAACATGTGGCTGTAAACGCAATGATTGAGGGTTGATTTCCACTTAGGGGAGTGATTATATTGACAAAAGGCAGCATTAAGTTCTGCCCATCAACATGACAAAATGTAAAAAATTGGGCAGAAAGTTCGTAGTAGTACTGTAACAATTAGTTCCACGCCTATTCTACAACATGTAGAATAGAATTAGGAAAGTTTTTAATTAAGTTATTGTACTTTTATTGATAATTTTATATTAATAATATCATTTATTTCTTTTCTGTTAATGTTTATACCCACAGTGGTTGTTTTTGTATCATCTGTTGTATCTTCTATTAAAATAGTTGCTTTAATAGGTTCTTCCTTCAAAATTGTGGGTTTTTTAACTGCTGAAGACAGATTTTTAAAGTAGTTTTGAGCTTCTCTTTTATCTGATTCAACTACATTCACTTTATTAGGCACTAATGTTCTTGGTTTAACTGTAGTGGAGGCGGAACCATCCAAATCAGACATGATATCTGATAAAATATTGTCATCTGATATTTTTACATCCTAAAATTAAATATAGAATTATTAATATTTAAAATTTCTATATTTTAAGAAGCTTTAGATTAATAACTTTATACAGGCTGATCGGTAGATAGATACATAAACTGATACATACAAATAGATGAAGTGATAGATAACATCATTTCCACCCCAAACAATATGGGTCTGGAATTGTACTAATTTTGAAATATGTGTAAAAAATATATATAAATATTAAATAGCCTATGTACAATAAAATACTCAAAAAACTGTATGGAGCAAAAATTATTGGAAATGATATCCTCTATCATTTGTATCAGTTTGTCTATTTATTTACCAATCAACTGTAAAATGGATAAATCTACCAAACCTACCCCATCCACTGTTACATAATTATAAATATGCTTAATATTATATAATTATACCTGATGATATATAATAGTATATATTTAAAATAAAATATTTAGAAACATACAATTTTAAGATAGTGAGACTCTTAAAAATTACCAAAATGCCACTTAAGCTATCTAGATATTCTTATCAAACTACATTAACATTCTAATATACTTGTTACAGCTTATTTGTGGTTGTTTTACTTAGAATTTACTTTACCGTGTGACTAAAACTCAAAAAAAGTTAAAATACCTCTTTTTTCTTAGTTGGCATAGCTCCTAAGAGATTTCTTATGTTACCCTTGCCAGCTGCCTGAGGAGCGACTCTAGCTTTTCTCTTTTGTCCTCGACCAGAATCTTTATTATCGGTTGCCACATAAGTATCATTAATTCCATCGTCATCGTCAAATATTTCCCTACCATCTTCAACATAGCCAGTTCCATCTACGATAAAATAAACATTTTTATTGACAGATTTTATTGACGGGTCGTTCTAGTTTAGACACGTAAAGCTTTAAAATATAATAAGTTTAAAATACCATCTTCAATCCAGTCGTCTTCTTGTCTTTGTAGGACTCGTTCACTGTATTCACTTTCATCCACGGTATCGTATACATTTTCTACTTCGTCTACATCGTATTTATGCTTTGTACCTTTCCCTTTTAATTGTTTTAACTTTTCAAATGCGGACATACGACCATGTTTATCAATTTTTTGCCTTTTAGCCCTTTGGTTAGCTGAAAGTTGTTATCAATCTTGTTAGGTAGTAAAACTTTATCTTATGTTAACTTTACTAATATATTATAGTCACCTAAAGAATCCGCCATGATTTTTAAATTATGCACTAAATGTTTCATAAAACTTTAAATAATATTTGAATATAAACAAAAGTTCTTGTTTTTAAAACAATACGAATTCTGATTTTATTTGACATTATAATATTGGCGCGAAATATTTTTGCGTTCTGAAATTAGCACAATTAATGTATGTAATTATATGTATTGTGGGGGTGTGTTATAAATATATTTTTGTTGTGCTATAAATATATTTTAATAACATGAGCTTTTACCATAATATAATAATTTTTTCCTATAAGTTTATGACAGCTTTCATACTTAACCATTGCAATTTTCACTATTGTATTTTTGCAAGCTTCCCTTAACATTTAGTGGTAGTTTTATTTAAATAGATTTATAAATAAAAAAAGTATGTCAATATACAGTATTGCACGCATTACTACAAAATAAGTATTTTATTGATTTGACTGAAATATACAATATCCATGTCTTTTAAAAGATATAAAAAGCAACGAGAGAATCGCTAGTACTTTATATTAAATTGTACTAATCTAACTTTATTTTAGTCTGTCTGCCGTTTTTTTATTCTGTAATATTTTCTTCGCGCCAAATTTTGGGGGTTTTACTATGCTGTCAACAGTTATTCATATTGTAAAGTTTGAAATTGGTAATATTTCTATTTTCTAGTGCTTCAACGAAGCTTGTTATTATAATTTATAATTATTAAGTACATTAAACAAGTAAAAATAAATTTACTATGGCTATGCGAGACTATAGTGCTGATAAAGGTATTGTATTATTATTTTGATTGTTTTAAAGAAAGAATGACTTATATTTTATACGTTTATTATTATTTTAGAAAGCTTTAAGAACTTCTTCATAGATTTTTGCCAAACTGATGATGAAGGCCGTAAATTTTTTAAATATTCAGAACAACTTACCAAAGTTGCTCATAGAGAACAGGTTAGTACTAAATTTGCTATAATACACTAAAATACGTTATGTGTTGGCTATGATATATGTTAATGTTTTATAATGTATATTATTTTCACTATATCTATAATAATTGAATTCCAGGTGACATTTGTGGTAGACTTGGACGATTTACATGAAACAAATGAAGAGTTAGCTGAAGCTGTGATAAAAAACACAAGACGTTACACGAATATGGTGTCAGACGTTGTTTATGAAATGCTTCCAGAATACAAACATAAAGATGTTAGTGTTATATTACTTTTTAAATGCAATTCATGTTAATTTTACTTAATAAATGCTAGGCCCCATAAGTCTTTTTGACTATCTTTAGTGATCTGAATATCAAAAGAAAAAACAAACTCCAAATTTTATTCATTGTCAATACCTTTTTTCTCAAGATTTTTTTTAATCATCTAGGTTGTGGCTAAAGATGCTTTAGATGTGTATATAGACCACAGAATAATGTTGGAAGCTAGAAACCACAGGATACCTGGTGAAATGAGAGATCCCAGGAATAGATACCCACCTGAACTGATCAGACGATTGTATGTATAATAATATAATAATAAATATTTCAATAATTACATTTATATCTTATAATAATAAGATTTTAAGCTTCTTGATGTTGTTGCTATAAAAATTGATATGGCAGTATGCCTGTCTATGTCAAACTTTTTACTTCTATACAGTCAGTATGCCTTATGGCGCTCCATTTTCTATACTCAGACAAGGAAGGGCATTTTCTTGTGTCACCATAGAGAGAACTTGTACCTTGTACTGTTATATCACATCATATTTTTACTTATGTGTTCTGACAGAACACCTTTAGGCAATGTATGAATTTTTTTTTGTGTCATAACACAATTGAACATTGTGATACTATCTATGAACATGATAATTTAAGATATTTTAAATAATATTCAAATTATTTTAGTGAAGTGTACTTCAAGGATATGTCTACATCCAAATCAGTGCCAATAAGAGAAGTTAAAGCTGAACACATTGGAAAACTGGTTACAGTAAGAGGTAAGATTGTTCCTATAATATTTTAATTAACTGCAATTATTTTTTTGTAATATTTTTTCGATTCCACCTGTATAATAATGTATATTATATTTTTGTCATTTGTCAATTTCCTTGCTCTGGTAAAGAGGCAATGTAACGGTTAATATCTTTACTCAAAGGAACAAATACTGTGTGATCTCTGAATAACATCTATCAATAACCTACAATGTAATACCTACAATGTAATAAAATTCTTCTTTTGTTGGCTTAGTAAATAAATGAATGTAGTCATTTACAAAAAATCCATTATAGATTAGTGGAACATCATCTTATTAAAATACGATAGTTGTGGGTTCAATCCTGTGGGACAAAACCCAGCATTGAATGTTGGTCACTTCACATGCAGTATATCACATTACACATTTTGCTTAGTAGGGTGGATCGGCTTTGCGAAATGTGTAATAGTTGCTAAAATCAAATATTTCATTATACAAACAATCTTATTTCAGGTATAGTAACAAGATGCACAGATGTGAAGCCTCTTTTAATAGTAGCAACATACTCATGCAGTGCTTGCGGAGCAGAAATCTATCAGCCAGTCAGATCCCTTCAATTCACACCTCCACCAGCATGTACGGCTGACGAATGTAGACTTAACAAGACTGCTGGACAACTACATTTGCAGACCAGAGGCTCTCGTTTTCAGAAGTTTCAGGAGTTAAAGATTCAAGAACATGTGAGTGTTATGTAATTTTCTTTTTAGAATTTTCGTTTTCTTATCTTTTTTTATGATATATTGTTTCTTGTAGCTTAATACTGTATTCATCGCAAGCAGGGTAGCTAGACGGAACCTGAGTACTTAGTTCTTAATACACTCCATTACCCTTAAGACCACTTCATTCACTACTTTCTGCCGAATTCTGCAGGCAGTATGTCTGGAGTGGCGAAACTCAACGCCGCGCTCTACCTTGATACAGCGAGGAAATGAAAATATTAAATTTTTGGCGCGAAAGGTTGTGGGAATCGAACCTATAACCTGTCACGTTTATAGTCACATGCTTGTGTCTTTGCACCACGACTGGCTTCATTTACCTACAAAATCCAAAATTTCAGTCTGATCAAGTACCAGTCGGCCATATACCACGTCAGTTGTCAATCTACTGCCGCGGTGAAACAACCAGGCGCGCTCAACCAGGCGACCATGTGGCAGTCACTGGTGTCTTCCTACCATTACTTAATGCGGGATTCAGACAAATTGTGCAGGGATTGCTGTCTGACACATATTTGGAGGCTCATGTTAGTATTTGTGTTTATTTTTATACAATTTATGGTTTTAATATTGCTATTTATCTCTTGTTTAGTAGTGGAACTTAATGCCACGTTTAACCTATCAGAAATGAAAATAATTAATTCCCTGAGTGGTAATCAAACCCACAACCATTATGTTTACAGTAAACATTGTTTTACTGCATCACTAGGATATTAATTTGTTATTATTATAGAGCATAACCTGTTTAAACCAAAGTGACGAAGGCGAAATGGCAGAAGCACTGACTGAAGAGGAGCTAGCAGAACTCGCCGACGATGATTTATATTCGAGAATGGCGCGCAGTTTGGCCCCAGAAATATATGGACATGAAGATGTTAAGAAAGCGTTGTTGCTTTTGCTTGTTGGTGGTGTTGATAAGTATGTATTTTTTCTTTAGGTTAATACATCTTCTAGATGTTCTTCTAATAGGGCTAAAAAACAAAATAAATCATTTTGTTCATATTGTGCTTTTACGTACAAAACTAAGAAAATAGGAACAATGTAAAAACACAATTATTTTTCTAAAGGATGTTCATGCCAGTTGTGGCAGAGGAGCACAGGGCTAGGAAATTAAATATTTAATATTTTCTTTTCTTTACTCTGGTGTGGAGGCAAAGCGCAACGTTGAGATCAGTCACTCTACACGTTATCCTCCTAGAGTTGCGATAGCGGAAAGTCTTTACACTAGATTTTCTCTGCCTACCATGCGGGACACAGTATGAAGCTTAAAAAAAAGTTTCATGCGACAATGGATTTTAATAAATAGATATTAATTATATGGAAAATTAACCTACATGCCACCACCACTCAAATACAGCAGTGTAAGGTGGAATTAATTTAATATGAAGAAAGCAGTCATTCCTCACCCTCAATCCATGGCACTATGGCACTGTCCCACTATGGCAATAATTGATATTATTTTATATATTTTATTATAAAAAGCATATATTAGTATTAACAATTAAATTCCCAACATTTAAACCAGGCGTCCAAACGGCATGAAGATTCGTGGCAACATCAACATCTGTTTGATGGGTGACCCCGGAGTGGCCAAGTCGCAGCTACTTAACTACATCGATCGCCTCGCACCTCGGTCTCAGTACACCACTGGCAGGGGTTCCTCTGGTGTTGGTCTTACTGCTGCTGTCTTGAAGGTGATTTATTGTAATTTATTTAGTATGGTGGATGAATTGTGGTGGACCAGTTAGCTCTATATTGTTACGTAGTTTTCATTTAAGATTTTTTCTTGCCTATAAGTAAAAAAATGGGCTGTATCAGACAACATACACATTCCTTTATACACATTCGATTTCCTAATAAAATGCAAATAAAAAAACTGATAATAATAATTATTCAAATGTTATATGAGACACTCCATTCCTTTCTTTCCGCAGTATTTTAAAGACATGCATTTAAAAACATAGCGTGCCAGGTGGCGAGACTTAACGGCGTGCTTTTTCTTGTTACTGTACTGAGTGAGTTAATGAATATAAAAATAATTCATTCCCCCAAACACCAACAATTTTCACGCTTACAGTTAGACGCCGTGCTACTGCGCCACAACGGCAATATTTTATTTTTTTTGTTATGCCAATAGGATCCATTCACTGGAGAAATGATGTTAGAAGGTGGTGCCCTAGTGTTAGCAGATCAGGGAGTCTGTTGTATAGATGAATTTGACAAAATGGCGGAGAACGACCGCACTGCTATACACGAAGTTATGGAACAACAGACTATTAGTATTGCTAAGGTTTGTTTTTTTTTATTAAATTAGTTAGCTTTATTTTATATTTTAATAATATATATTTGGAATATATAATTATAAAATGTTACAAGGCCAAGTAGCCATATTTTAAATCAGTGGTTCCCAACCTGTGTCTAAATATGGTCCACGAACAATTTGAATTTTATGATTGGGGATGGTGAGGTGAAGTTTCTGTTTAATTATCACAGTTAATTTTTATTATACCTACATACATAGTGGTCCTTGCTACCAAGAATGACATAAAAGTGATCCTTTATCAAGAAAAACTTGGGAACCCCTGCTTTAAATAATAATTAAAATACTTTCATAATACTACCCACACCACAGCATCATGATCTTAATAAAAATATATTTTAATAAGCAAAATATATCATTTCTGAAAAAAAATAGAGCAAATATTATAAATTCTATAACAAGTTTTCATATATAACAAAAATTCCCTTTCAGGCCGGCATAATGACGTGTCTAAACGCCCGCGTGTCCATCCTAGCGGCGGCCAACCCCGCATATGGGAGATACAATCCAAAACGGACTATCGAACAGAATATACAACTGCCAGCCGCTTTGCTGTCCAGATTCGATCTGTTATGGCTTATACAGGATAAACCTAATAGGTTTGTTTGTATGTTGTACTAAATATATATTGTATAACATGAGAAGTTTCACAAACATGCATATAGTTTATTTGAAATGAATATAAGTTAAAACAATTAGTAAGAAAACACTTAATATTAAAATTTACTTTAAATAAAGAAGTTATATACATTGAGTCAGTGAGTTATCTCTATATCCACCACATATTTATTAAACTCAGCGCTGACCCCCAGGGACAAGGACCTGTCGCTGGCCAAGCACATCGCGTACGTGCACCAGCACTCGTCGCAGCCGCCCAGCGCGGTGCGCGCGCTGCCCATGCGCCTCGTGCGCCGCTACCTCGCGCTCACGCGCCGCAAGCACCCCGCCGTGCCGCGCGCCCTCGCCGACTATATTGTGTGTGAGTTCTTGTTTGTATGACTGAACTGAATCATATTGATTGATTGTTTGTGTTATAGAAAATAGTCAACTTACTGTAGGGTGACAAGTCGTGACCGCCCAGAAGTTAGTCGTGGATTAACTATTAATTAGAGATTATTTTCTTCCTGAGTGCACAAAAAGTCAGCAAGCCTTACTTTGTAATATACATAGTATTTTCTCAAATGTACTAAAAACAATGTGCTCTTTATTTTTTTAAATTTATATCTTAAGTAAAATGTTGAAGTCCAACAAGTAAATTAAAAAATACATTCATTGTTATTTTTCCAACTTTTAACTAAATTTTGTCCTTAAATAGTAACAATAAAATATTTTCAGCGTCGTACGTAGAGCTGCGTCGTGAGGCGCGCAACGCGCGTGACGTCACGTTCACGTCGGCGCGTAACCTGCTCGCTATATTGCGTCTGTCCACTGCTCTGGCCAGGCTTAGGTATGTATTTATATATAGTTTTATATAGATCATACATTCTTTAATATTTTTTTTAAATATTGATTCTAAAATAAATACATTGTTGATATTTGAAATCGACCCAAAATATTTAAATTAATAATAATAAGAATTTGAAATTTGCTCTGACCACAAATGCTATTATTTTGATTCCCACTCGGAGGAGTGAATATTTTCATATCCTTCCTCTGATAACAAGCCAAAGCCCGGCCTTGAGTGTCGCCATTCAACACACACTGTCCTGAAAATTGGGTGAAAACTGGCGAACCTTGCTTCATGTGAAGCTAAAAAACCATCTAAATAAACTAATACCATTGACAGAGTGGGGCTACTTCTGACTGTATATAGGTTGTTGGTTCTTATAACACTTGAGAAAGGGATGTTATATTTATATTCAAAATGTTATCTTTCTTTCTGCTTTTGTTATAGATACAACAAAACGTCGTCAAATTCACCATATTAAAGTAGTATATTTTTATAATGTTTATTAATTTTATATATATTATTGTAGATTATCAGATGTCGTCGAGAAAGAAGATGTTTCTGAAGCTATCCGTCTAGTGGAAATGTCAAAACAATCGCTCCAACACGTAGAAGAAAATGTACAAAGGTATTATATCCTTGGATATTATGCATTATTATCATATAGGTACACAAATTTAACCAAATACACCACTCACCAGTGTTGAGAGGTGTGTTAAAAACCTTGTTACAAAAGCAAAATGAGATGAATATGATAAATTAAATAAATTTGTTCTTAATTCAAATAGACATTTCCTTGTTTGAATTATCGGTTGTATCTAAAATGATAGTGATTTAAAAAGAAACAACAAAAAACTAAAGTAGGTTATTCAAATGTTAAAGCAGTTATCACCCACAGCTTCATTAAGTCATGGTTCGTAATATACTTTTTAGTATCGCCGTTTACAATCTTGTCATCAAAAATCATATTAATATTTGAGTCTAACCAAGAATTTACAATTATATTAATATTTGAGTCTAACCAAGAATTTACAATGCTAATACTGTTGAATGTGGTTATATTATAGTTTTTTTAAAAAATCTGACTGATAGTTCTAGAGGTTAGAGTGATCAAATCAACAAACAAACTGACTCTTTAGTTTTGTTTCATTAATTAGTGCAAATTAATAAATAAATAATAAATCCAGGGGCATCAGCGCCACCGACCGTATCTTCGCGGTGGTCCGCGAGCTGGCGGGCTCGTCGCGCAGTGTGCGCGTAGCTGACGTCATCGAGAGATGTGTCGACAAAGGGTTTAAGCCGGACCAGGTAATCATTTATGGATTCTTTCATGAAGTCGGACGCTGAGGTCAATCACCCAATCCTTAAATTGGTGGAAAATGAGAAGTCACTCTGGACTCACAGTAAGGTCGACGAGTCGTGGCCGACTTGAAGCTGCTAGTAGCAGCAGATGTAATAATGTAGTTTCGAAAGAGCTACAAAATAACTATTTTATTGAATTGGATAAAATTTTAGTTTTCAATGTCCATATATTGAAAACTAAATTTTTAGCCAATTCATGTTGTTTTCAAAATGATATTATTATAAGAATACGACAATAATTCAGGTTAGTCAACAGACGAAGACGCGAGCTGTTCGCTAGTATCCAATAAAACTATTTATTCATTTAATTTATGACAATCAGATATTATACATGAAAATTCTCCACTCACTTTTATTGCGTGTCGCAGTTTCGTTATACAAATAAAAACATAAAAACAATACACAATAGAAATAAATACATTTAAATGCTAAAGCTAACTCATCGATAGTCATGTATTAAATGTTTACACAATATATTGTATGTTAGTTTATTATTTTGCCAATTAATGTTTATATTTATATGTTTTAATACTAAATATAATTATTTCAAAACTGTGATTACCGCAATCACTACCTTACCAAGGCTACACATTATGGTATATTTATTAACTAACAGAATTAACGATAGATAGGCGTTGTAATTGATTATTTTTAATAATGTTTTTAGATTTTATTTAATTATGTTTTTTATACGATTAGATTAGCTTAAAAATAAGTAATATTTTGCCCTTTTGTGAATAATATAATAGTTATGTTATTTACTTATACATATTGACAATAGTATATGGTGAAAAAGAGATGTGTCCTGCCATTACCATACGATAATTAAGACTGAGTTTATTAAATGTAAAGAAAATAAAATTAATATATTTTATTACTTCTTGACCTTTTTCTTCATGATGCATTCCTTTTGCATATAGTATATTTTTTTCTTTTTTCTCTAGGTGGATGCGTGCATTGAAGAATATGAGAACCTCAACGTATGGCAAGTTAACCAAGTGCGGACCAAAATTACGTTTATGTAGGATTCGTGTGTTTAATTATGTTTTTTATTTTGATTTTTCGTGTATTTTTGTGAATGGTGATGATTGATTGAATAAAATTATTTTCTACACATGATCTTTATTTTTGTATCCAGTAGAATATAATGTCTATATTCAATATTTATCTTTAGGTACTTTGAAGATTATTGGGACAGTATCTCACTGTAACTGTGGTGGCTGTGGGATTGTCCCATATCCCGTATCGGGGGAACCAATTAGTCCTTTTTCTCCTCTGATAAGATGAAACTTTCCATTCGGTCTGTCTACTCACAATGTTTTGAAAATTGCTCTACTATGCTATATGTGAGATGCTATATGAATACTTATCTAGAAAACGTATAAAAGTTTGAACGTTGGGGGACTCGAATCCGCGCCTAGTCGGTTTCCCGGGGGCGCGGATTCAAGTCCCGTAGGTAGTTTCGAGTACTCGTAGGTATTTATCTTTCCTAGGTGTGGAATATCACTTTAAAAATGTTAATAATGCCACATGATGTTCAAAAAATATGATTTATATGATTTATCTATAGTACGGCCAGCGAATCGTGGCCGCCCTTGTTCCTCCACTCGACTCACAACATCTCGAAAATTATGCAGAGCAGAGAAAATCTTGTATCAGATTTTTCTTTTCCAATTTTATCAATTAATAACAATAATCTCTCAATATACAATTATCAATTAATAACAATAATTATAGTTAAATCACTCAATATACAATACCTACTGTTTTTTTGTAGGATTTTGATATATTTATATCACAAATGTCTACTCTACGAATCCCTAGTCTGCAAATTGCGAAAGGAAAATAATAATAGGTAATTTTCCTCGGCGAGGAAATAAAATTACATTCTTGTGATTTATTTTAATAATATATTGTAAATTTCATTACCTGGTACGCGTTGATGGGGCGACTTAAGGCCGCAAATAAGTAATAGGGGTATTACGGAATGGCTTAAGTTAGTTTTCATTTTACGGCTGGTTTTTTAATGGAAATTACTATTGAATTTAATATTTTTTAAGGTTAATTTTATGAATATGTACTAGTTTTTTTTTCAGCTTCAAACATATGGTAGGCAGAGGGAATCTGAAAACCTAGTTCAGACACTCCGTTCCCGAATTCTGGAGGCATTGCCTTTTGAGTGGCGGAACGCAACACCACTATTTGCCTCGTTACTAGTTCATTTCCTTGACTGGAAATCAAACCCACAAGTTGTTACGTTTAAAGTAGCTTCCCCCCTTGTTACAACTAGCAGTAACATGTAAATAATAGATAAATACTAGAGGCCAGTCGTGGCGCAGGGGCACAAAGTGTGACTGTAAACCGACTGATCTCCACTCGAGGAAAGGAATATTTATTTAAAATGTATATTTCCAATTCTTCGTTCTGTTGCAAACATACCTACAATATAGTTATATTAAAACACGAACGTAATTCAGTGTATGTAACAGTGTAGTACTTTAAGCAGGTGAAGCCGCGGTCGGGTCGCTTATATACTATATATAAAAGCAGATATTGAAATATATTAAATAATCATCCATCACAATAAGTCAGAGACTCAATTGCTCTACGATGACGTCAATATCTATATTGCTGTTGTACGTGATGATTATTATGAGTTCAATTCGTTAACGGAAATATTTATATTTAAACATTATTTTGGTATTTTTAAAAGTGATGTTAAATTTTGTCACCCAACATGTAATGTTCAAGAAATCGGCCCAGTGCGAGCCGGTCTCGTCCGCCGAGGGTTCCGTATCATTTGGTTTTCATGGTTGAACGTTAACGCAATGTAACTTATAAAAGACAAATTTCGTTTTCCCTTGTCAAATTTCATAATTGTAGCGGGGACGGAAAGTACAATAAAAGTTTTGATTACGTGGTTTTCATATCAGCGAATTTCATACCATCGAATCGAGGAATAAAACGGCTGGTATCTTTTGATTCCGTTCGCTTAGTATCTTATTTTTTCCCTGTGCTCCAAGAGATCGGTGACCTTGACATGTGATATTAATTCTTTCCTTCATACGATCTTTGGATAAAAGAATAAGGTCTTGAGAAACGAACAACAGAATGATCCTATAAGGGTTCCGTTTTCTGTTTTGAGGTACGGAACTCTAAAGCCGATTAAAAAATACTAAATGCGGATGATGAATAAATAAAAATAAATGAATAGCATTATATCGAAAAGGATTCAATTCAATTTCAATTCACATGAAAAGCTCGATACTCGAACGCCTCGTTCACGACGAAACGTCCATTACGACAACTACAAGTGGCGCGTAAAATATCAATTGCCATAACCACTATCGTATGAATACCTACGCATAAATTGATTTAATTCTCACATATAATAGAAAACCAAAATGCGAAATGTATGAAAACTGTAAAAGCTCACGGAGTTATGGGTGTCGTAAAAAAGCACATTGTTCAGAGTCGTGTTTCCTCACACCGACACCGGCCGCGCCTGGCTGTGGTTTATTGCGTTTTTACGATCTACAACTATTTACTGCCACGTTCGCGATCATGTCCGAGTTATTGGCAATTTTGATACATAATTCATAATATAATGTACGCACGATAATAAATTACTAACATATTAATATCTGGACGTGTGGTCGTAAATTGCGGGTAGAAAGAAACCTAAATCATACATATAAGTTTGTCTAATATTTAAGTAATCGTTTTCAAGTAAATGAGAATTGTATTGTATCTATATCTATTCCTAGTCTAGTCCACTATTTAACAGTTGTTTTGAGATTATAATTGTTTTGAAATATTTACAAATTTAATTAGCAAAATTTAGTTCAACATTTTCGATAACTGTACAAAAAATAAGGTCTATTATTATAAATATAACAACGCTTAGTGCGTGTATCTACGATCTAACATTAAAAAAGATAAATATACTAATACATAAGTACTAGATTCTCTCCGTATTTAGGGCACCTATTGATAAGACACTCCGTTGATCACTTCCCAATAAATTTACGAGACGTTACGTGTTGAGTGGCTAAGTCAAAACACAACGCCGCGCTTTGCCTTTGGCACCAGAGCGAATAAATTAAAAAAAAAAACATTAAATAATTTACAACTTCCAGTGGAAATATAACTCCCTCAAACTCTCCCTTCGCGGCCTCTCCATGATATTTAGCAAATAAATATCAATAATTTGTCCTTCATACAAGCAAAGCAAAGCGATTTTACCTTTAATAAATTATGAGACCTTTAACCCGTATTTTTTGTAATATTTCACATGATTTAGGGTAGCGTTGGTTTTATACGTTTACATGTAGGTCACACTGAGAGGTGACGCAGAGAGGTCACGAGGCGAACGGGTTACAACGCGTCGGTCGTGTATATTGTGCGAACTTTTCTAATAGCCCTAGATTGTGGCATCCGTAACTTTTTTTGTATGCAAAATTGTATGAAAATTGAATAATATTAAAATAAAATCAGCTTCGCGCTGTATCCCGCCATCAGCAGAGAAGGCATAGAGAACCTAGTGTTAAGACACTTCGTTTCCCACTTTCTGCCGAATTCTGGAGGCATTGCGTGTTGAGTGGCAGAACTCAACGCCACGTTTAGCCTCGACACCAGAGCAAAGAAATGGAAATATAAATTTAAGTAAATATTTAATCTTCTTGAGTAGGGATCGAACCCATAACCAGTCGGTTTTACAGTCACTCTTTGCGTCCCTGCGCCACGACTAGCCTAAAAATTTAAATTTGAGGCCGTAAAAATCTTCTATTTTTCTTTACTAACGGGTGTAGTACTAACAACAAAGATACGTAAAAACATTATGTTATTTGTGAGTAACATTATACAAATGTAGTCTCTATGACTTGATTTCAATAATGCAACTCGTATTTATAGAAACTACATTTTTTTTAAATATATATATATATATATATATATATATATATATATATATATATATATATATATATATATATATATATATATATATATATATATATATATATATATATATATATTTAAAAAAAATCTAGTTCTAAATTCTAAACAACAGTTTTACATATCCATATCCCTAAAGCTTAGAAATGAGAATAAAAGAAATTATAATTTCATATTTTACTATAAATGTATGTTATGTTTAGTAAATTAACTATCAAAATTATATCAGTACTTAGTACCTTGGTTATTATTACCGCAACTGTACGCAGTGCTGGTTTAGGGTCAATAATGATGCATTCTGAGTACCAGGTATTTGTTAAATATAAGGTATCTCGTGCGTTTGACTGAATTTGAAGTTCGCCGTCAAAACAGTTACAACATTTTTATTTAGTTTTACGTTTTTTTCTCGGGCAGACAGATATAACCATCAAATTTGGTTCTCCGCTCGAGTTTGAGACATTACGTGTTGAGTGCGTAACTCAGCGCCGCGCTTCGCCTTGCCAATGAATAGAAGTGATTGCAAAATTTGGAGAGTTATATCTGTGACGCTGGTTCTCAAAGTAAATGTTAAATTATGTAGAAGCTATTATTTAATGTTTTATAAAAAAATGTTTATTAATATTATTTAGGCAAAACTTAAGTTTTTTTTGTTATTAGGCACAATGTGTCATAGCTATATGAAATGCATATTTTTTTTAAATATTTTATATACACACATCAAATTTATATTAAATAAAATTACCACAACTCGTTGAAAATATTTCTCAGTGCTCAAACAATTAAGTGCTCTAAAAATGCACAAAACATTTTCGATAGCGCTGACCCGATTACGGGTAAAACGTTGAATATGAATGGATTTTTGAGCATGCGACTGTAACGCGACGGTTGTGGATTCAATTCCACTTGGGGGGAAAGAAATATATATTTTTTTAAATAATATATGCCCACAATAATTGCCCACAATTTTTCATTTTTAAAGCTTAAGCTTAAGCTTAAGCTTAGGAATGAAAAATACTTATTAAGAAAACGTTTAAAAATTTTAACGTAGCAGGATTTGAACCAGCGCCTTTTTGGATACTTAAATAAGTCGAAATTCTTATGCGCTTGTTACAACTTAAATAAGTTGTAACAAGAGTATAAGAATTTCGACGTAGCTCGATAGGCACGACAACGTATGGCTTAGTTGATGAGAGCGCTTGCACGATTTCCAAAGAGGCGCGGGTTCAAACCCCGCTACGTTCAAATTTTTACGTTTTCTTAATAAGTATAATAAATATATAATATTTCCATGTCCTTGCCCTGGTAAGGAGACAAAGCGTGAGCGTTGAGTTCCGCGACTCCACACTTAATGTCTCAAGAATTCAGCGGAAGATAAAGAAAGGAGTGTCTTAACACTAGGTTCCCAGGTTCCCTCTGCCACACTGCTATGTGCGGGACATAGCGCGAAAATAAAAAAGAAAGAAAACTTAACATTAAGCATTAACGACAAGCTAACTTAGAAAAATTTTCTGACGATACTGATATCATTTACTTGTTTTTCCGCTTTTGAAGCTTTCGGCGTACACCTTACGTTAAGTTTCGGAAAGCGAAGCGAAATTTCTGACGTCAAAGTTTCACCAATGATTAATGTTCGCTGAAAGATTTATAGCCGCATTACTAGCACGAAAAATTCTTTGCACAATCTACCAATAAATAGAAATATATATACCTACCCACAATGTTTTTTATTTTCTTTTCTTATTTTTATTTCCAGGCCGCCGTGGCGCAGGGGTACAAATGTTTGTGTGACTGTAAAATCGACTGGTTGTGGGTTCGATCCCCACTTGAGGGAATGAAATATTTATTTACATTTATATTTTCATTTCTTCGCTCTGGTGTTGAGGCGGCGTTGAATTCCGCCACTCAACATGCAATTCAGAACTCGGCGGAAAGTGGGGAACGGTGTGTCTTAACATTAGGTTCCCACAGCCATACAGCGTGAAGCTGATTTTAATTTAATTTATTTTTATTTTGGGGAAATAGACAGGTCTTCCTGACAAAACAGTTTATCCACAGTTAAGCTCAGTATTTTGGAACAATGTCAACTACCAGAAGAAACCACCACCACCGCCACGTTAAACAAGAAACGGATCTCACCTGTATATAATTACCCACAATTTTTCATGTACTAGGCGGTTTCAAAGAATAAAATTTCAAAGTGTGCCAGAGCCCAGACCTTTTTATATGTGTGTTTGCACGCCTGTGTGTATTTGCAAAATTGTTATTAAATGTTATGGACTCTACGTTCATTTCTTTTTTAGCTTCATTTTTTTCAATGTGTCACACGTATAGCAGGGTATGGCAAGACTATTTTTACCCTATGTTTCGCACTTTCTGCCGAGTTTTCGAGACATTGAGTGTTGAGCGGCGGAACACCACAACACAAGAGCGATAAAATGAACACATTAATAAATAATAATTACCTCGAGTGCGAATCGACCACACAACCCTCGCGTTACAGTCACACGCCTGCACCTTCGACGACGACGACGGCTTAAAAATTTTATACGTTTCTAAAATAAAAATAAGCTATAATTCCGTTTAACAATATTTCTAGTGACCGATGTCTGCCAACAATAGGCTCTACCTCACAGGCTCTACACGCATACAACTGTACGTTCTATGAAGAATGTCAGACTGCGAGTTCCGTCGAGGTGTTACAGTGGCGTTGTCGGGCTCTCAGATATTTTATGTCACTAACATAGATTTATATTTATCGCATTATAGTTTCTATGTGTGGTACCATAAGAACCAGCTATAGCTATTTAAAGCGATGCGCTAGTGTGTTGTCTAGAGTTTGTCGTTCGCAACGGATGCTCATTGTGGCGAAATATAAAACGCCGTTTCATTCCGTTGGGAACTGTCGCACGTTGGAGCTATCGTAGAACTGGCAATTGCGTGATTTATCAAAGGACAATCTGATATTTTGCACATTTCCATATAAGGATTTAGCGTTTTCTCCAACTTTATATTTGCTATGGATGCAAGGGAAACATGAAACTAAATGTAAATTTAAATATGAATATATTTGCAAATTAAACCAATTTCTGTATAAAGTCAATAAAGAACGCGATATCCGCTAAGAAATCTCCACCACGATTGCGCGTGCGCTGTCGCCGGCGCTAACTTCTTATTCTACAAAAAGGACTAAACATTTTATTAAAGTAATTCAGAACTAAGTTCCTTATTGACTTGTAAAAGAGCTTACATTTGTAGAATATATATTGAGTAGATGTGGTTTTCGGCGTTTTTTCTTAGCGAGCAGGTTTCCGCGGCACCCCTGCTCCCGCGCCCGCCGGGCTCGCACGCATTCCTGTCGAGTTAGTCACACAGCCAGTGGATTAGTTTGGAGATTGAGATTTTATCATCAGAATGGCAGCCAGGGTAATTAGAGGCGCATGATGCTGTGATGATTTGTGACGACCTTCTCTGAAATTGACCCCATTCACATCTTTACTTATAATAATGTTACTGGACATACTTTCATATTAATAAAGTAATATTTTTTTTTTAATTTTCTTTTCTGTGCGTTTGTTTACGCCGATCTGAAACACGGCTTATTCGATTTTAATTGCAATTTTCACAATTTTATTTTAGAAAGCGTCCTTTAACGTTAAATGTGTGCTTAAAAAAGTAGTGTTTTAAAGAATATTATTAGACAACATTGCTATAAATAACTGTTTTTTATTGAATAGGATGAACTACTTTTCAATATACATATATATTGTTTTCAAAATAAGGGGTTGTACGTTACGGACGGCTTGGTTTATCTATAATACTCTTAGTCATTTCAATCTACCTGTACAACTGAGTGTTTTAATTTTATAATCTAAATACACAACATTCTAATTTTATCAATGTTATTTAGCATTTATTTAATTAGTACAAAATACTGGGTGCATGAATAAAGACATATATTTGGTAAGTTAACATTCATGAATTAACATAAACAGTTAAAATACATACATAGGCTTAACTAGTTCTCACAGTTTTCTACAATACAAACAGTAATAAAAAATAATATATAGTTTTAATAAAAAATAAAAAATAATATATAAATTTAAAAATAATATACAGCCTTACTTATCAAATTTCAATATATATTTATTTTTTCAATATATATTTTTATTTTTAGATTACCTGTGTATACATTTGAAAGGTGCGGAGCTCGCGCGGCTCTTCAAAGTACTGCCCAGGGCTGTTTTTGCGCTTCGAGCTTCGGACTCGTCACTACTTGTTCCATTATAATATCTATACAAAATCTTAGTATTACAAATCGTTGAGGAATGTTCGGTATTAATATCCCTGTATTCCACAATATACAACGTAGTTTACTTTAGGCAGTATGAAAAATGTTTTTATCGTAACTTGACAGAGATTTCAATTTTATTTTATTTAAAAACTAGTACTTAAAATATATCTTTATTATTAATTTCTAAAGGCCATCAGTCAAATTAGTAAATACCACATTTGAAAGGACAAAAAAAAAACACAATTTTGAACACATTTCCAACGCACAAAGTAAAACGTCTCGGTAATGATCAAGTGATCTCGTGTGACGGTTTTTTTTTATCGGGTGTATCAACGGAGGCGATATTATAAATTAGGCTCATATCTCCAGCGGTGACAGCCTTTGAAGGGTGGGAACGTTCGCTCTGGCTGTATAGAGTACAGTGTTTGCTTTATGACGTTGTTTTTATTAGTTATCTGTGGACGACTGGTCGCGCGCCCACCGAGTGGAACAGATTTGGTTGGCTAATTTTTACATGAAATATTTCCAGTATCCTTGAATAACATATTGTTTCAGTACATAATATGTATTTGCTTATATTTTTTTTTCAGTTTCAGTATGGTAGGCAGAGGAAGCCTAGTGTTAAGACGCTACGTTCGGCATTTTTTGCCGACTTCTGGAGGCATTGCTTGTTGAGTGGCGGAACTCAATACCGCGCTTTGCCTCGACAGCACAACGAAGAAATGAAAATATTAAATATTTTATTTCTTCGAGTGAAAATAGAACCCACAAATTTTCGCGTTTACAGTCACACGCTTGTACCCCTACGCCACGACTGGCTTTTTAATTTTTTAAAATTTATATTATAGTTTTAGATGTTTTTATACTTGTCGTTTAGTAGAAACTAGTCTAGATTACATGAATAAGGGATATTCCAGAGTTCAACGACCATTCTGCACCGACCGATAAATAAAAATGACATAAACATTTTTCATAACTGGAACATAGACGCTGAGGAGAGCGAAAAAAGTCTATTCTTTACCTTCTTTTGTTTGATATTTCTTTGCACGATATTAATGATTTGGAACTCGCCAACAATAGAGCGTTTATTTCTCTTAACTGAACGACAATACCGTTTCCAATCACTTTGGAAAATGGACTATTTTATGAACATTTCTTTTTATTCTTATTTATTTTTACATGAATAAGTGAATTATGGACTGAAATATATATCTACTTAATTAACAATATTCATGTAAAGAGGTTACTGTTATGTTGAAGTACAATTATATTATTTCAGAAAAAGCACAAACCAATTTCAAAAGGTGAATATATTCACATTCATGGTTTGTAAGAATCTTTGATAATATAGTTTAAATATTATATTGTTCATAATAAAACCGTGCAAATACTCATATAGTGTTGATATAATATTAATATCACAAATAATAGCTCAGAGTATTCTCAATTATTAAATCAATTTCCTCCACGATGATAATTATTCCCATTAAATACATTTAAATTCGCCCAAAATAAAGGAATTCATGTCAAATCGACGACAGGTAATATTTCAGCCATATTAATATTATACGGGCAATTATGTGCGTTTACAAAATCCGTAGGTAAATGATGACGTCGCAATATTTCACCCTTAAGCTACGGCTACATGTGGTGCAGCGTTGGTTCTATAACTATATTGGATTTAAGCCTGTTTTGTTTACGTTTTTGCAAAGTTTTGTGTATAAATTTATCATAATATTCAGCCGTATTCAGCCGTCTTGGAGTAATAATGAACGTATAAGAAAAATCTGCTTCACGCTTTATCTCGCACACAGCAGCGTAGGCAAAGGGAACCTAGAGTTATGACACTCCATTCCCCATATAAGTTTTTTAATATAAGTTTTAATAATACTGTATTAGATCCGGATACCGGGAACCGAAGTGTTTGAACACTAGGTTCTCCTGCCTGCTCTGGGATACAGTGTGAATCGAAGTGTGAAGTGTAAAAAAAAATATTATATATTTTTTATTATCTTTGTATTTTACAAGTGCCTAAATTTCTCTACAAATATATGTATCTCTGATGATGTGTACACAGAATTATATGTGCATATTTAAGAAAGTCTTATAAAACGATTCGTTACAATGGTTGTTTTATTTGGAATTTTTCATGGTCCTGATACCATTGTCCCTTTTTGTTAAGATTTTTTTGCCCGGCTGCTAATCGTTTGCTTGTGTCGACAAGATACGACACGCCTCACGACACGACGTATTTCGGATTTCGGTTATCTACTTTTCACACGTTAAATTCTAGTTGAATACTGTCAGATGAATTGTCTAAAAGTATCAATGAGTATTATGAATTATTTTAAATTACTATTATGAATTATATTATTACTATTATGAATATATTAATATTATTATGAATTATTTTAAATAAAACAAAAACTAGCACTAATATTACATCCGTGACACGCTGTAATTTAATTTTACTTCTCATTTAATCAAAAACCTATTTAAATTTAAAAAAATTCTAACACCCAGAAGGCACATATCTTTAGAGCCTATAGTTGTATAAGCAGATTGAATTGAACGTGTGACAATCTATTAAAATATAGTTTAAAATATTTACACAATCTACTAAACGAGTTATACAGTGTATGTAATATAAAAGATTATAAGAAACAGAAGAGAGAGAAAGAGAGAAGAAAAAAAATAATAATCTTAAAGGTGATGCGCAAGCGCACTCGCGAACAATAGACTTAAACGCGCGCAACTGCTAGTGCCACACGCATGCACAGCTTAACATTTTTTCCCCTTTATTCATACCATTTCCTGTCGTCTAATGCAAAAAATGACCGCCAAAGTGCTTTCATACTTATTGTATACAACAAATAAAATAAAATAAATGTGGCGCCTTCCGTTGGAATCATTTCAAAGGTATTCAGCGCGAAATATTTGTTAATAATAAATGAGACGTCCCATTTTATTACTAGCAACACTTGTAGTTAACGCACACCATAGTTTGGTTGTATAAATATGAGGTCCAATCTAAAACTTTTTTTATATTTTAGAATTATATATTTTAAATATTTTTTTCCAGCTTCACGCTATATCCCGCATTAGGTTAGACAGAGGGAACCCAGTGTAACGACACTCCGTGTAAAATTTTCTGCCGAATTTTTGGATGGCTCTCAACGCCGCGCTTTGCCTTGTCAGGACGTAGAAATAAAAAAAGAATAATAATAATTCATTCACTCCAGTGAAGATTGAATACACAACCGTCGCATTCACAGTCACAGGTATGTGCCACTGCGCCGCGCTAGCATTACTTTTAAGTCACTATTTAATAAAATATTACGAAAATACGTTAAATTGAAATGGCAGTAGCAAAGGAGCATCTTTAACGGTTTCATATTTTCTATAATTATACAACACGCGTTCTCCTACACCTTGTGACGACGTGTTAGAAGCCGCCGCCCGCAACAAGAGCAACGCGGCGGGCGGCGAGCGACCCAAAGAGCCTCAATGAACCTCCCTACCTGGATTATCTATTGGGTGATAAATTAAAAATATGGCGTTTCAACGGCATTCATCATCCGAATGGGTCATTTCGGTCTAGAGTGTATTGTTCGAAAATTGTTTTGTATGCTTCTCAACTTCGATGGTTTCTATTGGTACGACTACTGAGAAATACTTAGCGCTTGGTCTGAATGTTAAAACGTTCATTTTAAAGAAATCCAATCTTTTGTTAAATTATAAAGAATCTTATAAATTCCTTAAATTTTCAGCTTCACGCTATACGCATCCCGCACACGGAGGGGTAGGCAGAGGGAATTTCCGCTAAATTCTGACAGAATTCATCGTCACGCTTTGCCTCGACACTAAAGCGAAGAAATGAAAATATAAATTTGACTAAATATTTAAGTTTTCGAATTTGCATCGAACTCACAACCCGTCGCGATTACAGTCACGCAATTGTCTCCCCGCGCCACTACTGGCCTCAATAAACCTACACTTGTATACATTATATACGTAACGTACTCTATTCCCAAATATCAAAAAAAAATTAACTATACTATATATTAAAACCTAAACCAATACCACAATGAATCAAATAGAGACGAGTATTTAAACCAATTGAAGGCAGCGGAATGTCGAATACACTTTATACGTTTGTTAAACTTAGTTTATAGTGTAACATGTGCGGTGTCACTGCGCGCCGGTGCAACTTTGCGTGTTAACTGTGGTTTAGCTAGACTTTTGTTGGACGAGACCTAGAATTGGGACCTACACTAGAAGAAATAGTATGTAAAAACTAGTTTTTGATAAATCTTTTGTTTACTTGCATACTTGTCTTTATCTTTTCCTTATTAATAAATTAGATTTAATATATAAATAAATCAGCCTATAAAATCTGATGGATTTTTGATTTTAAATAAATCAGCTTCACGCTGTATCCCGTACACAGCAGGGTAGGCAGAGGGAACCTAGTGTTAAGTCAATCCGTTACCCACTTTCTGCCCAATTCTGGAGGCACTGCTCGGTGAGTGGCAGAACTCATCGCTGCGCTTTGCCTCGACACCAGAGCGAAGGAATGGAAATATACATTTAAGTAAATATTTCATCTCCTCGAGTGGGGATCGAACCCACAAGCAGTCGGCGTTACAGTCACACTTTGTGCCCCTGCGCCACGAATTTTTTTTATTCAATGTATTCTAAGATTGTTATATAAAAATATCATGTTTTATACTGCGTTTATTATCGCAGCTTAATATAGCTGCTGTTTTAATTATATATTTAGTAAGTTGGACTTGCATTAAAACCAAAAAATGTCAACAAAATGCATAGTGTGCCACCTTAAAATGTTGTAAATTTTTTGCATAAATTTTGTGCATGTAAAAAACGTAAAAACTATTACTTGTCCAAATAAAATAAATAAATGTAATACCTACGAATACATTAGATGTCACATTCAAGTCCCTGTTCCGAGTCCCCGACAGCCAGCACTCGGCAGCTAGTGCAGCAATGGTTCGATATCAGTGCGCGCGCATCGTCGCATACAGCCGCGAGGGAGCACGTACCTAGTACGAAGACAGCCTTATTTATAGAATGCACGCTATTTTGTTACCTCACTTTTATTGACGATTTGGGGCAAATAAATATATAATCTATATTTCCATATTTATTATATAAATGGTAAAGTTAATGTTTACAGCTCTATGTTTATGATGTAGAGATATAATGTAATTTTTTTTTATCAAATTTAATTTGACAATGTAAATAATAATTGTTTAATTAATCTTTTATAGATAGTATGCTATAACTATTTATAATAATAATAAACGTAGTAGGTTATTAAAATATTGTTTATTTTTTAAAAGAATGTTAAAATGTTCTTCATGAAAATGACAGATTTCTTTTTTTTATTATTTCCAAGCAGCGGAGTTCTCGTTGCAAATCTAAAAATGAAAAAGAAAATGGGAAAATAATGAAAAAGCTACGTAGATTTTAGCTCTCTCCATATACATTTTTTTTAATTTTATTTTCATTTCCAATTTATAACGATGCAGTCTGTGTCACTGATCGGCCGCCTCAGTGACGGGTGACCAGTTCGGGAAGGCGCTCCGATGTGGTCGCACGCGCGTCGAGTGCCCGTACATAGCTCCGCGATCGGGAGTGTATATTCGTACAGTACGAAAAATAAACGCGTTTGATATATATATACCTATATTAACTATTTGTACCAGTGATTTTAGTGACCATGAAATATTTAGTGGTGGTTTTGTTGGTTGCGGCGTGTGTGACAGCCGCGACCGCCGCTGCGGCCTCCTGTGCTCTATCTGAACAGTTCTTTGCTAGACACAACATATCAGCTCATGATAGCGACAATGAACCAGGTGCGTTTATTAACAAATAAATAAATAAATCAGCTCCACCCTGTATCCCGTACACAGCAGGGTAGGCAGAGGGAACCTAGTGTTAAGACACTCCGTTCCCCACTTTCTGCCGAATTCATAATAAATATTGTGTTAAAATTAATCTTTTCTTTTTAATATTTAATTAACGAAATATTAAATAAATCCTAAAATTATGTTATTTGACAAAAAATTTGCTTGTTAATTGTCATTGATACAGATTTTAGGCATCATATTTATGCACACACACAAAAAATATTGTTTTTGATAGGGTACTCTACTTACTTAACTCTACTTACGTAACTCTACTTAATGGCTAAGTATATATAAAATACTAACTGATAATAATATTATTAACTTTTTTCTTTTATTTATAAATTCAACCGATACATTAAATAATAAAATAAAATGCAATTACAAGTAAGCAAGTATAGGTCTCGAGGCAATAAATTGTACATTTATCAACATTACGACACTTACTAGAAATTATGGAAATGTCCACACGAATGTACATATTATTATAATATATTAACATTATTTAGAATTGTTTCTGTTCAGTATTAAGTTCTTAAGTTTAAGAAACTTAATACCAATGCTAATTTGAAAAGAATTAACTAGGAATAATATTTCCAAATGCACGATGTTTTTTTTATTTGTTTTCGTTAATACAGGTTAATTGATCCATTTACTTCTCCAGTGATGTTTATAAGAATAGTGTCAAATTACTAAAATAAAGCGATGAGTGTCGAGTGACCGCCGCCGGCGCACGCGTTGCTTACAGACGGTGTCTGATCACTTTCAATTATATTGTAGTTAAATGTTACTTTTTTAATTATTTTTATATTTTCCTTATTATATTTTTCAATGTTTCAATTGTCGCCTAAATAATAATGCGAACATATGACTCTAAAAATCCAGTTTTCATTATTTTCAATGATTAATTTTCTCAGTATATACGTAGTTCTTACATGTATTTACTAATAGAGTCATAAAGCACATTCTATATATAATAGATTTTAATTCGCAGGCTATTCTGTCATACAATAATAATGGTTAATAAGCTATATTGCTTGCGTGTATGAATTTGCATTGTACATACACCAGCGGGTTCCGGTTGTGAGCTTTGACAGTTGATGTATGGTAAAACATAATTATATTATAATATTCCTATACTATACCGCGCTTATATTATCGACATGACAGTTTAAGATACAAGATAAGTATTGATTGATACTTTACATATTTATAATATACCGTTATATGAAACGTGTGTAAAAAAACTTAAATGACTGCTACTATTTTATATAGTTACTATTTGAATTGCTATTGTTTAAGTAACTTACATTTTTATAAATATAATATTAAATTTGTTCTGGAAATATTGTGCAAAACGACAATGTCTTTTCGATTGTCAGTATTATTATTATTAATATAAAATGACATTAACTAGTTGGTATGGTTGGTACATCAAGTCGTGGTGCATGGGCGCAAGTGTGACTGTGAACGCGACTGGTATTGGATTCGATTCCCACTCGAGGACATGAAATATTTAATACTTTCCTCTCTTCGTTCTCGTATCGAGGCAAAGCGCGGTGTTGAGTTCCGCCACTCAACATGCAATGCCTTTAGAATTTGGCGAAAAATGAGGAACGGAGTGTCTTAACATAAGGTTTTCTCTGCCCACCCAGCCATGTACGGGATACAGCGTGAAGCTGAAAAAAAGAAACCTAGTTAGTGTGTAATAATGAAGAGAAAAAACGTCCAATGACACTATAATGCGAGTTTGATGCCACTGGCGCACCGTCAGCCGGCATGGCGCTCGCGGTGATTAAGCATTACATGCAATGCAAAAACATTCAGAAGCGAATTACACTGCCTCTTCTGTATTCATATATGACTTTACTTTACATTAGATTACGTAGAATACATACTAAAATAAAATTAATATATATACTCCACAATAACGACAAGTTTTCTATTAAAATTAATTATTTCTTTATTAGCTAATTGTTTATCATATGAAGATAACCTTTTACTTTATGGGTAAGTATTTTAATAACACAAGATAAAATTATTAATATAATAAAATTTATATCAACTGTCTCCAAGTACGAGTAAACTGACACACCGGGTGATACGTATCAATGTACCTTGGTTTAGAATATATTTGATAACGCTAATTGTAGAGACTGTACGGCATTATAATAATAACTAAATTTAAATGGTGTAATGTAAATAAAATGCGATATGTAGAGTCAGCTGGTGCGACCCGACACCGACCCTGAACTCCAAGCATGAATGGAACAATCGTTTATTATATTGAATACATCATTTTCGCGCTACGTAACCAGGCCTTATAAGAGATTATTCAATAGAACGAAGGAATGACACAAAATGAGCCAGCGACAAGTAGAATATTGAATCAGTTGCCGATCGTAAACGCCTTTTTAGGGGAAACTCACGAGAAATGTAGAGTCTGGTAGAAAAGCTAGCTAGAAAGGGGCGCGGGGTGAATGGCGGCGGATAGGCTTTGTTACTCGCGCTGGCATTCCTCGCCTGGGAACCGGGAACAGTGCCCCGCGTCCCGCGCCTACCCCCTCCTCTCCCCCTCTCGCCGCCACTGTCCTCCCGCTCGCATTCCAGCCCTCTCTCACTTTCATTGTTCCCGTCGGCGCGGGAGGTCGCCGCTCCACGTACATATAATGGAACCAGTTGTTTAAGTGGGGAGGACTTGTTGGCTCACTCCAATAAACACGTTCAACGCAGTCGTAAATGACATTTAGGGAAAACGGGGCAATTGGAAATATCGATAAAAACCTCAATCGGCAACGTTTCGGCATAAATTATCAATTTACATCGCAGCCCTTGGGAACGCTTGTTAAGCTTTTGTTTCATCGTTTGTAGTAATTTTTCCGGAATTACACTTTAATACTAATAAAAAATTTGCAGTAAAAATGTTTCATAATTTTTTAAAAATGGCGAACATTTCTATTTTAATTATATATTATAAGATAATAAATATATTTAGTAAAGATATACTCGAATAATATGCCTCTCCAGGCTTAATGAAATCATCCCCTAGTAATAACAATAGGGTATTATCATTATAATTTATTACCCGCTGGCAGACTCAGTCATTGTGCCCGCTGCGAACAGCAGGTATCTTCTACTTCGCTTTTCTTAATGTTAATCATGCGATTAGGATTTTTTTGCTGACCGTGATGTGGTGATTTTATGATTGTGAATCTTATAGCGTTGCGCTGTATTCCTCACACAGCAACCCTGCTGAGGCAGAGGGAACCTAGTTAAGACACTCCATTCCCCATTTTCCGCTGAGTTCTGGAGGCATTGTTTGTTGAGTTGCGAAGCTTAACGTCGCGCTTTGTCTCGACACTAGAGTGAAGAAAAGAAAAATATTAAATATTTCATATCCTCGAGTAGGTATGGAGCCCACAACCTTTCGCGTTTACAGTATCACATAGTGCAGCTGCGCCACGACTGGCCCAAAAGCAGAAAAGCAATTTATCAGATTTAAATAGACTACTATGGATCTCTTAGCAGTTTATTTAAGACTGATAAATTGCTTCGTAGTTAATTATACTAACATAACAAGTATATTTTCAATATAAAATAATAAGCCTTCTTGGACATATTTTCTTTAAGTTTACAATAACTAACGTGACTCTCAGGTCATAATAGCCCGCATATAAAGGCAGCAGCTGCAACTTACCTATACACGTTTCATTATCAATTCTTATAAAAAGATATTTGACATATGCAATTTACAAGAATAGTATTATTTTCTATTTTATATTTAATATATATGTTTTTATTTTTCTACACAATTTATTTAAGGCCAATCGGCGCAGGGCCCAAATTGTGCGATTGTAAACGCAACAGGTTTTGAGTTCGATTCCGTATCGAGGAAATGTAATATTTATTGTTTTCTTTTCTCTGGTAACGGCGCAAAGCGCTGCGTTGAGTTCCGCCATTTAACACGCAATACATCCAGAATTCAGCGGAAAGTAAAAAACTGGAACAGAGTGTCGTAACACTAGGTTCCCATATTCAGTTATGTGCGAGATACAGCGTGAATCTCAAAACAAAATTAACATTCATTTTTTAGAACGTTTTAGTGAATCACGTATATACTTTAAATCATTGGAAGAGCCGTATTAAATTTTGATTCATTTCGGTTGTTCGGAATGCCATTGTGTCGGACCGTACCTGCGACGGCGCAGGTACGGTCCGTTCCGAAATTATTTATATGCTTTGACATATACATCTTTTGAGTTGCAAAGCCTTATCTCTTACGAGTTGGCACGACAATTATGAATGTTATATAGTCCAAGATCCCAGGCCCCACAAACATACATCAATTTGAAAGTGCTGAAATTCTGAGCACTATTAGTCTAATATGTAGTTAAGATATGCGTATAAGATACGCGATACTTATACGCATATGCGATATGCGAACTAACTTAAAAGTGGGGCCATTTCCGAGGTAGCGAAAAATAAAGGTACATCTCTGTCTGGGAGGATGATTAAACCATCGGATTTTAGTTTGCGGATTAAAGGCCTATGTAGACGGTCTTGTAATAATGAATTTTTTTTTTTACATTATTCTTAAAAGATATTTAAATATGACCGTTTCTACTTTAATGTAGGTGAGTGTGTACCTTAAGTTGGCGCTACCTCCGAAGGTCCCCACTTTCAAGTTATTGAGTATGTATAGAGCTCTAATTTCATATTAGACTATTAATCCTCAAAATTTCAGCTTTGCTAAAATAACGTAGGTCTGGGGGCCCTGGGATCTCATTCTAATAATACTCTCGGTAGCTTGGAAGATATTTAATTAAACTTTTAGTGTTTATATGGCAATTAAGATAACGCTTTAACATTTAATGTAATTTATAAAAAGGTATATATTTAAATTTTCTTGAGTATATATAACAAATATATATAAAAAACTATTTAAAAATGTTGACTACCACGTTTAGATTATATTTAATTAAAAATTGGATAACGAAAGTACATTTTAATCAATCAGACTAAGACAATATGGGGATGATATTTTTAAAGTGAATTTTAATCTACATAATGTTTTACGCGGTAGCTACTATTATTAAATAACCTTATAAGAGTAAAATGTAGCGTTTTAAAAACAGCAATGGAATTTTCATATTTTGCATAGCACGTAGCTTTGACTTCGTGCCTTGATTGGGTAAATGCGATAAAATACTTGTACGAATCGAGTCGATGAGTCAGTAGTGGCGCAAGGACACAAGCATGTGACTGTCAACGCGACTGGTTGTGGATTCGATTCCCACTTGGGGAAGTGAAATGTTGAATATTTCCATTTCTTCGCTCTGGTGTCGGCGGAATGTAGAGAGCGGTAAATCTTAACACTACGCACCCTCTGCCTACAATGTTACGTTCAGGATACAGCGTGAAGCAAAAATACAAAAAATATTCATAAAAGCAAAAAATATAAATCTAATAAAAAATAACACACATTACGGATTCTTATTTAATTCTGACATCAAACGAACTAGTTAAGAATGCGTTAATGGTAATATATTTGACAAAAGAAATTATGCATTTACATATTAATGCAACATAATTAAGGGGCCAGGAAGAGTAAAAAAATAAAAAGTGCATTAATAAACAGCTGTAAATAAGAGCGGATGTTATAAGATTGGTATCGTGGCCATTTCCTTCTAATATCTATAAATTTTATAAACATACAACAAAAAAATTAAATTATATCAGCTTTACGCTGTATCCCGCACACAGCAGGGTAGAGCAAAAGGGACTTAGTGTTAAGACACTCCATTGGCCACTCTCCACAGAATTCTGTAGGCATTGCCTGTTGAGTGGTGGAACTCAACACCGCGATTTGCCTCGAACTCACATCAAAGACATAAAAATATACATTTAAACAAATCTTTCATTTCCTCGATCGAACCCACAGCTAGTCACGTTCACAGTCATACTTTGTGCCCCTGCGCCACGACTGGCCAACATGGACAATGTAATACATTCTCACTTAATCTCTTTAGAGTGTTAAAACTCACCTAACGACCTCTCACCGTAGAGACTGATTGAGGCGTTAATTTCGCCTTCTCTTTGTCGAGTTCATCTGTCTCTTTCCTCTTTTAAATATCTAAAGGGCGTTCAGCTAATTCACTTCCATTATTCCGTAGTGCTTTAGCCGTCGAACATTTTCAGAAATGGCTATAATTTAAAAACTTTTGTCAACTCCAAGCGCTTTTAGTGGTGATAACTTTTAAATGTGAGCTTTCTTTTGAATGATGTTATTATCGTAGAGTTTTTTTTTTGTTATTTACCTAGGTGCAAGGCAAATTCTTTGTTTTAAACTTTAAAGGTTTTATTAAAAGCTTATTTGTCTATATAATTTTATTTTAGTAACGATGTTTTAAAATATAATAATTTGTAGCAGTCACGACTTTCCTGATTAAACGAGCTGCTTGCTAGTTTAAATTCCATTGTAGGTTCTTCTAAATATTTCGTATTGCCCGATAATTGTACTACACAGATCACACAGTCTAGTTCACAAAACAAAGTTTCTTTTTATAAGAAAATAGTCTAATAAGCGAATATTCGGTTGTCCGTCCGATCGAATCAAAAATTAGTATTTTACGAACATTACACCGTATCCCTAATGTAAGAGTGTAGGCAGAGGAATCCTATTGTGAAAACACTCCATTCCCCATTTTCGCTGAATTCTGGAGGCATTACCTATTGAGTAGCGAAACTCAACACCGCGCTTTGCCTCAGCACTAGGGCGAGGAAATGAAAATATAAATATTTCGTGTTTTCGAATGGGTATTGAACCCACAACCTATCGCGTTTGCAGTCCCACGCTTGTGTCTCTGCGCCACTACGGACCTGAAATATTCTTTAATTTATATATTTGGCACTATATCCATTCACATCAAGAGCAACAATATCTTATTATAATTTAGAAAATGTAAGCTCCAAGTACTAATTAAGAAATGCACCTTGTTAAGACCTGGAAAATTGTTTTAAAATAAAAATGTTGCAAGAGTTCTTTTCAACGTTTTAAAATCTTTACTCAACTCTGTAGATAAATCAGATACCGAGCGAATGTCCTAGTGCTGAATTAATTAACGAAGATAAGACCGTGCTAATTATTTGAGAGTCCATTAGACTTGCCCTGCATACTCGTGATCTATCGGGCAAGAAAATGGGTTATCGTTTACATTATATTTTATGGATACAAAATTTATAAGTTTCATTAATTTTATACAAAACAGAAATGTATAATTTAAGCATTTGTATGTAAGTATTTTCTAACGTATCGTTTTTCTATATAAAATATATTTAAAATTGTTATTTTCTTGCAATGACGCTGGATCCCTGCTCACAGCAGGGAGAGCAGAGGAAACCTAGTGGTAGGACAATCCGGTCCCTACATAATATTTTTTTTAATGCAAAATTTCAGCTATCGAATGAAAATGTCTTTACATCTAATTAATTTAATTATTCAAATTAAAATGGATTCTAAGTTACCGTTATAGGTTAAAAGTTATCTTGGAAAAGCAGGTCAGAAGGTAGAATATAACGAAGTTGAGATTTAAATCCTCCCCCAGAGGCAGCCGTCGGGGGCGGCGCCTGCCACTGACAACGTTAATAAAAAAATTATGACATTACAGTATTTCTCGCTTATCAAATTTCTTACGAGTACGGAACGAGATCAAATGTTTATATTAGTAATCAGCTTCACGTTGTATCGGGATATACTTACCGTAATAGGCAGAGGAAACCTAGTGTAAAGACACTCCGTTCTCCATCTTCCGTCGAATTTTTCGAAGCATTGCGTGTTGAGTGGCGGCACTCAACGCCGGGCTATAGAAAATATTATAAAATAAATAAATAAATCAGCTTCATGCTGTATCCCGCACACAGCAGGGTAGGTAGAGGGAACCTAGTATTAAGACACTCCGTTCCCCACTTTCTTCCGAATTCTGGAAGCAATGCGTGTTGAGTGGCAGAACTCAACGCCGTGCTTTGCCTCGACACCAGAACAGAAATATAAATTTTAATAAATATTTCATATACTCGAGTGGGAATCGAATCCACAACCAGTCGGTTTTACAGCCACATTTTATGTCCCTCCGCCACGACTGGCATCAATTATGTGGTAGTAATATATAGAATAATAATATATTTCATACATATATTATGCAGTGGATGCATTCAGAAACGATGTACGCAGAAACTTTTGCTTATAGCTGTAGGTCCTTCCCGCTCGTATCGACACGATAGCTGGAAGCGAATGAACTTCCAGCTTTATATTAATTACAACTTTCATATTACGGGAATACGCTACTTGGGAAATCATAGGACATTGTCATTATATAAAATTTGTATAAAAGTTTGCTTTATTAAAAAATGTTGTTTATTTTTATTATTAACTATATCACTTACAACTAAACGTAGTGGAAACGGTTTTTTTTATATTAAATTTATGTTCCCCCTAAACTTCGTAGACCGCAACCATTAGCTGTTGTCACATTGACCAGAGCAAGTGGTCGTCGTATTGGTTACACCCCGCGGGCTTCATATCAGATTACTCTATGAGTCATAGAGGTTGATTGCCTTTTTCATTCATAAAAAGTCAAAAATAAGAATTGTAATATAAATATATATAAAATGTGTATTAAAAATCCAATAAAGGATCACACACCTAAATCATCAGGACACCTAAATCCAATAAGGGAAAAAAAATCTTATTTCTCGTAATTTATTATTTAAAAACACTATTCAATAATTTCATCGATTTTAACAAAAATCGTCGTCTTAATGTCAGTAGAAATATCTATACTACTATATTATAATAGAATATTTAATAGTCTTTAAACAGAAAAATACGCTAACCACAGGTATAAGTGGCCGGTGCCTATATCGAACAGGACAGGTGGCCGCGGCCATATCAGTTTCATCCCCGGAGGGTTTCCTATTTAGTTACCCCGTATTGAGTGAGTCACGGAATGGCACGGGTCAAATGTACGCTTCACTAAAATATAACAATTGTTTCAACGTATTTTAATGTTTTGTTATATTTTAGCAATTTAGATAGACAGATTATGTTATTTAAATATAGGTTATCTAGATCTTTATATATTCTTGATAAAGGGTTTGTGGGCCTAAAATAGCCCAATTTACAGAATATTTATGCTGTAAATATTAATTTTATTTTACATGAGCATTTTTCATATTTAATATGAGCTTTTTTAGAGTTAAGACACTCCGTTTCTCCTATTATATCACGTCTGTTCCCCATTGTCTGCTGTGCAGTAGTGCAGGCATTGCGATTTGAGTGGCGAAAGTCACTGCTACGCTTTGCCTCGATACCAGAAGAAATGAAGATATTAAGCATTTCATTTCCTCGAGTGGGAATCGAACCCAAAACCTGTCGCGTTTCACGTGTCATATACTTGTGCCCCTGGCCTCTAAAATGAGCTTTATCCTAAACCGAAATATGTCTGAAACTTGATTTCCCTCCCGTAGTATATGAAAACATAAGCAGTGCCTAACGAATAAATATTATGTTTGTATTACATTATCAGTTAATACAAGAAATATAGATATTTAACGTAGTGAGTTAGAGCAAAGTACAGTGACTCCATAGCATAGTACCGCGTAAGGTCAGATCATGCCGGTACCAATCGTCTGGGGAACTGGATCGGAACGAAATATTCGTGGGCTGCCGAGTAACCGACCTACATTTATTTAAATTACCTACTCATTTATATAATCGAGTTAGTTTTAAATAGGATTGACCTAAGGTTTTTTTTATTTATCTTCACTCTGTATCCCGTAGATAGCAGGGTAGACAGTGAGAACTTTTCGTCGAATTCTGGAGAAATATAGTGTTATAAATTGGAGGAACTCAACGCCGAGCTTTGTCTCATTACGAGAGCGAGATAATGAAAATATTAAATATTTAATTTTCTTGAGTGGGTAATTGAACCATCGACCTGTCACGTTTACAGACACACGCCTGTGTCCCTGCGCCACGGATGGCCTCTCCCTAAAAACTTGCCAAACAATAAATATAAAAATCAATAATTAACCAAACTTTCTCCTTTCCGCTTTAAATGCCAAATTAAGAAACGTCGAAGCTCGCTAACATGTGGTTTTTGTAGTTGGTGACGTCACAGGATGTGCTAAATATATTTTATGGTCCCGCCGCGCAACTAGCGTCTACCGTCGGGGACGCGGTCGCGTGAAAACGCGAACGCGGACTTCGTACTCAAAAACAATTGATTTTAAGTAGGTTTTCAGTACCGCGATTTTAAGTACTGTGATTTTAAGTACCGCGCAGTGAAAGTAGAGCAGCTTTATGTATACCTAAGTTTTTGTAGATTCACGGTCTATCCCGCATACTGCAGGGTAGACAGATGAAATCTAATGTTAAGATACTTCGTTCCGCTCTTATCGCAGAATTTTCGAGACATTGCGTGTTGAGTGGTGAAACTCAAAGCAACGCTTTGCTTTGTTACCAGTCAGCGAATGAAATTCAATATTTATTGAATATATCATTTCCTCGAGTAAATCGGGGATCTAACCCATAACCAGTTACGTTCACAGTCACATATTTGTGCCCCTGCGCCACGATTGGCCTCAAATTATCTAAATAACCAAGTAAACACGCAATGTCTCCAGAATTTGGCGGAAAATAGGGAAAGTTGTGTCCTATCATTAGATTCTTTTTAGTGTAGCAATATGACAACACATTGCGAACTCCACAATAGAATAGTATAAGTATCTATTACGTACGAAATATGAATAGGCTGTGATATGACGTGTTCTGGTAGTCAGAACTCAGAGGCAATTTATCGCTTGATTTGATTAAATCAATTTATCCGTGACAGTGAAATGGCTCTCTTCCTGTCAGTTCCGAAACCGTCTTCGTCGTTCGTTATCGTCAAGAAATCTAAGAACTGAAAGTGACATTCCTAATATGAATATAATACAATATATATTTATTAAATAAGAAAGAGGCCGTCTTAGCGCAATGGCACAAGCGTGTGACTGTAAGCTCGACGGTCCTGGGTTCGATTCTGAGAAGGGGAAGTTCATTATTACTTGTTAATTATTTCACTTGTTCGTCCTGGTAACAAAGCGCGGAACGGAGTGTCTTAGCACTAGGTTCCCTCTATTTTCCCTGCTATAAAGATACAGCGTGAATTTAAAGAAAAAAATCCTAATTTTTGTTTAATTATGACAAATTTCCTTAGTTCTTGACTTAAGCTAATTGGAAAATAATTAAAATTAGCAAAACACACTTAGAACATAGATTTCAATCATTTAAATATTATTTCATTAATTCTGCACACATTTTAATTTATTTAAATGACTGTTGGCTTATCGTTATAGGTCGGGGCAAAGATATTTTCGTATTTTGAATGTATTATTAATAATCAAACATCTTTGGCTATACTGAATGTACTGGCTGGTGTTAATAGCATTAAATGTGACATTCTGAAATTTGCAATAAATAAAAATAAACTAATTCTCGCCATTTTTCAATTGTTTTTCAAGCAAGCAAAATGAACCTATGTGACGAAGAAATTAGATATATTTTAAAATTTTATTGCAAAAAAAGTACAATACAATGAACACCACGAATAAAATTTGTGCAATTTACGGGCCTAGAGCGGTATCAACAAGAGTAGCACAGATATGGATCAAGCGTTTCAAGTCTGAGAATTTTAACATATAAATAAAATACTTTCGCTCCGACCTTATATTAATGATGTCCTCCATGCTTTTATTCTTTATAATTAGTATAATATACAAGTAGGTATTTGTGTGTATGTATTGTGATAGTCAACATGGCTGATGTTGATTAATAAGCAATATCAACAATAATTGTATATCAATACCTAGATCCCTTAATTAACTTAATAATAGATCGAGACCGTCGTGGTGCAGGAGCATAAGCGGGCATTGTTTTCTCGGGAAATATTTATTCAGTATTTACTGGTCACGGTTATCAGGCAAGGCGCGGCGTTGAGTTCCGCTAATCAGCATGCAATGACTCCACAATTCGGGGAAAACTAGGGGAACGGAGTAATTTAAAACTAGGTTCCCTCACCATACAGTAGTGCGGGATAAAGCGTGAAACTAAAATCTCTGGCCTTGACCCGGTACCAGAATAGGACTCACTGAGACTAGTAACCCTAGGGGAATAAAAATGTACGTAAAAGTTTACAGTATTGATATTTGCTTATTATGATAAAAAAAACCTTTGATATGTATGACATTATCGAAATATAGGAAAGCATATGGTATATTTTCTTTAAAAGCTACAAGGTTCCACAACCTACCCTTGACCTACTATTCGAATAAGACGCCAAAAGATTCAAGACGTACGAGCATATGACAACATACAAATAGCTTCCTTTTTATTGTACGGGAACGGGAAACCTTGGATTACGGCGCTTTTTAATTTTACTTTACAATGGAAGGATTAGATAAGCTTCGTATAATATAGTATGAACAGCGTCTCGTATCGTAATAATGTTAATAAGTAATGGCGCTGCTAAAATAATGTTTAGTTTTATAGAATATATTCATAGGAAATCTTACTTAATAATGGTATTATTAATGCGATTTTGGGAAGATGAATGTTTGTTTAATTTTTATACAATAAGTATTAAACGGGTTTCGATGAAACTTTACAGTTATATAATTGATACATCAGAATAACACATAGGTTAATATAATATATTATAAGTTAATTATTGATTGATTAAGTTAAATCAGGCAAAAGCATTTTGGCCGCTTGTAAGTATATGTATTTTGTATATACTTACAATATTATTTATTTTGTTGTTTTTTTTTTATGGTTTTTTATTTTTCAAATATAACGGATATTTAAATCGGAAATTTTTAAGAAGGCTAAGAACGCCCTAAAAATATTTTTAAAAAGTATATAGTTTTGAATTACACTTATGAGATAAATTTTTGGAAATTATTTATCAGTTGTGGCGCAGGGGCACAAAGTGTAACTGTAAACACAACTGGTTGTGGGTTCTATCCCCACTCGAGGAAATAAAATATTTTTTTACATTTATATTTCCATTTCTTCGCTCTGGTATGAAGGCCAAGCGCGGCGGAGAGTTCCGGCATTCAACATGCAATGCCTCAAAAATTCGGCGATAAGTGGGAAACGGAGTGTTTACTCTCACTATCAATGTACTACAACTACTCTGAATTGTATGATCTTTTTCTTTAGAACATCTTTAAGTTTTTTTTGTATTATTACCTGCCAATTGTAATTGTCTATACCAACTTAACCCTCCTTTTTACAATAATCCGAGGTCCTTGTGTTATCTTTTGGGCCTAATGAAGATTTTGTAAAAGGAACGAAGCAGGTAGTTGTTAAATTTGTTTAGAGATTTTTTATTATCGCCTTTCAAGTGCACAAAGAAATATAGCCTCAATCAAGTGCGATTTTAAACGAGTGACTCTTCCTGTATACTAACAAAGCAAATAAAATAGTTGTGACCATCGTGGCGCAGGGGTAAGGATGTAATTGTAACGCGACGGTTGGAGGTTCGATCCCCACTTCAATTCTTCGCTCTGGCGCCTAGGCAATTCCGGCGTTAAATTTCGCCGTTCAACACGCAATGCCACTAAAAATTTGCCGAAAAATGGGGAACGGAGTGTCTTAACACTAAGTTTCCTCTGCCTATTTAGCTTTATGTGGTATACAGCGTGAATACGATAAAAAAATGCCTAAAACAATTTACCACAATCTATATGACTAGTATAATATTAGTATATATACTAGTATATATAACGAAAAAGGTGTCCAAGTTATACATCCACAAATAGTCCGTAATGGAAGTTCGATCTGATCTAAGGCAGATAGACGGACGCCTCCATATCGATTACACTGGGCGCTAAACAATTCTTATTGAGTGGCTGCTCGATTAATTAAGCTGGAATAGCTCGAATCCCTCGCCTTCATAATGAATTCGATTGTATTATTTTTCTTGCTTAAATTATATGGTGGAAGATTGTTTATTAATATTATTGTACATTATCTCACTCTGGACAGAGCGCGGCGTTGAGCTCCGCGACTCTATACGCTATGTCTTGAATATTCCGCGGAATGTGGGGAATAACAACGAAATATCTTAACACTAGGTTTAGGTTATATATGAGTTCATTGCATTTCTTTTTAATTCTGTTCAATTTGATAGCGTATTTGAAAGGTCGAAAGAATGTGTTATGATATAACTAAAATAATTTCTTATGTAATTGCAATAGTATAATCAATAAAAATATTTTGTTTCAGGTAATAAAGGCTACAAGGTGACCTTTACTCTGCCATGGCATAAGCGCGTGACTATGTGTAGGTAATAATTTAAATACATAATTTTATAAGACTGTGTGAGGCCAGTCATGGCGCAGGGGCACAAAGTGTAAATGCAAATGCGACTGGTGGTGGGTTCGACCAAATGAAATATTTATTTTGATTTATATTTAATTTTTTTTTGATCTGGTGTTGAAGCAAAGCGTGGCCTTGATTTTCACCACTGAATACGCAATGCCTCCAGAATTTTGCCAACCCTGCTGTGTGCGGGATAAAGCGTGAAACTGATTTAATTTTAGGTACATTCAATCCAGCCACAACTAAGTATATGTAGAATTAGATGTGACTATAACTTTAAATCGAGTATCATTGAAAAGGAAGCGAGTAGGTATCATAAAGAACGAGTCACTGGCCGCATACAAAACATCATGCAACATATTGCGTCGTGTCGAGATACGGCATGCATAAAACGTCTAGAGTGAATAGAATGCAATATCGGTGTCGGTGCCAAGTTGAAGTTTTAATTACGGCTTCTAACAAGTTTAAACGGTTTTGAACTTCCTAGGTTTTCCTATCGGCGCGGCGGACATGTCATTTTTCGGGTTGTTCGTGTACGAGATGGTTTTACTCTTGTTTTGGTGGATGTAAAACTTCGCAGTGAACGACTCGCTCTGGGGCCTTACTCTTGACGACAATATTCAATGATCAATCGTCAATAAATGTCATTTCGTACTCTTGAAAGCAATCAATTGCTAAGTCCACTACCGCCCGCTAGTTGACGGTTGCGTTAACTAAAAATTGTTGTAAAATTCGTTAGAATTGTAATATTTGGTACTCTTGACGCGTTTTTGACAGCTAAAATGACAGCAAAGTTGAAGTGGAATTGAGAATATACTCAATAACTAAAGTGTACCTTTTTAGAAATTGATTTGTTATTTTTCTCGTGAAAACGGCAATAAAATGGCACGTTTAGTGCTTATGTACTGTGTTTTGAGGAAAACATGTAAATTAGACATTAAAAACAACGAAACATGCGTCGATTCGCGAATTTTAAAGAAAACTGAAAACTACTGACTGCTTTAATGAAAAATTCTGTTATAGAGGTGATACGAAGAAATAAGTGAAATTCGTCACATAAAGCCCAAAAATTTAAAACGAAATTAATGACTGTAACTTACATATACTAGGTAAGTTAAGTATTAATCTAAGGAAATACATATGTAATAGTAACTGCTGATTAAAGTGCTAAGCAAAATCACTGAGTGTTTATTTTTCAAATGTATTTAAATATATTATCAGTGGACTTTTGAAGTTTTAATTGGAATGAGCATTTGCTTTGTAAAAATACATATTAAATAACTACCAATATATGATTCAGTAGCAATATACCAATATAGTAGTTGGTACTTAAATATTTTATAAACTACAATAGCAAGAATAGTAATTATACTATCATTTTATAGGCGACCATATTTTGGCCCAAAAGTGGATAAGTTTGATAGTTGAGATGACCTCTAGATGTAGATGCTTACACGAACTTTACAAGAATATTTCGCCAAAATTCACATTTCTGCTCAACCTAAATACACAAAAATGTTCACAAATGGAAACACAGGGTGCAGCATTGTAAATAAATAACACATATTGCAAGTGACAACATATGTGTTAAAGTATTATCTAGAAATGAGTTGGAAGACTTGGAGGTAGAAGAAGTAGAAGTCTCCAAATATTACAGCTGACTGAAAGATAGTAAAAACATATAATAGCTACAAAATTAAGGAAAGAAATAGAAAATAGGTCCACAAGTTATATAAATCTTTTTATAAATAAATTTGTATATTTTTATTTTAATATTAAGGTATTGTCTAAGAATGTTTGTTATACAATAAAAATTACTTTTAAAGTTGAAAATAGTTGAGCAATACAGTAAGACATTGAATTTTCTTATAAACTTGTATAAAATATTATTAATATTTAATTGATTGATTCAATTACCGAGTAAATATGTACTTATGTGTAACAAAATTATATTCTACTGTACTATATTGTTTAATTTAATGAAACAAATTAAATAATAATGAAATAAACTATATTAGCTTTCCAAATAAATCATTTTGAATTTATCAAAACTTTACAAAAATGCTTAAAAGTATGAGTGATTGGTCAGAGTTTAATAGATTTCCTGGATATGTCATAATTTTTTTTAAGTATTAAGTATTTGTATATATGTATGTCTATAATTGTATCTCTATATAAATGTATATATAATATCTATGTATGTATTTATGTATGAATAATGTATGTATATATAAATGTTTGATATAACAAAAATACCTTTATACTTTAAATAAGTACAAATTTGATTGAATGTATTAATTATCTTTATGCAATAAAGTGTTTTTAGAACTTGATTTGTAATTAGATGCTCTCATGCTAAAGGGAAATGTTTCAGATGTAACAATATGTAAATGATCTTATTAAACTTATTTTAAAACGAAGGATTTAATTATTTAAAGATAGTTTTGTGTCGCACTTGTATTTTTAAAATTACCAATAAAGATGTATGTTTTAATTATTGTTTAATTACATAATTGGCATTTAAAACAAAATATTATATATACAGCAAGAAAAAAATAAAAGCAAACCATTACACTATATGATGTTATTTTTAGTTTTTTTTTATAGTTAAAGAAAAAAGTTTGTCTTTTGGTCTTTCTTATAAATTAAAAATTAACCAACTTTTACGTACTTATTTGTGACACTTATGTATAGCTTTAAGCTTTATGATATTATACATAATATGATAATGGTACATATAAATATTCTTATTATAATAAAAAGACATTCAGTAGTAAAACATTTTTTTATTAATACTTTTATTTTAATCACTTTTATAAACATAATAGACTAATCACAATTCTTTCTTTAAATATGCACATTTAAGCGTTATCCATTAACATAAAAATTTATGTATGTTTCTTTCAAATAAAAACAATCATTAGTTTTCGCGTGAACTTCAAAAGCATTTAACCTTCGTTATTTTGTTATACTTTACTTAATTTTACATTTCAACCTTCTTTTACGTTTAGTTATAGGCTAAATGCACATCGATTAAGAAATATATTTATTATAACTGATAACATAAGCATTAACATAATAAACAAATTCATATGTCAAATGCCATGTCAAAATTTTGACAAAACATTCTAAATAATTAGACATACAGATAAAATATATCCATTTTTTTAGGACGACTTCAAAGATTTCATTGTTTTTTAAGTAAAACAAAATAAATATGATTTATAATTATTGTTTTTGCGAAAAAATGTGCATTTGAATAAATTATTCCAATGAGTTATGAATGGTTATTATGTATCGCAGATTTATCGGTATAAAGTGCACAACACTAACTGTCAGTTATAACGGCGTTAGGATTAGTCAAAAGAATAGTAATCCGACTTTGAGAATGTTGGATGGTGTGTAGAGAACGCAGTGTCATAACACTGGATTCTCTTTGCCAACCCTGCTGTGTGCGGAATAAAGCGTGAAACTGATTTAATTTTAGGTACATTCAATCCAGCCACAACTAAGTATACGTAGAATTAGATGTGACTATAACTTTAAATCGAGTATCATTGAAAAGGAAGCGAGTAGGTATCATAAAGAACGAGTCACTGGCCGCATACAAAACATCATGCAACATATTGCGTCGTGTCGAGATACGGCATGCATAAAACGTCTAGAGTGAATAGAATGCAATATCGGTGTCGGTGCCAAGTTGAAGTTTTAATTACGGCTTCTAACAAGTTTAAACGGTTTTAAACTTCGAAGTTTTTCCTATCGGCGCGGCGGACATGTCATTTTTCGGGTTGTTCGTGTACGAGATGGTTTTACTCTTGTTTTGGTGGCTGTAAAACTTCGCAGTGAACGACTCTCTCTGGTCCGTTTTTATGAAATAGTTTTGATATTTTTAATAAATTTATGTTTTGTTATAGTTTGTACTAAGATCGTATTCGCTTAAAATATATAAAATTTAATTATAAGCTTAAGAATTAATTTGGAGTTAATTTCTTATTGTTACTTATAATCGATATAAATAATTAAATTTAAAATAACATTATAACCTTAATTATAGTGCATGCTTATGAGATATTTTTATGTACAACTGTACCTAATATGTATCATTATAACCACATACCTACTTTTGATGTGGTTTTTTTGATATTGGTAAAGTCAAATTACATGAGGTCATTTGTAATACTGACGTCATCGTCATTGAAGACTTTTTTCGTGACTTAAAAAAAATTATGTCATACATAATTTTTATCGCGTATAAAAATAAACATCGCATCAGTAAATATTTTTAAACACATATTTTCCTTAAATAAACCACAAACGCTCACATTTAAACGCTTGTACGGATTCTCTTTTCTCGAAATCTCTCGCCAAATTCGAATGTTGCCATACGACACACACGGTCTATTCTATTAAAGGTATACTCTATTTAGTCGGCTAGCTACGCAAGTCTTCCGCTATCAATATCAATCAGAGACGGTCATGCAATCCTGTTTAGGCTTGTTTGCGTTGCTTGACTGTTGCAGACAGTGGGCTTTGGCAATCGAAAGGTTATTTAGTGATCAATTCAGCTTTTGCAAATGATTATTCAAATAGAGAATGTTAGATGAATGTTTGTGAACCTACTCTTAATATGATTATAATGTAGCGTGTAGCAAGGTAGGCAGAGGAAGCCTAGTGTTCAGACCCTCCGCTTCCCACTTTCCGTCGAATTCTGAAGGGATAGCATGTTGAGTGGCAGAAGTAAAGCGCCGCGCTTCTCCTCGACACTAGTGAAAAATGAAAATATGAAACATTTCATTTGGTAGAATGGGTATCAAACGCACAACCCGCTGCGTGTACAGTCATACGCTCTTGTGCTCCCTGCTCTGGCCTCTTTTAATTAGAAACTTAAAAGCATGACGAGACACGTTAAAAAAAATTATAAATCCTCTTAAAAATAGTTATTATACTGCATAATTTAGTCCAAATTATTCAACCTGAAGGATTATCTTATGTAACGTACGCATTACGTACCGGAGCGAGTGTCCGACGCTCCCACGGTCGGTGTCGTGGCGAGGGACGAAACTCATTTATAAAATTGACACGAGGTGATACGCCGAAACTAGAGCGCGCTATGTCCGACCGTCCGGTAAGAAGGGCCTCCGGTTAACAATTGGCTATTTAAACTAAGTTATTGAAATTAATTATAAATTAATGAATAATGAGATTATAAATTTGTTTTTTTTTGGTAACCATTCCCACTTTTCGCCGATTTCTTAGGGCACTTTATTATTAAAGTATTTGTACTAAAAGTCTTTCTCGTTCAACCATGCAAAATAAACAAAATAATTATATATATTTAATGTATCATTTAAGTATTTGAGTTAAGATATATGCTATACAAATAAAATCATTTATATCTTTTGTGAGGCAAGTCGTGGCGCAGTGGCACGAAGTGTGACTATTAAACCGACTGCTTGTGGGTTCGGTCTGCACTCGAGGAGTTAAAATATTTACTTAAATATATATTTCCATTTCTTTCGCTCTGGTGTCTAGGTTAAGCGCGCCGTTGAGTTCTGCCACTCAACACACAATGCAATGTCTTAACACTAGGTTCCCTCTGTCTACCCTGCTGTGTGCGCGATACAGCGTGAAGCTGATTTATTTAATTTATATCTTTCGGCTTGTATTTTTTAATATACGTCCCTAAAAACAAAGAAAAAAAAGCAACAGCTATATTTTTAATATATATATTCCAGAAAGGTCATATTATTTCGGAACGTTAGAATTCTCATAATAAATATATTTTAGGAGAAAAATTTTTCATTTGTGTGGGCGATCCAGCCAGCCAGCCGGCCGGGGCACATTGCGACACCGCTATCGCATTCCCGACACGTATTAGGTGTGAGTTGGGGCAGACTGAAATATAGTCGAGTGGAGTAGACGGCTGGAAATGAAGTGCTTGTTTATTATTTCTGCTAAATGTTTCTGAATTATATTGTTTATTGATGTTTTTTGGAAAGCGTATAAATGGATCATGGTACTTTTTGTTGGTTTCTTTAATATTTTGTATGGAAAGTTTGTGATTAAGAAATTGAAATAATGTAATTAACATTTAATTTTTATTGTTATTCAGATTTTCATGACAAATTTCATAGTTTTTTTTAAATAAGAAGTGAAGTAAACATATGAAAAAAAAATATCTGCAAATAATAAAGGAAAAGTCATTAAAATTCGTTATATACTTGGTTAATTCGTTAAGTCCTTTATATAATATATTAGGAAAAATATCTCCAAAGACAAACAATGTATATATGTATGTTTAGATTGATATAGTATGAAATATTTCTTTGTAATATTCCTAGCACGTGATTATTCGTCACAGTCTTATTTGTACGGGGAGATATGAAAACCTCTTGGAATCAATTTCGTATTCAAGGGCTACATCGGCCGTGTGCCCGAGGCTGCTGTGAAAAAAATATGCTTTTCAACGTTGTTAAACATGCTGTATAAGATTATTGTACATTCACACACATTATTATATTTATTTTATTGAAATGAAAGAAACCTATTTTTAACATTTTGACCGATATTATCGCTAATTTAGACCGTGGCTCGATGAATTGTTCAGCATTGGACTACGCAATCCAGCATGCTTGAGTTTAGAAAAATCTAAAACTAAGGAGCGCAGTCTCATAAGCAGTGGAAAGATAAAATTACTTAAGATAAGATAAAATTATTAATTATTGATTAGCTCCTATAATAATAGACAAAACAGCGCTACTAAATCTTAATATTTTTGTAAAGTTATATAGGATATTTAGAGGCCAGTCGTGACGCAGGGGTACAAAATGTGACTGTGACAGGTTGTGGGATTGATTCCTACTTGAGGAAATAAAATATTTAATATTTTTATTTTCGCCGCTCTGGTGTCAAGAAGAGAGAGCCTCCAGAAATCGGCGCAAAATGGAGTATGGAGTGTCTTAGCACTAGGAGCCTTCTGCCTACTGTGCTGTGTACTGTGTGGGATAGACGCTACGAGGACGCTAAAAAAGGATATTTAAGTTTTGTAATTCGGATCAGATTCCATTCGATAATACCACCAATCGTATTTTATTGGTGTGCAGTCAGATTTTTTACTAAATAGCTACGTTTAAGATTCGACTTGGGTAATGTATTTCTAAACTGGTTTGAAAATAATTCGCTTTTTTTATTCCACATGGACGTATTACGTAGATGTTGAGTAAGTTTTACTGAACCTAGCAAAAAATAGAACTTGAATCAGTAGTGTAAAACAATTTATTCGTTAGACCGACCATCTGTCTGAGACCGTTGAGGCGCAGAGGCGCAAGTTTGTGACTGTGACGGTTATGGGTTCAACTCCCATTTAGGGGTATGAATAATCGGTTTTTAATATTTTTATTTGCTTTACACTGCCCGCTTTCACAATACGCATTGCGAAAATTCCACTGAAAGTTGGAAACGAAGTGTTTTAACACTAGTTTTGCTCTGCCTACCCTGTTACATGCAGGATACAGGGTGAAGCTGAATAAAAAAAAAACTAAAAAAATCTAAATTATCTGTGTAAATTGTACATCAGATTCTCGCGAAGATATTAATAGTAATAAATGTTCTTTATTAGGACCACAAAAAAACGCTTTGCAATTGTATGCCAGATGAGACTCTAGATAACTATTTGATTTAAAGATTACGATTTAATTATTCGATGTTGATGATCTCATCCTTAAATAAATATTTGTACTTTAATTGTGATCGTCAACTGTGTTTTATAAGAATAGATTTATATGATAATATTTTAAAATATGCATTTTGAGTATAGGTTCGAATTCCACTCGGTGTTGTCTCGATAAGCTCAAGCATGGCTTGTTGTTGCATTCCCATATGACCAAAGTGAGGATAGGAATTATGTATTTATTTTTTTTATTTCTCACTTTAAATAAAAAAATTGAGTGACTACATTGAGTTAACCACCATCATATCTACGGCATTATATTGTAAAAAAATATACATGTTTTTAAAATGTATTATTTTATTGTTTTAATAATATTTAATATAAAAATAATAATAATTTAACTTGGTTATTACTGTGTAAAATATCTTAGAATTGAAAATTATTAGGCAAGTTGATCAATGATGTATCAGGGAGACTTCAGTTTGAGTTTACTGAACGAATCTATCTTAGAACTCATATAAGTTTTAACAATCTAACTTTCCCTTAAAACTTTTACATTGCTGTGTTCAGTAAGCCAAGCCGATATAAGTAGAATTGGATTTTTTTATTTTTTTAGCAGAAATTGCCTCATATTATATATTAAATATAATTGTATTTTAAAACTTATAGCATAGTACGCAACGGTTATAGGTTCGATGTCCATTCGGGGGAACAATTCGGTACTCAGTTTGGGTCAGCAGTAGTAAAAAATACCATAGTAGGACTCTACTGAATGTGATGTATGTGTGGAGTGTGCGGCTCAGCATACATTGTTACAGTATTAATAACAAAGTTTTTTTAATCATCCTGAAACAATACAGTATAGGCGTGAAAACGAAAACATTTAAAAAGCGAGTTATTTCGTTTTTTTTATTTTTTTTCTACATCCTATATCTTCAGATATATATATATATATATATATATATATATATATATATATATATATATATATATATATATATATATATATATAACAATCCTGTATATTCCTTTAGAAAGAAAAAGGAAATATAGACATTTAATCAAAAGTGTCTTTTTAAATTTTAATAATCTCCTCAATTTATCATCTCTAAGTAGCAATTTAAAAAATGTAATTACCTCGTAAACCATAAAATTCGTGATACAATATAATGCGACCGATAGCGATAATTTTTTCAGCTTCACGCTGTATCCCGCATACATCAGGATAGGCAGAGAGAGCCTAATGTTAACATACTCCGCTCTCCACTTTCCACTGAATGAAAATATTAAATATCCCGTTTCCCCGAGAGGGAATCGAACCCACAACCTATAGCCCTTACAGACTGGCCTCAATAGCGTTATCTTTTATGATATTTTCTTATATATTGCAAGATTATCAAATGTTATTAGCGGATCACTACAGTTTAAGCTCCTACATGCGCCTACACACCTTCTCCTTATATGGTTTCATTACTTGAATCGGCCTCGATTTCGTTGTCGGACAAACAAGTCTCTGTGAGAACTTTTTTTCAATTAAGCCTTATCATTTGACGTGACATAAGTAAATATATGATAAAGCAATTGAAATTACTCTCATTTTTTATTTCACGTTATAATTATATATAATTGAATCCGGTTTCCGGTTAAAGTTATAGGTAATATTATATCTATATATATTATAAAACAGCTTCACGCTGTATCCCACATAGAGTAGGGTAGGCATAGGGAATCTAGTGTTAAGACACTCCGTTCCCAATTTTCTGAAGTGATGCAGAGGCACTAGTGTGTGACTTTAAACGCCACTGCTTGTGGGTTCGATCCATGCTCGAGGAAACAAAATTTTCATTTAAAATTATATTTTAATTTCTCCGCTCTCAACACGCACTAAAATGATATGTTTTATTACCTTTTAATAAATACATTTTTACAAAATTTAGAAATCCTAAGGATTGTTTTCGTGACAGTGTTTTGTTTAACTATAAACAAGTAACAGCAGTTGTTAACCTTTCGCAAGAATAGTACGTAATGATGGAGAATTGCCAATTTTATATGTCGCTGACATCTTAAGAATGAAGCATTTAGATCTACAAATGTACTTACCTCCAAGTATTTTAGGTAATAAGATATTTTCTTCTACTAACTATCTTCATAAATGGCTAAAATGGACTGTTACGATGAGATGTTGTAACAGTCCATTGTGAAGTTTGTGAAGTTGTGAAGAATGTTGTGAAGAAGCCATTTAATTTTTACTTTTACACAGCAGGCATAAAATTTTATTAAAATTTCAAATTAACTAAAAAGGTATCTATCTATCTATGCTATCAAAAGTTCAGTAAGTTCAATAATCCCACAGCAGAAAATGATTGGTCCATTTAAATTTTATTAAAATAATTTACATATTATGTTAATTTCTATTATACAAACGAATATATTCGCGAGCGCTAAAACAATACTATACATAATTGAGACCGTCGTCGACAGTTGTGGGTTCGATCTCCACCGGAGGGAACGAATTATTATTTAATAACATTTCCATTCCTTCGCTCTGACACTAAGACAGAAAACCGGCGTTCCGCCTCTTAACACGCAAAGCCTTGGAAAATCGGCGGAAAGTGGGGAACGGATTATCCTGCTGAGTGCGGGATACAGCGTGAAACTGATTAATTTATTATTTATTTTATTTGTTAAAACAATAGTGTACAGACCGGCCTCATTATATTGTAATATGTTTTCGTTGTACATCATTATGCCGCGCATACATTGTTCTATGTATTAATTTGCATCGATAACGCATCTAGCCTTCTATTGTGAGGTGTCAACGTGTATTCCTGACGTTATATTTCACGCTTAATGTTAAATTATTCCTTCCTACATATAATTTCTTTAATATTTGAATTCAGTTGAGAAGGGAACGGAGTGTTTAAACACTGGGTTTCTTCTGCATTTCTCTCTATCTTCTTATGTGCAGGATAAATTAGCGTTGAGCTTAAAAAAAAGAAGTTTAAAGTATTGAATTTTTATATTTATATTACATTAATATTATATATTAAAGTTCATATTAACAATGTACTATAAAATATATTTTACTTTTACATTGATTTTATATTTTAAAGGACTATGGACTAAACTCAAATATTTATATACATTTTTTTTCAATAACTGAACTATTAGTTCAGTTATTGAAAAAAAGTTTTGAGATATATCTAAGTACATCACTTTTTTAATATGTAGCAATATATAAAATATATATTAAAGTTATTTTCTTGAGCAATAAATAGTAGCGTAAGAAATGAAAAAAAAAAACAATTTACAGTATCTAACAAAAAAGTACGCTTTCATAATCAGAACCCACCATGAGAATATATAACAATATAGATTTTATAAATTACAAAAAAAAACAATCATCAAAATACATTTACAATTTCCGTAGTAATTGCGTGACAAACGTACAAAAAGAAGACAAACTCCTTTTCGAAGTCGAATAAAAAAAATATAAATATATGTAAGCAATTTGTGAAAATATTACATCGCCATTATCATACAAATGTCTTTAATTTGCTATCATTAATTTGATTATATGGATATTTAAACGATTTCACACATGAGCTTTATATGAGTCATCCAACTTTTTTTTAGTTATCAATTGTTATATTAAATTCCTTTCCAATATTGAACACACCTTAGTTCAAATCAATTTAAAATATAAACCGTGAAACATTAGCATAAATTTGTTTATTAAAATTTTAAATTATGCAAAATAACCGTAACTTTCATTATGTAAAGTTCATAGGTTTTATTATATATATTTCAAAAGATTTAATAAAATAAATCAGCTTCACGCTGTATCCCGCACACAGTAGGATAGGCAGAGGGAACCTAGTGTTAAGACACTCCGTTCCCCACTTTCTGCTGAATTTTGGAGGCATGGCGTGTTAAGTGGCAAAACTCAACGTCGCGTTTTGCCTCGACACCAGAGCGAAGAAATGGAAATATAAAATTATGTAAATATTTCATCTCCTCCAGTGGGAGTCGAACCCACAACCAGTCGGTTTTACAGTCACACTTTATGGCACTGCACCATGAATGGCCTCAAAAGAAAAGATTTAATAATTTAAGTATAACATGTATTGTCAATGTGTATATATCTTTCTCGACTTTGGAAGTTCAATAGACAGTTGATCTAGATTCTAGTCTCTTTCGTATCTTTTTCTTCATTTCACCTAACAATTTTTATATATATATATATAATTTTAAAAATAAAATGGCTCAAATCGAATTGAAACCAATTTTGTAGCTTTTGTTACGTTTTAAATTCTTTTAGCTTTATGCTATATCCGTATCTAGTAGAATAGGCAGTGGTAAGACACTCCGCTCCCCTTTTTCCACCGAATTCTGTAGGCATTACGTGGTGTAAGATGGAACTCATTAATACTGCGCTTAGCTACACCAGAGCGGAGAAATTAAAATTTTAACTATTTCATTTCCTCAAGTGAGAACCGAACCCATAACCTGTCGTATATACATACAACGCTTGTGCAGCTGCGTCGCGACTGGCCTTAACGTTTTAAATTCATGCTATTATATTGTATAGGTATGTAAAACTAAGAACTATGTATTTACATATAAGATAAGTCTTCAATTTCATTCTTCATTTATCTAGCGTTATGTGAATGAATGCTCCCCTTTCAGCGATTACGTTGTTCCATTTACCGCAATAACTAGGTCTGAGTAATGAGTGTGTCATGCTATTTCTAGACAACATGTTTTCAGAATGTTTGTTTTTTCATATTACATGTATGTATATACTCCCAATCTTACAAAACTTAATGTTTCGCAACTATTTTTATAATAATTCAAGCAAAAGTAACGTAAACAAAACGTTTCTGTCACTGTCGATAATATATCCTGTCAATATAATGTATTAAAATGTATTATGATTTTTTATTTATCTAACGCGCTCAGAGTCCAATTTCTAAACTGCATGGAAAGTATTCGGTTGGATAAAATGCTTTATAGCTTGTATTTATTTATATAAAAGATTCCCTACACCTTTGGAAACAATCACTTAACGCACTTACTGTGGGTTGAGGTTGAAATCAGCCTCATAGAGACTTCATGCCTATATAATACCTACCTAATACAATATGAGGTCGAAAAAGACCTCACCCGCACAAGCTGTAATTTCTCAAAAAGAAGTCCCTCAGTGCAAGTAATAAAACGCTTTAAATTCAACATTTAAGTGTTTTACATTTTCTATCTTTACATTTAAATATACAAATATTTTTCTGCATTTTAATGTAAAATAATAACGAACGTTTTTTTTTAAAACGGTGGAAGTATTTATACATTCACACGTTAATTAGTACATTTATTTAAGAAATCGAAATATTTCTTTAATTACGGTATGAATAAAATTATGATAGAAAAGTATTTAAAGTGAGACATTAAGCGTCTTGTGTACTTGAGGTCAGAAGGTGACTTTCACCATAAAACCACCAAATATTATGATTACACGCTTTATGTTCTGTTTCGTAGCGCATTACATTTTATAGTGTAAATAAAACTTGAAAAGTTCAATTAATTTCAAATTGTCGGCAGTTAAACTTAGCATAATTATCTACTATTTACATAAGTTAAAGATGTAAACGTTAGCCTTTTTTATGATGTACCCCGCATATAGCTCAGTAGGCACCTGGGAACCTGAGAACATAGATATACTAAGACTTACGTTCTCATTAAGTCACTTCCGTTCTCCACTTTCCGCCGATTCATGGAGCGAACGTTACTAGAGCGATGAAATTAAAATATTCACTATTTCATTTCCTTAAGTGGAAATCAAACCTAAAACCACATGCCATGCTATCTTACATAAATAGAAAAAAAAAGATATTACAGAAGTAAAGCATTATTAAATATTTAACAAACATTTGAATTTAGTAAGAAGTATAAATTCTAGTGCGACCACATCAGCGCTCTGGCAGGATCCGGTCATATAATATTCATTGTAACGACGAGCACAGATGTTTAAACTCCTAATCCTCCAGCAAAAGAGATTATTGAGGTTTTCCTCATTTTGTATTCGCACTTCGATGGCAAGGGTCACGAATGGAGATGAAATAATAAAATAATATTAGAATAGAATAATTTTTAAAAAATTAAGGCAATTATTTGGCATTCTTTATATTATTTTCGTTCCACGCTATATTCTGCACGTGGTAGGGAACCTGGGGGCCTAGTGTTAAAACACACCGTTTTCCACGTTTCGCCGAATTCTTGAGGCAAACAGTGTTGAGTGCTGGAACTCAAGGCCGTGGAACTCAGAGCGAGGAAATCAAAATATTAAATATTTCATTCACGAATGGTTATCGAACCCACAGTGGACTTAACGGTTATTTATAATTAATTTTTATTCCCCTGAAAAGGAATTAACTGATAAATAATTTTATGTTCTTAAATCTTTTAACTAGGCAGTCGGAATTTTATTTGAAAACATCGACAGTTGAGTTTTTGCTTAGTTTTTTCAGAGAAATGGCCTTCCAAATCAGTAGCCACTTCCTGTTGTACTGTCAATAATTAACTTCATGCTAGATTACCAGTTTTATTTTATACTGGTTACATTGATTTATGCTTTGAGTACAATTTTTAAGTGTTGTAAAAACATACATACATAAAAGGAACACAAATAAGGAATTTATCAGCTTCACGCTGTATCCTGCACATAGTAGGTAAGTAGGTAGGTTCCCCCTGCCTACCCTAGGCAGGGGAACCTAGTATAAAGACACTCCGTTCCTCATTTTCTGCCGACTTCATTAGTCATTGCGTATTGAGTGGCGGAACTCAAAGAGAAGAAATGAAAATATAAATTTAAATAAATATTTCATTTCCTCGAGTGGGGATCGAATTCACAACCAGTCGCGTTTACACGTTAGTCACACGCTTGTACTCCTGGGCCATGACTGGCCTCTAAGTAATGAATTTAGTGAAATATAATTAGTTTATAAATCAAAAGTAGGTCACTAAATCATCATAAACAATCTCTACATCTGCATCGGGGTGTCTCTTATTAGACCAACTTGCTTTCGCCCACACGGTACAACGACCTCCCTGATTTTATCGACTTAATCAGCTTCATCAACAAAAACTTCAATTAAACTTTGAAATGAGCGTTTGTTTGAGTTAAGAAGCATTAAACATGTTTCAAGGAGTACTCATTCGAAAATTCATTTCCATTCATTCGATTCATTAATTCATTCATTCATTCGAAAATGCTTTTTGTGTTCGAATAATCCGATAAAATATTATTATTATGTATTTGTTATTTTAATAAGAATAATTACATTTTTAAGCCCCAACGCAAAAGGAGAGGTGGTATAAGTTTGACGTGTCAGTGTGTCTGTGACACTGTATCTCCTGAATTAATGAACCGATTTGAATGCAATTTTTTTAGTAGAAAGCTTTGCTCATCGTGGAGGTTCATAGTTTTGTTTTATGAAAATGAGATTAGGAGTTTAAGAGCTACCAGCACTTTGGCAGAATGAGATAGTGATATATTTTTTCGAGATTTTCCAAAAATTTTACTAGATTTTGAACATGTTTTTTTAATTATTTAGAAATCAACATCTTTTTAATTTTACAGATACTTAATAAAGCGAAATACTTCACGTCAATTTTAATATTCTAAGCTTATCATGGTTGCGCTTAGTGTTTGTTTAGGTTGGTGGACTAAGGATATGGGCTTTAAAACTTGCTTATGGCGATAAAAACGTAATATACAAATGATTTAATAATACATAGTCATATGTATATGTATGCACGGAGGCCGTCGTGTTGCTGTGGCACATACGTGTGACTGTAAACGTGACGGTTGTGGGTTTGAACCCCACTCGAGACGGAGACTCTAAGAACGGAGTGTGTTAACCATAGGTTCCCAGGTTTCCCCTGCGATAATAAATAAACGATTTTATAATTAAACTAGAGGCCAGTCGTGGCGCAGTGACACCAAGTGTGACTGTAAAACCGACTGGTTGTGGGTTCGATCCCCACTCGAAGACATGAAATATTTACTTAAATTTATATTTCCATTTCTTCGCTCTGGTGTCGAGGCTAAGCGCGGCGTTGAGTTCTGCCACTCAACACGCAATGCCTCCAGAATTCGGCAGAAAGTGGGGAACGGAGTGTCTTAACACAAGGTTCCCTCTGCCTACCCTGCTGTGTGCGGGATACAGCGTGAAGCTGATTTATTTGATTTATTTATTTATTTATAATTAAACTACCTATTTATTAGAGCAGCTCGAAAATTCTAATCGATATCTAATTTCTACTTTTCATATAATTGACAGTACACACTGTTTAACATAAAATCTCATTAAACTATATACATTTTAATACCGCGAAAACACGTTTGTAGCAGTCGAAGCCTCCGGCGTAATAATGATTGCTTTATAAGGTACGACGTGTTCAGTGAGCGCCGGTCCGGATCCCGCGTGAATTATCACATGTCATTATCGGATATGTTTGCGGCGGCAGTGCCTTTGAATTAAAGGTCCTCGTCGTTGGTATGCTTTTTTCTTTTTTTAAAAGTTTCACGCTGTATCCCGCTCACGGCAGGGAAGCAGGTGGAACTTATTGTTAAGGCACTCCGTTCCCATTAAACACTACCGAATTCTGGAGCATTGCACATTGGTTAACTTGACAGCGATTTCCCTGATTAAACGAGATTGTTGCAAGTTCAAATACTATTGTAGATTTTTCTCTTAATGTTGTGTATCACCGGATAGTTCTATTATACAGAAGAACATTCCAAAACAATTTAGCTTCCTCGAGTGGGGATCGCACCCACAACCTGTTGCAACACAACTAGCCTCAAAAAAAAGTGTAAGTTTGTTGGTAGACATTTTTCGTATTACGAATGTTACGTAAATAGAAGATCAATAACTAAGCAGAATAGGCATTCATAGAAATAGTGGTCTATTCTATTATTAATTTTGTTCGGTCTAACGTATATCGATATTTCATATAGGGTAACAATTTAAAATGTTTCCTACAAAGGGCGTAGGGGTAAACGCAACAGGCACACTCCGTTCCTCCACTCAACACACAACTCTTCCAGAATTCGGTAAACAGTGTTTTAACGGGAACGGAATGTCTTAATATTTTTCTCCCATGTTCCCTCTGCCTACTCTGCTATGTAGCGGAGTAGGCAGAGGCAGCGGGTTAGAGCGTGAAACAAAAAATAAAATAATAAAAAAATACTATATTGCTTCTTTGAACTCGAATAGCAATATTTTAGAAAAAAATCAACAAAAATTTAGAGCGGTGCAGTCTGTGCAGACAGACCTTAATCTGCTACCTCCATCACTTGTAAAATCACATCATATACCCTTTGGTGCTCGAGGAATTTTATGTAAATTAAGTTTTTTACAACCTTTTTTTTATTTTGTTTGGCATTCCTCACAGTCCCGTCGAGTTATTAAGCGGCTAATGAAATAGCTTTTGCTTATGCGAAATCGCATTTTATTTTCAGATGCCACTTTTGATAAAGATAAATATTTAATTTTAATGTTTGCTACCTTTTTATAAAATGAAATAAATATTTTGAACATTAAACGTATGGCGGAGTGATGTCCTTCAATGTAAATTAAGATTGTGGGTTTGAATCTTTTTAAAAATATATTTTAATATAAAAAAAGGAAAAACCGGTTAACTTTGAGTCTAATTCGCTCATCGAGGGCTTTTTACCAATTCAGGATTGTAGATAAACAGGAATGAAGTACCTACAGTTTATAAAATAGGGAGTGAACTATAAATATAAGTTTTTTTAATTACGTTGGTTTATACCTAGTACAAGCCAGTGTCGAGCGTGACAGGAAAAATCTGACTATCGCAGTAACGAGATGGCCATCGCTTGTTTCGCAGAACTCTTAATTGTTGTTACGTACTGGAATAACACTATGATTGCTGTTATCTATTATTATCTTTTCAATGAATTCAAAAAACTACTGTACATATATATATATGAATGTCAGATTGTATTTTAAATATTTAATTACGTAGAATGTAACAAAGGACTTGTTTTCAGAAATTTGCTTTTTGAATTATAGAATAGATACCTATTTAAATGATTTTTTTTTCATATAATTCAGAGAAGGGGTATCTACGTATCTAGGGCATATGAACGTATAGTACCTATATCTGTGTATCAAAATGCCTTTTGCATTTTTTTGTATTACAGCCCAGAATATCTTTAAATTTTAAAATATTTTTTGCTTCACACTATCCCGCATATAGCAGGGTAGGCGGAGGGAGCCTTAGAATCCAGTGTTTAGATATTCGGTTTCCTACTTTCCCCCGAAATCGTGGGGCATTACGTGTTGAGTTGCGGAAGTCAACACTGCGCTATTGCCTCGCTACCTCGCTTTGGTGTGAAATGAAAATATTAAATATTTTCATTTCACACCAAAGCCCGAGGGAGAATTGACCCCATAACTGTCTCGTTTACAGTCACAAGTTTATAGCTGTGCGCCACGAAGGCTTTAAATAATATTTTATTTGCTATAGTCGAATAAAAGATTTGACAATGTCAATTCGACTGTTAATGGATTTCTTTTCAAATTTAATTTCTATATACTTCTATTCTATTTCTATATTAAATTATAATAACTTCAACCTTATACAAAATGCTATTAACATAATTCATAAATTTTAGTTGAAAATGTGATTATTTTCTCAATTCGCTACTACATCATCACGTACGCCTTCTAGAAAAAGTTTCAAGAAGTGCCTGTTTAAAAAACGTAATTCGTTTCGCGCAGGAAGCACGTCGTGCTCATTGGTCGCCCCCTGGTCTAGAAGAAACTTGTAAGAACAAGAGATCTGTTCAGGGAATCTATTTAATATGCGTTACGTAGAGCAACTCATGCATGACTGACAAGAAGAATTTATACTTAGGCTGAGCGTCGGTGGTGCATGCAATGGCGCTGCGCCTGCGTCTATTTTAGCTAAATATGAATCAATGTGCGATAGTATCTTATATTGCCATTCTAAAATCGACTGGTTGTGTGTTCGATCCCCACTCGAATAAATTAAATATTTATTTACATTTATGTTTTTATTTCTTCGCCCTGGTTTCAAGGCAACGCGCGGCGTTGAATTCCGCCGCTCAACACGCAATGCCTCCAGAACGCGGCGGAAAGTGGGGAACGGAGTACCTTAACACTATATTCCCTCCGTCTACTCTGCTGTGTGTGGGATATAGCGTGAAGCTGATTTTATTATTATTATTTTTTAGTATCTTATATTTGTTTATTTATGGTGCCAGTCGTGAACGGTGAACGGTGAGTAGGTGCCAACGCAACAGGTTGTGGATTTGATTTCGACTCGAACTTCATTTCTTCGCTCTGGTGTCGAGGCAAAGAGCGACAATGAGTTCTAGCATTTAACATACAATGCCTCCAGAATTCTTTGGAAGTGGGCAACGGAGTGTGTTAACATTAGGTTCCCTCTACCTACCGTGCTATATGCTGGATACAGTTAGAAGCTGAAAAAAAAGAAAAAAAATATGTTTGATATATTTTAAGAAAAAATATTAACTTTAAAAAAATATTGTCACTATTGTTGATTGATTGTAATATATTACGTAAAACATGGCTGTTAAGCAAATTTCCAAGGTAAAATTCCCTTTTTTATCAAGTATTTTGAATATGGCATTAAGTTTTAAATCTATTATCATTTTAAACGATTATACATTATAAATAAAAGAAAACTATAAATATGTGTATATTATTTTTTATATATTACTATACTGCAATTTTGTGATAAGCTTTACCAAATTCAATTAATGCAGAATGAAGCCTAAGGCGCTGTTTACTTATCCTTTAGACAAAATGGAACTGTTTTGATTTTGTTAGCATTATTCTTCGAGGTCCGTTTGTTTAGGACTCTTCTAGTTTGAAATTAATTCATTACTTCGTTTTTGTAAGTCGCGTCCTTGATTGCCAATTAGTGTAGGCTGGATATAGATTATATTTCTTTTACTTAATTAAATATTGAATACTAAAAGAAGTTAAACCTCTGAAGACGTCGTGGCGCCGAGGGTGTGAATGTAACCTGATCGTTGTGGGTTCGATTCCAACTCGAGGGATCGTCATGGAACCCATTATTAATATTTCTTAATATTTTAATTTCTTAGCTCTGACACAAAAGCAAAAGCCCGGTGTTAAGGTCCGCCACCCAACACGCAATGCTCCGAAAAATTGGATGGAAAGTAGTAAATTGAATGTCTTAACACTAGGTTCCTTTTGTCAATCTTGTATAGGGAATGTAACGTGATGCCGATATTTTTAATTAAAAAAAACCTGAAATCTCCAAAAGAAATATAACAAAATGTTTCATTTGGAATTTGTCTTGTAAAACTAAGCATCCACCATTAAAAAGTAAAAAAGTTCATTCCGCGGCGTTGAGTTACAACGGGAAACGTTTAGAAAACGAATCTTGAGTTTGCGGACTGTTATTTTCAAAACCTCCCGTGGCTCAGTCTGGGCAGGATTGGTTTTTATTATTTTATTGTGGACTCGACTCGGCTAGGTCCGTTTCTAAGAGCTTCTCCCTGCGTGTCAAGTGTCGCATGCAAAGCGTACCTCCCTTTGAAGAAAATAATAAGCGTAAATGGACATGCACTGTCCTTAATACTCCGCTTTTGTGAAAGAAAAGTCTTAAAGATGTTGTTTTGCTGTAGTTCATAGCTCGAACTTATTTATATTTGAAATTCTACGATATAAGCACGACGGCTGAGGGTTCGATTCCAAATCGGGGAAATGAATTATTATTTAAGTTCCGCTGTTCAACGCGCAATTTCTCGAAAATTCTGCGAAAATAAGAAAGAGAGTGCCTTAACATTAGGTATACTCTACTTTACTATATGCAGGATACAGTGTGATGCTTAAAAAACAGTATTTAGATGTAATGTTTTTTACACTATAGTGACTTAAACATATATTATTCAACGAACTCAAATAATTAAAATAATAGTTAATTTGCCTATGAATATTCAGATGATCCATCAAAACATTTAAGCATTGTCTCCATCTATATAATACGTAGGTACAATGGTGTCACAGGATGTCATCAATCACGTGTCATGACACGGCATCGATTATAGAGGTGATACCAATTAATATTCAATCGTCAGTATTTATTACGTAAGAAGCTATGAATTATGTAAGTCTTGGGATTAAAAAAGACCTTTTGATTGAATAGAAAATATAATGATGGCTGTATTATAAATCTGGTTTCTTTTTATTTTATTGACTTCAGCTGCATACTGTACCCCGCATTTAGGAGGGTAGGCATAAGGAACACTGATAAGACACTCCGTTCCCCACTATTAAATAAATGTACACGATTATTTTACTTGTAAATGCTAATATGGAATTTATAATATTAATTACAATTAAAATGTAGTATTTAGCCACCTATCTTGTATTATAAACTTAAATTAGCAAAAAAAACTACTGTATTATTGCCTATATTTTGTATATTAACATTGAAAAATGCTTTGATTGAGTAAGCCCAAATAAAAGATACAACGACATATTCAAATACACGAAAATAATTTGCAAATGGAATCCATCCTTCATTATACAGTACTCCCAGCTCTGACGGCTCTCACAGAGCTGAATGGCGTCTTCACTTTTGAACGTGAGAGCGATTTCATGAACCCTTTGAGCTTGGCCCTTGACACATTTTGCGTGTCACACTTCGTGACGAGGGTCCTAGTCCTGAGTGTTTTGGTTTGGGAAGTCCATCGATTCTGGGGTCAGTCATCTCTATATTGATTCAATAATGTGTTGATAATGTAATGTATTAATAAATAAATGACCTTTATTTATATATTTTGTAATTTCAAATAAAATAATTTATTTATAATCATTTGTAAATTACATATACACACAAAATCTTGAAGTTTTATAAATGTATAATAAGAAAGAACGTGAAGTATATAGGCTTTTACTGAAACGTAAAATTAAATTTTTAGTATTTAATTAGGTAGATCTAGCGCTTGTGTAGCTACACAATTATTAACTTACTAATTTGAATTAATAATTAATATCATTTAAAACCAATGTTAATGCATTCAAAACCATTTCAGTATTAGTTTCAGCCATTTTAATAAAACAGTTAATGTGAAGCAATTTTGTCAAACATATTCGAACGAACGGACTTTTGTTCAACACTACATGGGAAGTTTGCCGAAATAAACGATTTTCTTAAATATATTTCATGTACTGACAGAGATCAGTTACATTTTTCCTATACATATGTATAGATTAGATCGATTCAAAGATAATAAATCAATCAAGCAATGCATAATGTATGTATGTAACAAGCGTACTCGTATTAATTTAAAATAGAAATAGTGGGCGTTTTGGATGCTCTATGCGAACCGAAATATATTTGTGAATGGGTTTGCACGTGATTAAATGCTAATTTATTTGAGGAACAGACACTATGCTATTGTTTATTTCAGGTATTCATTATGTCGTCAAGGAGAGATCAAAACGATAATTTCAAATTGTATCGACTACCTAACGCGGCAGGTTGTAGGTTCGATTTCCACTCAAGGAAATGAATTATTTATCATTTTCACTTCTTCGTTCTGGTTCGGAGGAAAAGCGTGGCGTTGAGCAATACGCAATGCCTCAAGGATCCTAGGTTCCCATTGCCTACCCTGCGATGTACGGAATACAGGATGATGCTAAAAATAACATAGTAACTTTATAAATGAAAACAAATACTCTTCGTTCGTTAAAAAGCAGCAGCATCATTCCGATTCCGCGACATACCATATCATTATAATATAATACACGAAATTTTAATGATTTTCTGGTATAATTATTTCACGTAAAACAGACATACCTACCGCCTTTTGTTTCGCCGCACCGCACACACACACACACACACACACACACACATACATACAATTTATCTTTCATTGCGATCTTTTGACTGCCGGTTCATGCACAATTTGCTTGGCACAAAGCGCCGATTGCCGTATTGCTCAGTCGGAGATATGCACAGAATTTTAATGAGCCCATATCTACTATAGATATAGATACTCTAGTGGGCCCGCAACCAAATGTTTTGAGACATAATTAGGTAAGGCTATGTTCTAGTTTCTGTTCTCTCATAATGCAACGAGCTCGTGCTTTTGACACAATAACTAGTTGAAATGGATGTGTGTAGTAGCTGTTGGGTTGATATACAAAAATTGCAGGCTCGAATCTTGTATAATCATAATTAGGTACTCGTAATTGGAACAATGTTTTCTTTTACGAAAAAAAATGGAATGAATATAGTATATTATGTTTTATATTTTTAAAATAGAGGTCAGTCGTAGCGCAGTGGCTCAAAGTGTAATTTTTTAAAAAGACTGGATGTGTTCGAGTTGGATGCCCACTAGAAGAAATTAAATATTTATTTAGTTTTATATTTTAATTTTTTCACTCTGGTGTCGAGGCTAAGCGCGGTGTTGAGTTCCGCCACTCAACACGCAACGCCTCCAGAACTTGGCGGAAAGTAGGGCGGAAACAGAATGTTTTAACACCAGGTTAACTCTGCCTACCCTGCTGTGTGCGGGATACAGCGTGAAGCTGACATTTTTAAAAGTATTATTACAAACGTAGGAAAGAAATTTTTATATATATATAAATTATTTATTATATATTATTATTTCTAAGCAATTACCTTTGGGTTGCGGAAATATAAAATCTATAAAGATGTTAGCAACAAAAATATGTTGAAACAAGTATATAAGAATTTCGACGTAGCTCTTTGAGATGGCTGAGTACGAGTACGAGTACTACGTATGCCTGAGTAGGAGGTTAAAACATTTGGAATTCAAGAGACGCAGGTTCAAATCCCGCTACGTAAAAATTTTTGTATGTTGTCTGAAAAGTATAAATATTTAAGTATAATATTTAAGTGATAGGAATCGAGTGCCTCAACAATATGTTCCTCCTGTCTACCCTGCTAAATGGGAGAAGAAGCGTGAAGCTGAAGTTATCAGATAAGACTATGTATAAAGAAATATATTTTTCATTTTTCATTTTAAATATGCATAATGTGAAAAGTTAAATACATACTGACAGTATTTACTTTCGTAAGTAAAATTAATAATACACAAATGAATGCTAGAGTTAATGTGCTCCAGCGTAGCCCCGTAAAGAGGCAAATAAATTGGGTCTTGAGAAGTCAAGCACTGAAATTAAATGCAACTTGAGCCAGAATTATGAACATTGTTTCTCAAAGTTTTGTGTTTTTGTCAAGATATAATTAGTTCATAAGAGATATAATATGTCGGAATTTTTGGGTTAAAAGGGGTATGTAGTTCTGCTATATATATTTACATAGTTCAATTAATGACACAAATAACAGTAACTTCAACTATCAACCACTAAATTTTATTGGTGTCATTTTAACCTTACACACAGACAACACTCAATACTCTTCAAAATTCAAATTTTCACAACTACTGATATAACAAATACTTCTTAAAGACTGATTTCCAAAGCGTTGATTTCAGTTATCAAGAGTCACTTTCATATTTTATTTAACAATTACCTGTAATAAAGGTATTGCTTGTACGTTGTCCCCGAGCCCCTTATATACCTACATACATATAAACAGACCGGGTTGGAGTCTAAAATAACACCCGTATTCATTAATTTCCGGTCCCTTCTATTTCCGATCGAGAAATACCCGTATTCATTAGTTTCCGGTCACATTTTTGGTTGCGCTTCTAATTCATAGATTACTAAAACTGCGACATTACTAAAATTGACACTTGCCTCGACATTAAGTTTTACATGTATAAAAAAAATACATATACGTATTTGAATAACAATATGAAAAATTATAATAATAATAATAATAATTAACTCTTTATTGTACACCCAAGAATAGATATAAAAATACAATAAATATGTATAATGTACAAAATGTAAAAAATACTTATATATTGTATCTTATATAGTATTACATACATACCTTACCGTATCTATACTGTAGAAACGTTAGTTAGTACTTTTTAAATCTTAACGAACGCAACTTAAAATACTATTTAAGAATATTTTAGTGAAAATATTTGGTTTCTTTTTGATTCTAACCTTTGAAATAACGCGCTTTAAACGAATTCGCTTCGCAAATGGCAATACATAATTCATACACTGAATGTTATTCGCCTCATTTTAGCGTCGAGCGAAATCAGTATAACTTATTACGTGTTCGGAGCATTTATAACGGGAAATGGCAGTAAAAAATCCCGACAGAAAAAAGATCAGCAGAAAGAAGTTTCTTTAGATATGATTGTTTGCTATTTGCAATAACTGGTACGTTTTATGCTGGAGTAGTATTTAGAAGAGATGAGAATTCCAGTTGAACAAGATATTTACGTAATATACAGCACGGATCAGAAATATTAAAATTGAAAAGAATTTTTATATGTAGAAATTAACTGGTTGATATAAATGTTTCATTTAATTGACATTGCTTACCTTGATTACAGGATCAATAGGTGTCATATATTTGGGAATAACTTTGTTAAGTGGAGTCATTTGTCACTATATTTTCCAATTCAACTAATATAGTTACGTCATGGCTTAAGAAAATAAACAAAAAACGAATTCTTCCTTTTACTATAAAAGAAGCTTTGAAACTTTACTAATCGATTACTATTGTTCGTACGCTAGTTCCAACTTGTATTACGGCTTCTGCGGGATATTGCGATCCAACGAGTGTAACATGAAATAAAAAATTGTGAAAAATATTGTCAACTTGTATTGCTAAAGAAAACAAAAAATATCATTATTGAAGTATTTCTTTCTGTTTCTTTCACCTTCATGCTATATATGTGGAATGACGTAAGTATTATGGTACGTAGAGAGCATATATTATCAAGACACTATCTTTTCCGCTTCCCGTCCGAATCGAATTCATTTCGTGTGCACGCCTATGAGTAGGGCGGTTGGTATCGAACCCGCAACCCTTTAGTTTACCATAAAATGTTGTTCCAATGCACCACGACGATAAATTTAATACACTTTATCTAATTAACAGCTACATATTTAATGAAATGAAACATCACTTCGCTGTAGCTGTACTTAGAACGCGCGTTAGGACTTTACTGTAAATAAATAACTGAGACTGTCAATTTTAAACCCGTTAACGTATTACTAGTATTAAAATAGAGATGACTGCAAAAAGTGTTTTATTGGAACCGTTGTAGAGAATTATCTATCAATTTATAACATAAAAAAAATATTAAATCAGCTTTGTATTATTATTAATCTATATAATTAAGTTTTTAGGATATTTTAGGACTTGTCTTTATGTTGGATCACTTTGCCTGAGGATACCTTGCTACGTGAAAGATACCTACAGTGTGAATCTAAAAAAAGTATAGTTATATATTTTTTGTTAAATTACTGGGTGGTTTTATTCTGCTATAAATGATCATTTATTTTTAGGAGAATTCAAATTAATTTATTGCATAATGATATCGTTATGCAATAAATATTTGATCAAAATGAGTCTAGCCATTTTAAAAGAATACTTACATTTAATTTAAGAGATTTTTTTGTAAGACCTATTTATATCTAATTTTAGCAAAAATTTAGACAAAATTTACACTTTATTAATATAAAACATACGAAATGTATAAAAGCTTCACCAGTTTCGTTTGTAAGCTTAGATTATATTACTGTAAGGTGACTGTAAAATATTAATGGAAAGCCAAGGTGAGGTGGATATACGGCCGTTCCTAATTGCAAATCGATTCTTGCCATCTGCTGTCTTCCGGGCATGAATCTACGTTAAGCCACAATTTATAACTTCGTATTATTTTTTAGTTATATTAAACTTGATTGATGACTTATGCACAAATACTCTAGGCCAGCCGTGGCGCAAACGCACAAGCGCGACAGGTCGTGGGTTTGATTCTCAGTCGAGGAATTATATATTTATTTACTTTTATATTTTCATTTCTTCGCTCTAGAGACAAAGCGCAGCGTTACGCCAATCAACACGCAATACTTTCAGAATTCGATGGAAAGTGAGGAACGGAAATGCCTAAACGGGAACGGTGGGTCTTAGGTCTTAGGTTCCCATGTTCCCTCTGCCTACCCTGCTGTTTCTGCAATAAATTTTATACTTGTAATGAAATGAAATACAGAGTGAAGCTATAAAATAAATACTTGCAACTCGGTTAGAATGTTTCTAATTCGGACGGAAAGCGGAAAATGGGTACAAATTAGTCCCTCTGCCTAAATTGCTGCGTAGGTAAAAGGCTGAACCTGCAATTTTGATATTGTGTGATGTATGATGTACATACAAAGTTAATTTAAATTAATAATCAAATAGCTTTTTAAGGTTATTTTTCAGCCATAACTGTCAGCTATATAATACCTAATTTAAAATTCTATTCATTTCTTACAATATCTTTATTGATTCAACATTCAGTATTATTTTATAGTGATTGCAAAATATTCTGGGTGCGACCGACCGCTCACTAGCTCGAAGTCGTTGCATGATTAGTTCTGGTTCTGCTAAAGATGCCAATGTTTCACTAAATGTGCTGAGGGATATCCACACATATAACAAAGGTATAAGGTATAAAATGGTGTGTAAAATGCGCATTTGATTCCCGAGACGTGAAAGGTATTCCCATTATATGAATTGAAATAGGCGGTTTGTTAGTATTGCTATGTTTACAGTTTGTCTTTTTCTTATCTTTTGAAAATTTATTATTCAGAGTTAAGTAGTTTCAATTATATTTTCTTTAAGATAAAATATGTGAAGATATTGAATGTATTATTAGAGTAAAAAGTAATAATGCTGTACCTTGTTTGCATAACTGCGAACTGTTGCTGTACGCGATAGTTAAAATAAAAGAAAATCAAGTTCATTCTATATATAGTGTTAAGAAAAACCGTTCCCCATTTTCCGTCAACGGTGGTTCAGGGCAGACCAGGATTATCTGTATTTCAACAGTTAATTTAATACTCCTAAATAGGTAGAGAATAGAGTGCTTATAAATTATAATATAATAAATATTCAAGGCCTGTCGTGGCGCAGCGGCACGAGGTGTGACTGTTAAACCGACTGGTTGTGGGTTCGATCCCCACTCGAGGAGATGAAATTATTACTTAAATTTATATTTCCATTTCTTCGCTCTGGTGTCGAGGCTAAGCGTGGCGTTGAGTCCTGCCACGCAATGCCTCCAGAATTCGGCAGAAAGTGGGGAACGGAGTGTCTTAACACTAGGTTCCCTCTGCCTAACCTCTGTGTGCGGGATACAGCGTGAAGCTGATTGATAAATATTTTAAATCACCACTTCTTTATAATAACAAACTTTTGGAAAGCAAAATAACTACGATATTGTCTTTGACTGATAGGCCGTTGCCATAGCTAATTAAACTTTGAAATAAATTCGTCCATTCGGGCTGTTTGTTTTTAATTACATCGCTTTGTGGAAACAGTCCAGAGCGTGCGCTGATTTAAATGTGCTGGTTTAACATTATTTGTATAATTACAAGGGAATATCACGTTCCAAAATTGCCTTTTAGACTGGAAGAAAATGGGTATTGTTTTTAATTATAAATTAAATTATCTTGGATATTAATTGCATTTAAAGTTAATTTACATAAGTCATACTTCTGTGTTCATAACGATAGTTTAGAATATATTAACCGAACTAACGCAAAGAGTAAATAGAATTCATTTGAATTTAGTTTCGTTAAAGAAAACTTTGTATTTACGAGATTATTTTTAAACGCCGTCGTCTGCTCGTCTGAGGATGGGGGCGATGGAGCTGAAAATCGCAAGGGTCCGAGTAACTTGATACGTAATTACAATTAATTTCAGTCAATCAAGGAACAGACAGCTCTTATTCGTAATATGATTCTCAGTTTAGTTAAGTATTTATAGTAGCTTTCTTACTATGTGGTTGCTCGCAACCTAATATGTTAAAAGATAGACATATACAACATAATATGAGTTCGATGTTGATAAGAAATAAAACCAGTCAAATGCGAGTTGAACTTGCTCACTGAAAGGTTCCGTATCGTAATAAATACGGACATAAACGGATTTTTTCGTTATTTCTTTGTAAGATCTCACTTCGTGCCAAATTTAATAACCGTAGGTCCTGGAGCTAGTCGCTTAAAATAGTGTAACAATCACATATCATTAAGTCTCATTTCTATAACGTCATTGATGAATTATGCGACAAATATGACCTTATTTATACGTCAGAACAGAACAGTTGGTGAGTGTGCTTCGAAATAGGACAATTCACCCGCAGAGACAATTGAAATAAAACGATAGCAGCTGGGAAGATGGTTCAAGAGAAAAAGATATAAAATAATTTTCTGTAGTGCTAAATTAATATCTCCATCGGCGGCACAGTGCACATTTTGGCTGACTGCATGCATATTGCAGTCGCGGCCTTTCAATTTGCAGGTCAAGCGTTCTCTGTACTGCAGAACAATTTCTTTTTGTTTTATTTTAAATCTGCAACTCTAACGAAGCGAGGTCTTGTTACACGCGACTCAAAGTGCAGCCGTCGTTTGGGCTAGAATGGGCTATTGTTTTATGTAAATAAACACATTACAGGAGTGTCCAGTTAGGAATGAGGCCAGTCGTGCAGCACGGGCATAAATTGTGGCTGTAAGCGCGAGTGGTTGTGGATTCGATTCCCAATCGAGGTAATAAATTGTTTACTTTAATTTATATTTCAATTTCTTCGCTCTGGTGTCGAGGCAAAACGTGGCGTTGAGTTCCGCCTCTCAACACACAGTGGAAGTGGGGAACGTAAGTTCTTTACACAAGGTTCCCTCTGCCCGCTCTACTGTGTACGGATACAGCGTGAAGCTGACTTATTTTCTTATATTTTTACAGTCATATTTGGTGTTCGAATTATTGAGGAATCTAATGGTGGTCGCAAAATATAGGGTTTATAAATCATCGTTTATGGAGGCGCATAAGGTATATATAACATGACCATTTGTTTCTTTGGTTCAAAACGGGACGACACGTTTTTTTCGTAAGTCAGGATATTTTTATATTTTTTTAACCATTTTCTTAAAAAGTAACATTTCTTTTGTGTAGGTACCATGGTTTTTTCGGGTTGTGCGTAATTATGATGCTATTGCAAAAAACGGGACATACGTGCCGGTGGCATGTTTCGGGACACCGAAAATCGGGCCAGACCCGTTCAAAACTAGTCACGTTAGGCATAAGTCACATAGGCGGCGACGTTGCGGGCGTGGCGCAGGATGCATTGTCTTATGGCGAATATATTAGTGTGCATTCTCACGCACGAAACCCGTTTCTCGTCAGTTCGTGTTCTTGTTGCTCCTTTGCTAATACCTTTGTGTCTCTTAACGGACTTTTTTGCGAAAAGTTCGATCATCGAAAAGAGACGCCGACTTGTATCGGATGAGTTGGACCGCGGCGTTCAGTTTCGGTTCGCTTGTCTGATAGTATTTGTAAAAAGACAACGATGGAATCCGATTTTTTTTAATTTTGGACACGATAAAATTTGAGATTGGAAAGTAAATAAGTATATAAATATTTTAAATTTAAAGTACATGTTCTTATTCTTATATTATATTAAATAAATGATGTATACTTTTAATTTAAATTAAATTATTCTTTTACAAAATTATAGACTTATTTGAAAGTTCCTCCGCAACTTCATTTAAAAGCACATAATCCTTCGCCCAAGTTATTATTTGCAATGTTTAAACAAGTGCAACGTTCTTAAAATAAGTAACGACTGGATTTCATGAGGGTGTTGCAAATTACGACAAAATTAGAAGTTTTCTTGAGACATTTAAGTATCCGCCACATTTTAAATGAAACTTGAAATTATTAATATATACTAAAGATTGGCTGTAGAATATATTGATTTGATATACATATATATTCTACTGTCAACCCTTATAAGATCACTTTGTAGTCCGTCTGTTCGTCTGATGTTTGTCTGACAAGAGCCTTTATCTCAAAAATGGTTGTAAAAACGAATTGAAATTCAAATCATATACCTAGATCACGGCCCCTGGTCCTGATGACCTAGAATAATTAAATTTGATAGTTAGTATTTACTGGTGTTTATTTTTCGCTATCAGTAGGCAAAGCGCAGCGTTCAACTCCGCCACATAACACGCAAGGTCCTCAGAATCCGGCGGAAAGTAAGATGCGGTGTGTCTTAACATTGGGCTCTCCCTGCTTACCCTGCCACATGCGTGATACAGCGTGAAGCTGTATATAAATTTAATACTACATGAATTTTCAATAAAACCTGTCTCTCCATGTCTCTCATGCTTGAAATTATGTTTTTGTTTTTAAACGTCCATTTTCTTAAGCAATTTGCAATTTCTGTTTTCAAATTTGGAGATAAATAAAGTCGGTGAAATTATAGCTATTCAAGTTTTAATAACGTAGTATTGGTTTAAAATTTTATGCCTTGAAGCTTACTGCTTGCCGCTTTAAGAGGCTTGCATAAAAAAAATACAGCATCAAATTTGAACGGTTTCTACATACTCGTACGTCGAATAATTTCAAACGCTTTTCTATTCTTAACGTAATTATTTGACTAAAAACGTAGAAGAAGACTATGAATATTTACTTTACATACTATATGAGACTTCAGAATAGAATTTAAATCAAATTGTCAGTAAGCTTGTGGCTTAGAAGGTGCTTATAAGTCTATTTAGTCACATGTATTTCAGTTCCTACGTTCCTAGAATGTATCCAATTTCAACAGTACACAAACGTTACTTTGACCGCATACCGGATATGTAGCGCTACATAACGTAAAGGATTTGCCATGCATCCCTTTCATACTTCAGTAGCTTGTCCTGAAAACAATTCACGCCAATTAAGCTAAATATCATTTTCTTTTCTTGTTTATGCCATTTTTACGGGTTTTGTTGAGATATTTTCTATCTGGAAACCTCTGAACCTGGTGTTAAGACACTCCGTTCCTCATTGACACTTCCGTTCTCCTCTTTCTGCCAAATGCTTGAGGCATTGCGTGTTTATTAGTGGAAATCAACGTATTATGTAGTTAATTTAGCTATTTATAAACAAAATATACTTTTGTAAGTTTATTTATTTATAGTTAAATAAGTAATTATATGCTACACTTTACCCTTTTCGTTCATTTTTGTTTGACGTTGGGTCAAATTTTAATTGGCCTAACCGTACTAGGTGAGTTAAATATTCCCTCAAGCCCACAACCGTTGTTTCTAGTCCAGTTGATTCCAAATTTATGTCGACAAATTAATCTTATATATCTCTCTTTTGTAATTTATTATTATATTTTAACGTATGTAGGTACATTCATTATTTTGATTTATATGTAATTTTTAAATAATTGTATATTACAACACTATATTATTTTGTTTCAGGTACTGATTGAATCAAGCCGGTCACCGTGTTTACCATGGACTTAACTCCTATACATGTCAATCGTTCGCGGAATCTTCGTTCGCTTTCATCTTTTTTATTTTTCATTTCTTTGTAAAGTTGATTTTAAACTTAAAATATATCTATAACATGAGAGTTGCCAGGTACAAAAATTTGCATATATATATGTTATATTAGACAGTATATACCTATTAGATAGTATATATTCGATAGTATGTGATCAGCAATTAAATGGATACATCGAATTACGTAGCATTAATGTTTACTCAGTGAAAATTGACCGCAATTTATTAGGAACGTATATAGTAGGTATTACATATATCGCTTATTATTATCGTTGATAAATACAGATACAATATTTTAAAAGATATTTCCGTATACTTATTTAGAAAGCGTATAAAAATTAGAACGTTGCGGGATTCGAACCCGCGCCTCCTGGAAACCAACAATTGCCGCGGTTACAGTAGTTAGTGGTTACCGGTGACCTCTCCATAGGTTTTGATTCCGCGGCGAAGTCCATACAAAATGCAGCAAATGCATTGATTAGATAGATATACAGATAAATGGTTTTGACAGACGGTAAGACTGACAACAATGTGATCCTAAAAGGGTTCCGTGTTCACCTTTAGAGATACGGAACCCTAAAAAATTTAAAAGTAAAGGCTAATGCAATAAAGCCGTAAACTCAGATGTAATAAAGCTGTCAATATGCATATGTGTTGTACTCGTATACTTTTCTCAGTGGGAGATTGTTGTGCTACAGACGTTTACTCACTTAATATGGGTAAGTACCTTTTTAGCAAAACTCCTGCTGAGGGTTTCGCACTGCACGTGAAATAATCACTGGCCAAAATAACTCTTCATTAATATGAATAAACGTAACCGTTGAATACAGCGATAAATGATAAAATATTGTTAGTACTTTTATATGCGAAGCGGCACAATCGTGCGACTGTAAACGCGACAAGTCATGGATACGATTCCCACTCGATAAAGTGATTTTTTTTTATATTTTCAAGTCCTTGCTCTGGTAAAGAGGCAAAGCGCGTTGTTAAGTTCCATCACTCAACACGTAATATCTTAATAATAACTGTTTATTTCGTTAAAAAAATAAAAAATTAAACAATTTTTTTAAATTGATGACATATCAATAACTATTACATGCTTTTAATTCCCATTAACATTATTTTAAATATGATAAAAGTTAAAAAATATTTAAATAACAGTTAACGTCTAAGGCTGAAATGATTTATTACAGTTTAAAAGCAGAACGGCTGTAGCTCTAGCTTACATGAATAATAGGATAGCGAAGCGCCGACCGATCGATTGTGCTTCTATACGAAACTGTTTTACATATTTTTGTATCCCAATATAACTTTTTTAGACATTTTTGTTATTGTTATTGAAAATATAAGCCTCCAAAGTATATATGGACCTCTTAAAGTGAGGTCTTTGTGGGAAAATGCGACAGCGTTGGAATGTAAACGTGATTATTGCTTATTTTCATTTTCTCGCCCTGATTTTTCTACTAAATGTCTCAAAAATTGGGCGGAGTAACTTCACACTAGGTTCACTCTGCATATTCTGCTATATGCTTTCTAAACGTATAATATAGCAATCAATAATGAGAAAACTGACGACGATTCAGGTGGCTTCGGGTTTGAATCCCATTAGAAACTAATATTTATTTTTACTCGATGATTTCTTTTATATATTCGTAATGTGGAATACGTTTAAAATGTTGGAAATTTAAGCTCTATTACTGCATTATACAGCGTGCTCGCGTGTTCGATGTTTTTTAGTTAAACATAAGTTCTTTTTCTAACTACATGTGCACACTATATACGATTTTGGTATTAGAGTGCAATATTACATTTCATCTTAACATTATATAAATTTTATCCATAATTTCGTATAAATTATAATATATCAATAACCTATTATGAATAAAATATAAACAGCTTATAATTTAACTGTTTAGTTACAGCGTGGGCGTAGAAACCAATGCTATTAATAATTCTACCAATAAAAAAGTTATTTAATTTGATGCAGTTCCTGTTTTATAATGATTCTATAACGGTTTGTATACTGTTATAGTTTCTGAGTAAATTGGATTATCATTTTATTTCTTACTAAAATGTTTCTAATTAAATCGCTCCTACCTATATGTTTTTTTTAGCTTCAGACTGTATACCACATATAGCAGGATACGGAGAGGGAACCTAGTGCTACAGTACAGTAGAGTACACTCCGCTCTCCACTTTTCAACCAATTTTGGATGCATTACGTGTTGGGTGGTGGAACTCAAAGCGAGGAAATGAAAATAGTAAATATTTAATTTCTGTGAGTGGACATCGAACCCACTACCTGTAGCGCTTACAGTAAAACGCTAGTGCCTCTGTGCCACGATTTGACTCGCTTTATGATTATAAAATATGTTATTATATGTAAGATGTCTGTTGCATGCGCCTGTACTGGCCTTAAATCCCACTAAATTGATTCTCTTTGCCTCGTGCCTACTCCACAACACAAGGAAGATGTAGGAATCTCAAAAATCGCTTTTACTTTGTTAGTTTTACAAAAGTTACGATTTTCTTACAAAATAATACTACCATAACTTCAATGTGTTCATTTCAATTTCCAACAATAATAACGATAAAATTTGATGTGTTAAATCATCGTATTTCTGCAAAAGCCCATACAACATAAAACCTTTTTATTTTGATAAATGTCATATAAAATCAGTAGTAATGTTGAATAATGGATAACCCGCACCCAACCCTATTTTATACATTTAGGAGAGTTTCCGTACAAGCTTATTCGAAAGCGTTAAAAGGAATTGATGACATAGCACTTTGTATATTGATGTTATATTAAAGTTATCTTTGAGATATAAATATTTCATTGTTTTTTTTAGTAAATTTAGGTAAATATTTTTGTTTAAAAAATAAAAATCGGATTCACGCTCACGTGTATCCCGTATACTTCAGGGTAAGCAGCGGGAAGATCGGATTAAGACACTCTGTTTCCCGCTTTCCGACGAACTCAACGCCGGGCTTTTGACTTAATGTTAGAGCTAAGAAAATAAAAATATTAATAAATAATAGTTTGTTTCCTCGAGCGGGGATCGAACCCACAACCGTCGCGTTACAATCACACCTTTGTGCCCCTGCGCCATGACGTGAAGGCCTCAGCTTATTTTTGTTTAAGAATGTAACATTTACAATATATAGCCATTATTGGTTGAAAATTACATAAAATATTCCTTGAATAACGACAGAGCGTCAGCAGCGTCTTATTTCAATGTACTTAATATGTAAACATTTATAAATGTTGTTTATTATTAATAAGTACTTAGTAGTAATAATAATGCATAATTTTTGTTATTCAATTTTCTACATTATTTAATAAATAAATTATAATTGCATTCATATGAAAAACATTTAAATATTGCTGACAAGCCTTAATAAAAAAAAAGTGATATATAATAAGAATACAACTTGAGTATATTAGAAGAAGAATGTAAGAAAGGTTAATGCTGTGAGAGAGATATGGATATGCGGAGTCAGTTCAGCTCATTAAGACATACACGGAATACGCAGGTACTAGCGAGGATTTCATAATGAGAATGAAGAACATGCTTAGGTGATTATGGTACGTCAAACGAATGAATGATGAAAGAATGGCAGGAGATATTTATAAAGGGAAAGTGAGAGTTAGGCAGAGACCGTGATTGGCCTCCGAAAACACAGTATCCAAGAAACTAACTAACTAGACGTAAAAACATGAGGACTGTTCGAAGGGCATTTATGAAGAGATTGACGACAGTGGACGAGGTGAAAAATAAAGAAAAGGAAAAAGATTTATTCAAATCTTAATATTTGTAATGCAATTTTACTGTAAAATAAATTAAAAAAAATTATACCTACTCAATACATAAACATGATAGCGGTGCACGCTCACAAAAAATTGCATTACTACGCGCTTTGTTCGTGTATTGACACGCACCCCGCACAATACCCCGAGGACGCGGCTCGGGTTGCGGACATATGTATGTATTGCCACGTGAAAGGGTCACATGATATACTTCCATAATAACTCTTTTGAAATCATCATCGCTGAGGGGTATATTATATTATGGCTGGAATAAAAGTGAAAAATTTGTTTTATTCAAGCCCGCATATTGGATTTATTTTAACTTTGTCTTAAGTTTTATTTTTGAGCTTAGTCATATTCTTTAGTCTTTTTAATCAATGTAGTATATTACATTTCATAAGACATTACTAGATGCCGTCGTGGCGCAGCGGCGCAAGGATATGACTGTAACACGACGGTTGTGGGTTCAATACACAAACAGAGGAATGAATTATTATTTCTTATTAATATTTTCATAAAAGATTTATGATGAGTGGTAAGAGAGATAGGGGTAGACCTCGATTGACCTTTGAAAACATAGTATCTAAGATACTGGAGGAAGATCACGTAAAAAAAACGAGGACCCCCCGGAGAACTTGTATGAAGAGGTTGATGACAGTGGACGAGGCGAAAGAGGCATGTTCCATTTCTTCACTCTGGCACCAATGCAAAAAAACCCAACATTGAGTTCTCCCACATAGCACGCAAAGCATCGAAAAATCGGCGGAAAATGTGGAACGGAGTGTCTTAACACTAGGTTCCCTCTGCCAACTATACTATATGCGGGATACAGCGTGAAGCTGATAATTATATTAATAAATGTATTTCATTTCATCCCATACAATTTTATTCCAATTTAAAATGAATTAAGTTATTTAAATTACAAATTGAACGTTTCAATCTCAAATTTATGTAAATGTCCAAAGTGAATGTAGCTACTTGTAAATGTTGTCCCAAAAACTACGGAACGAAATCTGCGTTGGTAATGAATGACGAGGCTACAGCGAGCCCTTATCCGAACCAGCGCTAATGCCCCCAAATGACTCTTGACATAAAACTAGCTATACCATGAAATAAGGGATGGAACTACTTTAAAACATCATTAACATTAAAAATCAAATATTTTTGAAGTGGCTAAGTAATTTGTTGTAAAAGTACTGTACGAAGCCAGTCGTGGGTGCAGGAGCGCAGTGTGACTTTAAACACGATTGGTTGTGGGTTCAATCCCCACTCGAGGAAATGATATATTTATTTAATCTATATCTTCTTTTTTCGCTCTTCTGTTCCGTCACTCATCTCGCAATACTTCCAGATTTTGGCGGATAATGGAAAACGGGGTGTTTTAACACTAGTTCTCTCTGCCTACCCTACTGTGTGCGAATACCGTATTCCGCACACAGCAGGGTAGGCAGAGAGAGAGAGAAATTGATTTTTTTTATTAATATAAAAAAAACTGTACAAGCACTACTGTAACTCGATGGAATCGAATTTTTATATTTGCAAAAACTTGTAATATTTAGAAAAAAAATCTTATATAACTCTGTGGAATGTTAAATGGTATCTATCGTTTATATATTATTTATCAAATTGTTGCTAATATGTAAATGTTTGTTTATTGAATTATTTAATTATACAAATCATGTTTATAAAATGAATATCATTAAAGTTACCGATTGATAGCGCTTGTAGAATAATTAAATCTAAATGCATTACATATTACATATATAAATATGTAAACATATGTATTCTAAAAAGAGATAAACACATATCATAGCATCCGTATGTGCACTTGCAACATAGAATAATATTGTTATTAATTTATAAATAATAAAAAGATTTTTATTACTCGGCGTTGGTTTCCACCATTGAACACACAGTGGCTCCAGAACTAGGTGGAAAGTGGGGAACGGAAGTTTCTTAATGGGGTTGGAGTGTTACACTAGGTTCCCAGGTTACCCTGACCTAATTATGTACAGGATTATGTTAAACATAGGTCCGATATAATAACAACACCATCATAATAAAAGTAAGCCAACTCAAAATAATACACGTAAAACTGTGAAATCAGTATTGGATCTAAATATATTCGCAATAGATTTAGCTGAAAAGCTAATAAATTATTCAATTGTATAACCAATAAATTATTCATTTTTCGTTTTGATTTAGTTATAAAAAGTATTAAAAAATTGGAGTGCTAGTAATTATATAAATAAATGTTGTATATAAGGGCCCAAGCTGCGATCGTGAGCGCGACAAGTTGTGGGTTCGGATCCCACTCGAGGAAATTAAATATTTAATATTTTCATTTTCGCACACCGTTACTTAATTTAGAATTCGGCAGATGAAAAATGTCCCAAGGGGGACGGAATATCTTAACACTAGGTTCCCTATGCCTACCCTGTAATTGGTCCCTGCGATATACAGTGAAGCAAAAGAAAACATATAAAACTTAACAACGGAATTACAACATACTTTACAACTTTCTGTGTTGTGTAGAAACTTAGTCACTATAATATTAAAACGCCTCTTAAGTACAATTATGGCACGTTTGACTTTTGGCCTTCAAGGACGGAAATGCAGTTCTAAATTGTTGACCTTAGCTGTATGTTCCGTTTAACGTTTTATAGTTGGACTTTTGTTATGCAAAAACTATCTTATGTTGAACTATTTGAAAAAGTGCCAACTTACCTTGGGAGTACTTTCAGTTTGGTTTATGTCAATTCATTATATATTTAGTATTAAAATTCTGTGCATTCAATGTCGCTAATAAAATTAAAGAATAAACACAATAGTTTTATTAAAATATACATATTTATTTATTTAAAAAAGGTTACTGTATGAAAAAAATGGTCTTACATATATGGAGAATGCCATTTTACATGACTTTTGGAACACTAAAGTATGTTAATAAAAGCTATATAAAGCTTTTTTTGCTTCGGCTGACTGAATCAAGGTAAGGTATGTAGACAAATCAAAAAATCACTTCAATCCTTGCCGCTTTGTCGGTTCTCTAACCACAGAAAAAATCATTCCCCCAAATGAGAATCGAACCTACAACCGTCGCGTTTGATTGTAAACGTAGTGCGACAGCGCCACCACGGCTTCTACATTTACAACGAACATAGATATCATACATACATTAAAACAAACCTAAAACTCCACATTAAAACCTATAGTATTTAACAAAAGCGAAAGCCGCGACTGCAAGTAAAGTACGTAAAGGTGCAATTTGCAGCCTGAAACTAACTACTAACAATAAATAAATTAACACCACGTCAGCACGAGCTCCGCTCCGCCCGCTTTCTGTGTCTACACTATACAGTGTACACCGTACTGTGATTACAAATATTTACCTCTAACTTAACTATTTTGCTTTTACGAATGTAAATTTCACCTTACGGCATGTTCTTAAAACAACTTGGTTGATACTAATGTATTGAAAGTTAAGTGTTGTTGTGAAATAATCGAAATAGTTTTGTGTTTGTGTACGATTATATTGTTATTTAGGATATTAGTTATTTTAACATGGAAGATATATGTATGAGAAAATCTATTATTGATCGCATTTATCTATCTAGCAAAAGATATTGAATTATTATTGTATATAAACATACAATTTTTTATATTTAACTAGAAATAGGTATATACTGCATATAGGCATTTACTGTATTAGTTTATCATTCAAAATAATATGAAATCATTCAAATTCTAATATGTAGATACTTTAAATAAGAAAACGTAATATACGATCTGATATAAAGAAAATAGTCGTATCATTTTAAGCTTATCCAGGCTGGCTCATTCTATTCAACTGACTCGAGTGGGTCTAGATCCGTAATCATATGTCGACGTGAGAGATATACTACGATATTTGCTCTAAAACCTCGCCCGAGATATTTTCTAAACTTGTAATAAGTTCTATTATATACACAAAGGAGGATTTATATGAAACGCACTGTAGTTTTTAATAAAATGTTTTCAAATAATTATAATTATAAAATCAATCAATATAATGTTTTTTAACATTTTTCAACACGCAATGCCTCCAGAATTCGGCAGAAAGTGGGGAACGGAGTGTCTTAACACTAGGTTCCCTCTGCCTACCCTGCTGTTTGCGGGATACAGCCTAAAGCTGATTGATTTTTTTTATGTTTTCAAATAGATATAAACAAATACTTGTATTAAAAAAACAATGAAGCCTTCGTGACGTATTTAGGATATCTGTGGCTGTAGACGATGGCTGTTCGTTCGAATTTTCCTGGAGTTGTTATTTTGAAATATAGTTAGACAAAATTTTACGTTTTGGCCGACACCCAGATACAATGTTTTTGTGTGGGCGGAAAGGGAAGAGGGTGTGATTTATAATCTACATGTCTACCTCGTAAAATACGAGATATGGAAAATTTGCAAAATTCGTTACCTAAAAAATTTTATTGTACAAATATGGCTAAATTATCATTATTATTTCTTTTGAAGCATTAATCTGTAAAAAAAATGTTTGGCATTTAAGAGTATTTTTTCTGTGTTTTACATCTTTATATCCTTTTCGAGAAAGGATATATAGACTTTATTTGGTCACTTTAATCGTTTTAAAAGAAACTCACTGCACCTATTTACCTATAGTTGCTTAAAGTACAAAGAATAATGTGCCATGATTTATATATAGCTTAGTTATTTCCTTTTGATCACGAAGGCGAGACTACAGGTAAAAGATCGATATAAATAAATATCGATTCACCATTATCCTCTACAATATTTTCCTCTACTATAATTTTTCAATATTACCAGTTGGCGTACGCAAAACAAAACATACATTTGCGCCAGAAATCTTAGCCAACAGAAGTTTTGTTGCTTCGATACCCTTCAGTTGAGATAAAACATGAAAGCTGAAGAATTCCTATGCGGAATGGATGCAGATAGCCGACGTTCAAATTGGGGTCGCTATGAAAATCCGCATTGATGTTTCACACATCCGCATTCAGCTCGCGCCAATCATTGTGCCCGTGTAATTATTGTTTGTTAATGGCGATCGTACCCAGTTCTTACCGTTTCGTTTGTTTTGGGAAATGATTACGTATTTATTGGAGGATTGCCTTGTTTTCTTCAGTCAGACAGTATTGGTTTTAACCTATTTTTTTTATGTAAAACGTGATTGAGCTGAAATGTTTAAATTGTAGTACACATTTTAATTGTCTTTTAAGTTAAATCCTTTTTTTTGTTTTTTATATTGAGGCTAGTCGCGGTGTTGAGTTCCGCTACCCAACTTAGTGTCTTAAGAATATGTTCTCTCTGCCTACATTGCTGCTGGATACAGTCCTTGAAACTGATTTATTTATTTCATTTCGATTTTTTTATGCGGCAATGAATCGAGAATATACAATATATTATTAAACATATTAGGCTGAAAGTTTTAACTGAACCCACGTCGTTTTAGTGCTGATGCTATTTGAGTGTAGCTTAAAATAGTTCACGTTTAGGTAAACATAGTTAACGTTTATAGTGAATTAAATGAAGTGCCACAAGCCGTAACTCTAACCGTAAAGCATATCGGGTATATTAGTGCCTGTATATCTGAATGGAATATATTTTATGTATTTACAAGAGTTTTAATTAAATTTAGATTTATTTATATAGATATTTATTGAGGCAGTCGTGGCGTAGTAGGGCATCATTTGAATGGTCGTGGGACTAATCCCCATTCAGGAGAATAATTTTATTTAAATTATTTGTATTTCTCTGCTTAACTAAACAAAACACGGCTTCAAAATCCGCCACTCAACAAAAACCAAAAGTCTTATAAGTTTTTTGATTTTTCCTGTCTGTGGAAAAAAGTGTGAAGTTATTTATTTATTAAATACAGTCAATTTTTTAATCTTGTTAAATATTCTAAAGTAAAAAAAGAACCAGTGACGGATACTTATATGCAGGTAATTATATAGATATGTCAATAAAAAGGAAACAATATTATTTATGAATGCATGCATTTTATACTTGTTTAATAAGGTTATTTATATAATTTTCTTGTGACGTAGAATTAATAACATAGGTATTTCTTACTTATATTAAAATATTTTATTTTTTAAACGTGTGTGTGCTTTAAAATATAAAAACATAAATATATGTGATGCTTAAAAATATATTGTTTGTTTTTTTTTAAGCATCACGATGTATTCCTCTTATAGAGCAGGGTAGGCAATTCCTCCGCTGAATTCTAGAAACATTAAGTGTTAAGTAGCGGAACTCAACCGCGCTTTGCCTTGATCAGAGCGAGAAAATGAAAATATTGCATAATAATTTATTCTCTCGAGTGGGATTCCTTCAGTTTTAAGTCAGTATTATAAATATACATACAATATTCTAAGTTTCAGTTCAGTTTAGTGACATACGTCATACAATTCGGGTGTTCTGAACATTGTTCGTGTTTAAAATTATCGTATTCGTGTATTAAATGCTTAAAATCAACTGAACTACCGTAATTCGTTGTTTCTAGTGTTAGTGCGATAACCGAGAACTAAAAATTTCCAATTTGCTGTCGTAAATACGATAAAAACAAAGTGACAAAAATCTAGTGTGCAAGCAATAGTTATATTCTACCCTCAAATGTGAAAAGTGACATGATTAGAAGAGCATAACACACAACTATCAGACCAGTTGATATGAAATAATTTGGATAATTGTTACTGTGTTGTTGTGGACTGGTATAAACTGTTAAGCTTTAAAATTCGTAGCGACGCAAGTTCGAAACCTACACCTTAGTGAAAGTTTTAATGTCGAAATTTTTTAATTTTTTTTATTTATTTATTTTTTTTTTTTATTTTTTTTTTATAAATAAATATATATACATTTTTTTTTTAAATTATTTTAATTTTATTTTCGGACTGAGCAGAACAATAAAAAAAAATGACAAATGAATGTTGTGCATGTAAAGCAAGTGTACTTGTTACTCAAAAAAGACTTAAATGTGTTAAGTGTCAGGCTCAATATCATTTAGAGTGTGTTACGTCGTTTGGTAATAAGCCTATAGTAACGCGAGGCCAGTGGACGTGCCCCAATTGCCATAACAATCGCAATAACACAAATGTAATGCCGTCTCCGCCTGTAACGAATATCAATAGAGATAAAAACGACAGCCATAGTGACTGGCTAACAGCAATAAGAAGCGAAGTGAAGGAGGCGATATCTCAAACGATAAGTTTAGAATTGAAAAACATACGTGAGGAATTAACTGGCCTGCAAGATATAAAACAATCTTTGGAATATTTCTCTAGCCACTTTGATGTGATCAAGAAAGAGTTAGAGGAAGCAAAAAAAGAAATAATTGATCTTAAAAAGGACAATTACGATCTTCGTCAGGCGTTGAACTCTCAAAGCCATACGATTAACAACTTAGAAAAAGAAATAAGAGCAGCCAATTTAGAGTTACACTGTGTTCCAGAACACAGGAGTGAAAATCTGGTTACAACAATAGAACAGATTGGCCGAGTAATAAATGTACCAAAATCGGATGGTGTTATTTCTAAGTGTACCCGTATAGCCAAAACTAACAAAGAAACGACACGTCCGAGAACAGTTTTAGTAAAATTCAGCAATCCACTTTTTCGCGATCGTTTCCTGGCAGGTGTGATAAATTTTAATAAGAGTAATAAAGAGGATAAACTAAATACAGCGCACCTTGGAATTTCTGGAGAAAAGAAGCCAATATATATATCAGAAAATTTAACATCGACGGCTAAGGATATTTATGCAGCTGCTAGAATTTTTGCTAGGGACAAAAAGTATCGGTTTGTGTGGTCTCGCAATAGTAATATTTATCTTCGAAAATCAATATCAAGTGACGTAATACTGGTTAAATCAAAGGATATTTTAAAAGGATTGCAATAAAGAAAAAATCTTAAGTAGTAGTCTTATATTCATATCTTTTTAATTTTTTAATTTTAATAAATGGTAAAACAACTAAAGATATTTTACCAAAATGTAAGAGGTATACGGACTAAAACAAATGTTATTTATCTTGCACTTCTGAATACTGATTTCGATGTTATAGTTTTTAGTGAAACCTGGCTCAATGATAGCATATCGTGTAGTGAAATAATTGACAATCGTTACACTGTTTTTCGCCGAGATCGTGAGTCTGCCGAAAGTTGTAAATCAGATGGAGGAGGCGTATTATTTGCAGTTTCTAAACGATATAAGAGTTGCAGAATCGACTCCTGGGAAACCAGATGTGAAGATCTTTGGATAAATATTGTAATGGACTTGTCAACTGTCTCTATATGTGCAGTTTATTTTCCGTCGCCTATAAAATATGAAGTACTGGAAAACTATATAAACAATGTGGAACGGATTGTCGATAAGCAATCATATACTATTCTAGTAGGAGATTTTAACATACCAGGAATTCATTGGATCTCTAAAGATTCTGATCCTAATATATTTATTCCCGACAAATACAGCACAGCGGGTTCACTAATAAAAGATTTTATGGCAATGACAAATTTATCTCAGCATAATGGGATTTGTAATTCATATGGAAAAATATTAGATTTAGTATTTAGCAATTGTAACAACGTTAAAACAGAACACAGTACATTTTTCGCATGCCCAATAGATAAATACCATCCTCCCCTAGTCATAAAATATGAAACAGCTAGCAAAAGTGTACTACTACAATCGCCTACAATTGTGCGACACAATTTTTTAAGGGTTAATTATAGCTTAATTAATAATAATCTAGCAGCAATAAACTGGGAATCATTATTTCAAAATTGTGCCAATGTAAATGAAATGACGGAAGTATTCTATAAAGAAATACGTCAAGTGATTGAAACTTGCGTTCCAAAAAAGATTATAAAGAAAAATAATTTATATCCTATGTGGTTTTCTACAAACTTAATCAAAAGATTAGCTGAAAAAAATAAATACAGGTTACGTTTCAAAAAATATAAAAACCCACTTGATGAAATGGAGTTCAAATTGCTTCGAGACAGGTGCGATATTCTCATCAGAAAAGATTACAAAAATTACATCGACAGAGTTGAAAATAATATATCGATTAACCCTCAGTTTTTTTATTCATTTTTAAAACAAAAACGATGTAATAAATGTGACTATCCAGCTATTATGACACCAAAAGGTTCTACATTTACTAACGGAACAGACATTGTCAAGGAATTTGCAAATTATTTTTCTAGTGTATATACTCAAAACAAAGTGAGTGAGTGAATGCCAAATATCTTGTTTGCAAAAAATGTATATTACGGAAGATGAAATAGAAAATAAATTAAAAAATGTAAACGAAAACAAAGGAGCTGGACCAGATGATATACCCTCAATTTTTGTAAAACGCTGCGCAACATTCTTAACTAAGCCCTTATTTCTTATATATAGAAAATCTTTGGAGGAAGGAGAATTTCCCAAAGTATGGAAGAAAGCACGAGTTGTTCCGATATTTAAAAGCAATGACAAAAAAGAAATATCAAATTATAGACCTATATGCATATTGTCTATTTTTGGCAAGATTTTTGAATCTTTGATCTGCCAAGCACTAAATTGGCATATGAAATCTATATTTACTGAAGAGCAGCACGGTTTTATTAACAAGAGGTCTACCATGTCAAATTTGGCCTTATTCGTTGATAATTTGTCTGAATCTCTAGATAGGGGTAGCCAAGTAGACTGTATATACACAGATTTTGCCAAAGCGTTTGATGTTGTCAATCATTCAATTCTTATGGATAAACTTAAGAAGTATGGTATCAATGGAAAACTACTGGACTGGTTTAGATCGTACTTGATCAATAGAGAAATGAACGTAGTTATTGCAGGATATCAATCTCATACATTTGTTGCAACATCGGGAGTGCCCCAAGGCTCTCATCTGGGACCAGTATTATTTGGAATTTTTATTAATGATATAGCGAAGTGTTTTGAGTATTGCAGTTTTAATCTGTATGCTGACGATCTTAAATTTTATAAAAAAATAAACGATATAAATGACCCTCTGTTAATGCAACATGACCTGGAGAATTTAGCTGTTTGGTGTAATAAAAATGAATTAAAATTGAACAATCCGAAGTGTTTTGCTGTTTCATTCAGTAGAAGGATACATAACTTTAATTTTAGTTATAGCTTGAATGGAGAGGCGCTGAATAAGACAAATCAAATTAAGGATTTGGGAATCATAATCGATAATAAGTTAAGCTTTGTACCTCATATTGATAATCTGTTAAAAACCTCACTAAAAACAGTAGGACTTATTATTATAAGGAACTGTAAAGAATTTAAGAAATCAAAGACTAAACTAATATTATTTAACTCAATGGTGAGAATCCTTTCTATCAAATACATATAGACAGAATAGAGAGAGTACAAAAGAAATTTTTAAAATATTTATATTATAAAGATAATGGGATAAATGAAAATAAAAGATACAATGATATGTTAAAGTTTTATAGAACGCTTTCCCTATCCAGCCGTAGACTCATGCTAGATATTTGTTTTTTGCATAAATTAGTAAATGGAGGAGTGGATTGCAATACACTACTTGAAAAAGTTATGTTTGCTATACCGAGGCAGAATGCAAGAATGCTAACGAAGAAAAAATACACTTTTTTAAGTAGAAAAGTAAAATCTAATTTGGGTACAAGTGCCCCTATAAACCGAGCTATGAAAAATTATAACTCAATTTTTAACATGGCAAATATTGATATTTTTAGAGACTCCAGCACATTATTAAAAAGAAAAATAAAAGAATATTTGTTACAGTGTGAATAGACAACAGCTTTTTTGTAATTTTTATGAATTTTTAAAAACATTTTTAAATAATTTGGTTTATAAATTTTATTGTTTATTATTAGTTTGTTTTTACTGTTTTTTAATTTAGGTGTAGGAGATTTAGTTTTAGAACACTTATTTTTAATCATAATCATGTTGAGCTAGCCTGTAAGTGTGATGTACAATGTAAAATATTTTTCTATTTTTGTACTTTTTTTGTAGTTCTTGTATTTTTGTATGTTACGTTGGCTTGCCTGATAAATAAATAAATAAATAAATAAATAAATATTTTTAGTTAATTGGCATGTTTCTTAACAGTGCACTATAAAGGGATTTGTTATTGAATGAATCATGTGAGTAAGTTACTTATAAAATGTACTGAGAAAGTAAACATGAACACTTTATTATATAGCTCGAATGTATCGTTTGCTAACCATTTCTAATTATTATTTAATCAAAATTCGATCCTATAACCTATTATAGGCTTTTTGAATAATACTCGTATATATTATATAAGTATAAGTATAAGTATAAGTACTCGTATAAGTATAAGCCGGATTTTAATGCAGCTTTCAGCAATAGACAGAATGATACGAGAGGAAGGCTTATACGTGAAATATAAATATAGTATGTTACTTTGTTCGAACCGGATGAAGTCACCGTCATTTGAAATATTGGTTTTTCCTAATCTACTTACAAAGACTGGCGTTGAGTTTTGCTATTCATCTAACAAACAGTCCAATAAAAACAATACATATAAGTGCTAATACTTAAAATGAATGGATTTAGTCAGCCGGTGTTTTAATTATAATTAAATTTTAAGTGAGATTAGACTGCAACTATGGCGTGCAAAAAATATCTAGTTCCTTAGTGACGCCATGACGGCGCCGTTCTTGTGTAGTAATGCAAATATGATATAGGTATCTATCAAATATTTTTAAAATATATACAAGCACCTACATTGTCTCAATATTATATACATATTATAGGTAGTGTGAGTGTGTGTGCATGTGTATGCCATGCCATTGAGTGGAACTCAATGCTGCATTTTGCCTTAGGTATTTTATTTACTCAAGTGGGAATCGAAACCACAACCCGTGGCGTTTACAGTGCCACTCTGTGCGCTTCAATATGTCTCTGATTAATAGATACTACAATAAACATAATAATTTAAACTGAACGTGACAATTTTAGTTTGGTGAATATTTAACTGATTATCTAGAAACAGCAATAACATTGGAATAGACCATCAACACCATACTTACACGATTACGGTTTTACGATTATTAAACGACCACACCGCACGTGGCCGTACTCTGTCTTTTAGTATATTAATACACATATATAAAACCTATTATAGTGGGTTTTTATTGCTTTGAAAACTTTCAAATAGATATCTTTATTCACGATTAAATCGATTATCATACAGCGACTACACAAATCGATTTTAATTCGAATAAGATATTTTTATTGTGTTATCTGTTGAAATACTAATATAAATATTTTACGTTTTAAATTAAATTGGATTCGTGTTTTTGATTAGCTTACTAAAAGAAAATGGTGCTTAAAGCTCCAACTTCAATCGTAATCCTAAGTTCACTGGCAAACGACAAAGGGAATACGGTTGCTATGGTTAAACGTATTTTCAATAAATTGGATGGTTATTTTCATTTTCATGAGTACAGTAAATAAATAATCTTTGATTTAAAAAAATATTATTAGTATTTTTTATATTAAATGTTAAAGCTAATATTATTTTAATAAAACTAAAGAGTAAAGAGAATCAAAGATTTATCCAACTTTCACTATAAATAAGCTCTTCTTGATAAAAAAAATCTATTTATCTGTATCTCTCTCTATTCTATTTGCTTAGTAACGGCTAAATATTAGAACTTATTTTAAGCTATTTATTGCTCTATTAATACTATTAGACTTAAAATAAAATACGAAGCTTAATTTAATATTTTAAAAACAATGCAAATGAGAGAATTCGCTGCTGAATTCCACCACTCAACACGCGACACCTTCAAAATTCGGCGAAAAAAGAGAAACGGAGTGTCTTAACACTAGGTTCCTAGTGTTGTACTGTGGATATGATTTTTTGTATAAAATAATATACTGAACACCGATTACATCAGAGGTCAAGCTTTCTGAATACAGCAATTTATTTTAATCACTGCGTTGGCGTAAAATAAAAAAAAAGCAAGCTCGAGCATTTGTCTCGATGTCGCTACATATGAATCACATTTCTGAATTAAGTTTTATTACCCATCTCTGGTTCTGTTAAAACCTACATAAGCACTCAATAAACGAATGGGTATGTGTATTTTATTGTTAACGAGATAAATTAAGTTAAATCATTGTATTTTTATTGTTTCTGAAGGTGTTGTTTATTTATAGGGTAAGATTTTTGTGACCATCGTCTTCTTGTGTGTTGTTGATAATCTTAGATAAAATTTAATATAGATACATGTAGGTAAAAAAATACATTAAATCAGCTTCACCCTGTATCCAGCAGGTTATACAGCAGGATAGGCAAAAGGAATCTAGTGTTAAAACACTCTTTTCAGGGCATAGCGTGTTGAGTGGCAGAACTCTACGCTAGTGTTTGGCTTTGTTCCCAGCGCGAAGAAATGAAAATGTTAATAAATAATAATTCATTCCATTTGGGGATCGAACCCACAATCGACCCGACCCGCGTTACAGTCACACCCTTGTGCCCGGCGACGACGGCCTCATCTCTATAGGAACATGTAATAACATGTATTTCTTATACATTATTCCTAATAATAGATTCTAGATAAGCTGCAAATATGTCATAGGAATGTACCTACTATATTCCACTTTTAACACGTAAATATAAATAACCCGTCTACCCGAGTAGGGTGTCGAACCGGCACCGGTCTGTCTGCGGCTGCGACCTTGGCGTCGGTCGCCGGCTGACGCGACCTATCATTATTATAGTAGCTATTATTGTGAACGATGAAGCATATTTGTTTTTATATAGCCATATGTAAAATGTAACATCTGTATGAGTCTGTATGTATGTATGTATGTATATATAGTAAGCGGTATTTTTTATTGATAGAGGCCAGTCGTGGCGCAGGGTTGTGGGTTCAAATCTCACTCGGGAATATGAAATATTTAATATTTTCATTTCTTTGCTTTAGTGTCGAATCGAAATCTGGTGTTGAGTTGTACGTGATGAGACGTAATGCCTACGGAATTCGGCGGAAAATAGCAAATGGAAACACTGAAACACTAGGTTCTCTCTGCCTATCCTGTTGTGTGCAGAATGCAGCGTCACTCTAAAAAAAATCAATATTTTGTGTATATTACTAAAGTATTATGTTCCTTGATCGGATATTTTTAGGGTTCCATATCCCAAAAGAAAAACGGAACCCTCATCGGATCATTCTGTTGTCCATCAGTCTGTACATATATCTGCTTATATCAAGATATATAAAGATAATATTATAACAAGGTCAAGTTTATATTCAATATTCAAGTCTACCGTCCCTTGTAGCAAAGAAAAAAAACATTTCATTCGTTTGACACTCTGCCCACTGCCGTTTCTGTTTTGCCGTTCTTACTAATCTCGTTTACCACTATAAAATAACTCTTTATTTCTTGCCAAACATTAGTACCTATCAATAATACTGTTTTATAATACTTACCACATACCATTTATTTTACATTTACCATTTATTTTACATATTATAATATTTACCAACGACTATTGGTAATTTATAGGTATACCACAAAAAAGGACCTTAAAAATATATTTGTAGTCTTCTCATATAAAATTAGTAGCATGCTACCGCTTGTATACATTGGTGATTCTCGTAATTCGTACTTCCCGTGGCCTACAATTATGCAACTGAATTACTGAACCCGAGAACCCGAATCGTACTTTACTATGTAAAATGTATAATAATTACTTTTGGTATTCTGGCACTATTATTATGGCTGTGATTTTACATGATGGTTTTGAGTCTCAAAATACACTAGAGATTTTATTTATCAAATATTATGAAAATCTGAGTGCATCTTACCTTTGGTGGGTTTTCGCTAAGAAGACTTTCCCAATTATAATATAATTATAAAAATTGATAAAATAACAAAACTCACGCAAAAATTATATTCATGTGAAAAAAAATTATGTTTAATTTTACCTTGACTTTATTAATATAGAATTTATACATAAAATACCTATCAAAGATTATAATATAAATATATTTTTTACTATAAATTGATAATTAAATACACTATTCTGATATTGTAATTGTGGTTTTTGTTAAGAACTAGATAAAATATTAATATGTCGTTATCTTATATACGTGATAGAATTAAATGTTAATTAAATTTTATATCAATTACAATATCTTATCTGTGTTCATATTGTACGTTTAAAAATATGTGTGACTAAGAGTTTCGTTAAAAAATAGTATGTTTCTTAAATTTAATAAAAGAAGGTCTAAAATGCAATGTAAAATTATGCTTGAATTGATTTACAAAGCAATAGGTACTTGGCCTTGAACCAGGGCGGGCGTTCACATACGACGACAATGTGCCAAATCTCGTGGACCGCGGACATTCGAGTGTATATTATAATTATTTTTGTAATCAGCATTTATTGGCATGGGTAGCAATGCCAACATATTTTTGTGATTACTATTTTATTACTATTAAAAGAAAAAAACTTATTTTTTTAATAAATAAATACAAAACACACGAACAGTAAACTTGTAATTAATTATGAAACATTTCAAAGAACATTTGTCTATTTATAATTTGAATATACTTTTTTATATTCAATCTAAAATCACCTTTTTTTTCTCAGAAAAATTTGTTAAATCAAAAATGCTAAAAATACAAACGAGACTAAATAATTTTATATAGACGAGTGTCGCTGTTTCTGACAGCCGTTGTTTCCAAGACTTGTTCTGAAAAATCACTTGTCTCTCAACAGTGATTACTCTTGGCCGAGCTCCAAAACTCTCAAATAAATAACGCTCGGCCACCTCACGCTCTACAAAGCGTGCAATTTCAACCCTTTTTACACTGTTTTCTTATCAAATGTCGCGTCGTTTTCTGATTCATAGCAAAAGCTAGGGAAATTGCGCTATTAAAAACTAAAATTGTACAGATATTTTAAGCAAACAAAAATTGTTAAGCAATTAAAAATAGTTGAAATGTTGTTTTTTTATTTTTTCTTAGCTTACGGGTACAATTATTACAGAGTGGTAGAGTAATAATACAATAATATTAATATTTAAAAATGTCTACTTATTTTATTAAGTTTTGGTCACCCTTACATTCATGTTTATTTTTACATTCCAGTATTGTTCTTCTTATATTTAAATATATGTAAAACCTCAGAGTGTTAAATAAATGCATAATTATGATATAGTGCACGACAGAAGCAGGTCCGCAGACAATTTAGGCAAAAATTCACATATATTCATCGTCTAACTTGGTTGAACTTTGATATAATATAATGTGATGCTCAGCTTTACGTTGTCTCCTGCAGGATAGGCACAGGAAGCCTAGTGTTAAGCCACTAGTTTTCGGCTTTCCATAAAATTCCAGAGGATTTCTAATTATAACAAAAAAAATCAGAAAAGAAATAGTCGGGCGCGTCCAGGGATGGTTCCGTATAAAAATTGGGCGTCACGAGTATTTTTTGAAATTTAAGCTCACTTGAACTATCGGCTTTAATACCAAATTTTTTAAAAATATCACGTGGTATTTTTTAAAGGTTATTATTTTTTATGATTTAACTATAAAAATATAGTGTAATAACAAAACAAATCAAATTATTAAGGAATTTAAATATGTTTTTCCCAATTACAATATTTGATATTTCCGCAGGTTCAGTATGCGAGGGACAATGTTGCGGGAGGGGTCGAGAGGTGCATTTACGTAATGTACTTCGAAGAACCGCAGCAGAACGTGTGGCGACCGTGACGAGACCCATCACGGAACTGCTGTTAGCCACCAAAAGGATACTTCAAGGTATTATTTTTTTGTGAAGCAATTATTGATATCAACTAAATCCTAAATTAAAATAAGTTAAATGTATGTCACGTCACGTCACGCTGAATTCCGCATGTAGCAGAGTAGACAGAGAGAACTTAGTGGGCAGTAGAGTGTCTTAACAGACACTCTATTGCCCACTTTTTGGCAAATTCTAGAGGCATTGCGTGTTGAGTGGCGGAACTCAAACGCCGCGTTTTGCCTCGACATCAGAGTGAAGAAATTATTATCATTATTAGCGTTATCACTGAAATTTTAAGTTGTAAATATATTAAGTTTTTGGAAAATAGAACTATTATAATTAAACGTAAACGTAAATGATTCAATTGAGTTAAAAGCTATTTTAGTACCTAGGGAAAAAACAATTATGTAATATTAATACATAAAATAGTAATATAATAGAGTCAAGAGCCGTTTATTAATTGTCCCTATTTATAAGCATTAGACATTCTTATATTATGATAAATAAAGCTATTCCGAAGCTCCTACCTTATTTATTTCAAAAGTCCCAATATAAAAACCGATAAAAAAATTGAAGCTCTCATATGAATTAATTAAATCCAGTAATTCGGTTTTAATAGCTAAGTACACGTCGAGGAAACAAGTTGTTTCTATACATTTGAAAGAAATAATGTAAAAAAAGTATATAAATATTAAAGAAATCCGTAGGTTCCTATATGTTTGCGTTATCTTGCCTTACCCCATCTACATACTCGTAGTTAATCCTTTATACCTAAACATTTGACAAAACACTCCACTAAGAACCAGAACTTGTAGACGTATCTATCTATATTCAATTCGGTTTAATTAATTTTTTTAATATATCAATATAAAATTGCAAATTTGGTTTTTTAGTAATAAATTAAATTACACCCGGTAGTAGTAGTATAAAACGAAGTCTTAATTAATTGCATAATAGTCAAGTAGTTTTTGTTTTTAATTGCGATTAAATATATGAATAAGTATCGAACTATCACAGTCTGAGGGTGAACGACATAATATAACGATCCGTCATTGCTAGAAGTGAAAAAAAATATATATATCTCGTTTATATAGAAACATTAATAATATCTTGAGTTGCGATGTGATTTTTATTATGTTATTTTTATATGTTTTAATAATAAAAATAAATAAAAAGCATCACGTTTTATGCCACTTATAGCAAGGTAGGCATAGGCAACCTAGCGTAAAGACATTCTGTTCCCCATTATACGCCCCCATTTTTGAGACATTACTTATGACACACCTCAATGCCGCGCTTTGGCTTGCTACCGGAGCGAGAAAAGGAAAACGGAGTACTAAGACACTCTGTTCTCTATGTTCTCTTCGTCTAACCAACTATACGCGTAAATAGTAAATCTTCATAGTGATTTCCAACTTATTAAGGTTTTCGGTTGAATAAATTTCAAGAACCTAGAAAACAATTTGTTTTGAACAACTCTACAGTTGTTTTGTAACTTAAGAACGGTTCTGCGGTTGTAACAAACCTCATTAGATAAACAATGTATATTTAAATTCATTCTACATACGAAACGTTTTTGTTCAACTGTAGTACCTTTGGAATTTACTCAACTTCCTTAGTTTTGGCGATACATTCTGTTACTTCTTAAGTATTTTGTCACTGAGCTTATAAAATTGAATATAATAAGTTCTAGATAATATAAATGTTTCTATTCAAAAATATGTTGATTTACAATAAAGTTATTAATTTTTCTTTTACAATAATCCAGGAGGAGGCCAGTCGTGGCGCAGGAGCACAAAGTGTGATTGTAAAACCGACTGGTTGTGCATTTGATCCCCACTCGAGGATATGAAATATTTACTTAAATTTATATTTCCATTTCTTCGCTCTGGTATCAAGGCAAAGCGCAAAACACAAAGCTTGTCTACGTTCCAGCCAATTGCGGATCGATAAGGAGTAAATCGGTCAAAAGCAACGGTCGCAATAAGTAATGCAATGATTTCCATATAGAAAAAAAAATCATTACAAATCAGCTTCACGCTGTATGCCGCACACAGTTAACACCGCACCGCACACAGTTAACACAAAATTTCTTCTGCCTACCCTAGGCAGAAGAAATTTTGTGTTAAGACACTCCGTTCTCCACTTTCCGCCGAATTCTAGACGCATTGCGTGTTGAGTGGCGGAACTCAACGCCGCGCTTTGCCTCAACACCAGAGCGAAGAAATCAAAATATTAATGTAAATAAATATTTCGTTTCCTCGAGTGGGGATCGAACCCACAACAAGTCGATTTTACAGTCACATTTTGTGCCCCCGCGTCACGACTGGCCTCAAATCATCATCTAAACAAAATACGTATAAAACTTGTCAACGTTCCAGCCAATTGCGGATCGATAAGGAGTTAAGAAGCAGTCCAAATAAGCAATGAAAATCATATTTATAGAGTTCATTTTAAACTCTTAGAGCAAAATATTATATATATTGAAATATTTTTTTATTAATTGATTAACTTCGTGAATCATATAGAAAGAATTCCTAATCTAAATTTTCTGCATATTGCGAGACAAGGAGAGTTTAATGATAATCATCTTCTTCTAAAAGCTTAAGAACAACAAGATCTTAGATTTTCCTATTTCTTTTTATTTTTTAAACGAAACTCTTTCACTAGATTAATCGCCTATATTTAGTACAGTTTACTAACTCTTCGTGCTGAGTTCTAGATATCATACAGTTGCAGCCTTACTCATTTATAACTAAGATATATATATATATATATATATATATATATATATATATATCTCTTTTTTAGTTATAAAAACAATAAACAATTTTTGGATATACCCATTCCATTAGATTATAGACGGTTTGTTTTTGAATAACGATCGATCGGTGCAGTAAACAATAACCAAATGTTTCGGATCAGACCAACCCTCCGAACGTATCACTTCTGAATACAAAAAAATCACATAGAACTTTGACACTTGTATACATGTACTATTGTGTTTAGTTTGGCGTGTTAAATTTCAAATTAAAACAACCAACTTATGGGGGAAGTATGAACAATAAATACTTGGGTTGGGATGGACAACGACACTTGTTTATGAAACACTCGAGCGTCGACAAATTGGGCACTGTAGTGTCACCGGTGGTAGGAACCTACATTGTAAATATTTGTCCACGAGGGTATGTGTGCCTATAATTATTTTGCTCGAACACACATCGTTCTTTAGGAACAAACAATTCGTATAAACATGATCGTAAGTTGGTTGCTTCAAGTAATGGATGTGAATTTATGTTATGAATCAATAGAACCTATTAACCTTTCGTTGTGTTGCCGATTTACGTCTGGCGTCGGGTTATTTATACTTAAAGTTAATTAAAGATGGAGTGTAGTGTTTTCAGCTTTACTCTGTTATCCGCACATAGCAGGGTAGGCAGATCAAATACGAAAATCCAAAATTCACCGTTCACACCGGACACACCGTTCTCCATTTTTCACCGAATACTAGAGTAATATACATATATTTTACTCGAGTGAGATCTCCATTTCCTATAGATATCATATGTAGGCGCACGGAAAACGCAAATGAATTTGCATAAATGAAATTTATAGCCGCCTTATTGAATATCGGGGCACAGACATGACATAATGCGCCAGTCGTGGCGCAGGGGCACAAAGTGTGACTGTAAAACCGACTAGTTTTGGGTTCGATTCCCACCCGAGGACATGAAATATTTATATTTCCATTTCTTTCACTTAAATTTATATTTCCATTTCTCGTTCTGGTGACGAGGCAAAGCGCTGCGTTGAGTTCTGACACTCAACACGCAATTCCTCCAGGATTCGGCATACAGTGGGAAACGGCGTGTCTTAACACTGGGTTCCCTGTGCCAACCCTGCTGTGTTCGATATACAGCGTGAAGATGATTTATTTATTTCATTTATTTGCGAAACACCCAAACTTATATATATAACAAATCAGTTTTATTTACAAAATCTTTATATTACATAAAATTTAATGAGTACAGACAGCTATTAACTCCCCAAATACTTGGCCAAGTATCGTTATGCATCAAATGTTTATACTGTTGTTTGCTCTACTGTTTTACAGTCAGTTTTATGATATAGATTAATTTAGAGAATACGATATGAGGAGTCGTAAAATGTGGTTCCCATTGTAAAAGTCCAAAATAATAGGCTTTTGTGATATATATTCTCATAGTTTGATAACTAGTATGATATTGTTATGTGTCTTGAAGATTATAAGTACAAATACATTGTTATAGTCCAGGCATGGTACAAGCGTGTGACTACGTGATTCACGTCGTATCACGTACGGCAGAAAATGAAATATTTAATATTTTCATTTCTTCGTTCTAGTGTTGAGTGTAATTGTGGCGTAGGGCACTGCCACTCAACACACAATGCCTTCAGAATTTGGTACAAAATGGGGAACGGAAAGGGGTCTTAATAGGAACGGAGTGTCTTAGCACTGGGTTCTCAGATCTGGGTGCTTTATGCTGTATCCCGCATACAGTAAGGTAGGTAGAGGGAACCTAGCGTTTTTTTTTATTTTAATTCTTACTTACACTATAGACTTTTATTTATTTTTACATTTCTTTATTAATATTCTTTTTCTGTATATATTACCTAGAACTAGAGGAACCTAGTGTTAAAACACTTCGTTCCCCACTGACCACCGATTTTTTCGAGCCATTGCGTGTTGAGTAGCGGAATTCAACACCGTGCTTTTGGCTTGGTGCCAGAGCGAAGAAATAAAAACAAATCATTTTCACTCGAATGGAGATTGAACCCACAACCATCGCGTTACATGCACAGTTTTGTACCTTTGCGCCACGACGGCCTAATTTTTACAAAACATACATTGCACTTATTATATAAATAATATGGATATTTAAACGATCTTTAAAGTTAGTTATTTATAGGTTTTTATGAATTTCCAAGTATTATTTATAATAATTATAGTGTTTGAGTAAAAGGTAAAGCAAGTATTTCTTTCCTTTGCGGGCATCGATAAAGAAATGAAATGTATAGCGAAACAACTTTAGCGAGTGCAATGACCTTTATAATGAGCAGGTTTAGAACAATGTGCCCACCCTCTGTTTTAGTAAAGGGAAGTACTACAAGTGTAGTGGTAGGGTCCTTTGTCCTTAACATCACTAGTCCTATTGCGCGGGAACCTATTAATCATTTCGATACGATAATTAATGATAAAGTTATATGAACGATGTATTGTTTGTCGGTATGTAACTCGCTTTATAGCGACATAATTTAACGTAAAATCATTGGTTTTTCCAAATATTGTACATAAATATACCAACATAGATAAAATAATATAAATAAGGTCGTCATGGCTCAGTGGCTCAGTGTCTGACACGAAGGTTGTGGGTTAGGACCCCACTCGTTGGAATAAATTGTTTAGTTCTTCTTTCTGGTACATTATGAAGTGCAACGTTGAGTTCTGATACGAAAAATGGGAGTAACGTAAGGAACGGAGTATCTTTATAGCGAACCTTCCTTTGCCTACCCTACTATGTGCGGGATACAGCGTGAAGCGAATAGACTTAAAAGTCAGTGATACACAATAAAATAGAATATTGTATGTATGTACCGTTGCATTAATATGTTACAAATTTAAATACGAAATTGATTATCACTAGACAATTTGAAACACACACTGGTTGTTCAGAGGTAAGCTGCAACCAATAAAGGTTTAAAAAAAAAACAAATACAATTTTTGGGTTATCATAACAACGATCCCCAAAGGTTACCAACGGGATATTCTAATCCAGCCACAACGACTTAATATCAGGCGACCTTTTCGCTCTTTACGAGATACACAGCCGTTTATGAAAAACGACATAATTTTTTCCGCTTAAAGCCACATTTAAACTCATTTATTTGTTGACAGCATATGTAGAAAAATAAATATTATATATATAATTATTTTATGTTACATTTGCAAATTATTATTTTAAACGTCTTTTGTGAAAGAACTATATTATTTTTACTATATTTTCAACAAGGTGCATATCGTGGAGCAGGGGAGAAAAGCGTGCGACTGTGCGCGACAGGTCTTAGATTCGATTCCCACTAGAGTGAATGAAATATTTAATATTTTCATTTCTTCGCTCGGGTAACGCTTTCTTACATTGAGTTTAACCACTCAACATGCGACGCCTCCAGAATTTGGCGGAAAGTCTCAACGGAAGTGTCGTAATGGGAATTAACACTAGTAGCCCAGGTCCCCGCTGCTTACCCTGCTGTGTGCGGGATACAGCGTAAGGCTAAAAAAAATTCAACGTAACCCGTAAAAATAGCATAAACAAGAAAACAAAGAACATTGAGCTTAATTGGCAAGTAGGTAAGCTCGAACAGCGAAAAATGTGAAACTTTGTATACGGCTTAACTTCAGTTGCGTATAATTTTTTAAACAAAATTTACGATACGTATTAGTCTATCGTCAAAGAGGCGTAAAAATTAAAAATAACCGGACAAGCGCGAGTCGGGCTCACTCATCAGAAATTCAAACTTAGCTTACCCAGAACCTGATCATCTGATTTTCTCTAGACAGAAGGCTTTAATAACAAATTTTGACCTCCTTTTAAGGTTATTATTTTTAAAAGATCTAGCCACAAACCCTATAGAAGCTAGCTGCCAAATTTCATAATGCTATTATAAGTACCGGAAGTACCCTACTAATTTTGAATCCCATTATAGTGTCGAAATATGTGTTTTTTGCGATATAAACGGTCATATCTTTTTATTAAGTAAATGTAGATATACGATTTTTTCTAGAAAGACCATATCCTGAGTATATTGTTTGAATTTTAACTCCTGAGACTCAAATTCCTGAGATAAAGGCTCCTGATAGACAGATAACAAAGTGATCTTATGAGGGTTCTTTTTTCACTTAAGAGATACGGAACCCTAAAAACTACGTGTTTTTCAAAACATTAATATTTCATGCTTGCAAGTGCGTAAGAATTACACACTTCAGTTAATTATACAACGTGAATAATTAAAATATTCAAAGTAGTCAAGATTCCAAATTTGAAGCTGAACTCTCTCATTTCTTAACAATCTCTGTAAATATTACCATTAGTAATTACGAACTCTGAAAATCTACGTGAAATTGGAGCTAGACTTATTTAGTTCGTGTATATTTTTATCTTCTTTTAGTTTTAAAAATGCTAATGAAAATTCCAAAAATATTGTAAAATTTTTGCAAGAAATATGCTATAATTTCGTCCGTTCTCTTTGACTGCAACGTGTTAACGCTAACGTTATATCTTGCAATATTTTATAATCTTTGGACATTTACGTTTTAGTATCAAATATTCTTGTAACTGCTGTTCATCACGTTATATGAAATTCCTTAACATCTAGAATTATAAATTTAATATTTTTGACAGAAATAGCACAACTCTATGTAAGTTGTTAGTTTATAAATAAATATTTTTTTATATGAATTTTATATATTTTTTAAATTTATTCTCACCACTTTAGTTTTGTATCAGCCCTTTATATAACTATGTATGTACGTAGCTCTCTCGAAGGGCGTCTGGAGGTCTTGAGTGAATAGACGAATGACATTTATCGAACTGCCCGTCGTAAAACAAAATGCTAAAGATTTATTCTTGGAATAAATATATTTATTTGATCCACTTTTCTAATAAAAATGATGCTCTCGTGACTCCTGGGGACAAACGTGTGACTGTAACGCGACGGTTGTATATTCGATCCCCACTCGACGAAATGAAATATTATTTATTCCGTCACTCAATATGCAATGCCTCGAAAATGCGGCGGGCGGTGAACTGAGTGTCTTAAAACTAGGTTTCCTCTGCCTACCCTGCTATATGCGGGATACAGCGTGAAGCTGGAAGTAACAAAATTTAATCAAATCTTTATATACGTATGTAGGTATAAATTAGTCTCTCAGGAATTTCAAGTATGCAAACCAAGTCATCCATTCATTGTCTTTTCGTTACGAAATGGTAGGCGAATGTTGGAAGTTTAGTTATATAGACAACAAAATGACTGTTGATGTCTTTCGTGTTATATTTTTTTCCAATAGGGATTTGTTGTAGTAAAAAAAATTGTCCATAATTTTGTCATACCTACATAAATATCTTAAATAATAGGCCAGTCGTGGCGCAGAGGCACAAAGTGTGACTGCAAAATCGACTGGTTGTGGCTTCGATCCCCAATTGAGGAAATTAAATATTTATTTAAATTTATATTTTCATTTCTTCGCTCTGGTGTCAAGGTAAAGTGCGGCGTTGAGTTCCGCCACTTAACATGCAATGCCTCCAGATTTCGGCGGAAAGTGGAGACTGGAGTATCATAACACTAGGTTCCCTCTGCCTACTCTGCTATGTGTACGGGATACGCTGATTTGATTTTTTTTATTTAATTTATATCTTAAAATAATAAAATACATTTAAAAATCTAACTAAGAATTTAAAATGAAGAGACGATGTTTTTTTAAACACTTTCTTGTGCTTAATTTTATTTTCTCATTCTAAAGGTTCCGTTTTATGTTATTACGCTTTTTTAAATGAATGATCAAAGCGTTCAATACTTTAATGGAGGCGACTTGCGAATTTATTTTCTAAAATGTCAAGAGTTTATCTTACATTTAATAATTTCATAAATAATATAACGGAGGCTATAAACGCGATAGGTTATGGGTTCGATTCCCACTCGAGCAAATGAAATATTTAATATTTTAATTTGTTCACTGTGGTGCCAAGGCAAAACGCTACGTTCAGTTCTGCCACTCATAACCTCCAGAATTCAAGGGAAAACGTGAAACAGAGTGGCTTAATACTAGATTCCCTCTACTACTTTGTACGGGATACAACGTGAAGCTTAAAAAATCATAGCAACAATATGTATCGGTATCAACCCCTAAAACACTTAAATTTAATTCGTTATTAAAACTGTTAATGGAATAAAAAACGTTTTTATTCCGTTAAAAGGAAGCAACACACACACATTAATCCTTAACATGCTTGTACTCGCTCCGCAGCAGTTTTGAATGCGTTCCCTCAAAGACCGTAACGGAGACGTAGACATCAAAGGCGTTCCACACCCTTCTAAATATTTTCAAATACCACTAGCTTCACGCAATCTTAATTTGCTTCGAATTAAAGCAAAGATAACACATAAGATAAGGCAATTTAATTAAATAGAATGAGCCAGTAGGGTTAATTAGGTAGGTTCCTATTCGTCGGTGGGCTGGGGCACCTCATTTTAAGGTACCTTTAAGTGTTTAGGATGAATTTATATCTTGACATGAGAATGTGGGGAGGCGTTGATCCCTTTGGCTCGCTCCTACATTCCAACGAGATAAAGCAGTGGAGCCAAGCACCAGGTGTCGCATAATCAAATACCAAAGAGATGTTCCCTAACGACTATTTACATAGGCTTGTTTAATACTACAGTTTTGTGCAAACAGACCCAGTTTGTAGTTTGTGTTAATGTTTATTACTGCGGCAACGTACTGGCGCCTATATTTAATGAGATAATTATAATATATTTAGTTAGTTCGTTCATGTGGTTATAGTCAGAATCACATTAAAACACTAAATTATGACGATAAATCTTTGATGAAGCTCTGATCCAGATGAGCTTTTCTAAATAAATTTACAAAGTTATTTCATTTTCTTATATAATCGGTACCCAAGTATATATTTCAAATAATATTTATAATAAACTATATGTATTTTGTCCACAGAGCACCTAACAGGATTGTCGTATCAATCACAGAACAAGACGGCAGTCTTATTTTCACAATTATATAAAAGTCACGCAACTAGAACGCACGTGCCACTCGGCGCTCTCTACGATGACATTCGATTTACCCTCAAGCCAAATACGGAGGGAGATGACACTAACATGGAGTACTTAGGACCACCACCTAAGGACATGGCTTTAAGCACAAAGAAATTCTTTCGGGAGGTATTCCCGGTAGCTTACCAAAACGTACTCAGGCTGGATACAAAGCATTTCGTTCCAGAGTATGAAGCGTGCTTGAAAGACGCATACGATGCTGTCCAGCCTTTTGGGGATGTTCCACAACAGGTATATATTTACAGTGCCTAATCTTATCTATGTTAATACAATTTCTTTATATTTTTTGTGTACCAGACTTTCTTCTATCGAACTATCAATACAATAATTTTATTGAAAATGAAATTTACAGGCATTAGCGTCTTAATCATGTAGGTATCGTGAAATTTTTATATATATTTTTATAAATAAATAAAAAAATATTTATATATATTTTTTGATATTACCTACTGGTATATCCTATAGTAATATTATATCTAATAGTAAAAACACTATTATAATATATTTAAAAAAAATAAAACAACAAATTCATAGTTAAAACCGAGTGGTCTGTCCAAACAGCTGGCAGCCTCACTGTCACGGTCGCTGGAAGCGGCCCGAGCGCTGTTGCAAGTACTAGTAGTGGGCGCGAGCGCTCTTGCTGCGAGTGAGAAAGTGCTCTCCACTATGAACGAAGAGTGCTCCAACAAATTGCTCCACATGGGTGGCTGTTCCCGATGCAAAGGACACGACGTCAGTCCATGTCGGAATTACTGCCTGAATGTGGCTAGGGGGTGAGTTGTCTTGTTTCTAATGGCTTTTGTCCTTTGAAGATCGAGGGACTGGTGGAGAGGTAAATTATATTAGGCTGGAGGTATGTCCTTTTAGAGTTTGATGCTTGAGTTATATGTTATGTGTATTCAAATAGTTCGAAGTTCCTAATAGGAAAAAAAAATTTTTTTTCTGAGATTTAAATATATAAATATGTAGAGCCGTTATCTAAGCTTATTAAGAAATATTTCCTGAGACAAATATATGCGATATGAAGCTAAAACTTCTATATTCTGCACCACCGTGTTTAATTTCTAATTAAGTTAATAAAAATACCTATCTAGTCTATCATTTATCTGATCTAATTTCTCTCACAATATAATTTTATAAAAATAATTAAATAAAATCTTTGTCAAACGCAAATGGCCTAAGAATAAACAATATTTTTATTATTGTAGTTCTACGGTTTGAAGTAATAACGGTAGAAAGGTCCCCTTGAGTCTCGATGAGGTGTGCTCGACTCGAATTATATAAAAGAACTATTTTCAAGGGTTGATACAAAGCTATTCAAAATACTGTCGTTAAGAGCATACGGGGATTACTCATTATGAGAGGGAAGGGTTGATTATTTTATATGTATTTATGTAGGACGCAATACCGATCGTTGCGTGTAAATTATAATATATTTAGATATAACAATAATATATATATAGGCGCATTGACACAAAACGCAACTGTAAAAGCTGGAACTGGTTGTGGGTTCGATCACCACTCGAGGAACTTAATATATCCATTTAAATTTATATTTTCATTTCTTCGCTCTGGTGTCAAGGTAAAGTGCGGCGTTGAGTTTCGCCACTCAACTCGCCTCCAGAATTCGGTGGAAAATGGGAAACGGAATGTCTTAACACTAGGTTCCCTCTGCCTGCCCTGCTGTATGCGGGATACAGCGTTTGAAGCTGATTTGATTTATGTTTTTTACAGTCGTATTAAGTAGAGTACATACATCTACTTACATAGGCGTGTAAAAATAAATAAATTTACTTATTTGTTCTTTCAGCCATTTTTCCAAGTTGTTTTAGGAATTTACATGTTTAGTTTATAATTAAGCCATCCAACTTCTTGTTAGTGGCAAACAACCTCATTCTACTTTCCGTAGACAATAATAATAAATTTTAATATTTTATACCACCAAAGTTTTAAAAGGAACATTTATTAAGCTGAAAGTTATGTAGAAAATTACAAGCGAAAAAGTCTAAAGTACCTCCATAGTGGCTATATGAGAAAAGAAAGAAAGGAATTTTTGTTTAAAAAAATTTTGCGATATAAAATTCCATTAAATTTAATCAGTTTCTCGCCGTATCCCGCACACAGCAGGGTAGGCAAAGGGAACCTATTATTAAAACACTTCGTTCCCCACTTTCCGCCGAATTTTTGGAGGCACTGCGTGCTTAATGGCGGAACTCAACGCCGGGCTTTTGTCGGGGTGCCTGAATTAAGAAATTAAAATATTTATAAGTAATAATTCATTCCATCGAATGACGATAGAATCCACAACCATGGCGTTACAGTCATACTATTGTGCCTCTGCACCACGACGGAGTTTGGGTTGCTTCTTAAAATAGAAATTAAAAATTGTATACTAAAATTGTTACAAAATAAGCTGGGAAACAGTTTAAGGCATGAATAAGTACCTTATTTAATGTAGAGTAAAGCGTTGAATTTATGCACCAGTTTTTAGAGCAGCCACATTAATCTCGCCAAAGGAGCTACCTAGGGAAAATATTATTTATACGGTTGGTATAGAAAAATATACGCTGGATACGTAGTAAAAATAAATATATTTTATTGTAAACATTCTAATACTAGATGAATCATTTATTGTGATACCTGTAGATAGTTTTTTTTTTGTTACATACTAGTGCCCCCGCGTGGCTTTTTCCTCTTGAACATCTCAATTATTTATTTTCTTATGTCAACTACTTTAGTGATTTAATAATATTATCATTTTAAAGATAATAAATTTGAATTTTATTTATTTTAATGGGTTCACAAAAAAAGTTCTGTCAATATAAAGAGATGCATGCGACAATATTGCTACAAAATAAGTTTTTATTGAATTGGCTAAAACTTTAGCTATCAATATTCCATACATTGTTACCCAACAACTGATTAAAATAAAACAAACACTAGATTTTAAGTGGAGCTTGCCAGAATTCAATAGTGAAAACTGGATTTAAATCAGTCAAGCCGTTTTTGAGATTAGCGGGAACAAACACACTGACAATCAGACAAAAATGTTTTTGGTTTACTAAATTAATAAGGATTGGGGGGACAATAACATTTTTCGCATATATCTTTCATGTACAGACACCGACCCGTTAGGATTTTGTTATATCTTAATCAATTTTTTTCTCGACAGGTGTATAGGCTCTTTAGTAGTAGAACTCGACGCTCCTTGGGCGGGATACGTGGAGGGAGTTGAACGCCTCGCGAGGGCCGACGCCGACGCTGTATTGAGAGCTTTGGACGCCAAAGTCTCTGAGGCGATTATGCACGCGCTGGAAAACCACGTCATATTAGAGAAGAAGGTACGTAAAGGAATATAAAAGTTGTAATTTGTAAAATCAAATTGGCTTCACGCTTGAGACACTCCGTTCCTTCCGTTCCGTTCATTTTGCCACTGAATTCTGGAGGGATCGCGTGTTGAATGGCGAAACTCAACGCCGCGCTCTGCCTCGACATCAGATCAAAGAAATGTAAATATTAAATATTTCATTTCCTCGAGTGGAGATCGAACTCACAACCAGTCACTCGCTTGTGCCCTTGTGCCACAACTGGCCTGGAAATTTTAATTCTTGGTATTGGATTTTTAAACACTAATTGGCAGTAACATGAAATATATTTTTTATAATACCCCAACAGACTAATTAATTATATTATTTAAAAGAAAAATCATGAATATTAAACTTGGCGGTTATGAACTTTACCGATTCCAAGAAAGAACTTGGACGAATAGATTTAAAAAGGAACTTTTTATTTCGTGAATGAATTAACGACACGAAACGTATATTTCTTTCGTGTACCGAATTTTGTGACAATTACTTGTTAAATGATCGTTCTGGTAATTTTACCTAATTGTCTTTAAAACTTTTCCCGGTACGCCTCGTTGAGACGCAAAACACGTTTGGAGTGTGCTCGGAGGCAGCTTGGATCTTGAAACAAGACCGAACTTTTAATTTATGCACCTCTCCGTACATACATTTGCGAATGCTCAACATGATGCCAACCAAATGTTACATAACACATTTTCGTTATAACGGTTTTATAATAGAGTATTTGACTGTAGTTATGAGATTTTAGTATAAAATCATTAATTTGATTTACTTGCTATACCTATAACTGGGACTATGCTGTCTTAAGATAGAGGTAGATAGAGCCATCTTATTTTACAATTAAAACTCAGAGTAATAACTGTATTGAAATGATGAAACATCGATAAAATAAATAATATATTACCCTATTAGTATAATTTATTGGTTGCATTACACCGAATCTATATTCCGAACTCGCAGAGCGACTTGCTTAGTTTCCAGCCAAATTCATTTGCGGCCGTAAATTACGTTCAACAATGTAAAATAAACTTTTCGAACTTTCGAAATGTTTTGGCATACGATTCGTTCGTTCGTGTTGAACGAGATAATTTTCTGCACGATAATATATTTACTATAGTGTATACTGTGTACACTATAATTTCACCTGATTTACCTTACTAAAAAAAAATTAAATTAGCCTCACGCTGTATCCCGCACACAGCAATGTAGGCAGAGGGAACCTAGTGTTAAGACACTCCGTTCCCCACTTTCTGCCGAATTATGGAGGCATTGCGTGTTGAGTGGCAGAACTCAACGCCGCGCTTTACCTCGATACCAGAGCGAAGAAATGGAAATATAAATTTAAGTAAATATTTCATCTCCTCGAGTGGGGATCGAACCCACAACCAGTACGTTTTACAGTCACACTTTGCGCCACTGCGCCACGACTGGCCTCATTTACCTTTCTACCGATAAGTAATCGGAGAGGCATATTTTGCACGCTATTTTGGCATGAAATCCACAGCAGCATATAAGAGTTATGTCATATCTTGTTTCATATAGTCATTATTTTCCAAAAATATTTATTCTGCACTTGTTTTGTTTTCAATAAAGTGATCAAAACTTCCACACTACACGTCGATGTAGAACTTGGCTGGACGCCACACAAGAGAAATCCACTGAACGGCACATTTCAATTATTTTACGGTTATCGCTTTAACCACGCCGTATGGGGTAAGCTTAAATAATGTGCTTTAAATCTTACTTTGTTATGCAACTCTTTTGTATGTAAAGATAAAGAAAGTCGATGAATGCAAATAAAATAAAAATGCTATATTTAAACTTGAATGTCTGTAGATTATATATGTTTACTGCATTTAAATCCTCACTTTTTTTAATCAAAAAAAAAAAAGAAATCAGCTTCACGCTGTATCCCGCACACTGCAGGGTAGGCAGAGGGAACGTAGTGAAAGACACTCCGTTCCCCACTTTCTGCCGAATTCCGGAGGCATTGCGTGTTAAGTGGCAGAACTCAACGCCGCGCTTTGCCTCGATACCAGAGCGAAGAAATGGAAATATAATTTAAGTAAATATTTCATCTCCTCGAGTGGGGATCGAACCCGCAACCAGTCGGTTTATAGTGCCTTACACCTTGTGCCGCTGCGCCACGACCGGCCTCTGTTTTTTTTTATGTTTTATGATTATAATTACGTAATATATCTATATGTCAAACCATTTTTTTTATGTATGGTGTAAAATTCTAGTAGCAATAAACAAAAAAATACTGTAAAATTATTATAAAAATTGAAATAAATTATATACGATAATCCTAAAATGAATAAATTTCAATTTTGACACGCGCTTACTGTTCACTGCGGCATTAAGCAATTACAATAATAAATAACTCAGGTAACATACCATTTCAAGAGCTAGAGCAGTTCATCTTGTTGTCGTAAAGTTTAGAATCTTTCTTTAGATTAAGTTTACGCGATGTTATGAGACTATAAAGAAGGTGGAATGGTCGTAGGCGAGGCAGGTCAGACGTGGGCGCGGGTCGACCGAGCCCGTACAGCGATATTCGAACAATCCGTTGTTATAAAGCATAATCCCACTATATTCATGTTAGATCGTCTTGTGAAATGTACCTCACCTAATTTCTATTTGCGTCGTCTATATATTTGACCTTTGCCAATCTTCCGTATTTGACAAATAGAGAGAGGAAAAACGAAACAGAAGTGGGTTTAAAGTTAAAACTACATATTATAGATGTAGGTTAATGGAGTTTTTGAGTTCACGATTATCGTAACTACTTAGACACAATTCAATTATCCTAAGAAATTTGAATAATTTTATGGTTTTCAAGGATACTGTTATTTTATCAATAAGATCGTACACAATAAAATTAATATAGGGCCCTCGTAAAATCTAGAACATAAGTGACCTTAGATATTGTTACAAATAATATCGATGAAATCTCAGCCGTTCCGTTCAGAATAGAGTTCGACATATTTAAATTCATATTCCATTCCTATTATAAAACATACATGATACTAATGTATATTTTATAAATATACTTTTACGTCTCCATATGCCCGTTTACTGCTATTATACTATTTAGATTATTATTAAAGGAAGTGCCAGTCTGGATGTGAGTACAATTCTCATTAAAATAAATTGTAAAATACTTACTTCACCAGGTAAACTGAACGTTATATTAACTTCTTACAAATTAGGATTTATATTCGAAAAAATTTACAATACAATTTCTTTTGTTACCTCAGGGTATTCCCGCTACCTTCGTAGTTGTTTATTGTAGCCAACATAAAAATAATGTTATTATATTGTGTTTATATTACAATAAAAACCGTTACTTTAACTTCTTCTTATGTTAAATTATTCTTAAAAAAAATTAAGATAATATTTCACAGCCCGATTTTTTTGGATATGTATGGCATTCCGGCACGAGTTTGTCCTTCAAATTCTACATAGCCTAATATATATTAAGACACTCCGTTCCCCGCTTTTCGCCGTATTCTAGGCATTGCGCATTGAGTGACTCTCACGGCAACTCAACGCCTCGCTTTGTCTCGACAACAGAAAATATAAATTGAAATAAATATTTCATTTCCCCGGGCGAGGATCGAAGCCACAACCAGTCGCGTTTACAGTCACACTTTGTGCCCCTGCGCCGCGACTAGCCTAAATATATTATGAAGGTATAAATAATGAACACCAACTGTCCAAAGATTCGGGTAACAAACAGCCAAAACAATAGAGTCGTATTAGCGTTGGAGCAGACAAAACACAGACATCCGTTGACTCACCTCACGTAACAACGATTATGTCACTCAGTCACCAAGGACACTAATTCCGGGATGCCATTCGTCATAATTTATGATTCCGGTGTACAACGCCGGAAGTGTTTAAATCTACTTCATTTTGACACGAATCGGTTGGAATAGATACTCTAAATATTCAATTAACATAATAAAAGATTCGTTAGCCATAAAATTACAGGTAGTTTATTTTTTATTTCTAATTTATACTAGTCATTTATTATGTTTTCGTCTATAATGTAAAACTATAAATTTGTGGATTGATATTCCAGTGGCAGTAAACATAAATTTGCTGTAAATTATTATAAAATTGTTGTTGTGTTGTAAAGTTGTGCTATATAATTGGTTATTAATATTGTGATTACATACGTATTACGGAGCTGAATACTGTACCTACATTTGAAGACATTTAAATAATGTTCATTATGGATACTGTACAGGCACAGACTGTATAAGCACTGAAATATAATGCAAATTAAAATAATTTTAACTTTATTAACAAAACAAACTACAGTTACTAAACAGCTTAAAAATAAAATTAAAAATTACAAACTAAAATACAATATTAAAGCGAATAAACACATGAGAAACTTATAGCTAAAATACACAAAAACAAGACTCTTAATCCTTTTTTAATTTCAGTATATACTTACAAATAGCTTGCTAGGTTCTGTTAAGTTTATAATAACCCAATTGAACTTTAAACTAGCTATAGGTACCTATTTGAAAGAGACTTATTCCAAAAATATATAGGTATATGAGAGAGATTTATTCCACAAAGCAGTTTTACGAGCTCGGTAAAGGCTTTTATTATAAAAGGCTCGAAGTCGCTCGGTGAACTGTTGACTTTCAATTTTCATGGTAATAGCATTGGTTCTGGTTCCAATCCCTGGGGATTCAGTTGTTTCTATTTTACTCTGGATTTATTTTAAACTTGGCGGCGTTATTCTATTTCGATTAAGGGTGTTTTTAATATAAAAGAAAAATATTTTTTTAAATTAGTTTAGATAAAAAGCTTTCTTTCTATCATTAAGGCATAAGGGTATGACTGTAACGACGTTTGTGAATTCGGGCGCCTCTCAAAGAAATAAATTATTATTATTTTAATTTCCTCGCTCTACACGTCTACGTCGGATGGAATCAGGAAGTTGGCTAAATCGAAAGCTAAGACAAGAAGGAAAATGAGGATTATTGAGTATGTTAAAAGTACAGAAAGAATATATTAAGCACAAAAATGGGAGACGTGATCGTACTTACGCAAATCAAAAATCAAACGTATGCTATGTTTTGTAGACACTTACTCATTAAGTAGATCCTAAGTTACATCTAGCATACATTAGCGAAGTCAATGATGAGTAAGAGAAGAGATTGTGCAAGCATAATTGGTTTTGATAATGGCGGCGACAGAATTTTACTATTTTAATTACAACAAGATTACAATCCATAAATTAATATTGCATATCAGGTCATAAGATTTTATAGTCAATAAATGTTAAAGTTATCAGAATATAATGAATCCCAACACTTGTTAACTACATTTTGAATAAATACGCATAATTTACGTAACAAATAAAAACCCGCGGCGCGCGTTCAAATCCCACTACGTTCAAATTGTTATGTTTTCTAAAAAACGTAAATAAAAATTAAATAAATTAGCTTCACGCTATATCCCGCACACAGCAGGATAAACAGAAGAAACCTAGTGTTAAGACACACCCTTGCCCATTTTCCGTTGAATTTTTCGAGACATTGCGTGTTGAGTGGCGGAACTTAACGCAGGGCCTTGGTGCCAGAGCGAAGAATTAATAATAAATAATAATTAATTCTTCAAAGTAGGGTTCGAACCAACAACTGTTGTGTTACAGTCACACTCCTTTGCCAATGCGCCACTACGGCCTCAATCAATTTACGTAACAGTATAAATATAATGAATAATATATAATTATATTAACAAGTCATTGACATTAGATATGCGGCTACGAGCCACGATGGGTCAGGTTGTAGCGCCGGCGCCCGCCCACGTCTGCTTTCTCCAACGCCGCGTAGAAATAAGAGTTTTGCGCCATACTTGAGTTTTGTTGTTGCTTCTTTGCGCTATTTTAATGACGTACTTTTTACTATTTTTTATATAAAATTTTATATTTATACTAGAGATCCAAACGAGACTTTGTTCAGTATTACTTTCTTCGATTGAGCGATTTTGGCGTGAAGGCGTAACAAACAAACTTAAATTCACATAATATTAGTATGATGGCCAAATATTTAATGTCACAGTTTGGGTAAATATATTATAAAAGTAATTTATAGTATTTCTGACCATTTTAACTTTCTTTAGTTGTTATCTTAAAATATCTATATAACACAAAAAAAACATAAGAAATAAAGCTATCTTTAAATTGAGTGTTAAATAGAATAGTAATAACAAATTTACTCCAATTTATAACGATAAAAAAGGAAATAACAGTACAATAAACTCTTAGAATAAGTTCGTCGTTTGGGTCATGACATGCGTAGGCGCAGTTCTAGACGAAACCGGCACGCAATGATAAAGTCCACTACATCACCTTTATTATGCCTCGTATGGTTACTGGTACATTCTACCACACTACTGGAGTTATTGTGGACAGGTTCTTTATTTACATCAGTCAAGTGAAGTTATAGAATACCCTTCTTGAACAACCAGTACCGTGAATCTTTATAGGTACGGCTGATCAATTGCGCTAGTGTCATCATTTTAACTGTTTTTTATGAGTATACTTCTTTTTTGCCCTGATATATTCATAACCTTTTGATGGTCAATGGATGGTCGGATAAATTCAAGTATCTATCACGAATACAGTCTAATATAAATATTGAAAATAAAAAAATTATGAACTAATATGAACTGTCTTGACATGAAGACATATGAGACAAATTATTATTAGGGCTTTTTCAATGTTTGTCTATATGTTTGTGTCCGATTTAAATACAGTTTGCACAATTGTATTTTGGTGAATTGCTCTTTATATATTATTTCTGAGGCCGGTCGTGGCGCAGCGGCACGAAGTGTGACTGTAAAACCGACTGGTTGTGGGTTCAATCCCCACTCGAGGAGATGAAATATTTACTTAAATTTATATTTCCATTTCTTCGCTCTGGTGTCGAGGCTAAGCGCGGCGTTGAGTTCTGCCACTCAACACGCAATGCCTCCAGAATTCGGCAGAAAGTGGGGAACGGAGTGTCTGTCTTAACACTAGGTTCCCTCAGCCTACCCTGCTGTGTGCGGGATACAGCGTGAAGCTGATTTGATTTTTTTTTCTTTATAAATAAATAAAAAAGTTAGATACGTTAATGTATAGATAAAAAAATGTGATTACTATTAATTCATTGTAAAATTGAAGCCGCCGTGACGCAGGGGCGCAAGGGTATGACTATAAAGGTGACGTGACGGTTGTGGGTTCGATGTCCACTCGGAGGAATGAATTATTATTTAATTATAGTTTTTAATTCTTCGCTCTCGAAAAATAAGCGGAGTGAGGAACGTGTCGAAGCAAAGTGCGGTGTTGAGATCCGCCACTCAACACGTAATGTCTCCAGAATTCGGTGTAAAATGCTTAACAGTGTCCTAACACTAGGTTCCTTTTATATACGGTATACAGCGTTACGTTGAATTTTGATCATTGTAAAATTGTCTTATATACTTACATCCCGATATTAATAATAATCGAGCCGACCCACAAAATCCGGGCAAACGTTAATTGATATCAGACTAAATACCACTAATATTATGAATCACGATTAAACCCGATAATATATTCGATATTATAGAGGATGCAGGCTTATGCCAGTATTAGCCCGTAGCCGTGATAAATTGAACTAGGAAACGGATAAGCCGATCAGCCGTCACCACACCTCGTTATTTACTGTTGGATATTTTATATTCCATATTACTTGTAATGCTAAACGCGTAAGACGCAAAAAGTAAAGGAAGGAAGACAAGTGATGCTTAAAATGTAGATGTGTCTTTTAAAGGATGATCATGAAAATTTAATCGCAGAGGCACAAGGGTGCGATTGTAAACGCGACAGGTTGTGGATTCGATTTCCTGTCGAGGAAATTAAAATAATTATAGTATCACATATAAGTGTTATTTCACACTTAGAAAAGAATAATTACTTTTTTAGAACACATACCTATATTTGAAGCGCAACAACCAGTCGTGGCGCAGTGGCACAAAGTGTGACTGTAAAACCGACTAGTTGTGGGTTCGATCCCCACTCGAGGAGATGAAATATTTACTTAAATTTATATTTTCATTTCTTTGCTCTGATGTCGAAGTAAAAGCGCGGCGTTGAGTTCTTCCACTCAACACGCAATGCCTCCAAAATTAACACTAGGTTCCCTCTGCCTACCGTGCTGTGTGCGGGATACAGCGTGAAGCTAATTTAATTTAATTTGAATTTTTAGAAAACATATTAAAAAATTTAACATAAACCTCTTGGAAACTGTCCAACCGCTGTGATCAACTAATCCATACATTTTCATCGAGCTACGTCGAAATTTTTATACACTTGTTACAACTTATTTTTACATTTGATAACACCTCTGTAGAGAGATTTTTGCAAATTTTCGCTACCCAAAGATTATCACTTAGAATTATCGCTTGGCAAGAGAGAATACTATTTATTATAAAATACTTTGCTATATGCGGAAAATATAGCGTGAAGCTTAAGAAAAACTGTTCTTCTGTTCTGTTCTCTTTATTATGGCGTTCCGAACGTCACAGTTGAGCACAAAATCACTTCGCCAATGTCACGAAAACAGTTTTTTTATAAATCAATCATTTTTAATGTCTACATAATATCACATACATTACAAATGAATTAAAACATTTAATTTAATTAATTATTTTATAGCGCTACAATTTTGTAATATGAATAAAAAAAGTAATTTATCTATACTTTAATTTATATAAATTTAATTTACCTATATATATTAATTTTAATTTATATGAATTAAACAAACTTTCAATTATTTTATTACCAAAATTTATACCTGGAGAGCAATTAAACCTCCTCTATATGCACGAAACTGTTGATATTGCGCCATTTTGTAAAAGAAATATGGTCCATTGCTTTAAATTCGATTTTAGTTTTTGTCGTATCATCCGCTGTGACGCAATGCCGACATCAGCTCTTCGTATGCCATATTAATTATATCCACCTCCTCCACGCCCACGTGTGTAGTGTGTTTGTTTTATAAAACATATGATACAATCTATTAATGATGGATAGAAGATGATTCACGTTGATACGACGTGAAAGAGAACGTGTTAAGCGTGAAAATATGAAATTTGAATAATAAAATATTTATTTTAATTTATATTTTCAAAGAATATTCTGTCTATACGGCTACATGAGGGATACAGCGTGAAACTGAAAAAAAAAAAGCTCAATGCGACTGACTATCCAGCGCTATGTTGCAACCAGGATAATACAAAGTTATAAAAAAAAAAAAATTACAGTAACATATTTTATTTACTAACTACCGAATCATTAAGAGTTTAAACATTGTATTTTATTTCCAATATAAAAGCACCGCCTTTAATCACTCCGTAAAAGGCAATATAATTTTAAGTAGACAGTTAACGAAAGTATCTTCTTGTATGTCATTATTGCTTAATTAACTCATGTAGTTGTGTGTATTTAAATATAAAATAGTGTTTGGGATGAAAGTATAATAAGTAAACTATACTAAAAGTTTTGACTGTTATGAATAATTCGAATATTTCATCTCCACTGGGTGTATGTAAATATTTCATCTCCACAACCAGTCGATTTTACAGTCACACTTTGTGCCCCTGCGCCTCGACTGGCCTTGACTGTTGTGCATGAGTATAATTTATAAGTAACTAAGAGCAAAGGGCGTCGTGGCGTACGGCGCAAGCGTGTGAGTGTACGCGAAGGCTGTGGGTTCAATTTCACTGGGGCAGGCAGCGACAATTTTGTAATATTATCGTTCTCCGCTTTCTATCCTTTATATTTTAATTCAAAGAATTCGACCTTGCAGTTCATATTATAATGCTGTAGAAACATATTCAGCTTATATTGTAAATACCAGTAGAAGTTGAACCAAGCTATTCCTGCGTACCAAGGTGGACAGAGGTTTTCTAGTGTTAAAGCACTCCGTTTATTAATTTCCTCCCAATTGTATTCATAACAGACTTCATAGCCACACGTAGTTTACCAAAAGGAAGAAAATATAAGTAATGCCCGGACTCCATCAAAGCGAACGAGATGTTTTTTAACAACCCATAGAATTTCTTTATTCACATTTCTCGTCTCCAGTGGAGACCACTAAGCTTGTCTGCTCTCCTCATCACCGCTTTGGTGGAGTTCGGGCTTTATTCATAGATATATTGCAGTAGGATTTGAGCTTCCACTACAATTAACTTCATCGTGTGTGGTATTAGTATAAGAATTCGTGACTTTAAAGCTAGCCAATAACCATTTTTGATTGATATTATTATTCTTTAAAATGCATATGATGCATACACATGATTATATTGTTTCGATGATAATAATGTATGTATGTATGAGTCATGGCAGCACGAACAAAGGCGAATGGTGTTACAATTAATACAATTAAACATTGAAACAATCGTGTTAGTCACTGTTTTATAAAGAGATATCTTATTTAAAACATTCTTAAATGGATTTCCTATAGTTGATAGGTGGTTGTTGCGTAGTTTTTTCAGCTTCACGCTTCATATATCCGGGATACAGTCTAACGCAAAGCCGGCTAGGAGAACTCAGTGTTAAGACACTCAGTTCCATACTTTGCGCCGGGTGAAGCATTACGTGTTGAGTGGTGGAACTTAACGCCGCAATTTACCTTCTTACCATATGAAAATATTAATACGCAAAAAGCCTTTAGCGAGTGAGGATCGAACCCCAAACAAAAATGTATAAACAGATGTCAATAATAAAATATATATTTTAGATATTTTTAGTGCCTTTAGTAAAAAAATGTTATCTTTCTTTATTTAAAAGCGCAATTACGACCGATACACCTGCGCAGGGAAATGCCTTCAATATCTAGAATCGCTTTTATATTAACTTTTTATGACCAGTCTTTCGGTCCTGTTGCTTCTATAAAATAAATACATGTTCATTTTAAAAATAAACTCAGTTTTAATTAATAAGAATTTCGTAGATGGCATGTAGGTATTTAATACATAATTTATTTTACTAAAGTGCGTTCCAATTAAATGTTTATAATTAAAAATATCTTTGAATTTCAAAGTAATGTTTATTTAAAAAAATGTATACTTATATTATGTGAGGCCAGTCGTGGCGCAGCGGCACGAAGTGTGACTGTAAAACCGACTGGCTGTGGGTTCGATCCCCACTCGAGGAGATGAAATATTTACTTTAATTTATATTTCCATTTCTTCGCTCTGGTGTCGAGGGTAAGCGCGGTGTTAAGTTCTGCCACTCAACACGCAATGCCTCCAGAATTCGGCAGAAAGTGGGGAACGGAGTGTCTTAACACTAGGTTCCCTCTGCCTACCCTGCTGTGTGCGGGATGCAGTGTGAAGCTAATTTAATTTAATTTATTATTTTAATATACTTATGTCTAATAAATTAAAAAGTTTTGAATACCCTAGTATTCATTGCATTTTTATTATGTGTAAAATAGTTTAATTACACTGGTGTTATACAAAATGCGATTCCTATTCCCCAACTCTCGATGTCTCTGTATGAAAAACTTTTTTATGTAATAGTGCAGAAGGAGCGTATAGAATATAGACAGTGTTATTGGGTCGTCTAGTTACTAGCATCTTAAATATAGCAACTTATATTTTATACGTTTTATGTAAGCTTCACGCTGTATTCCACATATGGCATGAGAGCTAGTGTTAAAACACCTCGTTTTCCACTCTCCGCCGAATTATACATAAAAATAAATTTATTAAATATACGCACACTTTTCGAAATATATCTATGAAAGCGTCGAGGTTAAACTACACAATTTGTCTTTTACATTTCATTTTATCTCTACAGTTCCGTACGTGGTTTTTAAAACATAATATCCACATAGCGATCAGTATCTGTGACTGGATGTCGGTGTCCACAGAAGTGGCGGTCACAGAACGGCTCATTATGCATAATTTTGTGCAATTTTTAGAATGCAACGTATATAAACGCATAGCACAGTCGTAAGACTATTTGCGGTAGCGTGTCGTGTTTTATTTGCGTGTGTCGCGCGTCGGCGAGGGCGTTCACACTGGCTATATCCGCACGCTGTCTTGGAGATTTGTCGTTGGACAAATTGTATGTGATATCGATATCTGCTTTGTGTTTGTAAGTCGATTAGTTCGAAGTGATGTTTGTGTAGTTAAATTAAATGGTGAATGACATTGAAATATCTATGGTTTTTAAAGTTAAAATATTGTAATTACAATTATTTTATGATTGATATCGTTACCTTATGATCGGGCTCAGTGGCGTAGCGTCTGACTGTAAACAGTATGGTTTTGTGTTTGATTCTTTATCAAAAAAATGTAATTATTTCCGTGTTCTGGTATCTAGACCGGCGTCGCGTCGGTGGTGACCACTTAACATGCAATATTTCGAAAAATTAAAGAAAGTGGGGAACGGAGTGTCTTTACTCTACATTTCTAGAGCCGATTCTGCTAAAATCAGAATGAAAACGTAAAGCTAAAAAAATATATATAATAATTTTAAACATTATGTTTACTTGTATTTCTTAAGCGATTTCTAGACGACCTGTAATTAACATAAAAAGCTTAAGTGGACGGCTTCCACAGTTTACAATTATAGCCATACTACAATGTTTTTCTGCCAATTATGTTACACCATTTTAATATTACAATTGTAAGTCTCGCAACAATCTCCAGTTAAAATGTCAGTGAGCCTATATAAATACAAGACAACCACTATCTGAGATACAGCTATTAAAATTTAAATGTATATGTTTTAACGCGGTGGGTGATTATATTGATTAAAAACGTGCCGCTATATATTTAGCAATTGGATTTAACATCCACATATCAGTTACCACTTACCGTGAACGTAACACGCCTATTTAAAAAATGTCGCTTCTATTTCTATTATTAGAGGATAGTTAAATATTATATTATTTAAATTTTTTAAAAGATAATGAACAGAGAATTATCACTTTGAAACGTAATTGAGAGTATATTAAATAAATCAGCTTCACGCTGTATCCCGCACACTGCAGGGTAGGCAGAGGGAACGTAGTGAAAGACAGTAAAGTGAAAGACAGTAAAAGAATATATTATTTATTTTTAAATTTTTTAAAGTGTTTAAATTCCGCTCCTCTTGGAAATATGTCTGTCCAAGTTCCAAATGAAAGGAAATAAGTTTAAAAATAAATAAATTACTTTTTACCTCTTAAAATGAATAATATTTTTAAAGAAGGAACTTATTACTTTGAAAAATAATTTAGAGGGATTTATTTTTAATTTTTAAAGTATTATTTCAAATTAGGTATTAACAAATATATTAACTCCTCTCTGAAGCCGTCCGTCCAAGTTTGAATTGTCAACTTTTGGGAGGCCCATGTCCGGAGGAACAGAGGAAGTAGAAAGGCAGATGTGATGATGATGATGAGAGTATATGTGCGTAGGTATATCACGAGAAATGGCAAACTAATCTACGAATGAATTTTGATCATCATGATTTTGTTATACTCGTATATGTACCTAAATATCAAATGAGAAAGTTTCATTGCTACTATGAATTTTAACTTAATATAGTTCAAAATCGCACAAAAATAACCAAGTAAAAGTTATACAATCTATGGTCATCGACGTCGTCTCAGACGACACAGCACCCTGTTCGAGATCGACGTATAAGGATTATACTATATTTATAAGATATTTTTTCTGTGCCCTCAATCGCGTAATAAACTAAATATTGCATTTCCGATTGATAAGCAAAAATAAATAAGTTAACTTCTTCATTGCGCAGTGCGCCATCACGGCGTTAAACTCCATATAATTTAGTACTATATACCCTATATTTGTAATTTGTTCTATAGGTAAGGCAAGAATGCGGGCCGCCGTCAACAGTGGACATTCCTAATCTCACTTCCCCCCGTCCCACTCCGGGAGGGACCAGACGAGATGCACTTCGAGCGCCGCCACCTGATACTGAATTATTGCAATTCGCTGCAAGTCTCGCGTCAAGTAAAAAACTATTTGCGGGACTTTCGGATAGACTGTGTGATGAACCGGATTTCGCGTACAGTGGCAATGAAAACTGCTGGAACGGAGTTACTATCGGAGAGTGAGTTTGATTTCTTTTTTAATTTTTTACTAAGTCAGACAAAATTTTCCTATTTTATTAATATAAGCTGAAAGCAGCAAAAGCTAAAATGAAAGCATTTTTTACATTTTTTACACATTTTAAATGAAACTCTTTAATCGGATTAATTGTATATCTTAGATTTATTTCTTGCTTTGTGATCGCGGTTAGATTGTAGACACAATCTACCCTGGAAACAAGAACACCCATAAATAACTAAGTTCTGCAAAGTGTTCGAAACATTTCCAGAATATATAGGATTCCAGAATATATGCAACAAAATATAAATATATAGGTATAAATCTTGTATTATCCAGCTTAAGAGTTTCACGTAAGATAACCAATTGAATATTATCATATTAAGATATTAATTATTTTCTAATATAAATCGTATTACATAATATAACATCAGCATTAAAACACGTACAAATAATGAAATATGTTTGAACAGATATACAAAATCGTTGGTCGCGTCGGCATCGATAAGTGATCAAAAGTACAACCCCGAGGTAGCTCCAAGCTCGAGCCAAGATTCCCAAGTTGCGGCCTTAGGCGACCGGCTGCGGCAAGCCAGACAGGTGGGTTATCTAGATCTAGATATCGCTGTGTACCACTTCTTTTCACCTTTAAAGAAAGTTGTAAGGCAAAAGATTTTTTATAATTAAGTAGATTTTTTCTTTCTAATTGTTAAGGGAGAATAAATTGATGATAGATAGAGTTACTGCAAGCGTGACGGTCGTGAATTCGATCCCCACTCGCAGCAGTCAAAATAATAATTTATTAACATTTTCGGCGGAAAGTAGGGAACGGATTATCGTATCACTCACTTCTCTCTGCCTATTTGCTTTATGCGGGATACAGCGTGAAGCTGAAAAAAAAAATAAGATACAAATATAGATTCAAAATATGACTAGCGTATATGTAATTTATTTTTCAATACAATACAATATAATTTAATTTTACAATAATATATACGTAAAGAATCAATTTTAAATGGTAACGTTTTCCACTCATAACATAGCATAGCAATAGCAAAACGACATAGTTCGCTTTATCTAATAAGCTTGACTTTAGCATCTACATTATTAATTTTAATATCACCTCTAGTGCATCTTAAACCCCTATATAGTGAAAACTTCTAAACTATTGCTTAATGGACTATAAAGCAATTTAAGCATGTTTTCTTTATTAATGAATCGAATTATTGCTATATAAAAAATAGGCAGTAGCAGAAGGCAATTAGAACATAGTGCTAAGACACTCTTTGTCATATAAATACTATATCAAATCCAAATTATCACAGATGTTAGTTTCCCACTCCTGGGCATCGTCTCCTACGGCTGAGGCCTTCATGCAAGGCGATGAAGCAGGTGACGAGGGATCAGGATCTGGTCGCAGTTACACTGATGATGACGCTTCGTATGATGCGGAAGGTTCTGGGGAGGAAGGTTCAGGTTCTGAAGGCATCGGTGAGTTGACATTTTGTATAAGACACTCACTTATTTATCTCTTTAGTCATTTAAACGTATAAGGCACATTTTGTATTAAAAAACGGAAAACGGATTTTCACGAAAACAATACTACAAAGAACAGACAAGATAGAATTTAAATTAGAACATTTTAAAATATGGCGGGTTCCATATTACAAATGTATGTTTTATACATTAGAGAAGAGAATATATTAAATTCTTAACAATAATGTTTCCTGCTTAACAAAATTCTGACAAAGAGTTACATTTTCATTCACAGTTTATGTATTTTTTTTCAACAGGAAGCAGAACATATGATGAAACGACATACTCCTCGCCACCCAGGACGGCGTCAGCTACAGCATTCAGGCCAATACTCCCAATCATTATTACTACTGTTATTGTCACTTCATTCTAAACTTTGATTTAAATACAATTAAAAAAACCTATCCAACATTATGGAGATCGTTTTTTTGTTTTTGTCATCAGTCAATAATAGTGTAACAATTAAGTGTCTTTAAAATAAAACTTTTATTCAAGTACTTCTGGAATGTATGTACATGAGTATTTTGACTGAATTTGATATTATAGAATTAACTAGAATTGTACATTAATTTAATACATTTGTTTTTTTCTTTATGTTGATTTTTGTATTAATTCAGATCCGCTTTCCATTATTAGTGAAACTATTATTACCAACATGAATGATATATACTTTATACCAAATTTCAAGGATACTGCAGTAAGACCTGTGACATGTCTAAAACTAATATTGCTTCTGCAAACTTTAAGCATATTATACTTTATATAAACAGAGTTCTCGAGATATGAAAAATATGAGATTACATATATTTGCGAAATATTTTGACAAAAAGTACAAAAATGACTGTAGTCAGGATATTTTGATGAATGAATGAGAGTGATAATTATATTCAAATGACGAAGCAAATACTCGTTAATTGAAAGAACTACTTGATAAATAGGAAAATAGGTAATTGGCTAAAGTACAAAATGTAAACGGTTAAATTTACATATAACATCTAAAGAAACCTAAGAACATCTTAATTGGGAGACTTATAAATAATATGCCAAACATTTAAATGAACGGGTATGTTTATTCATATCTAATTCTAACCACTCAAATGGGTATTTTAACATTTTAAAAATGTTAACCTGATTTTGACATTTTAAATAAATCACATCTAATGACGTGGTACGTCCTATACCATATGAATGCGATTATAGGATTGGGATTGGGATATTAGGATTATTCAGCAATTTCAGGACACATTAAAGATATAAAAAGTTATAACTTTGTTTAAATTATTCTTGACTTTTCATTTCCTTTATATCTTGTTTCTTAATTTTAGTAGGATGATCTCCATAAAATCTCTAACATTTAAAATTGTATTGTAAACATAAAAAATCTAATGTTAATTATGAAAAAGTAGTTGTAAAATATCTAAAAGACATTTAATTAATTGGTGTTATAATATTTAAAAAAAGAAATATTTAGAAAATTATAATTGTCCCGCGTCACGCGTAGCTAGTCTCAACTAGTGTTAATACAAGCTTACAAAATTAACTACAGAGTATAAAATTATAAATAATTAATAAAAAAAAATGCATTTAAATTATATCACTTTATTATAGTGTACAGAGCATATCAACTTTTACTAGTGTAAATATTATTGGGAATATTTTATTGTATTTAGATTTTACTCTGTGGATTGTTTCGTAGTTGTGTAGTTGATTGATGGATAAATGCGTTTTCGAATTAATTTACTCACTGACGTTAAGTGAACGACTAAACATATCTAATAGGAACAAAGACTTAGCGACTATTGTCATAACAGTAGCAAGCTTCCTTTTAGATGACATTAACGAGAACAAAAGTAATAAGCCCATTTTCGCCGGCTAATTTATTTTGTCTGAGAAATATTTTATATGAACCTGGTGCTTTGCAAGAACATCGATTTTCCATACAAAACAAATAACAGGAAACACAAAGTTGACAATTCTAGCATTGTACATTTTTCATTATATTTTAGTTTTCGTTTATAGTTTCGTTTGTTTTATGAATAAAAAGAAATACACTATTTTTGTTCTTGCAAAGCAACGAAGTCTCTATTGTAACTAGCTGATCGGCAATAAATTTATTAGAAAATAATAAAGGTTAGACAAAAGTGATAAACAAAATATATAAAATGTACAGTTATGTAAATATATAAATCCTACTGGTCTAGGTGCTTAGCTAGTAACATATTTTGTTGCCATATTAATGTTACGAATATTATTATTTATAACTATATTTAAATCGTGAATTAATCTAATATTATGTGATACAAATTTAGTAGGTTTAGGTTGATGCAGGTTATGCATCAGTCGAAGCGTGAATAGGAGGTTTTATGGGTGACTTTGACAGCATTTATTACTGTTTATATTTATTACCGACTACTATAAACTAAATTGCTATTATTACTAAACATGTTACTTAGTGTTCTAACGCAATAAAGTGTATTTTAAATCTTGTACACGATTATTTATTTTTGAGTGCACGTTATTTAAGCGTCCCATTCACGTTTCGACGCGTTATAATAAGCAAATATGTGCATATAGTCGAAAGTCAGATCGGACACTGGAAATATAGTAGTTATAGACGTTGGCCTAAATTTTATAGGCATTATTATTATTATTATTTGAAAAAGAACGTAGATGGATGAAATCGAAGATCTCTGTTCTCTTTCAAATTCAGGTTAAGTAGGTCTTATCAATAGTTTAAGCATAATCTTGTATAGATGTTAAATTGCTTTGTATTTATGTAAATGTGGAAAAGCCATTGCGTATATTTATTTTTTTATAAACTTCGTATGAAATATAATTTATAGCCAATTTTTTTTAACTTCTATTTTATTTCATATTTTTTTAAAACATATTTCTCTATAATATCATAATATGCGCAATGACATTTCATAATCTGTGGCTTATTTGTAATAATAAGTCTTTTTTTTATTAAAGTTCCAAATAAATTGCAATAAAAATACGTAAAAAAATATAAAGTCGTATATTATGCTATTAGTCGCCATGTAATGGTGCACTGTGGTAATGAAATGCTTGTAAATTATAAAAATAATAAATATATCGTTGAATTTGCGTGAGGACCATGCAAGGAATCTCTCATATTTCGGTGTTATCCTTACCAAGAAATATAAAGAGTTAAAATCTTTTATTTGTATGGAATATTGCTTTTATTGTAGAAACGCAATATAACTGTGGTAAGAGGATACGAAATGAATCCCTTTTGTAAATATTATTGGACAGATAGTGTGTTTATATTATGAAAATAAACTCTGTACCATACATTATTGGTTTTATTTAAACAAACTCCTCTCATTTGGGTCGACGTACTTGTGATTCTCCATTTCATTTGTGTCTATGACAGGTGCAAACTGTCGTGAAATGATCATTGAGTGTATAATTTAAAAAATAGAACAGGAATAAACAGAGAATGTGTTGTGTTATTACTTTTTGTTTGTGTTTATTGATGATGTAAATTAACATAATATGTATTATGTAAAGTATCATTTTGATTGTTAGAAGTATCGTTTGTTTTTGCATTAAACCAAAGTTTAGTTGGCTGTTAAGAGCATTTTATTCTATTTGTTATTGGGTAATTCATTTTATCTAGATCACACATTAATCCGCCTCTTTAGTCCACCTGAAAAAGATTTTTTCATTTTTAAAATACATAACAACAATATACAACATTGCTATACGATATAATTTGAGTTAAAAACAAGGATTCGGCGGAAAGTGGAGAACGCAAAGAGTTATATGCGTATTTGCACGCTAACCTCAGAAACTACTTAACTTATTTAAATGCTGTTTTCACTAATGTATATTGGCCAACTTCTCTTAATATTTAATATTTAGTATTTATAAATAAATAATTGCTAAATTTGGCAAAGCCGTGAGCGGGGTAGTTTTTAAAGTATATGTTAAAAAATAAACAATGACCTTAATCTATTCTTAGTATTATTATAATATTTCAGTAAACAAACACAAAAGTTCTAGAGAGCTTAGAAAAGGCCGCAGGTATACAATACAGTTTAATTTAATTAATCATGTAAATAAAACTGTCATACTTTCATATTAAGATTTATTTGCTTCACAATATGCCTCCAGAACTCGGCGGAAAGTGAGGAACGGAGTGTCTTAACTCTAGGTTGCCTCTGCCTACCCTACTGTGTGCGGGATTGATTTTAATCTGGCGAGTTGTTGTTGCTGTGGTACAGTTTTATTAATCTCATATCTTTGCCCATGAGTGGCGATTGTTTAGTTAAGGCGAATCGATCGACGTTAGAATCATTAGAATTGGTCAGTGCGTTTTTCCTCTGCAATGCCACATTGAAACAAACATACATACATATGTACATACATACATATATAGACTGATTGACCCTCCTTTGCATCGCGCGGTCGGGCAAATATATGCTTTATGTTTATGTATAGAAGATAAATTGTATCTCTTTCCACATATTTTATTTTCTTAAGAAAATTGAGAGAATTGTTTGGAATATTTTTTTAAGTATTTGCACAAGAGACTATAGTATTAACGAAAGAGTCCGTTTACTTTGGATATATTTAATTTGAATAAATAACCAAAACTTACTAAAAAAACTATACGGACCTTAATTAAAGAATAAAAATAAAAAACGTAAACGTAAAAATGGTTCCTAATGGATATTGAGTAAATTCTGCAAAGCATGAAAAACATTCAGAGCGCGTATGAACTATAAGTAGTACTGTAGGCAAAAAAAACAAAGTTCTTATTTTTCAAATATTACGTTTACAAAATACCTTAATGCTCTACCTTTTGTTTTACGTAGTTTGTTTTAAATTTAACAAAGGTGCGGCCTTTCAGGATGTATTATTCATACGAAGCATTGTGTAGAGTACACAAATGCGCTTGCATTTTAATCTAAAGAATATTTTGTTATTTTAGCCTTTGAAAATAAAATTTTGTATTATTTTACAAATGTTAGTAATATTTAGTATTATTTTATGAGACCCGTTTTGGCGGAGTGACTGTGACTGTAATGGCGATTGGTTGTGAGTTCGATCCCCAGTCGAAGAAATGAAATATTTAATATTATACGCTCTGGTGTGGAGAAAAAGCGCAGCGTTGAGTTCCGCCACTCCACAATGAATGCCTCGTGAATTCGGCAGAAAATGGGGAACGGAGTGTCTTAAAACTAGGTATCCTCTGCAAGGCCTGCTGTGTGCGGCGTACAGTGTGAAGCTGATTTACAAATTTTAATTCAATTTGAAATCTATGGTTTTACGGGTCATTTCCCAATTGAAAATCTCTTTAGAAAAAGTAAAATCAAGCTAAGGATATGTAGATGTGGTATCGAGAAACCTTTTTACGGACTATTGACTTACAAGTAATGTATTTTTGAGTTTAGTGTTTAATGGCCGTTGTGGCGCAGCGACACAAGCCTGCGACTGTAAATGCGACGACTGCAAATTCAATTCCCACTTGGGGGAATGCAATATTTAATATGTCCTCGTTCTGGTAACGAGGCAAAGCGAGCTACTCAATACGTTTCGAGAATTCGGCGGAAAGACAGGAATAGAAGTATCTTAATAGGAACGGAGCAGGTTCCCAGGCTATCTAATAGAAGCTAAAAAAATAAAAATAAACAATAATGTTTTTTAAATATTTAAGATAGAAAATAGAAACATAGCTTAGTAAATTATTTATATTTCTTTCTGCTTAATTCCTTTTTAAAGAGAAATATCTATTTTAGACACAATTGATACACTTTAATATGTTTACTTTTGAACTAGTTCAAATTTAAATCACCGAAAATACATATACTCGTATTCAATATAACCTTTAATTTTCATCGTCCATTTGAAACCAACCATTGAAAGCAATTATAAATACGGTAGAATGCACTTGGTCAGTAATTTGCTTCTATTCATTAATCCAAAATTTGTTGAATAGAACAATACCTATTTTAATGTAATCTGTTTTATATCTGCATTTCAATTGGCCTTGTTAACTCGTTCTAATTTAATTGTAGCTTGGATATTTTTTAGAGTTCTGTTCCCCAAAAGGACAAAACGAAACCCTTATAGGATCACTTTGTTGTCCGTCTGTCAAAACCATTAATCTCGAGATCGCGGAGAGGTAGCGAGCTGAAATTAAGAAGAGCTCGAGTTAGTTCGAGGTGAAGCGCGGCGTTGAGTTCTGCCACTCAACATGTAATGTCTCCAGAATTGGGTAGTAAGTGGGGAACGGAGTGTCTTAACACAAGGTTTCCTCTGCCTACCCTGATGCGTGCGGGATACAGCATGAAGCTGATTCATTTTACCTTTGGAGCAGACAAATCATTCTTCTGTGTCAACGCAATTAAAAGATACGAGCGTGCATCATTTTGCTGCATTTTGTATGAAATTAGTCGCATAATAAAATTTAGCAAGAAGTGACAATTTTACCCTGTATTCCGCACACAGCAGGGCAGGCAGGGGGAACCTAGTGTTAAGACACTCACTCCGCTCCCCACTTTCCGCCGAATTCTGGAGGCATTGCAGGTAGAGTAAAACAACTCAGTGCCGCGCCTTGCCTTGACACTAGAGCGAAGAAATGAGCCATTATCATAAGTGAAATATAACATATAACCTACATAAACTTTGATTTCCAAATTAGAAAACTTCTAATCGACCGGCATCGAGGTAAATAACAGGATCTCTACGTGATAACGTTTGTTCGCCAACTCGCTATTCGGATAACAGCTTTTATTAAAATAAATGATATCCCAACTCCAAGTGGTTTAACTTCATATTGACCGTTAGTCAACCAACTGGAGAGTACAGTAAATTTACTTTTGTTGTTCCATAGTATATTGTTGTTTCGACAATTCTCCTTTGTTTCCGAATTGGTTATACGAATGAGTGTATGACTTACTAAAACAAAATATTACATACAAGTATATAATATTATATGTACGACAGGTATTTTTCGCAAATTAATTATAATCTTGGTAGGTACTAGGTTTCTATATATTTCTAAATTAAAACTAGGTCATCTTAAATTATAAACAGTCATAAAAATTAATAATGAAATGAAAAAAACTATATATTTCCATGAAAATACCTACTTAAAAATTAATCCTTTAATTTTCATATCAACCAAAAAAAAGGATTCACGTAGTTACAACTATGATACGGAATTCTACAAGGAGATGTATGAATATGATGACTGATACTGATGGAGGAAAGTCACGTAGAAAGCAAAGGACCCCCCTGACATATATGAACGGGTTGATGACAGTGGACGAGGCGAAAGAGGTATGTGGAGACCGCAGCGCTGGTGCTCCATTCTCTCTGATTACCCCGTTAGGGATACAGTACGAAGCTACAAAAACATTATTTCAGCTTCACGCTGTATCCCGCATATAGCAGGGTGAAATAGGGAACCTTTATATACACTCTGTTCTCCATTTACCGCCAATTTCGAGACATTGTGTGTTGAGTTGATACAAGAGATTAATACAAAGATTAAAAAATAATAATTCATTCTTTCGAGTGGGAATCGAACCCACATCCGTCATAATACATTTACGAGCTAGTGGCCCTGCTTAATTACAATAAAAAAAAATTGCAGAGCTTTATCGATGTCTTAAAGTCTGCAAAGATTCATCAGATCTCAGATATTACAAACAAAAAAAACAAACCAAGTCAATGTGTATGAATTAGATAACGGCATAGAGGGGTCGTGTCGAGTCGTGTCACCTTCGTGACTAAAGGATTGTTAAGAACCGCTCAACTGATTTACGCAACGATTATAAGTGAAGACAAAATATTTTTAAAAACGCGACTGGTTGTGGGTTCGATCTCCACTCGAGGAAATGAAATATTTATTTAAATTTATATTTTCATTTCTTCGCTCTGGTGTACAGACAAAGCGCGACGTTCAGTTCTTCCACTCAGCAGCCAATGCCTCCAGAATTCGGTAGAAACTAGGAAACGGAAATGTCTTAACATTATGTTCCCATGTTCGTTGGTAGCGTAGGCAGAGGCCTACGCCACCGTGAGTGGGAAAGGGAGTAAAGCTAAAAAAAATAATACAATGTGCATAGCTTTAATGATTTTTTTTCTTACTTTCATGTTACATAATTTATGAAACAATGTTTCAGATTTAAATTTTTGAAACGAACGTGCCCTCGTTGAGCTTTTAGGTTACCGTAACAGTTACTTTCGTATTACGTTTTGTTTTCACTTTACTATTTTTGTATTAAATATTTTAATATATAACATGTAGAAACCATCGTGGCGTAGCGTTACAGAAACTGATCGTAAACAGTATGGGTTTGGGTTCTATTTCCAATTTTATCACAGGGTTTCCTATGCCTATGAGCGAGGTTTTTTTGTACTTTATAATAATACTTTGTAATAATTGTTACAGAGATTTTCTTTTAAGCAAGTAACGCCTGTATTATTAGACATTATATAATTGAGTAGATTGTTTAATGAATTGCATGGAGACAATCAAGTTTTATCTATGATACCTATGAGGTTTTAGACCCATTAGAACACTTTTTACTTCGTCTACATCTGTTTCTATCATAACAAAAGAATTGACGACTTGACGGCGATCGTATACTATGGTCGTCGTAAGAAACATTGGGAATACGTTGTAGTTTTTAGGCAAGCTCTTTTCCAATATTTGTGTAATAATCGTTAAAGTTAATTAACTGGTTGTAGAAGAAAGGATTTCATTGTTTTCTTAGATTGATTAGTATAAGTTATATTTTTCCGCAATATTTTATTATTTGTAATATTTTTAATTTCATAAATTCCATTTTCATATTTTTTCTTTATTTGTTTTATTATATTATTGCAGTTATTTCTATACCTAAAATATATTATTTTTATTAAATCATTGTGTGGATCATGTTTATATTTTTTTGCAATTTATTGCGGTTTTTTATGCAACGTAAAAGACCTTCGGTGATCCAAGGTTTGATTATGCGTTTCCTGTTTGGAATTTTCAAAATGGTTGTGTTTTATTTATTGATTCAATTAATTTATATACTAGGTTTTTATCAAAAGCTTTTTGTTCTGCAGTGCTAGAAAATATTTAAATACGGTAAAAAATATTACAAATACGAAATATTATATATTAGTGATTAATATAAATCATATTTTTTACATTTTTAAAGTATTATTCCATAAAGGAAAGAAAAATAAGAGAATGTACAAAAATTTTAACATGGCGGGATTTGCGCCTGTTGGATACTTTCCAAAGAGGTGCGGGTTCAAATCAATCCTTTTAATAAGTATAATAAGTTTTTTAGTAAGTAAATCATGATACAAAATAAATAGCAAATAAGAAATTATTACCATATGTAGGTATATATTATATTAACATTAAATCAGCTTCACGCTGTTTCCTGCACACAGCAGGGTAGGCAGTGTGTTAACGCACTGTGTTCCACGCAATGCCTCCAGAACTACACTAACACACACTAACACTAGGTTCAATCTGCCTACCCTGCTGTGTGCGGGATACAACGTGAAGCTGAATTAATTTAATTTTGATTTATTGTTTATATGAACGGTAGGCCTTGAAATGCATTAAAATATGTTTTGTTACATGGTTGTACAAACGTTGTGGCTTGAATTTTTTTTAACAATTGACGTTCAACATTTTTTTTAAGTTTTCTAAAAACATATTTCTATCCTCATTGAAAATAAAATAAATATATATTTTTCCCTGAATAACAACATCTACTATAAGGGTAGGAGAAACCAAGTGTCACAAAAAAACACTCCTTTCCCTCATTGGGTGTTGAGTGATGGAGCCTAACGGCGTATTGTACCTTGCCAGAGCAAGGAGATGAAAAGGAATCATGTCCCCGAGTGGAATTCGAACCCACAACCATTGCCTTTATAGTTAAGCAGTTTCACGCCTCTCGAAGTCTGACTTACGGTTGAAATGTCACTTATAAAAAACATTCGTATTCGTAGCCTTATTCATATAGATTTGTTAACCTGACGTATGCCTAAATGGATTCTACTAATATTATAAATGTAAAAGTTTGTGACGATAGATGTAAATTCCACTTTCACGCTATAATTACTGAACGGATTTAGGTGCATATAGTTTATACATCATAATAACACATAGACTACAATTTATATAAAGATTGTGTATAATATAATATTTAGGGGAAGCAGGCGAATTCGCGTGGCTGCTAGCATAATATTAATTTAGAGAATAAAAATGCCAATTAGTTCTTTTGCGTATTAACATAGAAATGTCTACAATTTAACAGACTTTATTACATTATGATTTGTCCAAGAGCAAATGGCGCAGGCACTTGGCACTCAAATGTTGTAAATTTCTCGTCCTACTAAGGTTATTCGCTGAATTGCCAATAAAGTTCTGGTAACTTCCAAATGGCACAATTTATGATACGCGTTAGAATTTCCCGCTTTCCCAGCTCAAAAGGTATTTCATATGAAAAAAGACGTTTTATAGTCTGTGCCTGTATAGCAAATTAATAACTAATAAAAAATGTTTAATGCAAAAGCTTTTCTGACGTGACATGATGATTTAAAAAAAAATGTAGTTTTCTTTAGAAATTTTCTATATAAATTGTTATAAAAATCACATTTAAAAATATTAAATAACACTCTTCCGAGGGTGGGACAAGGATCTAAGCCATCAGTGGCTAGGGCTCTAGAAAGAGGAGCCTTCTCACAATACGCGCCGTCTCAAGTAGAACTGCTTTTTGAAAATGTTGGTAGAGGCTTGTAGCATCCCACACATTTTGGCATTCAACATCCCACATGGTGCTAATCTCATGGGCTGAGTCCAAATATTTAAATAGATTTTCTTTTTCGGCCTTCACGAGATTATCATCATGTGAGATGGTAATGTCAACAATCACTGCGCGGCGCCCCCCCTCGATCTACTATTACTATATCAGGTCTATTGGCAACAATATACTTGTCAGTAATAGCAAAACATGGTACCTAGAAAATCACTATGAGAAACATCATTTTTTATTCTTTTCTCACGTCAAGCTTATACAGACATATACAGAAAAATGCAATTTACAATTTACCATTTATCATACACGGCTACAGAACGCAACCTTTGAAGACAGCGTTAGTTCATTAATGCCTATTATCTGCCTTATTAATGGATATTATCAATAATTAGAGCCAATTAGCCTGGCTTTATCCAAACGGACGGCAAGAAAATTGTAAGTAAGATTGAATTAGGTCTATGATCTCAAATCTATACTATAAGAATAAATAAAAGTAAAGAAAATATTTTGTAATCTGAAAACTTGGTTGGACATTTCGCTTCACGTTTTTTTAGCATAGCAGGCTAGGCAGAGAAGAAATGATGTCAAGACGATCAATTTTTTTAGAAGACATTCCCGAAGAAGTTTCCGAATTTGAAATATTAATTCTTGAGTGGTTTATGAATCCCATAACCATCGCCTTTACAGTCAGACGTTATTAGTAGACGTTATAATTTTTTTTCAGTAGGCACAATTAATATCTTCTGTTCTTCACTTCCTATCGAATTTTCGAGGTACAGCATGTGTGTAGTGGAACTCAACGCCGTGCTTCGCTTTGTTACCAAAAGCGAAGAAATTATTAATAAATAAATTATTTCATTTCCCCGAGTGGAAGTAAACCCACTACCCCCGTTCCCCACTTTCCGAATTTTTCAAGGCATTGAATGTCGAGTGACGAAACTCAACGCCGAGTTTTTGCTTTGGTTACAAAAAATGGTAATGGTTTTGGTAAAAAAAAATATTGTTTTGAAAGCTTTTAAAATGCTAATTAATCCAATGCAATGCGATGATAATTAAAATATAACATAATTTTTAAATTTGTATTATGTATGATCAAAGTACGATCAAAAGTGATTGACGGTTAACCCTCTACTAATACTACGTTTTGCGCACTGACGTTATAAGCACGCTCAATACTTTCATTTGCTTAATTGAACCATTTACGACTAGTGAAACAAAAGTACTTTTATGTTTTTAGTATATACCTTTTTAATATAAAAAGTGTATATTTTCCAATATATATGCAAGTACTTTTTAGGGTTCCGTACTACGATATGATCATCTTTTACAATTGTCTAAAGTAGAGTCTCATCTCTTTCATCAAGAGTGTTTAAGAAAAGCCTATGAAATTAAAAAAGGCAACAATGACTTTACATTTACAATAAAAGCATGGCAGTAAAAATGCTATAAATAAAAAAGTACGTTTGGCGAGGCGTGAGCTAGTGTAATAATTTATTGACTATATATAATATGTCAATAAATTATTTTAATTTTAATTTTGATAAGATTTGCCTATAATTATAGACCAGGTGAAGGTGCCAGATAAAACAAAATTACCACGATACGTCTTACCAATGTTTTTAAGTATGGAACCTTGCTAGGTTACACTCACTTGGCGTTGGTCAATTTTTGAAAAAAGCTCCGAATTCATGGTTCCATTGTATAGGACGACGACGGCAGCAAAAAAGGTCTTGAATGTGTCGTAAAAAATCGAAACCTGTACAGATATGTACAGATCCATAGATAATATATAAGCAGGCTTTTTACTTACAGAGACGTAGATTTAGCTATTGCTTTGAACCAATTTATAGGTTTAAATAAGTAATGTCTTGAGTTTATTATAAATAATATGTTTTTTTGAAATAGTTGACAATTTTTGCAACAAAGCCCCAAATTCGTGGTTCTGTTGTAAACGGGACGGCCGGTGACGTCTAAATATGTATGTAGTCCTCTTTCTACTATTAATATATTATAATTGTTACTTCTCTAATTAATTACCTATACTAAAGCATACTTATTAAATAAATATTTATTTTTACAATTACATAAGTATATACAGGGCAGAAGAAATATTTATGGTTTCGATAGCGCATTAAAGAGAAAACAAACCACAATCTCTCTCTCTCATTGGAGTCTCTATGCTTATAGAGACTACCTTATTAATGTATGTCAGACCACAAATCTACAGTAACCGCCAGCCGTGACAGGTGTAGTGCTACTGGGGTACTAACCGCATATCGTATTAACGCATGATTATTATATTTTTAAAAGTTATGTAGATCTACACTATGTTTTAACTGTTTTTTTGCTCTATAGCATGTACTTACTGGACGATCAAAATATACTTAACATTTATTATGTTGTAAAGGAAAAATCTTCAAATAAGATAAAAATAACTAAAAAAAAATGTTATTTAAGGCTCTTGCGAATTGAAGATGTTGTGGTGCTACGGTGCAATGTCTGACTGTAAAACTCTATAGCTGGGGAATCAGTTTTCAATCGGGTGATGGTTATTATATTTTTAAATATTTCCCCACTCTGACAGACGAAATTGGACAATGGGTACCAACAACACACAATTTCTCGAAAATAGGGCGAACAGTAAGAAAAGAACTGTCTTAACTTTATGTTCCCTCTCAATCATGGTTATCCATTTTTTTACTATTAACTGTACGAAAAAAAATACAAAAAATCTTTTGCACGTTTAGAAAATAGGGTATCCCTAATTCAGTTGCCTTTCCGAATTTACCCTAGAAGTATCCCAAACATTATAAAATATATGCACATATCTCACATACATTTTGTCTTATTAAAATAAATTTACACTAATAACTTTATAATTTTCACGTTTTTTGTTATCGGAATAAATAAATGTTCATTTAATATTTTTTATTGGTACTGTATAATTTTTCAAGTGTTAATGATTTTTTAAAAGCTATGCATTTTTTATATTAAAATTCTATATTTCTGAAAATTTTAAATCCATTTAAAATTTCATTTAAAATTCGTATTTTATTCCTCTAAATGACTTCACAAAAATATACCATTTACATGATTTGTTTACTGAACAAAAAAACAACATTCTGCTTTGATAAATCGAACCTTGAACCTCTGTACAGAAAAAGAGTATTAAACATGGTTTAATGTATCTAAGATTTATTGTACTTTCTAGTAGAAGAAGCATGAGGTGCATTAGTAATTAAACCTTTAATTTTGTCGTAAAATAAGTTTATAGCATGTAAACCATTTCCATAAAAGGTACTAACAACTACTAAATTGATTGGAAAGCATTCTGAAATCGCACGGTGCCTATTAAAACCTCAGACAGTCGAACGCCGCCGGGAAATCGTAAGAGGTTGAACAAAACGATGCACTTACTATTGCAGAATTGTAGACATCATTATGGTAATGAAAAAAACTAATCACAGATGTATGGATTAGAAGACGGTAGAGAGTGGGGAAGGGAAGAGTCTAAATTAAAACGGAGTGTCTTTAACACAGGTTTCCCGGGTTCCCTTGTATCCTGCTATGTATCCCGATATAGCGTGAGGTTACAAAAATGTATATACTATTATTAATATTATATTTTCTATCGTATGTATACTGTAACCCAAAAAAGTTTAATCTTAAATTGACATTAACAACTAGTTTGAGGCCAGTCACAAGGGTGCTATTGTAAACGCGACAGGTTATATTCCCACTTGAGGAAATAAAATATTTAATATTTTCATCTCTTCGCTTTGGGAACTGAACATGCAATGCCCTCAGAATTCGGTAGACAGAGTGGACGGAAGATTCTAAATTAGAACAGAGTGTCAGGTTCCCGGGTTCCCTCCGCGTACCCTGCTATGTGCGGGATAGAGCGCTAATTTAAAGGCTAATTTAAAGCTAATTTAAAGGTTTACCTTTAAATTAGAAACTTACCTTGACTTTGTAATATGTAAATTAATAATACCACAGACTAGGCTCGTATAATGATGTAGCCACTTATAACGTTTTAAAGGCTTTGCAGCTTTTTATCATAAAAGGTGAAACACTTAGGATCATAAAGTCGCAAATAGTAATCATTAGATTTAACTATAAAATATTATGAATGCGGATGTGTTAAATTAATTAATATTATGATATATTTCCAGTCAGGTTAAGGTCGTCGAGGCCCAGAAGCACAAGAGTGTGATAGTGACCCGACGGTTGTGGGTTCGATCCCCATTCGAGTAAATTAAATACTTATTCCCGACTGCTAGGGAAACATAATCCATGTTTTTCGCGAGTATTTTGTATGTATGTATGTATGGATGTATGTAATATTCTTTATTACCTCATTTCTTCAGACCCGCTGAACGGATTTACATAATTGAGGTATCGTTAGATTTGTATAAGCAGCCCAATTGTTCGTAGGTGACGTTAATAAAAAACAATCATGGCGGCTGTGGGACGCCATTGGACATAGAGGAAAAAAATCGCTTCGTATACCACAATATGGATATCAAATTCACGTGCTCAATACGAGGATTTCAAAAAGGTATATCATGATTATCATTACCTTAATAAATCCCAACAAAAAAGTGAAAAATAAAAAAATATTTGTAAAAACAAAAACCCCGACTGCATAAAACTGAAAAGGAAATAAACAAGCCCAATAGTTTATTAAGATTAACAGTCGGGACCTATAAGTAATTCTTCAATCAATAAAATCTTTACCAAGAGCCTCGCATAATTTAAAGAGGTCCCGATTAAAAATGCAGCATATATCAGCTATATTTTATAAGTTTAATAAATTAACTCAAGCTAGAAATGTACAATAATAATGGGTTTTACCACTGGGTTACTTGGTACCCTCTGCCTAACTTAACTTAACTTAACTTAACTTCACGCTTTATCCCTAGCGGGGTAGTCAGAGAGAACGGAGCGCCAAACGCTACGCTTCCAGAGTCTGCCTTGCAGCTCAACCTACTCCACTTGACATGGCCGTTAACGGTTGACATAAAAAAGATATAAGCTAAAAAAAAAGTATAACAAAAAAATTTAAAAATATAAATTTATATCATAATTTACAAGTACATATATATATAGTGCCTCCATATACATGTAAATTTGAATGTACATGTAAACGAAAACAATGTACGAGCACGAACAAACACAATTGCTCTTAGCAACGATTCGTTCATATGCATTATTGAGGGTTTCGTAGCAATAGTACAGATATGAAGCAATTAATTTACTGTAGCCACACGTGCTGTCACTAAGACCTCGTGTATACTGGACTGTTTAGCGACTACTGGTTCGAAGTCACTTATTCAATATTAATATATATGTTAGAGGCCACTCGTGGCGCAGAGGTATAGGACGTCGTAAGTTCGATTTACATTTGAGGCAAAGCGCGGCGTTGAGTTCTGCCACTCAACACACAATACCTCCAGAACTCGGCGGCACGAGTGCCTTGACACTAGGTTCCATTTGCTTATCCTGCTATGTGCGGGATACAGGGGGAAGCTGATTTTTTAATAATTTTTATTTCTTTGCTGTAGTGTCGAGGCACAGCGCTGCGTTGAGTGTCGCCACTAAAAATGCAATGCCTTCAGGATTAGGTGACAGTGGATAGCTTAGTGTCTTGTACTAGATTGCCTCTACCTACCATACTGTGTGCGGATAAAGCGTGAAGAAAAATATATATATTTGTACGCATAAATAATTTTAACGACTGCAAGGCAATAGGTCCTTAATAATGTAGAAAATTTACCATTCGCATACGAAAAGAAATAATTATACACACATTTTATGATTGTGTGCGTAAACTCCTACTAATTTTTTTATTACTAATGTTTTTTAAAGATAACTTTTCGTTCGTACGAAATGAGAGAAAAAATACATAAAATTCTAGTATATACTCAGTACAAAAAAATATCAATGAATAAATTCAATTTATAGAACCTTTTATCTTTTTTACAATATACATTTAATTTGAAATCCTATCAATGCGTCCATTATATATATTTTTTTTTGTGTCTTTGTTATATTTCAGCTTTATAATCGTTTACAGTCAACAGCCATATACCACGTAAGCCATATTTTATAAGTAATTAAATAAAAAAATCAGCTTCATCCCGCTTCGCTTCTCTGTATCCCGCACACAGCAGGGTAGGCAGAGGGAACCTAGTGTTAAGCTATTCCGTTCCCCACTTTCTGCCGGATTCTGGAGGTATTGCGATTTGAGTGGCAGAACTCTACGCCGCCCTTTGCCTCGACACCAGAGCGAAGAGATGGAAATATAAATTTAAGTATATATTTCATCTCCTCGAGTGGGGATCGAACCCACAACACGTTTTAAAGTCACACTTTGTGCCGCTGCGCTACGACTGGCCTCAATAAGTAATTAAATTCTATAAATATTAAATTTTCATCCATACGACCTATATTCACAAATGTGAACACAATTTATCAGATAAGTAATTAATAACCAGATTCAGCTTGAGTTGAAAGTGGATATAAGTTGGGTGATGATTCCTAAATTTTCTTAATTGCTTTTCGATCGAATAAAGTTAAACTAACACCCGCTTGCGGCTTCGCCCGCTTGAACTACACAATTATTTATTTATTTTATATGAATTTCTTTCATTTTCTAATAAGTTTATCGTTTTAAAGGCAATATCTATACACCAAAAAATTAAGTTTCAGCCAATTCAATAAAATTTTGTTGCAATTTTGTTGATCCAAATAATTTTATATTGTTTTTTTTTTATTTCTGAACCGATTAAAATAAAATAAACACAACAAATTTTAAGGGAACTTGGCAAAACAACCATATCGAAAACTGCATTTAAATTAAATACTAAGTTTCTGAGATCAGCTAAACGACAAACAGACAAGAATTTAAAAAAATATTTTAAATTATTTTATTACATTAATAAATGCCCCAAGTATAGATTTCTAAGATAATAAAAAATAATAATGAAAATATGTAGTAATATCAGTCACCGTGTGTAACAAGCTTTATAGCATACAATTGCTGTGCTTGTAAGAAGGGCGAATTCATTTATATGTACGATGACTATCAACTACTCGCTTTAAATATGGATTTATTTGATAATAAACATTCCATTTTCAATTTAAATCACTTCAGGCGTGAAATATTTTTGACCGACTTCTGTAAGAAAAGGAGGTTGTCAATTCGTTTGTATTTTTTTTATGTTTGGTACCTCAAAACTTTTGACTGGGTGATCCGATTATGATGATTTTTTTAATTGAAAGGTAGTGTTGCCATGTGGTCATTTTTTGGTCCATTTGTAACAATGGTATGTATGAGGAAAATTACATAAGTTATGTCACTTGATACAAATGAAAATAAATAAATAAGTCTTAAATTTGTATTAGGACGAATAACTCAACATCACGATAACGATTCCGATAATTCTTACACAATTTGAAAGGATACACTTCAAGGATATTTTAGTGAAAGTTTAGTTAGGTTATTAGCTTACTAACATTATCATTTCAAAGACTTCACCCATACATTGGATAAAAAATTTCAAACAATTCGATAAAACAATTATTTCGTAACAATTTTATACAACAAATTATTTTATATTGATGCAAGTTTTTCATTTATTAACAAATTTTAATGGACCTAACACTAAATGCTATGCTGTGCTGAAGGTTGCCAAAATATCATTATGAAAACTTAACATACAGGCAAACAGAGAAAAATTTTAAAAACGTATTCTTACATTGATACAGACAGCGATCAGTCACAATTTTATTATATGTATAGATGATAAAAGCCAAAAGTTCGCGGAAAGGCTTGAGCAATAAGTCTAGACATGCCAAAATGTAACTGTATTCTAGGAAATAAATTTTACTTTTTCCCGGTAAAGTAACGAATAGATGGACACAAAATTGTGTTACTTTAACTATGTTCCTCTTTTATTAGATAATGGAAGAACAGTATTCTTAATTATTGACAACGTTTTGTAAAATCAATTTTATTACCTTCATAATTTTATGATAACAGCAGCTGGAAAAATGTTTTAAATTATTAAAATATAAGTTGGAAACTTAAATTAAGTATTTAATATTTTTATTTACTCGCCCTGACAGAGAATCAAAACTAGGCGTTGAATTCCGCCACTCAACACATAAATCCTCCAGAATTCGGCAGAAATCGGCGAAAAGAAGTGTCTAATCACTAAGTTCCTAAATTCCCTCTGCCTAAGCAGCTATGTGTAGGATACAACGTGAAGTTAAAAAAACAAATAACAAAAACTTAAGTCGAAAATGACTGATTTCTTGCGACATTTGAAACGCTTTATAAATCATGTACGCCCACAAGACATGATGTCCGTCAAACATTAACGCACTTTCTAATAAAATAGATAATCATCAGTAAGTAAGAATAATTATGTAATTTAAAACTATTTTTATCAATCATACCGCAGCTTTTAAGATGATGTCCATACACCTACGTCTTCATTTCTTATCGACCATATTACTAGACCCGCCGTTGGAGATTTTTAAAATTATCAATAAATTTCAACAAATTAAATTTAAGAATGTTATAAAAATTATAGATTTTTGAAAGGAAATATAAATCTTTTCTTTAATTCAATTTATTTTAGCAACCTGTTATATTTTGTATAATCGCTAAAATTATAACAACAGCAAGTATAAAAAAAAAGGATCAAACAATACTTATTTAGAAAGCATACATAAAAATTTGGACGTACCGAGACTCGAGCCCGCGCCTCCTGGAAACCGACCAGGCGCTGTAACTACTAAGCCATATGTTCTCCTGAAGCTACGTCGAAATTTTTGTACCCTTGTTGCACAACGCACTACTTATTTATGTTGTTGTGAAGATTTTTACAAATTTCCGCTACCCATAGATAATTAAGAATAAAAAACTAAGAATTATCGTTTGACAAGTGCGAATGCTACTTATTAAATATTTTTAAAGTGTTATTCCACACTTAGGAAAGAAAAATACTAATATAGAAAACGTGTGAAATAAAAGTAGCAGGACTCGAACCCGCACCTCTCTCGCTACGTTCAAATTTTTATACGTTTTCTAAATAAGTATTTTTCTTTCCTTAGTTTAAAATAACACTATAAAAATATTAAAAAAAGGATCAAACAATTTTAACATAATATTTATCCAGTAAAGTAGTTTCAATTAAATATAAATATAATATATTAACATTATAATTGTAGCAATTATAATATAATATAAATAGCATTTATTTCAACAACAACACTCACTAGTAAAGAGAAGTCGTGACAGAGCTTGACGTGACAGTATTAATATAATTAACAATAGACAAGTCACGTCACGCGAAAATCGTCAATTAGAAGGGTCAACGTTAAACGGCACCCACAACCCACCAAAGATGCAATCGGTCGACCACGCTTATCAGCCCATTAGTTATAACTACCGGAGTCCATTCCCGCAGCACTTCATATCGACACCTACGCACCTTATAGAATAGTGTGAAAGATGTTATATTACAATGCATTTTTTTTGAATTACCAGACTTTGCCTGATAAAAGCTTTCATCTTAACTTATATTGTGCACTTGCGATCGATCGCGGTTTCGCCCGCTTGATTTTTGTAATAATTATTAATTAACTATTCAAGGCAAAGAGCGGCGTCGAGTTCCGCCACTCAACACGCAATGCCTTCAGAACTTGGTAGAAAGTGGGAAACGAAATGTCTTAACAATAGGTTCCCTCTGCCTAACCTGCCTAAAGCGGACTTTACTAATCAACATTACTTTGGTTTTCTAATAATGAGATCATTTTAAAAACAATATTGAAAAGTAAAGTTTCATGCATTTGAATCAAACATTATTTGTTAATAGCCATTTATAGCAATTTTATCGAACAAAATTCTTTGATGTGATAAAACTTTTGTGATCGATGCTCTAAACTCTGAACTGTTGCTTAGATACAATTTTAAAGAAAAGAAAACCAGCTAATAGACGATACTAACAAGGGCTGTAATAGATAAACTTGCATAGTATTTTATCATAATCATAGAACATGGACACATCTGGCATTTGACATACTTTACAGCAAATCGTAGCTATTTAAAACAAACTTATCACAATAACTATAAAATGATTCAATCGAGATCTGACGCAGTAGTATGTGTAATATTTCTTTATTGCAAGTACTAATCGATAAAACATTCCAATATTCTATTTATATCATTTACAATAAATAATAATATATAAATCGTATTATTCTTGCTCATCGGGCAATGATTAGATCAATGCTTGGTATTTCCCTACGTGAGAGAGTCAGAAATAAGGAGAACAAAGGCTACAGACATAGCTCGAAGAATTGCTGAAGTGGCAGTGAACGGGACACATAGTGAGGAGTACCGATCATCTGGTGGGGCAGAAGGGATTTCGACTAGCGGCCTCGAGCACGACGACGTTCAGTTGTCAGACCCTTCACCAAGTGAACCGATGATCTATTCTAGGAAACCCTGAACGTAAGCAGCGCAGGAGATCTGGGCTCCCTCAAAACCTACATCCAGTAGGATGTAATGATGATCATCATCTTTTTCCCTATAACATCAGAGATTAAAAAAACTAACAATAAAGTTTACGCAGTAACCTTTAATTTGTCGAATCAAATCGAATATTTTTTATTTATAGCTTGGTGTTGAAATTAGAAAAGTGAGCTCATATTAAAGATTAATAACAAAACAAAAAGTACTTTATAATTATTGGATGTCTAACTTAAATCCGATTTATTTAAAAAGTCTAGTTAATTAGTCACCTAATCTATAATTACTATTAAAAATCAGTACTTTATAAGCAGTTAGTGAGATAGTCAGTATTTTAATTAAATATTCTAAATGTGTTAAAAAGAGATTTTATCGTAGTGATCCGATACTAGATTATCAAATTAATCGAATGAAACGCTGCGATCGGAAAATGTATTGGAAAGAATTTATTTATTGCCCCCATAGGTGCCTCGTTATATTAATTGATAAGCTTTTAATCTCTCTAACGTTGAAATTGAGAACAAAGAATTTTCCCACTTTATTGTTAAGAATGTTAATGAAAGTAATGATTATGTCTCAATTTATTAACACGCTTTCAATATAAAATATTTATATACAAGCTTTAATGTATTAAAACGTATATATATTATTAAGTTGTTTCTTTTTTAATTGTAGTATGAACTTTCTATGATAGTACTCAAAATCGGTTTAGATAGATCGTAGATCCTTTCACTGTCATCTAAAAGTATATATATATATTCATGATAGTTTTCAAAAACTTAAATCTTCTTAAATTATAAGTTGACAGGGCGATAAATAACTCTTTATATGTTCGGTGACGTAAGATGAATAAATAAGCAATAACGCTTAATCTTCAAAGAAATCAATGAGATATCGTGACGACGCGCACGTGGGATGCGCGCGCGCATTTTCCAGCCTCTTTACTTTTAATTGACGCAGCGTCTGAGGCGATTCCGGGCTCGTAAACATGTCTAGTAGGCAGCCCACGCGCCGGTCATCAATTTGTTTCACGTTAATCTCGTGTGAAAGCATCTGATTAATGTTTTTGTTAAGCTAATGAGGCTCGTGCCGGGTTACTTAATAAATAAATTTTATATGATGCTATCACTTATGGTGACTGTCGACGACGAAATTTTAAACCGATTGCATACATAACGTGTATGGACATTTTAAAAGAACCAATGTTGTGAACATATGATTTTTTTGTAAAATTATCTGTTTAACCTAATATTTAATGTTTTTCGACACAGTGTAATCTAGCCCAAGATTCCAGGGCCGCCAGATTTACACGTACTTCATTTTAGCAAAGTAGAAATTTTGAGGATCAATAGTCTAACATGTAGTTAAAACTGTATGCGTACTTACTAACTCGAAAGTGGGGCCCTTTTAGATAGGCGCCCTAGGATCTCAGTCTGATTAATATGTCAGTAAAAAATAGTCACTATATTACTTCATTGTAAAAAAAATGTATTTCGCGATCTCAAAAACTTTATATTTCGCGATGTGTTGATGTTGTGTGTGTGCCGTTGAACTTGATGTATGGATGAGTGTTCATTGATGTACAGAGCATTGAAAATTAGTAACTAACAAAGTAATGATAGATGGGAAGATTTTTTAAGACTTTGTTTGGGATTTTGTCAGGCCCTGGGGCCTTTTTGGGGTTAAGGTCCTTCAGAATGGACTTAACCTCGTCTTAGTCTGTGGGGCGAACCGGTTCGCCGGTTGAGGGCATCGAAGTTCTCCATGATCTTAAATTTTGGAGCAGCTGTGGAGAGCTTATTGTACGAACGTCATGAATTAGGCCGAGCTTACCTTAGTAACATCTACTGAGTCTATAATTAGGTCGATGAGTGGAGAGTTTTCCAATTTATGGCGGTTTTTGTATGCGAAAGATAAGGCAGATAGATGCTTCGATGTCTTCCAGTGCCGCAGGTGGGACTAATGGAGCAGTCGAGTGTCTTATTTAGAAATGACTCCTGTACGCACGGGATGTCAAGTTGACGCTCGATAGTGAAATCGCGGTCACGTTGGCCAGTGACATTATTTGGGCTCTAAGTTTAATAGTAATAATAATAGTCAGCGGGCAGTGACAATAAGAGTAAGAGTTTTTTCCTTTTGGTTTCGGAACCCTTAAAACAAAACAAGTTTATTAAATTTAATAAGATTCGGTCAGAAACAAGTTACATCATCCAACATTATATGCACATTATGTACTTACTAATAAATCTGTGAAACCAAACGAAAAAGTCGTGATAAACTGTGTCTATAGAACTTTTTATAAAAGAAAATCATCCGCATGTTCTAGTTTAATATTAGTCCCTCCTCGTTTCGCGTGACTTGCTCGGCCTATATATCTTGAGCCCAGGAGGTACAGCTGGTGCGGCACCTTATAAATCAAGTCTGCCAAAGGCTTATCTAAGCGAAACAAATCGATATCGGCTCCATTTCATACAATGTTAATATTTGCAACTGATCTAGAGGAAGTTAGTTTAGTTAATTATTACTGATATTTAGGCAAGTGATACTTAGATAAACATATATCAATTTATATATATATATATATAGGTATTTCGAAATTAGATTATCTTTTTTCAGTTTATGTTTATGTTAAGATAAAAATAAAATCTTATTAATTGCGTTATCATAATATAATATTGTATTTGTAATATAAGAGTGGGTACTGTAGTGTAGCGTTTTAATTTATTTATAAAATAACTTGATTTTACTAACTGTAGCGCAAAAAAATATCCGTAAATTATAGTATTTGTCACTCTCTTCAAAAACTAGATTACATAAACTACTATTTACATTGAAATAAAAAAATATATTGTACAATAAAAAAAAGAAAATATGTTTTTAAATAATTTATCTCATATACATTACAGCAAACAATTAATCATAGATTACTCACAGGAAGTCAGACAACCCAGCATCACATTACAATTGAATCAGTACATATTCCGGACACGTTTCTATCGGAAACTCGTACTTGTTTTAACCAAACCGAACTAGTAAGCTTCGGTTTCCCATATTGATCTAATAACTCCATCAGTACTACCGTTCGTTTGTATGCATGAAAACAATCTTTGAATACATATTAGAATTTCACAAACATTCATCTTTTTGGTTTGCAAATTTTGCAGAATTGAACTTTAACTTGTTTATATAGTTAAAAATACTATGAAAGATATTTAAAGATCACGATCACATTTCGAAAGGGGGAAAGTGGTGTTAAGACACTCTATTCTCCAATTTCCGCCTAATTTTTCAGATATTGTGTTTTACTGGCCGATTATATTATTTTCCGAATCGAATTTCTTGTTTACATTCGGATGCTGTCCCACTGTGCCACGACGGCTTCATTATATTTTTGACATTTTTAAAGTGGTGCTCCGCACAGGGACAAAATCCTTATTCAGATAGCGGAAATTTGTACTGCTCTACAGAGATGCTAACAATAGAAATAAGTTAAAACCAGCGTATAAGAATTTCAAAGTAGCTTGATAAGAACATATGGCGTAGTGATCAGAGTGCTTAGACGGTTTCCAAATCGGCGCGGGTTCAAATCTCGCTAGATAACATTTTTTATACGTTTTCTAAATAAATATTTTAGGATTAATTCAGGGAACTTTACTCACTCTGGTAACGAAGCAAATCACGGCGTTGAATTTCGCAATCCACACCATGCCTGAAGAATTCGGCAGAAAGGGAACAGAAATGTCTAAATGGGAACGGATCGTCTTAACACGTCCCAGGTTTCCCCTGTCTACTCTGCTATGACCAGTACACAGCGTAACGCTAAAAAGACTAATCTTATGAGTCTTACATTTAAAATGATGAGGAATGCCATATGAATGAGGAAGAGAAAGTGCGTAACATGACACCGTTTTACGCTTTATCTTATGTACGTCTCACTAAGTACTTAAAGCTATGCAATACGAGGCATCTCTAAACGCCTCGCTCTAAAGGCAACAGCAATACGTTCGTCAGAGTTGTGAAACAACTAAACGTTGTTTAGCTTTAATATGATGCGCGTAATATTAGAAATAGCACAAAAAAAAAATAAGTTTCTTTAAGCCACGCTATATCGCGCACATAGCAGGGTAGACAGAGAATAATAGTAGTGTTAAGACACTACGTTCTCCATTTTTGACGAATTATAGAGTCATTGCGTGTTGAATGGCAGAACTTAAGGCCGCTCTTTGCCTCAACACCAGAGCGAAAAATGAAAGTATTCAATATTTCATTTTCTCTAAAAATTATCTTAAAATTTTACAATTATGTGCCTGATATGTTAAAAATTTTGTAATTTGGTTTTCCATTTTAAATTGAATGGATCATAGTATATGTACGTTAATTAATTCAGTTTGAATGCAGCTATCTAAAAGTCTTCACATGTTTTGTTTAAAAATGTAACTAAGCTCGACTTACTAGACTTATTTTATAGTACCTACAAAAGCGTTATTAAAAGAAAAGGCACAGTTGAGTATTTAACTCAATTTTATATTTTAAAATGCAATTAAAATTTACTGTCTTATATTTTTTTTACTGTCTTATAGTGCAGTATGCAGGAAATTAGAATTCCTAGTTAAAGTGAATCGCAGAGTTGATAACGATTACGAAACTCACATTAAGTGCTACTTTAACAGCTTTAGCATTTTTGAAATATATTTTATTTTGATTTATTTCCTGTTATTAATTAATGTACAATTGCATTATATCTTTTATAGTTAACGTAAGTGTTTTTGTATATTTTATCATTTGTCATTTGTCCCCGAATTTCTTTTGATTCTATAAGGTAAAAAGAACTCAGTGACATTTTATTTTTCAATTACATCCAAAGAAACATTTTTCCTTGTCGTTGCCATCATTGTGTCGTTTCACATGTTTACCGAATTAAGTAAAAAATGTTTTTTTATATGTCATTATTTTTTATTTACAAATTTGTGCTGAATGACTTTTAAATATAGTACATCAGTGCTCGTAAAATATACTTAACTTAATAAATAAACATGATATTCACATTAAAATATTTTTTGGTCTCATGTGTAGACCAGTGATTCTCAATTTTTTTTTGTTGCGGCACATATTTAACGATTTCAAAATTTGGCGGCACACAAAGAAAAAGATAAAAATTATTTACTTACTACAACACACTGCATAAATAGTTTATAATAGAAATTCGTCGTTAAGAATCACTGGTGTAGACATTCTTAATGAAGTTAAAAGCTACCTTTACTAGTTGTATCTCTTGCCAAGTCTACAAACTACACCAATCTATATCATTATGCAGTCAGATTTAGCTTTGCTTTATTCATAATAGAATGAGGCCAGTTGTGGCGCAGGGGCACCAAAACGTGACTGTAAAACCGACTTGTTGTAGGTTTGATCCCCACTTGAGGAGATGAAATATTTACTTAAATGTAAAAATATATTATTTATAACTTTTTATATTTATAAATTTAAAAATTATATCTTGTATAATAAAAGTATATACAGTATTTATTTACGTATTGGTTTGTAATATTAGGAAAATACCTGCACATAACCTAATTAATGCAAACCATAACCCACTCACTGCTCTTTAAATAAATAAAAAACTCCACACCCTACTGATACTTATATATATTATTGTACGTAGCGGTGACGTTGTCGTCCCACGCTCGATACAATTCTTGACATTGGCATTCAACAATCGCTGTTATATAAGCTTTTGACACGAATTAAAGTGAAAACGTTTCACAATGTTACTTAATAGCTCTTTTTTTTTGCTGACAGTCACGATGTGTAAGTGAATACTATAGTTTTTTTTTTCAGTTTCACGCTGTACCCGACATGTAGTCATGGGTGGGCATAGGTTGCTAATGTTAAGACACTCCGTTTCCCACTTTCCGCCGGGAAAGAGAATTTCTGGAAGCATTGCGTGGTGAGTGACGAAACTCGACGCCGCGATTTCACTCGTCACCAGAGCGAAGAAATGAAAACATTCAATATTTCATTCCCTCGAGTGGGAATCAAACCCACAACCTGTCGACTTTACATACAACTGCGCCCCTGCATCACGGCCTCTATTTTCTTTTTTTTTAATAAAATAATAATTTAATCTACAGAAACGAACAAATTGGTTTTTAACACAAGATTCTTACTGATTAAGAGAAGAAAAAAATACTAGAGACATAGTATTATTAAAGTGTTAAAAATTGGAAGCGGTTAACGTTTTTAAATAAAAACAAGATAAAAATACATATCGGCGATTGTTTCTAAATTATTCGGAAAGAGATCCAACGTAATTGTGTGATATGTATCACTTGTATCTACCCTCTTCTACAAGAATTTGCAATCGGCCACGGCCACGGTCTCTTCTGACGGGCAAACGTCCTCGAGCGTGCTCATAACTGCCGCCTGTAGTAAATCATGTTCAAACTGGTCACAGTCTCCAATTGTGGAAACAATTTTTATTTTTTTTAGTACATGTTTACAATTTGCATGAATTCTTCTACATTTAAATGATAGCAGTCCGAGTTACTCCTCAAACAAAGTCTAACAAGAGTCAGTTACCTCGTACCTATCTTGATAGTTCTTGAGTCTTTTCCGACTCACCCCTTCGTTCATATTGAGTCTGACAAGTCTTTTCTCACTTACCTCGTAGCTTTCTTAACACAAATTTATACAGGTCTTTTTTAGGTCACTGATGCTCAAAATTTAGAGACTAACACAGGCCTTTTCCTAATCACCCCGTACCGTGACCTACAGGACGTAGATTTATAAAGACGGTGGTGTAACCAAGTGACCCCTCCCTCTCTCTCTACCCTCTTTATTTAACGAGACTAACACCTCATACATGCGCATACATGCACACAATAACTTAATTTTACACATTGAAAATTGAAATTCTATCAGGAGTAAAAATTATAAAAATATTTTTTACACGAATTTGCTAAGAAATGACATTTTTTCTATTACAATATTAATGATTGAGCTAATTGGACTTATCTTATCAACATTTTGTACTCATATACGAGTATATCTAAGTAACTTTTATAATAAACCACATTGTCCACGTAAAAAGAGTAAATATAATATTTTGCGACTATTTCTTTGTATTTGGGTCACGTGTTACAAATAGTATTCCGACCTCGGCCCGGCCTGTTCACATTACGTGTAATTGTCAATCGCGCCGCTAATTACCGTCGTTAGGCTTTCCTAGCTTTTTCTTCTTCGAGAGTTCCTGAGAAATTTTCCGTCTGTTCGTTTCCTAAAGAACTTACTCGATTGATGCTAATTAATAGTAATGAGGGGAATAGGTCTATCATCGCCTAGTCGTATTGGCGTTTTGTTTCTTTAAATATATGCTTTGAAAATTTTACTGTGTTTTATATTTTTTAAGCTTTCTCTATAAGAAAATCGTTAATTTGCGTTAGAATAAAATCAAATCAATGCGTTAGAATGACTAGAATTTTATATTTTATATTATGATACAAATTAATCTTAATTTATGTAGTCATTTTGGAAACTGAATTTTATTCAAAACTTTCCGTTCCGTTTTCTAATAAAATTTAAAATTAAAAATTAAAATACCATGTAATAAAATTAAATAACCAATTATTTTGCGAATTGATTCTGAGAAACATAATAATAACAAATTAATGCTAAGAGTGAGGCGTATTTGTTTCCATTTCGTAAAGAAAATAATCATATCCAAAAAATTTTTTTCGTCATAATAAAGAAACCCGGTCAAATGCAAGTCGGATCCACCCACCGAGTACGAGAAGTACCACTTATAAAAGTTGACCAGCTTGCGGACATTCATTTTTATATGAAATAAACTAACAATAAACTTTGTAATATTTTTTTATGAAATATATTTATATATTTTCGTTTTTCGGATTTTTTATTTAATTATATTGTAAGTTATCACTTCATGTTAAAATTCATGCTCATAGGTCCACAGGAAGTACCTTGTACTAACTCGTAGGTTTTGATTACGTTACAAATTTCATACAAAATGCATCAGAACCAATGCATAAACGCTCGTATTTTTTTAATTCCATTAAATTGTTTTTTTTTTGTGCTCTAAAAGCTACTGATTTCAAATATATACATCCACGCAATCTCAAAATTAATCAATCTACAGTTCCTAAGAATATAACAGTAACAGTATAAAATAGAGCAAGAATAACAAAAATGCTAAATTGAAATCTTGTCTTCGTCGTGTCAATGATCCGTGGCAAATACCAACATAGCTTATTGTTATTTTCAATTTTAACCTATTGTCGTAGTGTTCTAAATGATGCTAGATAAAACTATATATAACTAAATAATATTTATTTATTATATTAGATTGAGTGTAATTTTTTTATGTTTCTTACTAATTATTTCATGTAACATTATCGAATATGGAATATGGTCCTAAACTCAACAAAAACTCATTTTTTTTCCCCTGATCTACAGTGACTTAGAACAGTTTTAGGTTAAGTCATATGCAACTTTTTTGTTCCTTTCAAAATCTCTGCGCCACAAAATGTAAGATATAAAAATAAATAAATAAGATATATTTTTAAATTTTAGAAGTATATCTACTAAATAAAATGTCTAGTGAGGTCCTACTAAAAGATTATAAAAACATCAGCAGCGACAATGCGGGATCAAAACATGGGCGAGGGTCAACGATCGCGAACTGACAAGGCTTTTATTCATTTTATGTCTTGCCAAATAAATCAAATTGGGATTTTCTTACATTTTACCAATAAATCATATTTACTATAAAATTATTCAAATTACTTACGATATATCCGTGACGTGACTCTACCACACGTACTTTAGTCGCCTCTTACGACACCACCAGTACCAAGATGATCCTATTCTAGGCCGGGATCAATCACACAGCAAAAATTAACACTGGATATTAACACTAGTATTGTTTAATTTAAATATGAGCGACAATAATAACTGCAGTTAATTGAAGTGTCAAGCTTTGAGAAGATATTTTCAATTGTTTTAATTAAAACTATAAACTGTATAAACGATTTATACTTTTAATGTTCCGTTTGGTTCCGTTTTAATTTGTAAGTAAAAAATGCAATTATGCAATTTCTTTTATTATGAGCTTTTCTCCATAGTACTCCCAGTCTCTGGACTATTACTGTGGTTCCTTAGGTACGGAGTAGACAGGCTACTGCCAAACAGTATTCTTTTTTGGCTTCACGCTATATCCCGCACATAGCAATAAGCCTATATTGCTATGTGCCCTTTCTTTTTTACTATTAGTCGGGGAGCCATTGCGTGTTTAGTGGCGTACCTCAACGCCGGCCGGGCTTTGCCTCGACGTCAGTAAAATTAATTATTTTTTCAACTCATCGACTGGGCATCGAAACCAACCTTTCACGTTTGCAGGTACCCTTTGTGCCTCTGCGCCACGAAATAAATGATCATCTTCTAAAAGACCCGATGTCAGATATGTATGCAAACTAAAATAATTTACAATATTTCGTAAAATGTATGTATCACAATATACGTAAATGATTAAATCAGCGAAACGAAAATTTAATAACACCACGTTTAGTTCACGAAACATTGTACATAATATTTTATACGCTCATTTACATTTTAATTCCTAAGCTTTTGGTTTGACACGCAAAATTAAATTATAGTTCTATGTAAACCCGAATCAGTATATAATTTTATTTTGTTTAGCCTCACGCTATATCCCGCACTAGTGTTAAGACATTTCTGTGTCCCACTTTCCGCGGAATTCTGGAGCCATTACACGTTGAGTGGCAGAACTCAACGCCGCGCTTTGCCACGTTACTTTTTTTTTATTTTTTTTCATTTCAAGTAGATTAATTTTTTACCTACAACCGTTGCGTTTACAGCCACACACTTGGCTCTTTGTGAAAAAATATTATTTATTTGTATAGGTATTATTAAATTATTTCTTTATGTATATGCTCATTGAACTACTTTTGTTTTAATTAAGTCTAAATCTAGATATTATTGGTATAAAGCAAATTTATCTAAAAAGATGGCCTAAATTCCGCTGTGCTATATCGATGGTAATTTTTCATTGCTTAAAGTATAAATTGAACTGAAATTTGAAGGATTACCTATCATGGCGTATAGTCAAACGTATCTATAAATAACTATAAGAGTTAAATAAACGAACTATAAAAATATAATATATAAACATTTTCGCTATATAATATTCTCAAATACTTTTTTCCGAGTATATTTAATGAGAAGCAACTGTCCGCACTCAGCCAATTTATGTAGACTCGCAAAAAACTGACAGACCGACACGATACATATAAAATGTTATTGTATTTATTCCTATTCTTGGTCTTGCTTTGTTATAATAATAAAAAATGCATCGTTATTATGTTTTAGACTTTAATACTTTTATGTAAGAACATTCAAAAATCACTTGACTTAAAAAATATCTGGAAGTAGTCAAGCGACAAACGCTTTGATTGAATGGTATATTCTAAATGAGTTTTCAATAATGCTATTAATATCAAGTAAAATTTAAACTGCATAGCTTTTTTATGTACTTATATTAATATTTTAATGTTATTATTTTTAAGGCTTTTTTAGTTAATCATAATAGTTACCTGTGTAAGTGATATAAGATATTAAATCGAAAACATATATGTGAATTGTTTCCAAGTTCATCAATATTGACTAATGCGAATTTTGTCCATTCTTTAAACGAGATTTATATTGATTTTAATTTATTTATTTTTTTATTTACTTGAGATGTAATTAAAGTTAAAAATTTCACTTGGATATTTTTTAGAACCAAATCTATATTAACATAAAGCCGAAGACTTTGTTTGTTTTTTTTTTGAAGATTGAAGAATCGACGAGAGTATCGTTAAAGTCCCACTATTCTATACTGAACTTGGCTCTCATATCATATTTATGTTTTTGATGTCATATGCATATACGAAACTACTACAGTAGATTTTGCAAACATTTATTTTTCAAGAACCTACTTTTGGCAGCTTCACCATTTTTCCCATATACCAAGGTAGACAGAGTAAATCTGGTAGTAAGACACTCCGTTCTCCACTTACTGCCTGAATTTGATACATTGCATGTTAAGTAGGTGAACACAACAAAACGTCCCGTTAACAGAGCGGAAATATGAAAATAATTATAATACCCAGAAAAGAACCCAGAACAAGACGATTTTGCAGTCACACTTTGTGCCCCTGCGCCACTACTGGCTTCTTTTTTACCTTAACGCTGTATCTAGCAAATAGCAGAGTAGACAAAGGGAACCTGAGAACTTTGTGTTAAGAAACTGCGTTGTCCATTAAGGCACTTCCGTTTCCAATTTCCGAAGAAATTTTGACGAGTGGTCAACGCGGCGCTTTTATCATTTTTATTATGCACAATTTATTTATTTTTATTTCGTAACAATGTCTAGATTTGCTAGACTTATCCATTGTACTTTAGGCAGAGTATCAAATCGCGTCATAATTTAGGCGTGAAATTGATCGATATGACTTTGAGGGGACGTTGACCTCGATCAATTATCTGTATCGCGGAACCTTGGAGCGGATTCGACACGAGTATACACAAGTGCTACACAAAGGTATGACCAATCACAAAATTCAAGTAATCACTATAATCGGTGAGTTGCATTTAAATTTTGTATACAAAATAAAATAGAGAAAATAAAACGAAATATGAGAAAAAAATAAAAAATATATATTTTAAAATATAATTATATAAAAGCATAATAAAGCATAATTAGTAGTGTGCTCAATATTTTTTTGGTATTGGATGTAAAAATAGGGTACTAATTTAAAAAAATGTATGAAGAATTTTGAGAGTAACAGGATTTGAACCCGCACTTCTTGGAAGCTGTCTGAGGGTAACCATCGAAGGTAAAGGCCAATGGGGTACTCGTTACCGTCACACAAATTAAAATCCTTACACTTTAAAAAGTCAGTGTCAGTGTGTCCTATACACGTTAGTTCTATTTCCAATATTTATGCAATAACTTAATATTAATGAATACTTCAATTTTTACGCTTGAACTTATTACGAATCTAAATTTTATTTTAAAATTCAAAAAAACCGGACAAGCGCGAGTCACGGCCGCCCACCGAAGGTTCCGCACAAAAATAAAAGATCTCGAGCTTTCTCTGAAATTCTTACCCAAAGCCCTTTCATCTTATAAGTTTTATTCTCTTTATGGTTTCGAAATGTGAGTCTTTGTTATATGAACGGCCATACCTATTTCAAAATAAATGCAGAAATATGTTTTTTTTTTTCAGGAAATTTAGGGACCATAGATCTGAGTAAATGGTTTGATTTTGAAATCGATATCTTCAAACTTTCTTCCTAAGACAAAGCCCTCTTACAGACAGACAGACGGACGGACAACAAATTGATCTTATAAGAGTTACTTTTTCCCATAAAAGGTATGGAACCCTAAAAAGATAACATAAAATTGCTTTGTTATTAATTTCTAAGGCTAAACAAAAGTACACTGGAATATGCTACAATGGTAAACAAAAATAATATATTCCATTAGTATTTTATAGATTTACATTAAAAAAGTAGCCCATACAATAATACCTTGTCGCTTTGCATTGCCACTATCAGAACATCTAACAACATGCATGTCGTCTAACAACATTAACATAAGTTTGATATATATATAATAGAGAACTTACGGTGACCGCGAAGTCCAACTTCTAATATCTAAAAAAATAAAAAAATATCAACTTTAGTCTGTATTCCACACACAGCAGGGTAAGCAGAGGGAACATAGTGTTAAGACACTCCGTTCCCCACTTTCCGCCGAATTATGGAGGCATTGCGTGTTCAGTAGCGAAACTCAACGCTGCGCTTAGCCTCGTCACCAGAGCGAAGAAATAGAAATATAAATTTAAATAAATATTTCATTCTTCGAGTGGAGATCGAACTCATAACCAGTTACAGTCACACTTGGTACCCTGCTATAGACATAATAGAAAACTAACGGTAACAGTGAGGTCGGCCTTTTAACATATTGTATATATATTAACCTAATAACGTCTGTCTGTACCACAAGCATTGTTATCCAAACGAAAGTCTATAAAAATATCGATGGATTTGCATAATAGCTTCACAAATTACATTATTGCGTATAACGGTCACTCAGTAATGGCACTTCGGTCGCATGTCAGAGTAATATGGAAAGTTCAAAGTATTCAACTTGGAGCCTCTATTATTATTGTAAGTATATGTAATTAGAACAGATCATAAAATAGAGATAAAATAATCATTTAAGAAATATAGATAAATTAATTAAAAATAAATTAAATTAAATCAACTTGACGCTGTATCCCGCACACAGCAGGGTAGGCAGAGGGAACCTAGTGTTAAGACACTCCGTTCCCCACTTTCCACCGAGTTCTTAATATATATAAATTAATTAATTATTAATTATTGAGGCCGTCGTGGTGTAGGAGCACAATGAATTATTGCTAATTAATATTTTCATTTCTTCGCTCTGCCACCAAGCAAAAGCCCGGCGTTGAGTTCCGCCACTCCATACGAGTACGTAATGGCCCGAAAACTTTGAGTGAAAGAGTACCTTAACAATAAGGTCCCTATTTCTACCCTACTTTATGCGGAATACAGCGTGAACCTGATAAAATAATTTATTGAAGAATTAAATAAAAAACTGACAATTCAATCTTAGCTATTTAGATAACAAATTCTAATAGTAGTCACTGCAGTATTCTCTCTTAAGTATAGACTGTAAAATAAACAAAACTACAAGAATTAGATTGGGAGACTAAATATCAATTAAAGTTACAATTTGAAACAGGATCGTGAACGAAGACCGGAGCAGACTGGTTCAAACGCACTCAGACTGTCAGACTACCGTTTCATATTTTTATTTACGAATGATTTCGCATTTGTTTCAATGTACGTGCGTTTGAAGTTTAAGAAGAACAAACAAAAAGTTCATTCGTGTGCATCTAAAATTGTTATCGATATCGTGCACGAGAAATTGAAGCTACAATGTATTGCATTTTAGTATATTTCAAAAACGAATTGAATTTTTAAGTGATCTGTACTCTACAGTAGTCGGGTATGGCTTCTACCCACTTCAATTAACATCGATCGCTTCAACCATTCCGGTATTTTATCGTATATTCGCACCAATTTTAATTTTCACTTGTAAAAAGCTTAAAATTCATTTGTTGTTGATGAACAATTTAAATTTTACTCATATAATTCTAATGAAGTTATTATTAAATATCATAAATTTCAATCAGTAATAATATACATTATATAAAGCAGGCATGTTGAGGCTGTAGTGGCGGAGGGGCATAAGAATGTGACTGTAGCGCAACGGTTGAGGGTTTGATCCACATTCGAGGAAATAAACTATAATTTATTTCCATTTCTTTGCTCTGGCAACAAGGCAAATCCAGCGTTGAGTTCCGCCACAAACACGCAATGCCTCGAAAAATATGGCCGAAAATTGGGAGCGGGGAGTATCTTATCTACACTAGATTCTAGATATCTACACTAGGTTGCCTCTACCTATCCTGTATGCGGGATATAACACGAAGTTCATTATTTTGATTAATTAACTCTTGTGAAATTATATAAAACATCACTAATTTAAAATCAATAATTATTATACGTTGTATAAAGCGGGCAAGTACCAATTAGCCAGCCATTTCCGCAAAGCGTCAGCCCGACATTGTAATTTGAAGAGCTCCAGCAGGTCCTTTAAAAGATCCATAAATGTACTAATGTTACTTATTTACTAGTGAACGACATCAGCATAAAGCGGCAGTTGTCATATAAATTGTTGGCTTTGAAGATATTATCGTGTTTATGTTGTTGCAGTAATATAAAATTTGTCAGCTCTGGAAATGTCTGAAATTATGTAATTTCATTTTACTATATACGAAAGATTAAAGTTATTAACCTATATAACAATATTTTTAACAAATACTTTTTTTGACATTTTATCTCTGATATACTCGGGACGTTGCATATTATATAAGGAACATAAGCTATTTAAATTAAATATATTTAAAATAAATTCACACTCCAATATACACTACATAAAGGCAGTCACAATTGGTGACGGATGAACCTACAACCATCATGATTAAGCGTTTATAATGACCACTAAACTATTATTGTAAAAAGATGGACATAACTATAAAATCTTGTTTTTAGTTTGACTACAAGCGTGAAAACGGCCCGAAGAGAAAACAACTAACTGATAACATAAACAAGCCGTGCAATGCTAAGAATCTAATCAAGTAGATAGAAATATTTTATTAAGTTTAATTAATTCAAAAGTTTTATACTTCCTTCCATTTCGAATGAATCTCAAATGAATTTTCAATTCGAACATTTCGTTTTAATTCTAATGTTGTTTGTTTAGTGTAAGTAGTAGTAAAACTATAGAGGAATCATCGAAAAAAAACCCAAGGTAAGACGATATCTGACTGTAAACTAGTTGTTTGTGTGTGCGACACAAACAATACATAATATTTATATATTTTTTTTTAAATTCAGGCCAGTCGTGGAGTCACACTTTGTGGCGCAGTGGCACAAAGTGTGACTGTAAAACCGGCTGGTTGTGGGTTCGATCCCCACTCGAGGAGATGAAATATATACTTAAATTTATATTTCCATTTCTTCGCTCTGGTGTCAAGGCCAAGCGCGGTCAAGGCAAGCACTCAACACGCAATGCCGCAAAGTTCGGCAGAAAGTGGGGAACGGAGTGTTCACACTAGGTTCCCTCTGCCTACCCTGCTGTGTGTGGGATACAGCGTGAAGCTAATTTTTTTTTTAATTTTACATCTGATATTAAAGAGTGATGCCTCTAATATGGGTGAAATGTAAAGAAGTGTCTTGACATGAGTTTACCATTTTATATTTCAAATAAGTACTTTTTGTATAGAAAAACAATAAACAACTATTTTTAGAATACAAAGATGGGCACATAGTAAAATACTAACTCCAACCACATTAATTTTACGACTTTGAAAGCTACAAGTATACATGAGAAGACAATACACAGTTACTAAGAGCTACAAGGCTGAGGAAATGACGGTTCATAAAATATTCTGCGAAATCATTACGTACTGCGCTATAGAAAATATATGCTTCATTTAGTGCAACGTGTGGAACACAACATCCAATAATTATGAACCCGTTTCATATACGTACATATTATGTTAACATAAAGGTATATTATTTTCAAGGAGTTTTTTCTTTTCGTTGTGTTAACTGTACATCTCAGTTGTTCATATATAAAAAATCTACCAACCGACTCGCTTAGGATAGTATAATACATGGTGTTAATATATTTTTTTTGCATTGAATTGGTGTTTGTAACACTAAAAAAAATTACTGATACACTGAATTCAGTATCATCAATACTACTTCAAACGAATGTGTTACGTATGCAGGCAGACCGTGTTACGCCGCACGTCTATCTCAGCATCTTCATTTCCATGACCTGAAGCTCCTAAGTGTGCCTCCTAAGTGAGTTTAGGCGGTGGGTCGTAATGAAAACTGCATGGATGCTGAATGTTCAGAAACTTCTGGAAGAAACTTATCTTATACTATTTTTCATCTCTATTTGCGTCCTTAATCCCGGGCACGTGTCAATTTGTATTTGAAGTTCTGCCATTTCACAGGTCAAAATTATTGTATAGTAGTGATAAACACACTGCGGCCTGTGGCTACAACTCTTTTTCTGGAAAATTTCAATATTATGTACTCTAGCATATCTTTAGGAGAGTTGAGTCACTGCCACTCCTTAAACGCGACCTTCTTTTCACGAATCACCTTCTACGCCTTATCATTCTACCCCAATTTTTACCACCTTGCTAACCATTAGTGTAAAACTAAAAAGTGTTCTAAAGTATAACATTTTCGAATATAATTTTATACTGTTATATGATTATAGCGTTCGGAAAGTCCATAACTATTTTATCATAACATAACGTTAATAACGCCATTTATAGATAGGAATATGAATCTCTATATAAGAAAAGGAAAACAAAATGCCTATTTTGACGCCATTGTGACATGCAATTTTACATTTAATGACTTTGAATTTATAATTTATGAACGTGTGGGCAGACCCAGACGTACTTGGTGTAGTAAGCGTTCCATCCAGTATTAAAAGAGCTTGTGAAAGTTTGAGATTTATTATTTATTTAGATTTTCTTTGAGAAAATTTAGGAGCTAAGTTGCTCAAAAAAAGAAAATTTAGCTTTGAGTTCGTCGTGGCGCAGTTGCACAAGTGTTTGAACTGTAATCACGAGGGTTGTAGGTTCGATTCCTACTCGGGGGAATGTATTATTATTTATCATTTATTTCAAGTTTGAGGCCAGTCGTGGCGCAGTGGCACAAAGTGTGACTGTAAAACCGACTGGTTGTGCGTTTTCATCCCTACTCGAGGAGATGAAATATTTACTTAAATTTATACTTTCATTTCTTCGCTCTGGTGTCGAGGCAAAGCGCGGCGTTGAGTTCTGCCACTCAACACGCAATGCCTCCAAAGTTCGGCAGAAAGTGGGGAACCGGAGAGTCTTAACACTAGGTTCCCCGCTGCCTACCCTGCTGTGTGCGGGATATAGTGCGAAGCTAATTTAATTTAATTTTTTAATTTATTTCAAGTAACAAAGGAAAGAGCGGCGATGAGTTCCGCCACTTAACACGCAATGTTTAAAAATTTTACAAGCAAAAAGTGTCGAACGGTTGTCTTTACACTAGGTTATAATGTGCAGGATATCGCGTGAACCGTGATTTTCATTTCATCGTTATAGTGTCGCGATAAAGCACAGCGTTGAGTTCCGCCACTCAACACGCAAAGTTTCTGTGGAAAGTGGCAAAAGAAGTGTCTAAACAATAGGCTCCCTCCATCTCCACCCTATACATATGCGAGACATATCGTGAAGCTAAAAAAATATATGAAAATGTAAAATGAAATCCAAAATCAAATTAACACAGTGAATATTACTATCTCTACTAGTGTAGCTCTACACTAAGACAATGGATTAACAGATTTAGAGATGAGCTCTTGTACGTACGCCCATGCAAATGTAGCGCCCACAGTGTGCACTCGGTAACCTAAGGAATAATTGTTTTAACTTAAATTATTTTCATATAATGAATAGAACCCACGCTTACCAAATAAATGTATACAATTTCATAGAAAACAATAGGGATATCTCAAATTACTTGAGATTAATAGTATTGTTATAACTGTTGATGTTTAAATTAGATTATTTTTTTCTTATATGTACCTTCTCTAGTTTAATACATATAATTCCCCAAAACAATTACTGATCAAGGAAAGCAAGGTGTAATAAAAAAATATAAAAAAGTAAATCAGCTTCACGTTGTATTCCGGGTAGGCAGAGACAGCATAATGTTAATGCACTCTGTTCCCTATTTCCGCTGAATTTTGGAGGCATTGCATGTTGAGTGGCGGAACTTAACGCCGGGCTTTTGCCTTGGTGCCAGAGCGAAGAAATGAAAATATTAAAAGAATATAATTCATTCAAAATCAATGCATAATAATAGATATATTTTTTATTTTAACTAACTTTACAATATGTTAAAATTGACTTCGTAAGCTAGCAACTCAATAATAACTAGATTGAATTAAATACCTAGCGCAAAACGCTTCTAATAAGTTTTAAAGGAAAATCTTTTATAGCATTCAGATTAAATAATATTGTCTTCTCCCTTGCCGACGCAGTTCCCAACGGATTATAAAAATCCCCGAAGCCGGGAAACGGCAGTAAAATAAACGAACAAGACATATTGTAACCGTAGATTTTATCACGTAAAGGACTTTTCAAGATATCGTCGTAATATTTTAAATGTTTTTTTAGATATAAAGTTTCTGCTTTCGAATAAGTTTTATGATCTGCTGAATTTCTTATTTATTTAAAAAAAAAACTTTTTTTTATAACATTAACATTCTTTAAAAGTATTTTGGTTTCATTTAAATCTACATCATATCTATAGAAAATTCGCTCCTTACTGAGCAAGACTGACAGTCGAAATTACGTAGCGTAGAAAACTGATAATCGTCATATGGCTTCCTAAGGAGTGTAGAGGACCACCAAAAAGAAAGGGTTCACAAAACTCCTACGAAAATGAGAAAAGATGGAATTTTATGTTTTACTTCATAAAATCCGCGTAAAAATAGTTGCAGCCGGTAAATAGTAACATATAAATGTATTTATGAAGATGACATTCTTATAAAATAAAAAGAAATCTGCGTACATTATTTACATACTAAAAATAATCACCTTCACACTGTATCCCGCACACAGCAGGGTAGGCAGAGGGAGCCTAGTGTTAAAACACACCCCACTGTCCGCCGAGTTCTGGAGGCATTGCATGTTGAGTGGCGGAACTCAACGCCGCGCTTTGCCTCGACACCAGAGCGAAGAAATGAAAATATAAATATAAGTAAATATTTTACCTTTAAATATTTTTATTTTAAATATTTTTTTTATTTTTTATTTTTATTTTATTTATTTATTTATTTAAATATTTTACCTCCTCGACTGGAGATATTCGCATACACTGTGTAGAATAAGTTTTACGTTTTAGAATGTTCATATATGCTGAAACTGCAGCTCGCGCTAGGACTGTAAGCTGTATTTCAGCCGAACGAGCAGTTTCCGTAATCATTTTACTATTTGCGATTTCCGTAAAGAACTAAACGAACATACTTTTTACACAAGTGCAAGGTTTTTGATAGTTTTTCTTTATTTTTTATTATTGTTTTATGTTTTTTTTTAATTATTGTTCATATTAAATACTGTAAGGTTCTGTTCTGTTAGTACTATTCTGTTAAGTTTTTATTAAAATACAATATGATTAGAGACTAGTCGTGACATGACGCTAAAAAAAATATAAGATATTTTAAAATAAAATAGTACGAAGTTATTGCAAATATGCAAAATTTAGCTTATTTCTGTTTGCATAACATTGAAATGGGCACATAATAATTTTGGTATTTAAGCACCACGGCTACGCTTTAATGTTTACTGCCAACCATTAAGAATACTTCACTTACAAATATAATTTCTGTTCACAACATCGTCGTTAAAAAGTTACTGTTTGTATTCTTGGTTACTTATTTAGTTATAGGTAGATATCGATTTAATTAAGAAAATCAGCTTCAGCTTCACGCTGTATCCCGCACACAGCAGGATAGGCAGAGGGAACCTAGTGTTAAGACACTCCGTTCCCCACTTTTTGCCGAATTCTGGAGGCATTGCGTGTTGAGTGGCAGAACTCAACGCCGCGCTTAGCCTCTACACCAGAGCGAAGAAATGGAAATATAAATTTAAGTAAATATTTCATTTCCTCGAGTGGGGATCGAACCCACAATCAGTCGGTTAATTAAGAAAATCGATTTTAAATAAATATATAATTCTAAAAACAGCAATGAAAAGCAAAATCCATTTATTGTTTTATTTTTATTTCGATTCCACTTAATAAAAATAACATTCGTACGAGAAACCCTTTACGTGTTTATCCATTAATACAATTTGAGTAATATATATCGAGGCGGTGTTTTTACAACAATTCAACCGGGCCGAATTTTGTGAAGTTCAATTTATATTTCAACTCGAAACGACATTAAGAGACTTCTTTTTGCGATCACGGAGACGGCGCCAAATAAACTTATATCGATATATTACTATCCATGTCACTCGTTGGCCTAAATTTTGCATAAACAGACTCACTTTCCGTTCTTAGATCCTGGATTTGTGACATTTTTCCTCGATACTATAATGTTATAATGTTTACAGAATCTGTTTAGGTTATATACTTTAGTATATTAAATATAAATCAGGAACAAAGGCTTCTGTCAAATTATGAAAATTAAGAATAGTTTTATATGTTAAATACATACAAAAAATCTACACCAGGAACCAACGAGACCGCCTAATTTTTCTAACTGCCTCACAATTGTGATTTAACTCTTGCATAGGCAGATATCTAAGACACTGTCTTATCATTTTTTTTCTGCCACACTTGGTAGATAGAGGGAACTTAAAGTTAAAACTTTCCGCTCCCCACATTCCACTAAATATTTCGAGACAATGCGTGTTGAGTAGCAGAACTCAACGCCGGGATTTTGGCTTGAGAGAAAAATTAAAATCATTGTCCCGGAAGAAATTAAAATCATCATCATTCGAACTCACAACCGTCGCGTTACAGTCCCACCAGACGGCCTCGATTCTCATTTGACTTGAAAGCAAAACCGCGGCTAGCCACTAGTGGCTCATAAAAACAAACCGCTGTGAATCAATGGCGTTGTATATTTTGCTGTCTCTGAAGCTTTTGTGCAGGTATCAATGTAAGCATTCAACTGTCGTCCGCAAAGCTCAAGTCGAGTGAATCGAGGCGTAACAAGCACAGTCTCTTTGGTAAGAGCTGGCTGATACACAAATGTGAGGTACAAATATTTTCTACTTTAATTCTGTGAGCGGAGGCAGATTTAGCACTTAAGCTTTCAAGCTAAGAGAAACACGTACAATATTTTCAACGTGCATATTCGAAGTTATGACGGTTACGCTATATTTTGTATGTATTTTTTTTAAACTAGTATGAAGCTATACTGTTTTACCCTTTTTGCCCGAATTCGAGACACTATGTGTTGATTGGCAGAACACGTACTTAGGTTCATATTACCATATAACGTAATTAGATCCATATTATGAAACATTCTTTTTTTATGGAAAGGACAAGACAAACGAGCGTACGGGTCACCGGGATGGTAAGTAATCAGCGCCGCCCACGACTCCGTGCAGAGGAGGGCGAGCTCTGAAACTCCATCTTTAGTAGCTACAGGAGCGTTGCCGGCCTTCATGGTGGAAATAGATGCTGCTTATGAAAGTACCCATGTCGTATCGACCTGCCTGACCTAAATTTAAGTAAATATTTCATCTCCTCGAGTGGGGATCGAATCCACAACCAGTCGGTTTTACCGTCACACTTCGTTCCGCTGCGCTACCACTAGCCTCAAAAAATTACATATAATTACATTTTAAATATATACTTTTATTTTTTCCTCATAAAATTATTTTATATGTAATTCATTTCTGTATTCACCATCGACGAATGTCCATAACATCAGTATCATTATATGAATGGACCGAAAAGAGTCCAATTTCTTCAATAACCATTCCACTACACATACCAAAGCACATTCGCGTTGGAATAGAAGTGGCGGGGTTGTGATTACCTATTTCCTGTATTAATTCGGCAGTGCGTTTCAACCCTCTGAAAGGGCCATTTCCGTCCCTTTATCAAAGCCCTGACTATATAAGCAACGTTTAGTGATACGAACATGATTTTCTCCACAGCTGTTGATTCGAGTGGATGTACTCGGAGTTAGAAGAATTTTTTTATGTTTATTAATACTGAATTTACACGATTTGAAAAAATATTTTACTATTTCGGTTTTAAGACGAATTCTCTTAACGGCTTTTTCCGCATGATAGAGTTGATAGAGAATCTATTGACAAAAGCGATATTAAGAAGTGGAATTCAATGTCGAACTTTTTCTCACTATGGCTATTATTTATGTCGTTACTTACTATATATAGTAAGTTACTGTTATTTTATTATAATACAAATTAAATTTATTAATTGGTAGGCTCGTTTATAAATTATTTATCACAATAAGAATATCGTCTCAATCGTCTTTCACTATATTTAATAAAAGGTCAATATTTTTTTTTTGTTATTAGTGAAGTTTATATAGATCATGCTCCATTTATCATTTATTCATTCAATGTATAAAGAAGCGTGGGCCACTTCTATTAAATATATATATACTATAGCTTGAAGCAAGTACTTTATATCGTCGCAAAAACTTAAAATAGGTAATTACTAATACAGGGCCAAGTTTATTACAATATATTTATTTTTCTCTTTGTAATTATTAAGCATTTTTGTACTTGAAAAATATTAAATATTTTATGAATATGATATTTTCTATTTAGAGACTGCCGACAACCATTACTTTTAATTGAAAATTTCAAAATTGTGCTTTAATTCCTTTTTAGCTTCAGATGTTCATTGCAGAAAAGGCCTGGAAACCTAGTGGTTTCCACTAGATACCGAGATCCCTCCATTCCCCACTTTCTACTTAATTCTTGAGGTATTGTGTGCTTTGCCTGCTTACCAGAGCGAAAAAATGATAATGTTAAATATTTCACTTCCTTCAACTCGATCTTGTCTTGTTGCCACTGTGCCACAAAGGTCTCTTGCTTTAGATTAATAAATTCGTGTCAGCTTCAAATTTTTGAAAGAAGCTGGCTCTTAGCTATTGTCTATGCCAAAGTGGCCAGTTATCTATTGAAATAACGTTAATAAATAAATGTAAATAATGAAAAAATACAATTGAAATACTATAAACACAAAAAAATAATTATATTAAAAACATGCCAGCACATCCGTGAAGACGCATCATTTAAAATTATAATGTGAGCGAACACAGCAACGGATTCAGCCGTAAATGGCGAAAAGAGAATTAAAGCAATTTATTACTCATATATAAAGCGTAAAAGCGTTCAGCATTGTAAAAAATTCTAGTATATTATTTCCTTTTAGAGTTAAACATTTCACTCAAACGATGTGATATATAATTTATAAAGTGATTATTTACTTAACAACTTAGTCGTAAGTCTTAAGAAGAAAATTAAAAAATATATATCATTGTAGCGGTAATGTTAAAGAATCTGTAGAATATTTCTTTTCTTTTATTCACGAGGTGCGTGAATATAAATTAAATTAATATAAGCTTCACGCTGTATCCGCAGCAGAGTGGGCAGAGGGAACCTAGTGTTGAGACACTACGTATAAGCAACAACATTTTAATTACAATTCTAATGACTGAAAAAAATTACATATGATTTGCTTTAATAAATATATTAAACCTTTATAATAAGTTCATACAACATTTTAAAATAAACATTACTTTGCCTCTATATTAGCGAGGTCGTGGCGCAGGGGCACAAAATGCAACAGTAAACGCGACTGGTTGTGGGTTCGATCCCCTATCGAGGAAATGAAATATTTACTTAAATGTATATTTCCATTTCTTCGCTCAGTTGTTGAGGCAAAGCGCATTGTAGAGTTCCGCCACTCAACAAGCAATGCCTCCAATATTCGGAGGAGGAAGTGGGGAACGGAGTGTCTTAACACTAGGTTCTCTGCTGATCGATCTATATTACTTCAACTAGGTAAATGTAGCATTAAACTACATATTTATTCTTTAATGCGCAGAATTTTTGGAGGCGTTGCGTGTTGAGTGGCGGAACTCAACGCCGGGTTTTGTGCCTTGGTGCTAAAGTCAAGAAATAAAAATATTTATTCCCTCGAATGGTGATCAAACCTGCGCCACGACGGCTTATGATAACAGAACAATATAGATAGAACTGTACATTTTAATACCAGACTAGTATTTTAAATTTAACTTTTAACTATATTTTGAAACTCGATATTTTAAACAGAAAATTGTTTTATACGATATTTTGAAACAAACGTTTTTTTGTTCTAGAATATTGAAAATTTATTTATATTTTATATTCTTTTGACAAAAGCTTTGGCTCCATTTATTGTTACACTAAAAGCAGTGTGCATATAAAACTCGAAAATATTTTATTAGGCGTCATATTATATTTGAATTTTTTATTATCAAATCGTTTTTGTGTTGTTAGGTATATGTACAAAAGACTATCAAATTTTATAGTCAATTTTGTTTTCAAATATTCATTTTGTTTACATTATTAGGAACTCAATTACTGTTTAATATGGTTTGACTCGCATATAGCCAGAGGACAGGGACAGGCCAGAGGGAACCTAGTGTTGTCACACTTCGTTCCCGTTTGCGTTTTGAATGGCAAAATTGAACTCTGCGATTTGGTCCGTACTAAAACTAAATTCGTAAAAATATGGCTGTCGTCGGGCCACGTCGGCCTCAACTGCAATATAAACTTACACTGATTTTTAATAGTAAAAAGCTACTGTACTTAATAAAAAAAATGCTTAATACTTTACGAATTATGTCTTAATTAAATAAGTTACTCATATGACAAATTAATGTGTTAATAAAAACCAGACAGTTAATAAATGGGACAGATGTTAATCTCTACCGTCCCAATATATATTATTTAGGTAAGATTGGTCATCGGTTGATGGCTCGCTAAATCCGGCCCCAGAGAGGAACGATCTAAAGATAAGGTCACTTTGGAAACATTATTAGTTATATACTGTATGTACTTATATACTAGTCATCATCTTAGGTTCACGCTGCGCACAGCAGGGTAGACAGAGGAAACATAGTGTTTAGACACTCCGTTCACCATTTTCCGCCGAATTCGAGGCATAGCGTGTTGAGTGGCGGAACTCAACGCCGGGGTTTTGCCTTGTTGCCAAAGCAAAGAAACGAAAATATTAAGAAATAATAATTTATAGCGTCGAGTGGAGATCGAACTCGCAACCGTCGCGTTTCAATCACACCCTTATGCCCCTGGGCCTCGACAGTCTCACAAGTTTACAAAATCTTTTATCTTATTAATAAAAAATATTTATAACATTATAATTATAATTTTAATGGTTAAAACATAATTACATATAATTGGCATTTAAAAAATACTAAACCTTTATAATAATTCATGCAATGTTTTAGAATTATACATTAGTTTGACTTTAGCTCTATACTACTTCGACGAGGTAAGTGTAGAATTAAAACTGTGAAGTCTTTTAAGCGAAATCTTCCATTATTACCTAAATGTTAATTGAAACCACAGGTGGTTTCAATTAACACCACTGTCATCACAAATGTGTTTTTCTATTTCAGTTAAGTACACCCTAGACTTAATAAACAATAATTAAATAAGAAATAAACGCGACAGGTTGTAGGTTCGATTTGCACTCAAGGAAATGAAATATTTAATATTTTCATTTCTTCACTCTGGTGTCGGGGCAAAGTGCAGCGTTGATTTCCGCTCCTCGACACGCAATATCTCCAGGATTCGGGAGAAAATGAGAAACAGAGTGTCTCAATACTAGGTTCCCTCAACCTACCCTACTATGTGTGGGATACAGCGTGACGCTAAATAACAAATATCGCGTGTCATTTATAATAAAACAATACAAAAGTTACAAACGAAAGCAATTGATAAATATGGGTAAATGATAATACCAAGAAAGCAAATTGTCGTATTAAACGCAATGACAGGTCTAATTTGCGTAATAGACTGATTGCCTTGTTACTAATACGAGTCGTCTCTACTTAATGCACGAGTGGACAGAGACGAGAGACGTTCACATGCATGGGAACAGTTCAGTGATAGAGCCGAATTGCATGTGACGAGGAAATGCGGGCTGAACCCTCTAAAACGTTATCGTAATTGGTGTCGGATACGAAATATAGTCGAAACGGATTTGTTTTTTGTATAAGTTCATTTTTTTTCGTGTAAAGCTACTTTGTTATTGTTTAATTGCAAAAATTTTGAATCATTTGTTTTTTTAGTTTTCTTCAGATTTTATTAATTATACATTTAGTGCTTGCTGCTTGCGAGGACGAAGTTGGCGGTAAGGGCGCCCCCCGCAGGACTCGAGCATATACTTGCGGCCATAAACAGAGCGTTGCGTTTACGGTTTAGCGTTTTTCTCGGAAAGTATACTTCTAAATTACATAATCTAAAAGCCAAAGCTTAACTTCATAACATTTCTTTGCTTATGGAATAATTTTCGTTAGTAAGTTTCAATATCTTAGTCAAAAAAGACCTTAAAATATCACCTTGCAATTTTCAATTACTTTTTGTTACAAAATGTTTTATTGTTAGTTTCGCGTACTTTATTTTACAACTAATTAATGTTTTTGTAGTACAATGCATAACTATTTCTGCAGCGCACGTGAGTAAAGTAATACGATGGCGTTCCTAATTAAATAACAATATTATTTAATTATTTAAGGCTAATTAGGAATTAAATAGTACTGTTATACAGCCTATAGCTAAATATTCGTGATGTAGGTGTGTATATAGCTAAATATGTTATATAGCTAAATATTAGTAAATTCGAGCTGTAGTTCTAGAGATTAGAGCTTAGCGCTTAAACGAACAAACAGACAAATCCGCTTTATTATATTAGTATTCTTATGTGTTTTATTTATAGCCCCTGCGCCACCACTGGCATCGTAAAGAACTTCGTAAAGCTTCAAATTACACACTACTACACTGACAGACCACTAGACAATATCCACAATAAAACCTACTATTTTACTTAATAAACAGCTTCAGATATTTCTACGGCAAGGAATCCCCAGTAATACAGTTGGGAGCACAATATATCACCTGCCACCTAATGCAGATAGAGGATCTCCTTGATGTATGTGGTGTATCAGCGAAACGAGATTTCTGTCCAAAATAATCAGGTGAGAATGGATTTTCGTACTATATGTTACACAAGAAAATTTTCCGATAAATTAAATTCAATTTCGTAAATGTTTACTTACAGATACATAAATATAATAAAATTAGCAGGTACTATAAACAAAAATTTAAAAAAAGGTTTTAATAACATTTTTAATTCTAATGATTTAAAGCTAAAACCAAATCTATTCTTAATTAATCAAGTATAAAAAAGGCAAATGTTTCATCCATCATCCATCCATCCATCATTCATTGTCTTTAGAGTTCCGTACCTTTTATGGAAGGAACTTTTATAAGATCACTTTATTGCCCGTCCGTCTGTCTATCTGTTTGTCTGTCAAGAGGCTTTATCTCAGGAACGCTTGGAGACATCCAGTTGAAATTCGAACCAAATACTCAGATCTACGGCCCTTAGATTTCCTACAAAAATCATCGTATTCCTACATTAACTTAAAAATTTAATTTTTATATTAAAAAACACGTATTTCAGACCTATGGAGAGAATAAAAATTAATAGGGCACTTCCGGTTGGCCTAGAATTATGAAATTTGGCAACTAGCATCTATTAATTCAGGAAAATATCTGAAATGTATAGTACATTTGTGGTTAAATCCTAAAAAACAACAACCTTAAATTTGGTATTAAAGCCGGTAGTACAAACAAATGAGATATGAAAGCCTGGTTAAGCTAAGTTGAAATTTAAAAAATAGCTCGAGACCTCGAAATTTTTGTACGGAACCCTCGGTGAACGAATTAATGAAGATTTTAAATAATTAACTTCTCCGTGAGTACTGAACGCGCTTACAATCACACGATTTGCCACTGCGCCACACGGCCTAAGGAAACTACTTATTACAAGAAATTAATATCTGTTTCTATGAATACTATGAAGTATAAGTAAGCATACTTAGTACTTAATAAAAAAGGTTGGTTTTGAAATGTTTTACGATTTTTTAAATATACAAAAAAAATTAGAATGTTAAAAACACAATTTGGTAAAAAATCCAAAAATTGGTCATTTAAAATCTTAAAAGGATTGATAGTAAATACATTAACTTAAAAAAACTCCTTATAAGTAGTTATGGTGATGTCATTACACAAGTAGGTACATGAAAGGAAATACTTCGCGTTATTCACTGTAATATGCGGAATTTCTTAACGAGATTTTAAGTATTTTTTTTTAAATTGAACACAATATTCAACAGGTTTTTCAACAAGTGATACAAGTTTCAAATATTTACGCTCAAAAATTTTATACGTTTTTTTTTAAACACGAATATACATATATTTTTTTTTTGTTACAAAATGTAATAATGGTATACTTTAAACGTGTGATTTCAATGACCGACTGATTTCAAGTGTTCTTGATCTGGCGTACTTTCAATTTTCTAACGATATCTGAAAGTGCTCGCGCTGAATAATTTCTTATGGCCTTATATTCATATCTTTTTAAGTTTAGCTGGGTACACCATTAGAAACAATTCTTTCACCTACCTTTATATCATTTTTATTTATTATTCCAATAGAAAGTGATTTTAATTACGTTTAATAATCTTTATAAAATCTCTCACATTGACACTGTGATTAGAGCTTAACTGCAGCACGCTTGGAATGCCATAAACTAAGAAATAAACTGATATTGTATATAATATTCTCAAAGATTAGACATGTTGCCAAAATTAGGTTACCATATGAAGCCCTATATTCCATGAAAAAACATCAAAATCCGTCCAGTACTTTTTATGTAAATAGCAAACAATCGAAAAACAGACAAAAATAGCAAAACATAAATATACATATTTTTCTAGTATCTGTTACTTGAACCTTTTCAATATTAGTATTAAAAATCGACAATTTAAACAAATTCAAATTTACATTTGTTTTTTTTATTATTAGAACAATTATACTAAGATGAGGCTATATATTCAGGATCAAAGTTGATTAACATTTTAAAAAATTAAAATTATATTATTGGTGTACGCCGCGCCACTTCGTTACCTTAGCGAAGAAATTAAATATTCATAAATAATAATTCTTTCCCAAGAACAGTAATCGAATCCACACCCTTTTGCTACAGCGCCACAATGGTCTCGAAGATAAAAGTTGAAATCGAAACAAAGAATGAAGATGCATGGAGATAAATCCCTACTCAGTAACGCCTCTATTCGTGTGAGATTGAAAAGATCCCACTTGCTGCACACCTTTGGCTTTGTTTACTGCTCCTTCGTCTTCTAATATTTAGTAATGAAGGTGCCCTTGTAAGTAGCACCTGTAGCTATACATAGTATAAGTATAAGTATTTGTGGAAATGATTGTTAGTAACAAAAATATATTATAACTAAATATATATTTAACTCAGTTTTATAGTGTCAGGGAATAATGCCACAATCTTTATAATCAATTCAAAAATTATCTTTATTATAAATTTAATCATAACATACAGATTTTTCATTTAATTACAAAAAACTAATATTGATTGATTTGAATTGCTCCATGCGGGATCCAGTGTATAGCTGAAAAAAAGTTATATTCTGCATTCCGCGTGGAGCAGGTTGCTCTAAAGCCTAATGGGAAGATACGTCGCTCCTCACTTTCCGCCGAATTTTGAAAACATTGCGTGTTGATGGAACTCAACGCCGCACTTTACCTTGACACCAGAGCTAAACAATGAAAATGATAAATATTTCATTTCCTCGACTGGGAATCGAGACTACAGCCTGTCTTTACAGTCACAAGCTTTTGCAAATACGCCCCTTTTTCATTATTATTGTGCATGTCAAATATTTAATATATTGTTATTCGTGCAAATTATAAAGCCATATATATATATTATTTACTAAACGTCAAATTTGCGTCGCCATAAAAGCGCTACGACAGTAGCATTCATACTATGACAAGTTAGCAAGATGGAATCTATACGTTCTCAAGAAACTTCAGACGGCAATTAAGTCCTGACGTGTAAACAGCACTTTAACTAGACTTGCCCATTAACTTGCCATGCACTTGCCAACTTGTGTTTCAGCCTGAATCACTTATCGACCTCTCCGCACTGGAATGTAGTACGTTTACATTAAATAGCGATTTACTCGTACCTTCGAAAGTTGTTTCAGCAGAAATGCTTTAACTTTCCTTTTATTGTTATTGGCTTTTACCTTGACTACTTCTTGTTGATCGGTTGATTTATATTGATTAGGTGAGATTTGTTACGGAATTAATTATATGTATATGAAGAAGGTATTTTTTTTTTGTACTTTTGCGAATACTGCATTTTGAAACGTAAATCTAATTCTATTTTACACTATACTGTAATTTAACTTTAATTTAGCTTCACGCTGTATTCCGTATATAGCAGTACCTGAGACCTAGTATTATGAAAATTCGTTCAATTTTATACGCCTTCGTTTCCCACTTTCTGCCGGATTCCGGAGGTATTGCGCGTTGAGTGTTGGAACTCAACACCACTATCACGACACCAGAGCAATAAAAAGAATATATTAAATATTTAATTTCCTCTAGTGAGAATCAAATCCACCATGTATCACGTTTACAGACAAACACTGGTGCCCCTGCGCGACGACTGGCCTCAATACTGCCTTGTTACTTAATAAGGGTCTTGTTTGTATATTGAGGCCAGGTTGTGGGTTCGATCCCCACTCGAGATTAAATATTTACTTAAATATATAATTCCATTACTTGGCTCTGGTGTAGAGGCTAAGCGCGGCGTTGAGTTCTGCCACACAACACTCATGCAGCAATGTCTCCAGAATTCGGCAGAAATTGGGTAACGGAGTGTCTTAACACTAGGTTCCCTCTGCCTACCCTGCTGTGTGCGGGATACAGCGTGAAGCTGGAAAAAAAAAACAGATATACATTACGTATTATGATCATATAATCATTTTATTTTTTCTTAAGAGAAACAAGTGAAATACCTGTTTTACATGTACTATTACATTGTTTTACATGTATATTCACAACAAAAATGTTCGAAAGTGTTAATTAAGTTTTTTTCAGCACAAAAGTTGAATGTACGAGTAGATCTACTCATATGGCATTTTCTAATTTAATTTTGCATCTCCAGCGCTGAACTAGATTCCTGAGAGGGAAATCCGCATATACATCGAGAGATGTTAATCTATATAAATGAACGTCACTAATGCTTAAAACATATTTCATTATAGACACAGTGTTTTTGTCAGCACCACTTTAAATGAAACCACAGTCTTAACTACTCTATCAAAGTCTAATAAGATAAATAAATAAAATAAAAAAATAAAAAATGAAATACAATAAAAATAAAAATCTTTTTTTTTTACAATACAATTAATTCTTTTTTTCCACCAAAAACGAAAAAGTGATTTTTTCAAACAAAATAAATGATAAAACTATCGTTGTAAAAAAAGCGGCATTTGTCAAGAACGACGCACGCAGACATAAGTATTGGCGGCAAAATAACCTTTAGTGCTATTTTTGAAGTAACGTGTTTGTTTACGTTATTGGTATCCACGCGTTACTGCGTCTCACGAAATACAAGTATAGATAGATATAATTCACTATGAAAATGAAATTAATCATAAAATTGTACCTTATCTATAATTCTGTACATTAAAATATCAATTTATATTGTAAATGTTTTCTGTATTATATATTTACCCCATTAGGGGCAAACATAACAGAAATGATAAATGAGCAGCTGTTACTATATATTTTATTTATGTACTAACTATTTAACTAGAAACTAGGCAAAGAAATCAATTTGTAGGTCTTAACAGTAACAACAAGTCAAAACTTGTCCGCAATGTCTAAACAGAGTTCAGAGTCCGAAAGGGCCCTTACGGGATTAGGCGGTCAGCCTTTACTAGTGCATACCTGGCCTTAAGCACACTTTGGGCCCTAATTAGTTCTTGTACCGCTTTGTTACGTTAATTAATCAATCTACATACTTGCGTGCATTATGACAGTATTAGCATGTCAATTGCTCATTGTGTGTGGTAGCTCTGTACACTGTATGTTTTCTGAATTATGTCTTGGAATGTAATAAACAGACAATTAAAATATTACTATTTAATTTCTATAAAATTAAAAATCAAAAATTAAGTCAGCTTCACGATTTATCCCGCACACAGTAAGGTAAGCAGAGGGAACCTAGTGTTAAGACACACCGTTAGCAAATTTGCGAGACTAGACGCCGCGCTTTACCTCGACACCAGAGCGAAGAAATGCAAATATAAATTAAAATTAATATTTAATTTCCTCGAGTGGGAATCGAACCCCCAACGTCGTAAATGCGACTGACATTTACAGTCACACTTTGTGCCCTGAGCCATGACTGGTATTTTTAATTTCTATCATTGGAGTAATTTCTATAAATAGTAGTAAGTTAGTAGTATCTATAACTATAACTAGCTTCACGCTTCAGTCAGAGAGAACGGATCGCCAAACGCTACGGCAAGCCTTCTATCTTGGGGGTCCAAGATGGAAGGCTTGCTCGCAGCGACCCCTGCCAGCCCTTACGAGGGCTGCAACGTTCCATCCGCCACGTGCACCTCGAGAGAGCACACTGATAGGGCGTCCCCCCAAGGCGACGCGCACCAGTGTGTCCCCGCTGGTGTGTCAAGTGGCGACGAACGCGGCGTTGGGGACCGCCACCCAACACGCCATGTCCGGAAGGGCGGGAAGTGAAGGATGGAGCTACAAAGTAAGTTATAAGTATGCATTACTGATCAGGAACCTATCCTTAAACATATAGATACTATTTATTGATGATAATTGTTTGTTTGTCGCTAACGTTATTTAAAATTAAAATTTTAAATAATGTTTTACTTATTTAAGAGTCAATTTGAACATATGATTTTCAAATTGACTATTAAATAAGTAAACATATGCTTAGCAACCATATTTTACATTAAAAAAAACTGCTTCACACTGTATCCCGCACACAGCAGGGTAGGCAGAGGGAACCTAGTGTTAAGACACTCCGTTCCCCACATTCTGTTGAATTCTGAAGGTACTGCGTGTTGAGTGGCAGAACTCAACGCCGAGCTTAGCCCCGACACCAGAGCGAAGAAATGGAAATATAAATTTAAATAAATATTTCATCTCCTCGAGTGGGGATCGAACCCACAACCAGTCGATTTTACAGTCACACTTCGAGCCGCTGCGCCACGACTGGCCTATTTTACATAAAACTACAATAAAATAATTATATAAGTCATATTATAGTAAAGCTTAAGCTAAACGTTGTTAATTATATTTTTATTGATTATTATGTAAGGGAGGGTCTTTTAAGTACGTTAGAATTAATTTTTTATTGTCTTTCTATTGAGACTTTAATTTTCTTTTCGTTGTTGAATACCGCCATGTATTATATTTCTCGAGTATAACGTAAATGCGGGATGCTCATTAAAAACGGGAGAGGGAAGAAAGCATCTTCATATTCTATTATATTTCATTATGTAGATAATAAATATTACTATTATACTTTTATTACATAAAGGAAATAATTTTTACATTTCTAAATGTAAATTTTTATAAAAAATATATTTAAAAATATAAAAAAACACTCTTCCGAGGGTGTTTTAGCCATAGGTGGCTAGGGCCCCAGAGAGAGGAATCTTCTCACAATACACGCCGTCTCAAGTAAAACTGCCTTCTGCATCCGATTCTTGATCCAACAGCTAAGCGATAACCTCTTAAGATGAGGCGGTAATCTCGCGGGCTAAGTCCAACAACCAGTGTCAACCACTCGGTCTACTAGTACTATATCAGGTCTATTGGCAACAATATACTTGTCAACATGAATAGACCGATCCCAGCCGAGCAAAGAACAGACGTGGGATCGTACCTATAGTAAGGCACCTCCCATTCCACAACACTATATTGAAGAGCAAGTTGCTGGTGTATTATCTTCGCTACTTAACCGTGTCTATGCAAATATTCGCCGTTAACAGGATGAGAATAACCAGAGGTAATATGCCTGAGGAACTCACCAGGTCGATGACACACCCGGCAGATGTCGATAGTGTCCATTTCTCATAATATATCTCTGGTAGTTACGTGTCTGGTTGCAAATACTTTCGCTACGAATCACATGACGCTCAGTCGACGATTACCTGATTTGCTTTGATACCATAACACCCCCTTTATTTGAGAACTGTACACCAGCAACAGGACGTACCGCTACAGCACAAGAACATACAATACTGAATGCGTATAAGTAAAATTATTACAGTTGTTGACAAAGTGACTCAGCAGGTATTGATCTAGAATCCCTACTAGTGCTATGTTACGTCTGGGATTTATCAGTATAGAACCATACTCCAAACACTCCAAACAGCTCATGATTCTGGGCACCCACAGACAACTCAATTTTACCTTGAAAGAAAGCCTTGTTGGCAATCCGCGAAATTCTTGGTCCCTAGCCCTCCGATGGTAGGATTTCGGCGTGCCGGCGTGCTATTAAAGCCGGCCTATCCGAATAGTCTTCTGGCGACAGCAGCTGTTTGTACTCCTACATTTGTACTCCTGGCTTTCATTTCTGCTTTCTTTATAACTAGTACATGATTTTTTTTATTTTGCAAAGCAAAATGTTAAATAAATGTATAATAAATCTAATTATTAACTTTGTAATCTAAAGGAGCAAAAAGATAGACTGTAAGTACCTACATAGTTATGTCTATATGTGGATAATATAGTAATGGATGTTATGGACCCTCACTGTCAGACAACCGATCAGTCACCGAGTTGTGCACGAGTAGCCTGTCTGCCACTACAGAGTAAATATAATTATCGTCTGTCCACAATGTAGATACTTGCTTCCGCGTTTATAGTAAATTAAATTACAAAATAATAGTTTTTATCTTATGTTAAAAACAACGCTATACACTATAAAAAGATTATGCTTTTGCATTAAACTTAGTAAAATGCTTCATTTTAGGTGAAACATTTAATTATAAAATTTAATTGAATATGTCGATTTTCAAATAAAAAATAATATTATTAAAAATCAACAAATGACGAAGATATCGAGTGAAAAACATAAAAATATACACACCCAACAAACATTCCCCTTTTTGAAAAAAGATGTCGTTTAAAAAATACATGATTTAAAAGGATGACAGCATAAGAAAAGAAAGAAAGGAAGAAATGCAAAACAAAACTTAATTTGTCAACGGGAAAATTGTTTCTCATTTTAACTGTTTCTACAAAATTACTTTTCGAGCAAAAAAAGCAAATCTAGGTGTGTTTAAAGCAATTCCATCGTTTTAAAGGATTGTGTATTTTAGTGTGGTTCATAAAATTGTATTAACACTAATTTGTTACTTTGGTTTTTTCTGTATGTACTGTCAAGATCATTAAGTTGAAAATAATATCAAATATCCAGGTCTATACCCTTGGAACACAGAAAAAATCCAACTTTTGTGGTGATGTACAATTTTGATTAAGCTTTACTTTTGCTGCATACTCTATGAAATTAGGGTAAACGGGCGCATATACTAGATATGCAAACTTCAGTTTGTTAACTTTTTGTATTGTTCGATGAATCAATCATGAAAAATGACTTATCGGATGAAACTTGATCGATTATTTTTTTATTTACCATTTTATCCCTTTTAATAGAGTGGGCAGAGTAAACCCAGTGACAAAATTCACAAAAAGTTTTACTTTCCGTTAGAATTTGGGATATTTTGTATTGACTATTAGAACTAAACGCTAACAAGAGCGAGAAAATAAAAGTAAGCCCTTAAGGGCTAACTTTTATTTAGAATTAATTCTTCAATGAGGGCTTACTTTGTAGCACATCGCACCACAATTTTTACATCACTTACCATCTTACGATTGGATCGTAATAAAAGCCATAATAGTAAGGAGAGGTAGTGTAAATATAAATATTTTCCTTTTAATATATAATTAAACATCGATTTTACTAAGTATATTAATATTTATAAGTTCAAGTTGTATCGTGCAAATGCTGGTTGGCAGAAGGAACCTGGGAGCTTAATGTTAAGACACTTCATTTCTATTAAGATACTTCTGTTAGTTCCGCCACTCAAAACGCAATACATCAGAATGTTTCAAAAAGTGGGCTTTTTGAAACATTCTGATGTATTGCGTTTTGAGTGGCGGAACTAAACGCACTTTGCCAATTTTACCAGAACGAGGAAATTAATCTATTAAATACTTTACTCCCCCAATTGAAGCCACTCGCTTGTGCCTCTTGGCCACGACGGCCTCTAATTATTTTATCATCCTTTAGTTCATTAAAATTTAAACTAATAAATTAATATAACAATAAGTGGTTTAAACATACATACATAATACGAAATAGAAATATATTTTCTACGATATTTCTCTCATGTAGGCGGGTTTTAATTTTAATTACATTAAATTCGGTAAGCACGGCAAACATTCAAACATATTGTTCCACAAGAGGGTTAATTAAATACGGTTTAATTTCCTACGTTGAACCGTCGACGTGGAGTAGAGTAGCTCTAATTAACATTTCTGTTTGGAAATAAGCATGTTATAAATAAGTTGGTAGGTAATAAATCGCGCCGTCAACTACAGCTTAACCGGTACAAATAATTAAATACGCAGATCTTAGGAAATGGCCGCGACGTTTTGATATTTCAATCTGAACGCTAAATTCAATTTATTTTAGTATTTTATGTGACTGATTTGCTGTTGCTTCGTATTACCTATAATTAAACAGCCACATACAGACGAAGTACTAGACTAAGCATATGTTTTGTTCATTTTTTTTTTTTATTTGAGCTATACGATATAGACGTTACTCCAGACTACTTAGTATTTTGAAAGTAATAAGGCAAAAAAAGCAACGCCATCATAATTGTTAAATCGAATTTTGGTTATTGTGTTCCTCGTAAAAATTCTCACTGGTTATATTGCATTCAATATTCACTAGGCGTTTTTCTCTGGTATTATTTTGAAAATAGTATTATAATAGTAAATGAGAATTTCACGCGGTTCAGTCAAACAAAACAGCAATATATAGATGTGTTGATATTTTTAGAAGTCTAATTTTAAGAAAAAGGACGATGTTCAGACTATAGATCAAACAATATGTTTTTACTTGTTTTTAGTACTGTTGAACAAAAGTAAAATTTGGCGTAAAATGTCTTGAGGCCGGTCGTGGCGCAGCGGCACGAAGTGTGACTGACTGGTTGTGGGTTCGATCCCCACTCGAGGAGATGAAATATTAACTTAAATTTATATTTCCATTTCTTCGCTCTGGTGTCGAGGTTAAGCGCGGCGTCGAGTTGTGCCACTCAACACGCAATGCCTCCAGAATTCGGCAGAAAGTGGGGAGCGGAGTGTCTTAACACTAGGTTCCCTCTGCCTACCCTGCTGTGTGCGGAATATAGCGTGAAGCTAATTTAATTTTTTAATTTTTTTTTATTTTAATTTTATGTCTTATTTATAAAGCCCAAATAACGTAATCGTAATGTAGATTATGAGCATACATAGCCGAAACAAATAATTTTACCAAACAAACAAAACAACCTCTACTGGGAAATGAGAAGGAAATTAAATTTCGTTACACTCACGACACTCGTCTCGATTCACTGTCAAATATACTGTGAGACTTACGGAAACAAGGAAAAGAAAGAATATTACAATTTTTTGTTATGCAAAATACTTAGTTTAACAAATGTGAACTTTTTATATATTACAAGAATAGATGGAAAATCGATTTCCTTTGCTATGCTGCTTTGCGTCTGATTTTAATTTTGTTCATAAAATTTGGAAAGTAATTTTGCAAAAGAATTTTTTTTTCTTTTCGATCTTGAGGGTAATGCTGTTAGCCCTATTGGCTTTTACAGCGGCTTCAGGGTGGGTAGGGCAGAGGGTACTCTATCCCAGAAGATATGCAAGCACTACATGGCTGCCTGAGAGTAGTCGACGGCTGCAAGGGCACCCCTGCGGGGCTCGGACCTCGGCTTACAACCGCTGAGGCGGCTGGGATTTACCTATTCTAAGCAAGCCCAGCCGCGACATGAAGCCGCGACTGGGGGACAAAAATTAGACTAATCTAAGGAAGCTAACGGTCCCTAAACAAAAATGTTGCTATTACTATTCAATTTATATGGGGTATGTCCATTGTCCATATTCCACTTCTAATAGTCTTCTTTTACACCTCGCCCAATGCCACGATCGTAGCTCCATCTATTATCAATATTACACATTATAAGAAAACCGTTTTTGAATATTACTAACTAATTAACTATACCTATATATTCAGGGAGCCGAGCCTGAGATAAAAGGTAAAAGAAAAAAGTTACTATGGAAATAATACACTAATAGCACTACAAATAATACTATATAACAACACTTATTAGAAATCAAATATCATAAGGGACTTAAATACAAATAGTTGACATGTAAAAACGATTTAACGCAAAATCTGCTTTGATTTTGTAATAGATCTTATTCAGCTTATTCTAAAACTTTGTTACAAGTTTCCATACTAATAAATAATAGAGTAAAAATTATTTTTTATTTTACCTATCATTGTAATTATACCTATTTATCTAAATCAAAATAAGGTACAAATATAAATATAACTTAGTTAAATTTATAAATTAATATAGTGTCTCATGCAGAAATGAAAATGTACAATTTTTCTCGTGCCCAAATGAATACACTTAAATGGCCAGTAAAAAATATATGTTATGTAAGTGGGATATATGTATTTGTGATAAATAATTTTTGCTTATTAAAATAAAAGTCACAAACAACTATATCAACATTTATTAGCATTATATAAATAGTAATTATTAGCAATAATTATAACCATTTCTATGTAAAGCACAATACATTATTGTACACAATATTTCAGGTGTTTCTTATAAATATGTCTCAGCACCTGAGGGGCACAAAATTTATCTATCAAACAAGAATTAATATCAGAAGCTGTTTTATTTTGCTATCAGATCAATCAAATGCTAATAATATCTGTCACAAGGCCGGCGGCTATTGTAACTCCTGCAACACGCAACATGACTCGACCTAATTCCTTGACATCCTTATATCTCTCAATACATATGGGCTTGCTAACTTCTATGTCTACAACAGCCACCGAATTATTGCCTAAGCACCTCGGCTTCTTTTTCAACACCTCTCCTGTGCTCTTATTCAACAATGCCTTTAACTTTACTATATTACCAGATTCTACCAATGACTGGTGGTGAATAAGTACAGGAAAACCTTTTGTTATTGGAACTTTTACATTAAAAACCACCAATCTAGCTTCAAATCGTGAAGTCACTGGTACTTGTTGAATTGGATCACTCAGTATGTATCCAACAGCAACATTTTGCATTTCTACTCCTGACAAAGTGACACTAACTTGATCACCAGCAAATGCTACATTGCTCACCAAGTCATTGATACTCAAACTTTTTACTTCTGCCATTTCTTTTGTAGGGCAAACAAGAACTTTATCTCCTTTGTTAATAAGTCCATTTTCAATACGGCCTGCCACACAAAACCCTGAGCCAGTGCCTTTGAATATATCATTAATTGACATACGTAAAGGCTTTGACACTGGTCTCTGTGGAACATTAAATTTGTCAATAACATCAAGCAAGCAAGGTCCATCATACCATTTTAGCAAGTCGGTTTCTTTTGGAGCATTCACTAAATTCTCACCAATCATACCAGAACAGGGAACATAAGTGACATCAGAATCTTTAAACCCGGCCTGTTTTAAAAATGCTTTTAACTTTTTAGTAATTTCATTAAATCTGTCTTGAGACCAATTGCTTGTATCTAATTTGTTAACTGCAACAGCCAGCTGGTTAACTCCAAGTGATCTAACTAGCAAAGCATGTTCCCTTGTTTGTCCACCGAGATCAAAACCTGATTCAAACTCCCCTCTAGTTGCATCCACTACTAATAATGCAACATCAGCTTGCCCCGCACCTGTGATCATATTTGGAATAAAATCTGCATGACCTGGAGCATCTAGAATAATGACTTTCTTTGTTTTAGTCTCAAATTGGGCTTTTCCTACATCCATCGTAATTCCTCTCAATCTTTCCTCACCAGTCTCATCTAATACCCAAGCATACATAAAACTTTGTTTCCCCACTTTTTTACTTTCTTGCTCATACTTGTGCAATGTTCTCTGACTTACTTCACCTAAATCACAGAGAAGGCGACCCATCAAAGTAGATTTTCCTGCATCCACATGACCTATCACAACTATATATAAATGATCTTTTTCCGAACCTCTTTCATTTGTGTACTGTACTTTTGGATCTATTTTGTTTTCTTTTACTTTCACAACTTTATTGTCATCTACTTGATCGGTCCTAGAAGGAGTTCTTTCTCTAGAGGCTGGAGACTGATCTCTTGGTGTGCCAGGCTGACTTCCAAGATTCTCATCTCCTAATTTAAAGCCTTTGATAACCCCAATTTTACTTGGTTCTACTTTTGTGGTAATAACTTTAGGTGTAGTGTCAACTACTATATTGGGAACTTTACTAGGTTCAATTATTACAGATACAGGCTGTAAGGCTGTCTTGGTAATATTTACCTCGGAATTTTTACCTTTATTGTTATTCAATATTTCATCTAATGCACTGCTGTAATTAAAATTATGATTCAAAACAGATTGCACTAAAATATTTTCTGGTATTGTATCTCCTAAAATATTTCTCAGCTCATCGAGACATGACATCAGTTTTGCTTCATCATCTTCACTTAGATTTAGGCCGCGTAGATCCATAGACTCCCGTCGTTCCAAAACTGGAACTGTAGTATCGAGATCTTCATTCTCTTCTTGAATATCGTTACGACTGTCTAAAAAATTTGATATAGCATTTTGGTTACCAGAGCGATCGTACAACCACTGAGCTGCATCGCTTGGCGATAAGCAGCTGTCTTCTTCAACAGAATGTCCATACACATCATCGTAGTCGTATTCATCCGAATAATTTCGATTTCTAACATTTCTGTGACGCGCCATATTTTAGTCCAAATAGATTTATGTTCTAGGAGTTTAACACAGTCATATTTGTTTTATTTGCAGTCTCAAGTTCGTAATTATCAAGTTCTTAGTTTTTATATTCAGTATGCTTTTGACAGCCAATGTCATCTGTCCACAACACAGAACACATATACCCAAAGGAATTACCGATAAAAGCATTTCTGATTTCGTCTACAAATAATTTATAAATTGAATAGAAAATTACTTAAAAATTACCATAGTATACGGCACCGTACGTAAAAATTATATAAATTATATTTTTTTTTCTGATGACGAATGATTGCGACCAATTATTGTTCTTTTACTTTCTTTTTTACCTGAAATATATATATTTTTAAACAATTTTTGTTATGGATTTTAAAAGTAAATATTAAATATTTTGTAATCATTATTTTTTTATTATTAATTGTATTGTATGTATGTATTTCTATTATTTTCTTTATATCATAGTTGTATGCAACATAGATGCTTCAAAAGTGTCAAATAAGAAATTGTCATATTTCATTTTTTTTGTGATGATATCAATTCTCAATAATTAAAAACGTAACACAAATTTATCATTTACCCTCAGTAATTACTATATATTAAATTAAGTTTCTATAATTTTAATACAGCTTTATTATTTACCCACTTAAATATATTTAGCTCATATCAAATTATAAGTAAAAGTGTTTTTATACACAAATCGTAAAATTTGTTGGATCGTCCCTACACAAGATATTTTAATATAACACCATGAAGAAAAAGGTAATTTTAAAGATTTATTAAAGAACAAATATAATGTAAAATTACTTTAATTAATTTAAAAACTATATTTTTTTATTATTTAAGGTTCTTTTGATGGGAAAAAGTGGATCTGGTAAAACCAGTATGAGATCCATAATATTTGCTAATTATATAGCAAGAGACACCCGACGACTTGGTGCTACAAGTAAATATGAAAATATTATATATTTTAATTTTGAAATGAATACAATTGCATTTTCATTATGATCAAGGACTTTGACATTCTTAGATTACCAATAACAAATTTGAATTTTATTTATAAATTTGTCACTAAGGCCATTGTGGCACTATTGCAGTGCAGTGTCAATATAAATAATGCTTGTAGTTTGAATTTACAATTGGGGAATAAGTTATTTTCATTTCTACACTCTGTTTTCAAGGCAAAGTGTGGTGTGGTGGCAGAATGCTACTTGACAAGGAATGTCTCAAGAATTGCTGCGGAAGGTGGAACAGACTGTCTTAAAACAGCTAATTTTACTATTTAGTCAGCTTATGAGATGCAATTTCAAATAATTTAATTCTTTGTTTTCAGTTGATGTGGAACATTCTCATGTCCGATTTCTGGGTAATTTGGTTCTCAATTTATGGGACTGTGGAGGTCAGGAGGCTTTTATGGAGAATTATTTTGCATCACAAAGAGATAATATATTCAGAAATGTAGAAGTCTTGATATATGTGTTTGATGTCGAAAGCAGGGAGATGGAGAAAGACATGCATTATTATCAGTCATGTCTTGAAGCTATTTTGCAGGTATTGTTAACTCTAAAGTTAGTTAAATAATATTTTATCACTCAATAAATTTACATAGTCATAACAATATAATATTTAATTTTTAAATCTTGATGTTTTGTTATTGAGGCCAATGTCACACAGCAAGCCAATGTTATTATTATGGTTGTATGTTTTATCTCTACTCTTGGATATTATAGATTTTTTTAAACACTCACACTCTGAGGAATAAATAATTTTCATTTTCCTCTGGTATTGTGAAGTGCAACTTTGAGTTCCATCACATAAAGTATATAGTCCCCATTTTGGGTGGAAGACAAAGAATAGGTGTCTTACAACCAGGTTTTCTCTGCAGTATAAGGGTTCTGTGTTTTGATTTTAAAGTTGATATCATTGTGTTTTTTGTTCTTAGAGCCCAACAATAAATTTGTATCTTATTTATAAATATTAGACTTAACACCATTATGGCATTGTTACACAGTGCCTGAGTATGAAGAATATAAGCTGAAAAATATTTATTCTTATAGAACTCTCCAGAAGCCAGAATATTCTGTCTGGTACATAAAATGGATCTAGTTGCCGAAGAAAGACGAGAAGAGATTTTCAAAACCCGTGAGGAAGACTTAAAAAGGCTCTCTAAACCACTAGAATGTACCTGCTTTAGAACTAGTATATGGGATGAAACTCTTTACAAGTAATTAATTATCTTATATATTGTCCCGCTTAAAATGTAACCCTTTTAACAGACTATTAAAGCAAATTATCGAAAGAGACATTGAGTTCTGTCCCTCAACACACAATGTCTTCAGAATTTGGCAGAAAATGGAAAACGGACTGTCTTAACACTAAGTTCACTCTGCCTACCCTGCTATGTGTGGGTTACAGGGTGACAAAAATGACAAATAGTATCTTAAATTACTATAATTTTAAAGTTATAAAAATAATGAGCATGTATATGTATTGTTAAAAGGTTTTTACAAATATGAAAATTGATTTGTATTCTATAAATTGATTGATATATAAAATAAAATAGACATGAATTCTCTATTTGTTTATACTTTTTGTAGTCAGGCTTTGTTCAAAATAATAAAAATACTAATTTGACTTTACTGACAATTGAAACTTTATTAATATGTACAACTTGCTAAATCCATTCTTTGTTTTTTTCATTATGTAAATTTTTATATCATTGAATAACATTTCACCATCAGTTCAGTATCATATTATATTTATAAATTTTTACATATTTCCAGGGCCTGGTCCAGTATAGTCTACAAATTAATACCAAATGTAAAGGCACTGGAGTCGTCACTCAAACAGTTTGCTGCTATAGTTGATGCAGATGAGGTTAGTTTTTCTATCTTCATACTATATACCGTCATATAGCAAGGTAGGCAGAGGGAACCTAGTGTTAAAATACTCCCATGCACACTAGCCAATTTTCAAAACACTTGTGCTCAGTGCCAGAACTCAACGTCGTATTTTGTTTCCCTTTTTACAAAAGCCCTTTCCCCTTTTTTTTAATATTTGGTCTTGCATTATTGTCGTTTATGTAAGTTTATATTTTAATTATTTATTTATTTTCTTTTTTTTTATCTTGTAACATATAGAATGTAGCTTTTAAGTAAGTCTATTATAGATAATTATTTCATTTGTACACCAACCTAAAATCCTGTATTCTATGATCTTTTTACTGTAGGGGTTGCCTGGAAGAGATCACCTGCGGTGATAAGGCCGCCCTTACACCAATGCTTTTTTGTATTTTTTTTTTATTAACTTTTTTCACCTAATCATGTTGGTGTAATAAAGACTTTAAATAAATAAATAAATAAATATTCTCTAACCATCTGGTTTTAAAATCATAACATATGAAATGACACTAAAGTATTGCACAGAAAACAGAGCTATCATTTAAACCTATTTAAAATTGATACCAATAAACTGTTTAGCGTAACCATACGACATTAAATTGATAAGAAAATTTTATACAACATTCTGTGATGAGTCATAGAATGGGTTGTGTAAAGTGCGGTCAATGAGTTGTGGCCTGAAATTAGTTAGGGGTTTTTTTTTAGTTTAGATTATTTTCTTCAAAAGTAAACGATGCCCAAATCGCACCTTTAGAATTATAGTGACCTAATCAAAAAAACCATGATTTAGAGTTTTTGTCAGAAATTGACCTTGTTGCCCACTTTCTGCCTCCAAAGGTCGGCGGAAAGCGGGGAACCAAGTGTCCAAATTCTAAGTTCCCTCTACCTACCATGCAGTGTACAGAGCGTCGTTTTAGGTCAATTTCTGACAAGAACTCAAAATTATGGCTTTTTTTGATTATGTCACTATAATTCTAAAGGTGCGAAATGTTCTGGATGCTTAGATATAAAATCTTGAAGTGTATCCTTTCCAATAAAAAAAGAACTATCGAAATCTGTTGTAAGACTTATGTGATTTTCTCAAGGATACCTTTGTCAGAAATAAACCAAATTAAAAAGGGACCACACGAGGAGCACTAGCTTTAAAAGAAAAAAGAGTCGTCAAAATATTATAAACAATAATGACATAGATAAACAGCGTCGCGGACTTTTTTTTTAGAACAAATAAAATAGAACATTTTTATCGTACAATGTACTTGACATATATTCAACTATTATTGAAGCGCAAGCGCTTAAAGCGATTAAATGGTGTTCATTATTATTGTTATTTAGTTATTTAAGGCTTACTAAGACTTACACCGTAATGTTATATAGCCTATAGCACTCCTGGGGAGTGTAGGCTACATACAAAACAAAAAAAAGTAAATCGGACCAGTTGATCCAGAGATCTTAGCGTTTAAACAAACAAAACAACAAACTCTTCCGCTTTATTATGTTATAGTAATAAATGGATATGTGAACGGTTTCTCAAGATCGATCTCATACACGAGACCGGTTTATAATATATACGAGCCTTAGATGATGTACATATCTGTGTGACACATTGAAGGGCAAAGTCCAATGAAATAATATTAAGAGGAGAGAAGGAGAAGAGAGGGAAGAGAGAGAGGAGAGAAGAAGGGGAGAAGAGAGAAGGAGAGGAAGAGAGAGGAGAGAGGAGACGGAAAGAGAGAGAGGGAGGAAGAGGAGAGAGAGGAGAGAAAGAGGAGAGAAGAGAGAAGGAAGACAGAAGAGGAGAAGAGAGAGAAAGAGAAAGAGAGGGAAAGAGAGGAAGAGGAGAGGAGAGAGAAGGGAGAGGAAAGAGAGAAGAGGAAGGAGAGAAGAGAGGAAGAGAAGAGAGGGAGAAGAGAGAGAAGAGAGAGAGAGAAGAGAAGAGAGAGAGGAGAGAGAGGAGAGAGAGGAGAGAGAGAGGAGGGAAGAAGAGGAAGAGAGAGGAAGAGGAGAAGAGGGGGAAGAAGGGAAGAGAGAGAGAAGGAGAGAGAGAAGGAGAAAGGAAGAGAGAGAGGAGAGATCTCTGATCTCTCTCATCTCTCTCTCTCTCTCTCTCTCTCTCTCTCTCTCTCTCTCTCTCTCTCTCTCTCTCTCTCTCTCTCTCTCTCTCTCTCTCACGGCGTATTAAAAGCGTATGATTCTGTTTTATTGTATTTTTTATTCCTTAAATAATTAAGTTGCATACGTACAATACTACGTAATATACTTTCAGTCTATTTACGGTTGTAAAAAAAATCTATCAAAACCATTTAGCCCATTATGCCCATTTATGTTTTGTATATAAAATACTAACAGCCTAAATACAATAAATATTATTACAAAACTAGGTTATTTATTAAAATAGCTAAAACTTTTAGCTGTCTATGTTTGGATGTTGTCTTTAAAATGATAATGTTATTATTACATCACTAAAGTAATTCGGATGAGAAAATAAATAATTGTGTTGTACAAGCGGGCGAAGCCACACGGGGGCTACTAGTATGTTATATAGTAGGATTAGAAATGAATATGTTTTTTTCGTTTTTCACGTTTTTTTATTTCTTTTTAGGTGTTATTGTTCGAGCGTGCTACGTTTTTAGTTGTGTCGCATTGCCAACGGCGGCCGCACCGCGACGCTCATCGTTTTGAAAAAGTATCTAATATTGTAAAACAATTTAAGCTTTCTTGTTCTAAACTTGCTGCTCAGTTTCAGAGTATGGAGGTATGCTATTTATTTCATATTTTTTTCAAGTAAATAAATAAATCAAATAAATTGTTCTGTATCCATCGCATCAGGGTAGGCAGGCCACTTTCCGACGAATTTTTGAGACGCTACAACTCAACACCAGGTTTTTTGCTTTAAATATTAATATTGATTCATTCCCTCGAGTGGGGATCGAACCCACAACCGTCGCGTTGTGCGTCACGGCGGCCCCACTTACTTTTCAAGTCTTTTAGTTTTACTCCTTACTATTATTTGTAATTAAGAATGAAATAATTGTTTTTAAACTTATTTTCTTGATTGTGATCTGGTAAGACAACACACGGCGTAATGTTCATTAAAAAGGAACGATTTTATTTTTTAAATAAAAATAGCCCTTTATTTGTACATGCAAACTAAAATTAACAAAATGTATTTTTTTTATATTATTCCTTATATTTCAGGTGAGAAACAGTGTATTTGCGGCTTTCATAGACGGCTTCACAAGCAACACGTATGTGATGGTCGAAATGTCGGACCCAAAAATACCGTCTGAAGCAACCCTAATAAACATAAGAAACGCAAGAAAACATTTTGAAAAATTAGAAAAAGTTTCTTCGAGTGCCCCGAGCCAGTATCAATGAAAGGAAGTGAAAAATAAATCTATTCAAAATGAAGGATAATATTCAATTTAAAATATACTATATATATATATATTATATGAATGTATATGTATGTATATTTACGAGCAAAATTTGAAAAATAAAATGTTTTACTAGTAAATATTTGAAATTGACACTTTTCAAATATATATTATTTTTTAGCTCCTCACTGTATCCCGCATACAGCAGTGTAGGCAGAGGGAACCTGGCAACCTCGTATTAAGACGTTCATTTCCCTACTCTGGTAATAAGACTAAGCGCGGTGTTCAGTGCCGTCCTTAGTAGGGAAGTGGGGAACGTAGAAATATTCTGTTTTTAATACAATACCAATTTTAATTCCAGAGTCTAATTGAGCAACAGTCTTAACTTGAAATTAGCTTAATCGTATTATATTATAGATACTTATTTTCTAGACCTTATAAAATAGCGCGGCGTTGAGTTTTGCCATTCAACAATCGTTTACTGTAGATCAGAAAAATGTTAAAAACGTAGGGTTAACTAACATACATTAAAAAAAAAATATTATAAAAGTCATTCTTTATTCCAATATTCCTTACAATAAAGGAAATATATTATTTGTTATATAATTTAAAATTAGTCCCGTATATAAATTAAATCCGACATCTTAGTATAACATCTACATTTCTAATTAGAAATGTTATTTTAAGAAATTATATCTTACATGACATAATAGGTACATATATATAACGTACGGTCGACAAGTCGTGGCTCTCCTAAGTTACCGTAGACAGGTCCGTAAGCATGATTTAAGGAGTTTTCTTACTTATCATTATTTTCTTTTCGAGTATACAATGCTCAAAAGTTCAGAAAACCTGATTTTACGACGCCGCGACTCGTCGACCGCATTGTATTTTGTCAATTTTTTTAAATACCATTAAAATTTTACATAACAAAGTGTAAATATTGTTGAATATATGTAATATATTAATAAAACTATTGCTTCCCCTTTTTATTTCATATGCTGATTAAAATTATTTGTTTATTGTTATGTGGAATACACCTTTGGGAATCCCCACATACAATTAGATTATATAATTATAAATCAAAAAAAAATTACTTAACATACCACCACTTATGTTTTAGTCTAAACAACATATTTTAATACTTTTTAATTAAAATTCAATGGGAGAGAAATACAACAGTTAAATAATAAATTTACACACACACACACACACATATATATATATATATATATATATATATATATATATATATATATATATATATATATATATATAAACTGTCCGAATCTTGAAGAGTTCTTAAAAAAAAGCAACATAAAATAAGTTATTTACCTGTTTTTATTTTATTTAATAAATTTGTGTAGCTTTATATTTAGTTAAATGTTTAGTTTATTAAGTTATTATAAAAAATGATGTCATACCATATTTATAAACAGTGAAATTTCCTTAAATTTAATAACATTTATATTAAAATTTTCAGTTTCCTTATGAAATAGTTATATCCCATAACTGATTGTGTAACATTATATAGTGCTATCCAATTTATAGTATGTACAGTACGATCAACAAGTTGTGGCCGTTCTGAAGAAATTTCTGAACTTATGAGTTCACTTGAGTAGAAAATATAAAAAAAGTAAGGCGGCCACGACTTGTTCAGTGTACTGTAGTTTTTTTTTATTAGGTACATTTAGATAGATCTTTAAAACCAATAATAATTCATTTTTCATTCATTCATTATAAACATAAGTTTTGATCTGTGATCTATAATTGTTTTAGCTTTTAATAGCTTATTCTTTAAAAGATTGTTCACATTAAATAATTTTTGAATTGTAAACAATTCAAAAATTAATCAAATCTAAAAATGTCTAAAGTAGTTATTTTGATTAATATTTGATTTTGTTTAAATTTAACCTCGTTTAATTCTATCTATCTGGTTCGTTTTAAACTCATTATTCCATAATGATTTAATTAAAAAAGAAAAAATAGCATAATATGTACATACATACATATTTTTACATATAAAAATGCAATCATATTTAATGTGAATAAACACGAAAATAAATTCGCTTTTTAACTACGTAGTACCTATATAAAGTACTTTCTTATATTTAAACTAAATTTCATATCATATGTGTACAAGAAAATTTTAAAATATGTTTAAAATTGTAATAAAATTGCTATTTAAACTGTTTATTCATAATATTTTTAAAAAGAGTTATTTTTACGTTCCAATTTGTTGTTATTTATAAGAAAATGTTATTTTACTTTAAAGTTACATGTTTTGGCATATTGAAATACATAGATGGTCTAAGATACATTGTTTTCTTTTAATAATCTATTATTGAGGCCGTCGTGGTCCAGAGGCAGAAGCGTGCGACTGTAAGCCCAGCTCTCGCTCAACACGCAAAATATTTCAAGAATTCAGCGGAAAAAGGGGGAACGGAAGTGCCTAGTTTGCTATTTGCAGGCTTAGCTAAGCTTAAAAAAAAGTAATATAAATAGCTGTAATGTATAAAAACTAAACTAAACTAGCTTTACGCTGTAACCCTAGCGGAGTAGTCAGAGACCGGAGCGCCAAACGCTACGGTAGAAACAGGTATGCAGCTAAGGCTCCGTTAACCCTGTTACCGGCAGCAATACCCCTTTCCACATCCATCTCTTCCATTTCTACTGAACACACTTCCCAAATATCTAGTGTTATGGGATCAATTGTAACTTAGGAAAAGAAACTATTTTCATTTCTCCGTTTTCGTATCAAGACAAAATGTAGCGAATTCTGCCACTTAATTCGCAATGTCTCAAAAATTAAGGTGGAAACTGTGGAACAGAGTGTCTTAATACTAGGTTTCCTGTGCCAACGCTGCTATATATGGGATACACACAGTGGGTTCCACAAAGTGTAGTGTTGAGTTGCAGCTCAGCATGCGGTGACTCGAATTTTGATGGAAAATATAGAACAGAATATCTTGTATACTATATTGTATTTGCCCGTTACTTGATTTCAAAAAAGTCCACTTAAACGAAATTACGGAAAATATTTTTTATCCTTTTATATAATATGGTTACATACCATACTGCCATTATGAGGGATAGATAGACCCATAAACCGAATTTGAAGTCCGCAGAAGCCAAAATATGGTCCGCGAACGATTGAAATTTATGACCTTCTATTGATTATCACAGTTAATTATTATTATAGCTATATGTATAGTGGTCCCTGCTACCAAGAATGATATAAAAGTGGTCTTTGAACAAGAAAAGATTGGGAACCCCTGATCTACGGTTAGAACATATTATGTATTCTACATCATGCATAACGATATTGACTCTCAGCGTGTACTAGCAACAGTTTATCACCTACTCATATTTTGTTATCTAAAAAAATTAACGCTATCGTGCTTCTAACGTATGCCTGAATGCGATTGAATAGATAAATCTTTTTTTTCAATATCCCACAGATAAATGATAAACTAAAGTGGACAGTCATTGATTATGTTTCGTCTTCCGTGACGAACAGCTTCACGCTGTATCCCGCACACAGCAGGGTAGGCAGAGGGAACCTAGTGTTAAGACACTCCGTTCCCCACTTTCTGCCGAATTCTGGAGGCATTGCGTGTTGAGTGGCAGGACTCAACGCCGCGCTTAGCCTCGACACCAGAGCGAAGAAATGGAAATATAAATTTAAATAAATATTTCATCTCCTCGAGTGGGGATCGAACCCACAACCAGTCGGTTTTACAGTCACACTTAGTGCCGCTGCGCCACGACCGGCCTTATATATATATATATATATATATATATATATATATATATATATATATATATATATATATATATATTTTTTTTTTTTTATTTTTTTTTGAGATTTACGAATAAGGTAAAATTGTACTTATTATGAAAACATATCAAAATTTGAACGTAACGGGATATGAACCCGCGCTTCTTTGGAAACCGTCCAAGCGCTCCGACCAATTAAGCCATACGTTCTCATCGAGCTACGTCGAAATTTTTATACGCTTGTTACAACTTATTTATGTTAACAACATGTATGTCTTTAGGGAGATTTTTGCAAATTTCCGCTACCCAAAGACAACTACTTAGAATTATTATTTGGCAAGAGAGAATACAATTTTTTTAAATATTTAAAAAAGTATTATTCCACACTTAGGAATTTTTATATACGTTTTTATATACGTTTGCTTAATAAATATTTTTCTTATCTAAATGTGGAGTAACACTTAGGAAAGAAAAATATTTATTTACTTTTTAAAAATGTTAAAAAGGTACAATTATCGATCGAACCCACAAGTCACAGTTTCACTTTTACTTTGATCTTTTTATATGAAGAATTAAAAATAAAAATACTAAATAAAAATTACTCAAAGCATACCTAATATTTTAAAATAAATCAAAATACTCATACTACAATTCATTTGTCTTCTAATAATGAGTGTCTCTGATGCAGACACTGTTTTATCAAAGGTTTTCCTCATCTATATCTATACTAATATTATAAAGAGGTAAGATTTGTATTTTTGTATGTATGTATGTGTGTATGTTTGTAGAGTTTTCACACAAAAACTACCGCCGATTTAAATATTTTTTTCACTATTGGAAAGCTGCATCTTCACTGACCAGCATAGGCTATATTACATTTCCAAAAAAAATAGAGATCCCTAATAAAAATGCAATAATGTAAACCAAGGTGTGAAGAAATTGATCTTAATGATTCTATCATCGCGTGCGCTGCGAAAACTATTGATGATAGAAGAAAACAATGTTCTACAGTATTATAGAGCGCATCAATATCTATAAAAAAGTCCGCGATAGCATATGTCCAACTACTGTAGTTATGACAATATAACCATTTTTTTATATTTTATACGTTAACAAAAGTACCGACAATAATCAAACCATATTATTCATACCTCTGCATCAATCCTTATCCCATTGAATGATATTTTATGAAAGATAATTTCAATACCTGTAAAATACTTTTTAAATTAATAAGATCGGACATCCCATTCAAAAGATATAACGAATTTAAAAATATAAATCTAAAGAAAATCATGTAATAATAAAAAATGCGGAGTGTGTGTCGTGTGGCCTCGTGCACCGTGGCGAGTAACTCTGCGGGGGTGGGGGGGACTTGCATCGATACCACTTAAATTATTAAGACAATCCATTAGATTTTTTCTTTTTTTTATGGAAAGGACAAGGCAAACGAGCGTTCAGGTCACCCGATGGTAAGTGACCACCGCCGCCCGCGGCCCCGTGCATCACCAGAGGAGTTACAGGTTCGTTGCCCGCCTTTAAGGTGGGTTGGACTCCGGAGCCCGGCATTACCTGATGCGAAACGCAGTGGCATAAAGCCACTACTTCAGGCCGGTTTTTAATGCCGGGGGTGGTAATGATCTGGTCGAGTCATCCCAGTCGCCTCTTACGACACCACCAGCACCAAGATGATCCTATACTAGACCGGCATCCACGGCAAAATTGTTTGTATTGAATAGACCCGATATGGAAAATTCTTTTACAATTACACGATTAACGTGTAAAAAAATACCAAAAAACCTTATATCGCGTACGCTGTGGAAATTATTGACAATAGAGCAAAGTGATGTACTGCAATTTTATAGAAGATCAATATGTACAAAAAAGTATATGATACCATGTGTAACTGTTAGTTATGCCCCAATAACTCATTTTCAAAGGAAAATGTGCAAATTAGAACAGAGCCGCTATCGTAGTACAGAGGGGCATCTAAAATATATAAATATTTTAGATGCCTATATGTATACATATGTATATAATATTCTGTCATAATTAATAGTTTTAAACTTTGCGTACAAAGTTATCCCGTAGGTAGTATATAATTTTTTTCAATTATTATTACCAGCATAATGTATTGACACCATAAAAATGTTGGTAGTTTTTATAATTCTAATATAATTAAACAACTTTCTAAAATGATCTTTCCTTGCATGCGTTGTAATAACCATCAGGAGCTATGAAACAAAACAATACATTCTCATTTTTATAAATATATTATATGTTATTACATTAAAACTAGCGGTCGCGGAGCAACTTCGCCTGCTTATTAGCACTCTTAGGGGTGAATTCTAAAAAAACCGAACGAAACGAAACGCGTGTTCAATTTAATATTTTTAACAGTCGAATTTATTTTTTTATAAAAATCGGTGGCGATTTAAAGATTTTTCCATATAAACTTTCAACCCAGTATTTGAAACCTTAGGGGATGAATTCTAAAAACCATGAAACACGTGTTCAATGAAATATTTTAAAGAGTCTGACTTTTAAATTTTATAAAAATGGGTGCTGTTTTAAAAAAAATCCATACAAACTTTCAAGTAATTCCCTGTATCGAAACAAACAAATAATTCACAAATTTAAGCGGTTGAAGCCGCGAGTTGGTTGCTATAGCTTATAAAAGTTTATATTGTGTTCACGTGGGGATATCAATATATTTTAATTATTGGCACGTAGGTACGTTACATTCATTTACAGTACATATATTTCTCAAGAGAACTTAATCAAAACTTTGTATATAAAAAAAATAGATGAAGAAATAATCAAGTTAAGGAAGTGCCAAATATATTTTATGAATCAATCTTAATGTTATATTCAAAACAAATGAATTGTATGTAAATTTATTAATACGTTTCAAGTATGAAAAGAAGAAAATATAATTGCGTTTATATTTCTATTATTTATATCGATATATCAGGGACGTAAATGCGGAAACAGAGCTGCCATCTTAGTACAGAGTAACTCTAAAAAATATATTTACTTATTATAGTTAAAGAATAAAAAGTGTGAAGAGGAAGGTGTGATTATCTATAGACTATATTATTCTACATAATATCTTAAAAAAAACAAGTTTAAACAGGATATATAAAGGTATCCTGTGATGTTGTGATTTTGGGAAAAATGTTGATCGAAAATAATTATACTGTAGGAACAGTAGAATTATTTTCGATCAACATTTTTTAACTTTTAATTTTGAACATTTTGAATTGAACGAAAAATTTAGACTAATTTGTTTAATTTTTTCTTCATAATGGCGCGGAAATATTTAAAATATTCAAAAAAAAATATTTAGAAAAACATAATTTACTAACTATAAGAATATTGGTAGTTTCTCAAAAGGTATACGAATTAAAAAAATGCCTAAAATGTGCTTCGCAATTCACAAAAAAATTACTATAGGTATTAAATATGCTCAATTATATAGTGTTGTTGTCAGTACCACTTTACTCTACTCTATAAAAGCCTAATACAATTAAATAATACATCTAAAAAAATCCCAAAAATGAAAAAAATATTTTTTTATACAAAATAAATTATATATTATCGTTGATATTAAAATAAAACGCTATTTGTCATTAAAAACATAAGCTTATCAAAGGGAAACCGCCACATACGAGTCGTACTTATTGGCGGCAAAGTTCAAAGTTGCTTAACCTTTAGTAATACTTTTGTAGTAGCATGTGTTAACGTTATTGGTATCTATGCGTAACTGCGTCACACGAAATACAGGTATGGATAAACATCGTGAAATGAAAAAAAAAATCTACGTCTAAACTGTTGAGGTATCTTGAATAATTTCTTTAGGTATGGGTTTAATAAACTATGATATTTTTAATTATTGTTATATATTAATATTTTATCCTATATATTGTCCCCGTAAAGGGAGCGCACTTCCATTCTGTATGACTTCCATTCTGAAAAATGTGCCTGTAACGTGACGTTATGGGTTCGATTCCCACTTGGAGGATTGAATTGTGATTTAATCGTATTTTCATTTCGCACGTCAGTCATATATCATACGCAGTATCTTAACACTTAAGTTCCCTCTACCTACCCTGCTATAGGCTGGATACAGCGTGAATCTGGTTTTAATTTTGTGTGAACCGATTAAAATAAAAGTAATACTAAATATGTAAAGGAAGTTAGCCAAATTACAAAACTGCACTTAAATCGGTTAAGCATCGGATTATCGTGAACGCACAGATAAACAAACAAACTGACCAAGTTCTATTACAGACCGATGAGTTAGGATTTTATTGTAAGTATCGATATAACTATAACTATATAGCTATAACTATAATTTAGGTCCTAAAGACTTCTGTCTCCTTAAGGCAAAAGTTTAAAGAAATTAATATATTGACAGTTGCATCTCTCTTATGGGTGGCACGAAAATGCCACCTAAGTTTTTAATAATTTTCACATTAGAGATCTTAAGTGCGTTGCAAACATACATTATAGGTATATTGAAACATGAATATAATTTTAGTGTATTAAGTTAATCATTCTGTGTTTAACGCGGGCGAAGCCGCGAGCGGGTCGCTAGTATATAATAAAATTGTAACAGATTGCTGTCTGTACCTGGAAGTATGTAAGAAAATATGTTATTAGGGGAATTTATCGATGTAATAGATAGAGGCCAGTCGTGCTGCAGAGGCACGGAGTGTGACTATAAATTGACTGGTTGTGGGTTCGATCCTCACTCGAGGAGATGAAATATTAAATTAAATTTATATTTTCATTTCTTCGCTCTGGTGTCGAGGCTAAGCGCCGCGTTTAGTTCTGCCACTCAACATGCATAGCCTCCCGAATTCAGCAGAAAGTGGGGAACGGAGTGTCTTAACACTAGGTTCCCTCCTCTGCCTACCCTGCTGTGTGCGGGATACAGCGTGAAGCTGATTTATTTATTCTTATTATCGATGAAATAGAACCCATAACAATGATTTATTTTGTTTGTCTGTTTCTCCGTGCGTTTGAGCACGCTAATCTTAAAAAGTCACCACAAGTGGCTTCACCGATTTAAGTACCGTTTTCAATATTGTATTTTAACAATTTTCACTTAACATTTGGTGTGTGTTTTATTTGAATCAAATTATAAATAAGAAAGTTATACTAATGTAAAACGAAAATAATTCAGCACACGAAACTCGAAAGTAAAGCAGGCGCAACCACGTACGGGGCGCTACTCGCTAGTTCTTAATACGTAGACAGTATAATTACGTACCATTGTACGACTTTGACCTACACTCAATAGTGGTTTAAAAATAACGTAATTTTTAATATGACAATTGATGTTATAACCAAATATAATTTATAACAGCTTGAGAAGCGAAACAAAAATATATAAGAAAAAATAAATTCACGACATCATTAACAAAAGATTCAATAATATATAGTTAATATTTAAACATTGTTCAGTAATTCAATTTTTATTAAAGTTACAGATTTTTATAAAATCGTCAATTAATTTTGACACCTATGTAATAATGTATTATTATATGGCATTTAAAATAATGTAAGTGACTCATACGTTTTCCCATTACAAAATGAACTACAGCATGCAGACGAGATTGCTAATTTTGTTACGTACGGGGTATTCCCATAGTCGAGCGCCGAGCTTCGCAGAAACGAAAGTACTTATTATATCTGCATATAAATTATAAAACCGTCATTGGGAATAATGCCAAACTCATGCTCGGTTAAATATTGGGATTTTGAGGATCATGGACGGCGTAGTAGCTTAGTTGCCAGGTGCTTGATTACTCGGAATAGTTTTGGGTTTGATCGTCCATATTGAGGAATGGTTTTAACTTAGCTTCACACTTTATTCCTACCGGGGTGGTCAGAGAGAACACAGCGCCAAACGCTACGGTTTATATGTAAATGTATTTATTTTTTTTATATTTCAGGATTGGTCAAAGACATAATAAAAATTCCGCGTATTTCACAATTTTATTGAACTCTCTAGTGAATTGAACTCGTATTTCATTGAACTCGTTTAAAATGGATCCCATCAACTCACTGTAAAAAAATCAGCCAAGCTGTTTGTTTTGTCTATAAAAAAATAACGCAATCTCTAAGTAAAGCCAAGACAAGTGGAAAGTTCCGTACTGTGTGTTTTTTTATTAATATTAATATAGTTAATAAAATTTTATGTGACTGACCGTTGAACATTCTTTAAGCATAATTACGTGTTGATACATACAATCCATCGGCCAAATGGGAAGATCGCCTGCTTTTCATTTCTCCCATAGTTTAGCCGAGTTCTTAGGGGTCTCCATCAGATAATCCAGATTTTCATTTGTTTTACATCAAAACAAGAATATTTTTTTCAAAGGCAATATGTCGATATCTATAATACCTTACTTTTCCGAAAAGCCGAAAAATTTAAACTTTCTGTCGCATAATTTTTTACAAGTTTGGAATTTTGAGGTCCTGGTGTATAGCTTACTAGAATACCAATTTATAAGCTCTAAATCTATCCAGAGGTTCTCAAATATGTCAAAATGATTCCAAAAAAGGATGGTACGGCATTTCTTTGTTTCTCGCTCGACTTAACGTCACTACTGTGCCTCCAGATTATTTATAACGACGGCAATCCAAACATAAACCGATTTTTATAAAAAACGCGACTAAACGTATATTTTATATATATGCAGGTTTATTTCTCAGACGAGCAGTATTACACACGGCTTGCGTCATCCGATAAAATTTGCTATATCCACGGATGGGAAGTTTCCTTTTCATTTCACACGGTACACGACCTCCTCGCGGACGTATATCGGGCTGTGTCGACTATATTCATTCAGTGATATCTTGTCGCGTTCCAAGGTGATAACTCCAGTCTAGTGACTTTGAACTTCAAATAACAGTGAGTTTTGATTCTTATAATTTAAGTTATTAATATATTATTATAGTATCTATTATATTTTATTATTGCATTTGAAGCTGAATTGATTATGAAATTAGTTATAACTTGCAACTGACGTTTTACACATGAATCAGCAAAATTATTCTTCTGACAGGTATATCAATACCTACTTATTGCACGCTATGTAACAGATGGTGTTGCGCCTGGATAAACTAAATCATTGATCTTTTCTGTTGACCGATCAAATTAATTATTAAATGAAATTGATACTAGTTAATACATAGGAACATTATCGATCCAGATTTATTTCTAGGTTCTACACTAGTTTATTACATAACTATAATGGTTTATAGCCTTCGCTCATAAAGTTATAAAGTAACATTTAAGTACAAAACATTTAAAACCATTGTACGGCCATTTTAAGTGACTTTGATAGTGTAGTATGTTCTTTCCTTGTATTTTGTTAGCTAATTGCATTTAACCTTTCTTGGAATATGCTATAACAACGTGCGTCATAATAATATAGAGGTTCATGTCTATATATGTAATTAAGTACAATAGAATACTAAGTATATTACTTTTAATATGTTTATATAAAGTCTTTTTAATGAAAAATAATTTGGATTTACAGATACAAAAATGGCTCAAGACAAACCTATTTTTGAATACCACGAGGAAAGCCAGGGCGAAAGATTAGCGCGCAAAACTAAAGAATCTCCTTTCATGGTAGTTGGTGAGTTGAATTTTATAATTATCTTATATTATTCCTTTTTTACTTCCTACGTACTTGTTGTACTTGAATATTAGTAATATTTTTCCTGTTAAAATCATACATACTGTCAGATATGAAAAATTATAGATTAGCTACCGATCGTATTACATTGATACAATTTAGAATTGATTGAAACGTTACAACACTACACTAGTTCTATATAAATATACTTTATTAACCTCCATTTTTGATAAGGAAAAACATACAAGCCGACTCTATCGCTAAAAGCCGTCAGCTAGATAATCTCGGATTGATAGAAGTATATAGTATGTGGGTTTTATTATTATTTATATAATATAAAACCTCATAGTAGTGATGACGCAATCGTGGCACATTTGGAAATCTTGACTAAACGCGATATGAAAAAGTCAATAATTCAAGCACTCTTCGTACTTGCAAATGAACGTTCTTCTATTAAATAAATTATAATTTTTTTAAATGTGTATTTTATGTAAAAGATATAAAGGAACTCAACGCGCTTCGCCTTGACACCAGAACGAAAAAGTAAACATATACATTTTCAATTAACATTTCATTTCATCGAGTGGGGTTCGAACCCACAACCAGACGCGTTTAGTCACACAATTTTGCCACTACGCCACGACTGGCCTCTAAATAAATATATTTAATGTTAGTGTTTATTGTTGGAGTTGGGTTCGAGTGGTTACTTTTAGAACTTTGGGAATTTCGTTTAGTGCACGGAATTTCCACGCAAATGTATATACTAGTATATTGGCGGGAAGCGGAATTCTTAGAAGGTTCGTCTTGCTTAAAATATATCATAACTATACGCGGAAAGAACTTTTTTTAATATAAACAAATTGGTTTATTTACATTACTAATTTGCTTACATAAAATACTATTTTAAACAAAAACATATGGCCGGCCTGCTGATTGATTAATATAAATTGTTGTTTGTTAAAATTTATGAGTTTTTCATGAACACATTATGTGTACATTATAAACACATACTAGAACGAGAAAAGAAAAAAAAAACATTCTCGCGAATATCGATTGGAACCATAACCGTTACGTTAACAAAAAGACACTGTTCCACTGCGCGTCGATGGCCTCTTTTATTATTATAAATAACAATCATTTTTATAAGAATCTTTACAATTTAAGGCAAATGACGAAAAGTGGGGTCTTATTTCGCGGAAAACGTGGGTTTCAATAGGAAATCCTTTACGGCTGTTTAAACGACAGCTTGCGTTAGTTGACGACCATAGCATTGACATATAGGTATAATATGTATACTGGAACAAAAATAGATTACATTGGTCACGTGCAGGCGTAATGCTTACAATCGTGAACGTCCTTGTCTCCTTGATATTTCCTCTTAAACGTAATTAACTGCAATTATGACATATTATATGTAAACGATTTTATAATGAAATCCTCAATAACTATATATTTAACATGCACCTCTCACGTATACAAGAAAAGCTAATGAAAATTCTACAACACTTTACGTCCATTTTATAGACATCGGAGGAATGAAAATAAATTTAGCTTCACGCTGTATCCCGCACACAGAAGGCAGGCAGAGGGAACCTAGTGTTAAGGCACTCACTTCCCCACTTTCTGCCGAATTAACGCTCAATTAATAATAAATATTCTTCTAAATGTACATCTACACTAATAATTGGTAACAATCTACACTAATAATTGGTAACAAGGTCATTCTACAATGTGCAAGAAATTAATAATTCTCCTTTTTTAATAGGATTGGCTGGCCTGGCAACCGCTGTCGGCTATGGAGCCTACGCATACAAGAACAGAGGAAAGATGAGCACCAGTGTCTACCTCATGCAGTTCCGTGTCATCTCACAGGGCCTCGTAGTGGGCGCGCTCACCGCCGGCATGGCCTACACTCTCTACAACAACCATTTCAACAAACCTAAAGCAATTAGCAGTAGTGTCATATCCAGTAACGAGCACTAAGTCATACGTTTTAGAATTACTTATAGAGTAAAGCTGTTTTATTAGATTATTTCCAAAGAATAATAAACTGGAATGATTTGCGTAAATTGAACTATACAAGATTATAATGTGAAGCACTACGGCACACCGTCCTGAGCACAGAGGCAGAAGACATAAACGCTTTACATACTACGTGATGTAGAAGACAGTTCTAGATACTGAAGAAACATTTTAGAAATTAACATTCTTTAAATAATACACAAAGAGAAGAACGAGATTCTTGATCTCCTAATTTAAACTAAATAAATAAAAACATAGCCAGCTAGTGTGGTGACATATGCAAAATACGGAATACCTAGTTAATTTTTTTTAACTCTATTGCATATTGAAGTGAGCGTGGCTTTGTTTTGTTTTCATTTTAAAATAATATTTAAAATATAGAAATTAAGTAACATGAAAGCATTTTCCACTTTTCGAATAAATGATGGCTAATAATTTATTATATCTTTGTTATCATGTGATAATAGATACAATATTACAATATTATCATAAGCATTAATATAGCCATATCAGATTACTAAACAAGAATTGTGTATTTTTTGCAATATACAGAAAAAAAATGTTTAAGAGATAAAATATATATATATATCTGCAAATACTCACAATTAATTGGAGGTACTGTCGTATATTTTTGTAATTTTATGAATATTTACATCGTATAATATATTTTGATTGTATATTATTTTAAATGTTAAAATAGTTTTGTTATTCTCGCTCTTTTAATAAACATACAAAAGAATTTTAAAAAGTATTTTATATTTTTATTAAGAGACAATGCACAAAAAGATGTTATGTGTTAGATTTATTTATTAAATAAAAGGCAGTGTTTAACTGCGAAACAATATATGTATAATTTTTGGATTTATCGGCTTTATCCTAAATTATTTGTTACTTAATTGGAGATATAAAAGTATTAAATGCAAACCGGACAGATACGGATAAATAAATTCCGTCAAAAAGCAAAAACTATAATGCTATTCAAATAAGAATAAAATGGACTTTGCTTGCGCCATGTTGTGACGTAATAGCTCTAGTTGATAATTCAAACCAGTTAGGTATGGAAAGCTAAACAATATTTTATTATTTTTACAAAGATTGTACGAAAAAAAATCTTTAATAATTCTAGGTATGGACAAAAACAAATATATAGCCAATAACAAAAATAAGAGAAAAATATAAATATATTGTTTAAATAAAAAGATTATTTTTAAAATTAAATATAACTCTCCATAATTAAATATTATGTTTTAGCCGATTAACTTAGCTAAAGCAATAATGTTTGTGTTAGTCAGTTAGACTAAACAAGATATGTAAGCCGTAATTGATGTACTTTGAATTAATTTTCTATGCAAGCCGCAGTTTTGAAGTAATAGTTTGAGATGCTCCTATACAGGTGGAAGCGTCTGCTCTCCTTTAACTGGGGCCACATACAGGGCAAAGTATTTCAAACCCATACCTAAAAAACGAAATCAATATAGGTCAAAAATTTTTATCCATTCTGTATTTCGTGTGACACAGTTACGAATACATACTAATATCGTATACACTTACTACTATAAAAATACTAAACGTTGCCGATATGCCGCTTGTCATTCTCAAAAAACGTACCAGAACGAGAAAGGGATATCTCGTTCTATTCAACGTTCAACTTCAACCGCCAATACTTACGGCTTTTGATATGCTAGTATGTGTAGTATCTGTGTGCGTCATTCTTAATAAATGGTGTTTCATTTTACAACGATAATTTTATTATTTTGTTGAAAAAAAAAAACACTTTTTCATTTTTAGCAAAATCTCATTGTTTTATTTTTTTTATAACTACTTTATTATTTAAGACTGTGCTTTCATTTAAAGTAATGTAGGCAAAAATACTCTGTATATTGTATTATATAATTTGTATTTGTATGTAAACAGTCTGTATCTAGGTATTAGTCTTGTTGGATATTTTCTACCATTGGGTTGAACTTTAGCCTTACACATCATTACATACAATTTTTTTGTTAGCATTATTTCTGCGGTGGGCCCGGCTTTTCTGGGGTGGACGCGGACCAACCGGCCTCCGCTCTCCCTACGCGCATGGAATCACACAGTAAACATTGAATCCGGCTCCAACATTAAGAATATACAGCACGATCAACGATTCGCGGCCGCCCTAACGTTAAGACGTTCAGAATACCTTGCTTCAGGGCGGCCACGAGTTGTTGACCGTACTGAACGTGTTTCTTGGCTTTAACTTTACTTAAAAAAGAATTTACATATAGCTTTAATTTCTATTCAGCCATTTCATTCAAATAATAGTTTTATTATTGACTAAATATATGGGCTTCAGTTATGAAATTATGATTCTAATTAAGGATAGGATATAGAACTTATTTTTTGATCAGTTCAGTTCTTAATTTTTGGCGTTTCGAGCATGCCAGTTTGCCAATGTCACGATATATGGAAAACACACAAAGAAATAAATACCTACGTTAAGAGACTATAATTTTTTGTTGATTATGGGACTAAGATCGAGTCGGTGTCTAAAACAGAATTTTTATAGCTTCACATTTAATCTCTCAAGGAGAGTAGAAAAGCAAGAATCAAGCCACTCCATATTTTCTGATCTAATTCAAGGCAAATTGAGTGAAGGAAATTAATAGTGCCTTACTGAGAATGGAAAAAATATATATGTAATTATAAGATCTTTGATTTTCGTGATTCTTATACATTTTAAATGAAACTCTTTAATCGCATACATCTGATATTATATCCCAACATCTATGACCACTAACTACTGCAAAGTTGGGTTTCCTAATATGAAATATAAGTGATTCTTTTCTTTCTTATTCTACATGAGATTAGTCCCAGCTTTTATTACCAGAGTTTGACTTGATCTACAGCAATATTTTTTGTAATTAGTCCATCAGCTCTCATGTCCTGCATCAATAATGTAACTCTCATTTAAAATACAATTATTCTTTTAAGTAAGAAAAAAATACCTATCAGATGCTGTCCCACTGAAAGAATAACAATAATTAAACAGGATGAATGTAAAAATGATAACAATATATTTAAAAATATAAATATGGTTTGTATCAGAATGAGTTCAAAACCTACACATAACTAAAGAAATAAAGTAAAATTGTACAAGATACTATAATATATCTAGTTTAATATCACATTTTCCAATTTGATTTAAATCAAAATAACATATATAAATTTTTATAATATGCAAATTTTCTGTACTACTGAGTTTATTTTTCTAAATATTTATATGTAAAAAAAATATGCATAAACACATAAATTAATTACTTATGTTGAGAGTTATAAATTATTATAAGGTAATAGATACTTTAAATAATTATATTATTTTAGTGTTGAATTGAGAATCTACGGATAGGTAGAAGAGATCCAAACAGTACATGCTGTATAACTGGGAACTTAGAAAGTACTTCCTTTTTGTACATTTTTATTAAGCCCTGGTTTATTTTGGCCCAAGATCCAACAGCACTAATACTCCACAATTGATTAGAATGCTCAGCAAATGGACCCTTTTTTACTTCCTTAATATATTTTATACATGAGAGGAACATATATTCATCTGAATATTTGTCAATTATATCATCTTCTAAAAATTTACCAGGAGGATATATTCTTGGTTGATCTACAAGTTGAGAACTACCCCAAATAAATGGAACAAATTGATAGTCATCCAAACTCCAAACACCATGGCTTCCGGCTGGCTCCATTCTATAAGTTTGTTGTAGCTTTCTTGCAATTTGAAGATATTTATTAAATATTAAAAATACAGTAGCTACATTATCTTCAGTATTCAAATATCCAATTTTATAAAGACAGCAAAGAAACATAATAAATGACATTTCATGACCTGTGCCATAATCAATTCTTGTTGCATTACCAAAACTCTCTACTAAATACACTTTTATTTCTGCAATAGCTAAATGCAATTGAATGTCTAGTGCTTCTTGGAGAAACTGTGTAGAATTCTGTTTTATTTTAGATAACCAGTCTTGAAATGCGGAATTCCCAAATCTTTGTGGCTGTTCTACAGGTGGAAATTCATCAATTATTTTCTCAATTTTATGAAGTAGATCAACTATTTTGGTCACATTACTCGAGATCTTGCAATCAACTGAAAGTGGTTTTCCTTTAATTGATTCATTTAAAGTAGCAATAAAACCTGTATATTCCATATAAGCCTCAGACTTTTCCCAAATAGCCATGTCAGTTATTGTTTTTACAGCTTTCTGTGGCTCAAGAAAGCGATGATTCACAGGAAGTGTAGGAACTGTTTTCTCTGGTTTAGCTCCATCACCAATAATGCTATCTGCAATCATCTATATAAAACAAACAAAATATACTTAAAACATTTTAGTTTTTTTTTCAAATACATTTAGTATTATTCCCTATTATAATTTTTTAACCACTTATAAAAATATTTGTTATCATCAAATCTATTACATAAATCTCATATCTTTAAACGTATGAACTCGTATTTGAATTAAAATTCTTTACTTATGCAAGTATAGTGACCGCGATAAGCTTGCCTAATGAAGGTCAGTAGTGTCAAACGTAGCGACAATACACATGCTCGAACTTACTGATTTGCGGCGTAATTTTAGCCTAGATAGGCTAAATTTATTCAAATAATGGATCGAATTTTACGAGGTATAATGAGATATCGGGTTTTGGATCGAGCGAGCATGGTAAAACAATTTCAAGAAGTCAAAGACAATCCTGTGGTAAGTTGACTCAACTAACCTTTAATATTCTTTTAAGATTTTATAAAGAACTCTGATTAATTATTGGCTTAACTGTGTGTAAAAATATGGACCTTTTAAGATAAATACAGTTATTATTAACGCTTAAAATATATTGTTATGACACCATGACAGTTGACATTTTTGAACACAGATAGAAAATAAAAATTGCCACAGAATGTAAAATGTAAAAACATTCCCAGAAAGAACTGGCATAACCTAAATGTATGTAAAATAATTTAAGAAAATATTATCATCATTGTATGTTTTTAGCCGAAGGCTATATTCTATACATGTATGGACAGTCGAATGATTCCTACTAGATTTACAGAAACTTCTGTGGGCGATATGTTTGTTGGTACGTAGAAAAAAATGTTTTATTATTAGTTAGTTCAGTTTTTAAGTAATAACGAGCTTTCTACATCAAAGTAAAACTGATATTTTATCAAACTATATTAATTTTCCAGTAAGGAACGCAGGGAATCTCATACCACACTCAGAGCATTTCGTAGATGAAATGACGAGTTGCGAACCTGCCGGGTTAGAACTTAGTTGTATCATAAATGATATAAAACATGTAATAGTTTGTGGCCATAGCGATTGTAAGGCAATGAACCTATTATACAAATTAAAAAGTGACAAGGAATCCAATCTTGTAAGTCTATAATATATTTTTTAAATGAATATAAGGATAATGCAAGTATAAAATTTTGTCTTCAATATCAGGAACAAAGAAGAATCTCTCCACTAAAATCATGGCTTTGTACACATGGGAAAACAAGTTTAAATAAATTCTTAGATATTAAAGGTGATTTTGAGAAGCCAATGCTTTTTACTGGTGAAACACCACAAAGAAAATTTGTGGCATACATCGACCCTGAAAATAGATTTTGTATTGAAGATAAGCTATCTCAGGTAAATTCAACAAAAATATAATTTTAAAGTAGCAAGTTAATTGCATATCGATAGAATATTTTGAAAATGGTACACCAACTTCTCGTTTTTTAGGTGAATACTCTACAACAACTTCAAAACATCGCCTCATACGGAATGTTGAAAAAACGATTAGAAAAACACGACTTGCACATTCATGCACTGTGGTTTGATATTTATACAGGAGATATTTATTATTTTAGTAGGAGAGCAAAAAGATTTATTATTATTGATGAGTCAAGCTATGAAGTTATTTTAGCAGAAATAAGAAGATATTATTCGTAATTAAAATACTCAGTAGCAAGTGAACTTGCTTGAAAGTTTAAAAATATACTGAAGTATATTTTTAAACTTTCTAATAGTCTAAAAAAAGATATGGTTACTGGGACCAATTTCCTTATTAAAAAAATAATTAAATACTCTTTTAATGTATTTTATGGTGTTAATTATAAACAAAAAGCAATTTTTTTTACTTAAAGTTGTAAAATATACTAATCTCTAGTTGCATAGCCTAATATGAAAGATACTTTGCATATTTCTACAACTTTTGACGTATATGTTTCTGAAACAATTTGTACTTATATGTTAAATACATATTTATGAAACTCATGTCTGCGGTGCTTAAGAAATTGCTTACTGCCTTATTCATTTATATTGTATTCTTAATAGTGAAATGACATGAGAAACATTTTTTTATTATAAATATTTGATCTTATTAATCTAAAATTGTGTTTTATCTACCATTCAGTACATACACTGTATATTTTGGTAAAAGTTTATTATAGAATAAGGGTTATTATTTTGTTATGTTGTTTCTTTATTTTTGTAAAAGTTTATTATGGAATAAGAGGTCTTAAATTTTCTTTACATTTATACTTAGCTTATTTTACCTTAAGTAATTTTTTGCTATATATTGTTTTTTTATTAAATATAGTATTTTTTTATATGTTCATTAAATAACATATTTTTGTTGTTTTATTTATAAATCGTATTATACTTGTCTATATTAAATATAGGTATTGGAATAAAATTATTTAAACCTACTGAATTGCAACAAAAAGGAAATAACTCATAACAAAATACGAAAAATAAATTTCAAAGATAAATTAAGCATATTTTACTTGTTACTACTACTATTTAATTTTCAAATATTTTACGCAAGAAACTTACAGAAATGTAGCGTATCGTATTTACCGTGTATTTATCATTTTTCTATAGCTAGTGTTTCTATTCACCCCAAATAACAGTTTAGATACGGTTCGACCTACTTAATATTTTAACGTTTTATGTCATGTACTAATTACTTAATGAGTAATAATCATTAGTGTCAATGTCAGACCTTGCGTAATTTGTCCTGAAAAAATGGAGTGAGTTTAAGCAAGGTTAAATAAACTGAAGTTCCTATTCAAAATTATATAATAAAGTGAATCTTGAATTGGCTAAAGGTACAAAATTATAAATATATTCTGTTATTAATTATTTCAAATTGCATAGAAAGAAGAATACATATATTACGAAATATTATTTGACAATATTTTGAGTATGTGCCAGTAAAATATTTTTCAAATTTTACTTTAATTTACGCTTATATAATCAAAAACAAGATATTTTCAAGTTAGTTACTCAAATGAACAATAGTCAAATGAAAAAATAGTTTTTCTAACGACATTGTGATCTTTATTTTAGTGTGATTGAATCTCAAAATGAATCCACAAAAAATATTTGAATATAATGAAGAATCTCAGGCAGACCGGCTTGCAAGAAAATCGAAGGATTCACCTTTTATGATTATAGGTATTTTATTCCTCTGATATTGTAAATTCTTAGCATTAGATAGTTGTAACTTATATATCAGCTTCACGCTATATCCCGCACATAGCAGGGTAGGCATTGCATGTTAAGTGGCAGAACTCAACGCCGCGCTTTGCCTGGACACCAGAGCGAAGAAATGGAAATATACATTTAAGTAAATATTTCATCTCGAGTGGAGGTCGAACCCACAACCAGTCGGTTTACAGTCACACTTTGTGCCACTTCACCACGACTGGCCTCTAGTCGTAAGTTCATATCATATAGTCACAACATATTTATGTTTATGTTATATTAATGAATTACCAATATGATTAGACAATGGTTTTTATTAAGTATATTCAACATACCTCTAAACTTACACATATGTATCTGGTGGGCTTTTTTCTACAGACTATGCTAATATTATTGTAGAAAATGAGTTCACTTTTGCTTAGTTAAACAAATAAGAAGACAAAAGTCAGTCATTTTTTTTAATTTCACACTCCATTTTCTTGCTTCAATTCAAGATATTGTCTACTGCATTTATTATGCCATTGCAGAACACATTTTCCCAATTTCTTTGAATTGCCAGAGTGGAAATGAGTAGTTGGAAATACAAAATAGTTAATTTCCATATTAGTTATTTTTGTTTTATGTAGTTTTAAAAAATATATAATTTGATTTTTAGGTATATTAGGGTTGATGGGTGTGTGCGGATATGGTGCTTATAAGTTCAAGAGTAGAGGCAAAATGAGCACAAGTGTGTTTCTAATGCAACTCAGAGTTGCAGCCCAAGGCACTGTTGTAGCAGCACTTACAATAGGTATTGGTTATTCCATGGCCCAACGATACTTACATAAGGATGAAAAAAAAGAATAAACTTCAAGGTTACTTAAAAACAATTTTAAATGTTAGCTTCAATTATTTATTATAGTTAAATTATGTAAATTAAATTTTGACAGACTTATTACTCTCAAGTTAATCTCAATTTAAAGTTTAAATCTGTTGGACACAAACAATTCTATAAGTAGGAAATTATTTACTATTAAGTTAATTTATTATTAGCATAGGAATTAATTTTGTGTTCTGTGATCTTAGCATATAATAACAGTTATGTTAACATTTTTTTAATTTATGTAACATTACCACATAAAAAGAAGATACAATGTACGGCCAGGCCTTATGTATTTACATGCAGTGCAGATTGGAAGAATTTTTGAAATCTTTAAATAATTAATGTCAATATTATGTTTACAATTTCAAAAATATTTTATTAAAAATTTTGCTTAATACTATATATTCTTTTATTTATCCTTGTTAATTTATTTTTAATATTGATATTATTATAATATAATTTATATTTAATAGGTACTTTATTATTTGAACTACTTACTTGTGGGTTTGATTCCCACTAAATGAAGTGTAGTATTTACTACTTTCGAGTTTTTCGTTTTCTCACTCTAGTACCAAGGCAGAGCTGGGCGTATAAACAATTGAATAATTGTATTTTTTTAATTAACATGGTAATTTTATCTTATATGAATAAAGATTAAGAATAAATTTCAAATAAATGAAATATCCCAATACAACCATATATAATTTTATTCATAATATACATATAAAAATAATTTACAACAATCCATTTTAAGTAACATGCCATAAAAAGCTTTATATAAAAAAAATGTATACCTACTAACACATAAATAACTAAAAAATAATTTAGAAAAATATCAATCACTTTTGCTGCGGTCAGAGAAACCTTTCCTTGTTTTCAAACTGTAATTTGGAATGGTTAGTTCGTCCTTGTCGGACGTGGAATGATTGCGCATGGAGGCTGATGTCACTTTAACAGACGATAGATCGTCAGCGTTACTGAACAAGCCGTTGGACGTATTAGAGGTGGAGCTGGATTGATATGCTGTGGATTTGAAAATCTGCACCGGAGTGGACGTTCGAGCTCTATTATTATTACCACTTGACACACTCGATTGTTCCTCCTCGTTTCGAACCTTAGTAAGTTTCATATCTTCCGGAATTTTTGTTTCGTAAAGAGATACGAACTCAGGATTGGTATGATTTGTCTCGTTTCGGTCAGATTTATTACTAAAAGTTATTTTGTTGGCAAGGACGTTAGTTAGAAATTCCTTAACGGTCATCGAATTAGCTAACGACGTTTGCTGGACGACGTTTTTTGAATTCTCTTTTAGTTCTGTAGGCGATTTTTTCTTTTCTCGTTTATTTGAAACGTCAGCTAAGGGTGATGAAGAATCTGATCCAAATGCGGGAACATCTTGGCTAAAACTTTTAAGTTTAAACTGTGTCATGCTACAACTAGAAGTATTTGACGACGATGATAGCGCTAATCTCTCTTTAGTTTTTTTCAATGTAGAAGAAGCCCATCCCATTCCGAGCTTTTTAAATGCATGCTCCAAGTCAGGATTAGAAGATAAGCTCAACGATTCAGAGGTTTCTTCCAAGTGGTCTTTGTTTTTTAATATAATAGCTGATTTCTTTTTAGTTTTTCTTGCTTTTGATAATGCTATCAGGGACAAAGTGGACTCTGTCGACATTGTGGTTGAATTAACATTAGAGGCCGTGTCGAAATTAAAAGGTTCGCTAATAATATTTCGTTTCAGTAGTTCCGCAATTACATCGGGTAAGCTGCCATCTGATTGGAGGGAACTTATCTCATCGTTCACAGCGCCATCTTTTACAGCATCTTCCAGATTAGATCCTTCGTCGAGCCCAATATTGCATTGTTTTGCATAATCTTGTAGACTAATGAACGGTTTTAACATGATTTCATTAAATTGTTTCATATCCATCATGCGTATTTTAGAGTCATCTGACGACTCATTGGATGTTAGTTTAGATTGACGCTTTGATAAGTTAACGCTACTCTGCAGCAGATCTGGATTTACTTGTTGTTCATTGTTTTTTGTAAACGTGCCCATCGTCATATGTTTAACGTTATCGGTTTCGTCATTAGCTTTATTTGTTTTGTCAGATGTTTCAAATTTAGGATCATGACGCGAGGACTGATTCTTTAGTTTAACACTCATGGGAGAATCTACTTCCATAACAGTTGAGAGTTCATGTGGTATTACATAAGGTTCTTGTTCGCTCTTTAGATTTACCCTTGTTAAAGCAGGAGGTGGTCTTCCCCTGGTTTTTGGACCCTTGTGGTCGGCTTTCAGATTTGTTTTATGTCTTGTGTCACTCGTAGGAGATGTTGCATTAGAAGGAATTTTGAAGCTGTCAGGTTTAGGAATATCTTTTAAAAATGGTGTGAATTCTGTAGGATCAGTCATATGTAAATTTTTTTCCGATAAGTTCATTGTCAATGAAGTGTTCATTTCATGTACTCCCTTATCCTGCAAGTAATCATTGGGATTAAGAGAAGGCGTTATAGCTATCTCGCTTTTATCTGATCTAATTTCTGGTTCCGAATTTGAATCTGAAGTAGAGATTTGAGTGTAAATTAAGGATTTATTTCTCCTAACTTCTTCTAGTACTTTTGCTAAGTTAGACAAACGTTTAGTACATTTGTCAGTCAAATCCGCAATTTTTTCCATGTTATGAAGTTTATCTTCTGCAAGCTTCATGAAATTTATTTCAGTATCTGTTGTATCGTTTGTTTGATTAGTCAAAACTGGTGGTATTTTTTGCTGTACATTCGCATGTTTTTGTAGTGTATTATTGATAGTTTCACAGTCCGAAGACATTGAAGGCATTGTTTGTCGTGGTAATGGAAAATATTTTAATGAATGTTTTGAAGTTGATTTTGGTAAAAAATTACCGGAACCAGCGTGAACATTTCTACTTTTGCCAACGTTTTTGTATGTTTTAATAGGAACTCCATCTGCCATATCCGAACTTGTACTATTATTGTACTCGGTGTTTTCATAAGGCCTTGGTGTAGGGGAGGATTTACTCCTGCTTTTAATGTTCTTTTCCACATTTTTATCCTCTCTTGTACATGAAGAAGTCGATGTCATCGTCTTAGAAAAATTTGCAGAACGTTGGGTATGACATTTGCCCTTTTTTTGTATGTGCTTTGAAATGTTAAGAGATTTAACTTTATGTAATGACTTTTTTTTCGCTAATCTCATGGATTTTATATAAGCTTTATCGGTTTGACTCTCAATATTTTTTATTTTCGTAAAATCTTGGCTTTTATCAAGTATATCCTTTAAAATTTGATTCTTTAAAGTATTTTTTAATTGTTCAAGGGATATTTTCTTTTCTAATTCTGGTTGTTTATCTTTGTTGCTTGGTAAGTTAATTATAGAGCTGCCTGGTGTTGTCGGTATGCTACAATCTTGATTTATAATTTCTATTGCTTTTAACCCTTCTTCATTAAGAGATAGGAGTTTATGAATGTATGTCTTCAAAAGGGGGTTCAGTTTTTGATCCGATTGTTTTTTCGTGGATGATTTTGAAATTTTGTGTTTGGATACCGCTGACGCAGGTGACTTTAGATTAATATGGAAAACTTCTTTTGAAGATTTTGTGTATAAAGAACTATTAGATTTTCTATTGTGGGGTTTGGAGCATATTTTTGTCTCACTTTTACATTTATGACATTTACATTTACGCTTTTTTGTTTCAGTAGACTCACTGAGTAATTTGCTTTTAAGTTTTTTGGGCGTATTCGGTGGAGTAGCGATCTTTTTTCTCTCTTGAGTGATCTTTTTAGAACATGTACATTTTTTCAATAGATTTTTGTTGTGTTCTTTACAATTACTACTCCCTATAACTTCGTACTGTGAATCTAACTGAGTAGTAGTGTTTTCAGACTCATACATTTCCTCCTGACTTAAAACATAGTTGTTTCTTAGGAACTTGGGCAGAATTACATCTGGTGGACTCATGTATGCAGTGGAAGTTGATGAACTCATGTGCATGAAAACAGGTCGCTGTATCGACGAATTAAACGAAGTTTGGGTGTAAGTTGATGTGGCTGGCCTTTGTACAGTATCGGTTTTAGGCTTATCTATAGGAATTGGGTGACAATCTTGAAAAGAAGTATGCACTGCCTTCTCACATTTATTATTTTTATCTGATTCAATTGCATTCTGTTCGTTATTTTCATTGTCTTCTTCATTTTGCAATACTACTTCTGCATTTGTTTTCTCTGTGAGTACTTCCTTATCCACTGCAATATTTGACGGTATGGTCATATTATCAACTTTTAATACTTCATTTTCATCATTTCTAGTTTGTGTTTTATTTTGATCAGCTGTTGAAGTTGTTTTTATAGAGGTTTCCGTTTGCGATACAATTTTGTCACTTTTATCGGTTGTCTTTTCTGCCTCCTTCTTTCTTAACTGTATAACCACTTCGTAATTATCGTCTTTAATGAAACCAGATGCGCCAATATAAAATTTACCTGTTTCTACGCCTCCTTCATCTAATAATTTTAGAAAACCGTTATCTGAGATGGCATTTGTAGCTTTATTGTGCGCAGTCTGGAATGACGTGGTGGATGTTGCTGCTGATGACTGCATTAAATTAACGTTTTCATTTCCACATTTACATTTATTTACGGATGGCGTTCTAAAACAATAATTCTATTTATGTAACTTATTCGAGGGAACCATGAAATGTTATTGTATTAATAATAAATACGATATTTATACTAACCTTTCAGAGTTATCTCCACCTTCCTTAGTAAAATCTAAAAGATAAACAAAAATGGAAATATGCATAAAATGATCAAAATACAATTTAAAATACAAAATTTATGTTACTCTGTGATAATATTGATTTTTTTCCATAATCTTTTGATATGATTGGCTGAGGGAACTTGGGATCCTAGTGTTATGACACTCATTTTCCATTAAGACTCTTTTGTTTCCCAATTTCCACTGAATTTTGGAAGTAATGCGTCTTGAGCGGCGGAACTTAACGCTGTGTTTTACGTCCTTACCAGAGCGAGGAAATAAAAATGTTAAATATTTCATTTCCTCGGTTGGGAATTGAACTCACAACCTGTCGCGCTTACAGTAGCAAGCTTGTGCTCCGCACCACGATAAGCCTGACCTGGAATAAACTAAACAATAACTAATTATAACAAATCCTGACCTGGAATAAACTAAACAATAACTAATTATAACAAATACCTTTGTTATTCAGGATGTTGCCAATATTTTGACCACAATTGCATTGTTCAGTTCTAGTTTCCCTACTTTGTTCCTCTTCATTACAATTACTTCTTGACTGACCTTTTGGATCTTCCGGGAAGTACATGGAAGTTATATTATCCCTAAAAAAATACCTTTTAAAAAATAACTTTAATATTTTAATTCCTAGAACACATTTATATGTATGTGTTGTGGAATGTTCGACGGATCGGAAGGACATATACATATACAGTATAATATATAACGGTATAATATACTCGTATGTGTGTCGTTTGCGGTCACCAATGTGCGTGTCTCTGTGTGCACACCCAGCACAGTCGAGAGCTTACTTAGAAGTGAACTTACTTGTACAACTGACGCACGTCATTTTCCCAATAATGTAAAGAACAACCTCATTTCAGTCAATATAAGACATTTTTGTCATTATTCCCTATCGTATAAAACTTAGTAAAGATTGATTAGAGTTTTACGTATTTATATATATATTTTTAGTTTCAAGGGGCAGGTACAACAAGCTTGTATTTTAACACCTCACATCCTTCACCTTCCGCCCTATTCCTTATAGCTCTATGGCTTGACCAATTGCGTCTTGTATAATGGCGGCACCTAACCGCGTTTATATCTTTACCAACATTGGATAATAAAAATAATGATATTTGTAAGTTTCTCGAGCGACAACGACAGTGACAGTGACGCATATTTTGCATAGAACTTAATTTATAAAGAAAACCATATCACTAATCCAAAATATTTAGTTATATTTTGTAGTATATCAAATATTATTACCACCAGGGCTTGTGCTCAGCGGATGTTTGCCACATTTCTACATTCGCTGTGTAACAACTTGTCACATTGTAAGTCAGTCTAAGGAACAAAGGCGATAATAGATAAATGATATAGGGAAAAAAAAAACTGCTTATTTGTGATATGACAATGTATATCACTAACTACTCTTAGAGTCCCATAATATCGGAGGATTTGGACAGCTTTTGTGTATAACACGACGATATAACGATGGTCGTCGGAACAATTCCCTAACCAAGTACAATTAATAATGTTCATTTCCGCGCTCTAGTAAGAGCGGTGTTAAGTTCAGTTACTTAACACATAATGTCTCGAATCAGGTCGAAGAGTGAAGAATAGACTGATTTGAAACCTGTACCGTGCCTAGCATTCTTATTAGACTGCATAAAAAAAATTACTAAATAATAAGAAAAATATAACTTACCCGTCATTACTCACAGCTTTGTACACACCTAGAACAAAAGGGTTTAAAATTTTAAGACTGAGTTAATTGAATAAATAATTTAAAAGATACGAACTATACCTACCTTCGTGTAATTTTTCAACAGAAATACCTTCATTATTTTCTATATTTTGAGGTGTTTTAATGCTATCGTGAGTTTTTTGTCTGGAATCATCATCTTTACTACTTAAAGATTTGCCTGCTTTAGACAAATTAATATTTTTTGTTTTAATCTTCTTATCTTTTTTTGAATTCAAAATCTTATAAATAATTATTCTTTCTGCATCCTCAATTTTAGAATCAACTTTCGATGTACTCTTATCTAAGCTAAGGTTTTCTACAGAACTTGTTTCAGATCGTGTAGAAGAGTCGTAATCGGAATCATTTTGTAATATAACCGTTTCAACTAGTCTCTTATGTGATTTATCACCATTTGATTCTTTTGTAGGTGGAGTGTGTTTATGGCGCGATCTATATTCATGATAGCTGTCAGTTCCGCTGAATTTCACGGAGTTCCCCCGCTTTCTAGTATTAGGTATAGTATGTATTGCAAGGCTTCCATCGCTCTCCGGTACCGGCATCCAGGAATATTCAAAATCTCTACCAACTTGTGTGTTCACTGGAGATTTTGATTTACTTCTTATGTTTCCTAATGTTGGTGATTTTCTTTTGGAATGCTGAAGAAAAGTAATTTACAATATATATATCTATTTTTTTACTTTATATATTATTTATTTTATTTATTGAAAACAAACTACTGGAGTGTTTGACACTATGTTAGTTTGACACTACCTTGCTTTGCAGGAAAATAAAAGAAAATAATGAAAAAAAATGTATATATATATATATATATATATACTTTTCACATAGTTTATGCAGTTTACTACTAATCACCTTACAACACTTATGTTTCAAGTGTTCTTTTTCGATATTTTTATATTCTTGTTGCAATTTTCTTTGATGGTTGTCATTTAAAGCCTGTTGCTGTTCATCTCCCATATATGCTGCTCTCTGCAAAATCAAAATATTCTTTATTGAATTAAGGTCATTACAAGGACTTTTGAACCGTCAAGTTAATATAGAAATATGAGTAGTTTTAGTCCTACAGAAAGCTACCACTGGCTCGGAAGGCAGTCCTGCTGAGCCAGCAAGAAAATCCACAGTTTTTCTTATTATATTATATAGAGATCATTAGCTTTGCAAGTGAACATTAACAGCACTTAATACCATGAACTATCATTATTATGTAGTCTTCCATTGAATAGTAAGCTTAGTTGTATAATATATTTTACATATGGAATGTATATTTATTAAATATACATAATAAGCCATGTCTCAAAAAATATTTGGAGTTTTTTGAAGACAAAAAGTAGGAGTGAAAATAATATACCTATATAAATTAAGTTTAAAATCATTTACTTAATGATAAAAGTAAAAAATAATAACTAAATGAGTGGATTGTGGATTTGACCACACGTAGGGGAATGAATTAATTTTATTTCTCCGCTCTGGCTAGTTTTACCACTCACAAAACACCAAATATTTTAAAAAAATTATTAGGTTCCATAAGCAGTACAGTATTTTATTGTACCCTTTTGTTACCCTGCTGTGAAAGAAAAAATAATGAAGCTGTTTTTTTTCTTTTTACTAAATAAACAAGCTATCTAAAATAACACAATTTTTTAACAAAATAAGTAACTATATCTGTCAAATAAATATATTAATTATAATTGCTTACAATAGGTCTGTCCCCTTTATCTTTAGGCAGAGAATTTAAAAAGGCTAGAGTATCTTTATATTCTTTGTCAACATTAAGCCTTGTTACTGCCACTTTGTTCCTTAAACTTTCCTGTCTTTTATTAAGTTGTTTCTTTGAAATATCATTAATGTTAATAGTTTCTTTTAAAGCTTGTGAGTATGCATCTTCTTCAGATTTACCATCTCTTTGAACTAAATTTGGTTCTCCATATTGCATGTCTAATATATCCCTAGTATTATGATTGTAGACTGATACAGATTTCTTTCTATTCAATGATATTTCAGGTTCAGTACATCTAGAAGATTTTTCTTTTTCTGTAATAGAAAAACATATTTATAATTATTAATTCAAAATATGAAGAGGCCATAGTAGCTCAGTAGGACAATGCCTGTGACTGAGCTCCATTCCCACTTGGTGGTAAGAACTATTCCCATTTCCATTCTTTTGCAAGACATGTGCGACTAATTGTCATTGTCACCGTTATTCAGTTAACACAAAAAGATTTGAAAACAAACTACTGGAGTGTTTGACACTATATTCTCTCTACCTTGCATTGCAGAAAAATAAAAGAAAATAATGAAAAAAAATGCACCTAAATGATAAAAAGTTGACAATAATAAATATCACTAAATATAAATTAAATTAGATGAACAATGATTTTATTATGCATGAGCTGAATCAAATACACAAACCAATTGTATAGAAATACACAATTTAAATGCAAAGTGACATTAATACTAATGATACTAAAACTCTACACCTATTATTATTGTCACCTTTTTGCCTATGTATACTGCATTTACAGTTTTTCAGTATAGAGCATCTATTTTTAAAGTATTTCTCTTTTTCAACAGTATTATTAGAAAATGTTGAAGTGCATATATTATTTAAAGCAAATTTGAAGTTGTTATGTGTACAATCTGTATATATATTATTAGGAAAGGGGCCGGAAGAGTTCTCAGCATGCCATGACGGCACTGGCATAACTTCTTCATTCAGAACATGGCAAACATTATCAATTATACTACCATCAATTCTCGACGATCTAGTATGTTGAATTGTCTGTTTTATACTTTGCAAATCATCTGATGTCTTTTTGTATGGCTCTGGTTGTCTTAGCTTTAAATTTCTATTTTGTAAATATTCAGAAACTAGTGTCAATGATGATTTTATCGGAATATTTTCAGGAACATTTGTTATGCCTCCACGTAGACTTGATGGCATCTCATCGCTTAAAGCAAAAAGATTTAATCTTTTACTTTTATCTAATCTTTCATTTTCTGTTGCAGTTTCTTTAACACTGTCTTCTTTAGGTAAAGATAAAGCAGGTACATTTGGTTCCCACTCATTTAGTAGCTTAACACACTCCCATTGGGTACCCATATCAGCTTTTTCTTTATCGGGTTTATCTCCTGTAATATTTGTAGTTTGAAAGTCTTTTTCCTTTTCAATATCATCAGAATTGGAAACTGTTTTATTTAAAGGGTCCTCAGATGTTTTTGAAGATTGTTTCATTAGGTTTTTAACAACAGAAGATGATTTTTCTCTACTGATTTCATTTGCAACTTCCCTGGAAATATCAATGTACCTTTTCAATTTATGTCTATAATAATAACAATTAATTTTAATATGATACATTTTTAAATAAAATAAGATTTATTTATAAGAAAGATATTATGATGCAATTTGTAGTGAGCAATAAATATTTTAGAAATGTACCTTGCTTGCAATTTTCTATCTAAAACTTTTTTTTGCTTATCTAATTGTGCTTGTTTTTTCTTTCTTAGTTCAGCAACAGCTTCTTTGCCACGTAACTTTGACAAGTCTTTTGTTTCTAGAATTTCTAAAATGTAATTAATATTTATATTTAAAATGTTTTTACATTCATATACAAAATAAAAGTACACTAATTCACCACTTATAAATTGTACTTGTACCCTGCTAATATAATTCTTTGAAACATGAGATGATTTTCAAGCAGATCATTGCTAGCCTTAAATGCACATAAACAGACTTCTCTAATAATAATAATTTTTAAATTAACAGTTAAGTATAAAAAACCTGTAAAACATAAACATAAAATAAACTTAATGAAATGTTTTATTTAATTTATTAATGTACTTAATATATAACCCAAATATTCTAGTATCTGATCCCCTCCAGTTTTTAATACTGCCAGATTAGTGAGATTCTATTGTACTTACTATAAAATAATTAATAACTTACCTTGACTGTTAACATCCAAAGCAGTCTTATGACTGGTACCAACATTATTTAAGCTTTTAGAATATAATAATTCTAATCGTCGAACAAATTTCTCTTGACAATCAATATATTCTTTTTCTTTCTTAGCACTAATATCTGTTACATGTCGCAACTTCTCTACTTTAGCGCGTTCTCTAATTTTCTTAGCGATGTCTTTTGATTGTTCCCTAACCTAAAATCAAATAAAATATTTTTTTATCGTTGAAAGAATTATGTTTTTCTTCTTAGTAATATAAAACCTTACTTGTTGTAGTCTTAGCTTCCGTCTTTGTAAAATTTCATTTGTTTTTAAGGCGTCAATTTCAGAAGCCATGATGTTGTCACTATTACATAAGGGAGTCAATATGTAAACTCTAGGTTTTCAAATATATGCTACCTACTTAAATTCATTTTATTAACAGAATTTTAAATATTTTGTTCGAATACAAAACAATCTTCAAATATTAAACGTACAAAAACGTCAAATATATTCTTTGACACCTGACAACAATATATACTGTACACAGGACACATATACCCACAGAACACATATACCCAAAGGGAAGAATGTTCACTTCATACAAAAAAAATGGGGGACAAAACGACATTGCTGCCATCTGTCGTGAGCCCACCAAATCCAATCGGTTCGATTCCCAAAATCGATTTTTATTCAAAGCCAAAATGATTTACTGTTTCAAAATCAATTGGAAATATCATTATTTAATTAAAAAAAAATATTTCCAAATGATTTTGAAGCAGTAAATCATTTCTGGTATAATAATTCAAGATGAATACAGAAATAAAACGAATAACCACTTTATACTTTTTATTGCTTATAAACATTTGTTATAATTATATTTATACAAATAGTATTCTTGCAAATCAAATAAAATAGTGATAAAGACTATATTATTGCAATAAGACAAACTTGCCGTTTTATGTTAGAAAGACTAATTAACATTTATATAAGTTAAATAGATTGTAATCTGTACAATAATCATTGTTTATATATTTATTAACTTATAATGTTGTAGGCAGTTGTATTCTTGAAAATTATATATTATTATTATATCTTGACTACAAATAAAGAATGACCAAAATCATTGCTATTTAAATTAAATAAATATTTTAATTAAGTGTTGTGTTGTATTGTTGCATGTTTGTTTTTTTAAACAATTACAGATAATGATACAAATAATAATGTATAATGAACTTAATAGTGTTGGTCAAATTAAATCCCTGTATGATATTGTATTATAATAAAGTATAAACTATAAAGTAGGATCAAAGCGGTCTTTATTCATACAAATTGTTATAAAAATATTGCAATTTGTATTATTAATAAATATCACAGATTTAAAGTGTAGAAAATTCACATTCTTTTGTTTTCATTTTATTTGCATTTAGTTATAAAAGAGTATTGTCCATAGGTACCTTAAATAATGGAAATAAAGTGATCAATGAAAAACTTTCTAGTCGTTTCCCGAAGATTTGTATATTATATTACATTGGCGAAGTGTTTAGTGCTCAACTGGCACGCCCGGAACGCTAAACACACGGAATAACAACAACAATAAATTAATATAGATAAATTATTTTATTTATAATTAAATAATGTTACATAAAAATTACTTTTGGCTATTAAAGTTTTATTTATTTATAATCTATTTAGAAAATTCCACAGACAACATCAAATACAATGAATTAATTAATCTTTGTTTATTGTTTAAAATTTTCAAAGGCGCACTTAATAATAATAAGTTTTATTACATAAATATATTTTTTTGTCGAAAAAACTAATTAAAATAATGAAATACGAAGTTACACATTACATTATTATTGTATTCTTAAGTATATTGCGAGTAACAAATATTATGAGCAATACTTTTAAATATTTGTAATACTAAAATTTTCAATCTCCCAATCCAACACCTAATACATGTTGCCTATTAACATCTAAATCAACAACATTACCCTGTTGATTTGGATCCAATAAATCTAAATTAATAAGACCACTCCCAGCTTTTGCATTGTTATTACGACTGCCGTCTCCACCTAATCCAATACCCAAAATATTTTGTTTCCCTATGTCGAGATCAGCCACATTATTCTTACTACTTGTATTTAGAAGATCTAAATTTATGCCACTATCTTCATGTCGCCCCCCATTATTATATGAACGTTGAGAGCCACCATTACTATTATCTTTTCCTCCCAAACCCACACCTAAAACATGTGACCCTCCAAGGTCCAGATCCAAGACGTTATTCTTTTTGTTTGAATTTAGAAGACCAAGGTCAATCAATCCACCGCCTGAATGAGAGTACCCCGGGTTGTTTGATGTTGATGAACCAGAATTTCCTTGACCATTATTTGGAGAAGCAGTTGCTGGCCCAGAAGATACTGATGATGAATGTGAGCAATGACACTTGTTCTGGGTCACCTGTGTTGTAGTATATACTAGAGCATTAACCAATTTCATTATTAGTTCTTCAAAGTTACTTGGATACCCTGTGGGATGGCTTGGAGTTGAAACAGTCTCTTGTTCTTCTAAGCCTCGCGACAGACTTATGAGGGATAATAGATCTTCGCAGGTACAAATATAAGGATCTCTATGTATTTGGTTTAAATTTCTCATTCTTCCGTAATATTGTGCACGAGAAACCTGCCAAGAACGTAGAATTCGTTATTATAATTTGAATAATAACTCAATTTTATTGTTAACTTAGGAAGCTCGTTTCATAATTTTATAAAATAGTTTATTATCATACTCCTTTCTGTATGAAAACTGGAAGGAACAATTATTCCATATTGTGTAAGTTTGCAAAAACTAAAACTATTTAACTTACCTCTACAAATACAAATAAACACGAAAGAGCAATTAAACGTTTTCGACCCATTTTACTGTAAGTTTCGAAATATTCGTGCCATGCCTTTTATATATAGGCTTGAGGCGTTTAATAATTACAAAAATATTTCTTCAAATAGATAAAACCTTTGTTGGACTATATCACTTTATTGCGTAAGTACCGCCTAAACTTTATGCATTGGCGTTAATATGAGCACGTACAGTCAATCACATTATACCGAAAACCGATTGTTGTCTACAGTTGCAAATCGTATTAGTTGATATATGAAGGACCTTATTGTTGTCACATACTTGATATTGTTTAATAAAATATACCACATACATGTTTACCTACCTGCCAGGAATAATCTTGACTTAGAATTATATAAATTTAGAAAGCCGCCGCAGCCAACACGAATTTATATTTCATATATTTTAAAGGTTATGTACCTTGTGAGAAATATTTAAGTCTAAACTATTTTTATAGTCAATTGAATTAAAATGGATACTGGGCCAAAACAAAGACGTCATATAAATCCACGCTACAAAGCAAATTTATTCTCAATTCTCACTTTTGGGTATGTTAATTTAATAATCACTACTAAAGGCATTAGATCGTTGGATTCGATTCGATCGATTTCATAGTTAGCTTTATTCTATACTAGCGACCCGCTCGCGGCTTCGCCCGCTTTAACCACAGAATTATTTACTTAAAACACTAAAGTTATATTCATGTTTTAATATACCTATAATATATATTTGCAACGCACTTAAGATCTCTAATGTGAAAATTATTAAAACCTTAGGTCGCATTTTCGTACCTCCCATAATAGAGATGCAGCTGTCAATATATTAATTTCTTTCAACTTTTGACTTAAGGAGTCTTTAGGGTCTAAGTTATAGTTATAGCTATATAGTTATAGCTATATCGATACTTACAATAAAATCCTAACTCATCGGTGTCTCTACGTGGAAGATATATTAGAAAAATTGTTTTGAGCGGTGTGATCCCGGCCTAGAATAGGATCATCCTGGTACTGGTGGTGTCGTAAGAGGCGACGTAAAGTACGTGTGGTAGAGTCACGTCGCCAGCAATGGCAACACGCATGGGCAGACTCAACCGGATCATTACCACCCCCGGCATTTAAAACCGGCGTGAAGTAGTGGCTTTATGCCACCGCGTTTCGCATCAGGTAATACCGGGCTCCGGCGCCCAACCCATCTTAAAGGCCGGCAACGCACCTGTAGCTCCTCTGGGGTTGCACGGGGCCGTGGGCGGCGGTAATCACTTACCATCAGGTGACCCGCACGCTCGTTTGCCGTGTCTTTTCCATAAAAAAAAAATATATTACGGACATTTAACAATGTAATAGAACTTGGTCAGTTTGTCTGTTTATGTGTGCGTTCACGATAATCTCAGAAAGGGCTTTAAGTGCAGTTTTGTAATTTTTCTAACTTCCTTTAAATATTTAGTATTAGTTTTATTTTAATCGGTTCACACAACATTAAAACCAGATTCACGCTGTATCCAGCCTATAGCAGGGTAGGTAGAGGGAAGTTAAGTGTTAAGATACTGCGTATGATATATGACTGACATGCGAAATGAAAATATGATTAAATTACAATTCAATCCTCTAAGTGGGAATCGAACCCATAACGTCACGTTACAGGCACAATTTTGTGCCCCTACGCCATGACGGCCTTTAATATTTATACAGAATGGAAGCGTCAGCGCTTCTTTTACGGGGACAGTATATAGGATAAAATATTTTAAACCCATACCTAAAGAAATTAATCAAGATACCTCCCTCAACAGATTAGACGTAGGATTTTTTGATGTTTATCCAAACCTATATTTCGTGTGACGCAGTTACGCATAGATACTAATAACGTAATCACATACTACTACAAAATATTACTAAAGATTAAGCAACTTTGAACTATGCCGCCAATACCTACGACTCGCATGTGGCGGTTTCCCCTTGATAGGCCTATGTCTGTTTGTGTCTTTAGTGACAAATAGCGTTTTATTTTAATATCACCGATAATATATAATTTATTTTGTATAAAAAATAACTTTTTCAGTTTTGGGATTTTTTTAATTGTATTAGGCTTTTATAGAGTAGTTAAAACTATGGTTTCATTTAAAGTGGCGCTGATAAAAATACTATATAATTGAGCATATTTAATATCTATAGTTATTTTTAGTGATTACAACCAATAGTTATTGCAAAGAATTTAAACTACCAACATTCTTATTGTTAATAAATTATTTTTTTCAAAATAAAAAAAAAATTGAATATTTTGAATAATTTCGCGCCATTATGACGAAAAAATTAGACAAAATAGTCTAATTTATTCGTTCAGTTCAAAATGTTCATAATTAAAAGTTAAAAAATGTTGATCGAAAATAATTATACTGTAGGAGGATACCTTTATATATCCTGTTTAAATTTGTTTTTTTTTATGATATTATGTAGAATAATATAATCTATAGAGGAATCACACATTCCTCTTCACACTTTTTATTCTTTAACTATAATAAGTAAATATATTTTTAGAGGTTACTCTGTACTAAGATGGCAGCTCTGTTCCCGCATTTATGTCCCTGATATATCGATATAAATAGTAGAAATATAAATCATTGGAAAGAAAAGGAGAACCGCAATTATATTGCATTTTTTCTTTTTTTCATACTTGAAATGTATTAATAAATTTACATACAATTCGTTTGTTTTGAACATAACATTAAGGTGGATTCATAAAATATATTTGGTACTTCCTTAGCATGATTATTTCATGTATTTTTTTAGATACAAAGTTTTGATTAAGTTCTCTTGAAAAATATATCTATTGTAAATGAATGTAACGTACCTATGTGCCAATGATTAAAATTCATCTAAACACAATATCAACTTTTATAAACTATAGCAACCATCTCGCGGCTTCACCCGCTTAAATTTGTGAATTATTTGTTTGTTTCGGTACAGGGAATTACGTTCCTGTTTTAATAAATAATGTATGCTTGCAGCGCACTTATGATTTCTAATGTGAAAATTATTAAAACAAAAAAATATTATTGGGAGCAATTAACAAACTAATAGAACCAGAAACAATAATATTTGTAAATTTTGTTTGTTTGTTGGTTTTTCTGTTAGTCGACACTTGTCTCAGAAACGATTTAAGCGATTTGAAGAGCTAAGACGTGAGCGTGGTGCGGGAGCGGTATGAATGGTGTAATGATTAAATAGCTGACCTTTATAACTATTTATTTATATCCTCATAGAGAAATGATAGCTTTTTTGGGCACTGTTCATTTTTTAAGAAAATAAATTTGATCAAAATACACTTATTTATCTATATATATATAAAAGGACATATATTATTCATTAGGACAGAATATAAAATATATATATTTTAGATGTCCCTCTGTACTACGATGGCGGCTCTGTTCTAGTTTACACTTTTTCCTTTGAAAATTAGTTATTGTAACATAACTCTAACAGTTACACATGGCATTGGCAACTTTTTGTAGATATTGATATCTTCTATGAAATTGTAGTACATCACTTTGCTCTATTGTCAATAATTTCCACAGCGTACGCGATATAAGGTTTTTATTTGGTATTTTTTTACACCTTAATCGTCTAATTGTAAAAGAATTTTCCAAATCGGTCTCGTAGTTTCGTGGCTTATTCAAATCAAATAAAGAAACAAAAAATGTAATCGATTGTCTTAATAATTTTGGTGATATCGATGCACCTCCCCCTCACCCCTGCAGTTACTCGCCACGATGCGCGAGGCCACACGACACACACTCCGCATTTTTTATTATTACATGATTTTCTTTAGATTTATATTTTTTAATTCATTATATCTTTTGAATGGGATGTCCGATTTTATTAATTTAAAAAGTATCTTACAGGTATTGAAATTATCTTTTATAAAATCTCACTTAATAGGATAAGGATTAATGCAGAGATATAAATAATATGGTTTGATTATTGTCGGCACTTTTGTTAACTTATAAAATATAAAAAAATGGTTATATTGTCATAACTACAGTAGTTGGACATATGCTATCGCGGACTTTTTTATAGATATTGATCCGCCCTACAATACTGTGGAACATTGTTTTGTTCTATCATCAATAGTTTTCGCAGCGCACGCGATGATAGAATTGTTAAGATCAATTTCTTCTCACCTTGGGTTACATTATTGCATTTTTATTAGGGATCTCTATTTTTTTTGAAAATGTAATATATCCTATGCTGGTCAGTAAAGATGCAGCTTTCTAATAGTGAAAAAAATATTGAAATCGGTCCAGTAGTTTTTGTGTGAAAACTCTACAAACATACACACATACATACATACAAAAATACAAATCTTACCTCTTTATAATATTAGTATAGATATTTGACAATAAAAGAGTAACCTGAGAAAACCTAAATATATGTATATAATTCTTCGAACGGATACATTCAAACGCTTAAGGCTGTTTATATATATCTCTTATGCACTCCGCATGCCCCTCGTAATCGGACATGACGGTCGCAGAGTAACGTCATCGCATTAACGAGCGAAGAACGCTAGCCCGATTTCGATGAAACAAAAACTTTTGTTATTTGCACGACTATGCGCGGTAAATACCTACATGTAATTTTAATAAAAATAATTCAATGTATTGTGACTTATTGTCTTCCTTTACTCTCCAGTCCAAAATTCCCATGGAAAGTGGAGATCCTTAAATATCATAGACCTACCTAAGCATATATTTAAAATAAATAAGATTAATACTAAGTCTAAACCATATTTAGATACTTTAAATCTAAACTTTAGAGAGATTTCGCACGCGGCAATGACCAAGTACATTACTGTAATCTTTCTAACATGGCTTATTTATAACCGTCAGTTATAACTATCAATTCATTTCTAGAACGTAACTTAAAGGCGGCCTTATTAGGACCAAATTTGGTTATAGATAGAGTAGAGGTAGAGAGTTGCCCAGACAGTGTCACGTTGTCGTGGACCTGAGACCCCCTCGTTTAAATCCATGGATTGCTAAGGAGTTTCTTCTCTTCTCTGTTAAAGATTGTTTAATGGTGTATTCATATTTATATTTTTAACATTCAGATGGACCTTGGAGACATTTATGTTGGGCTATACTAGAGATATAAAAGAAGAAGATCTATATGCACCGTTACCTGAACACCGATCAGATATTTTAGGTATAATTTCACTTTAATTTTTAGTTGTACTTACTTGTAAATCAGCTTTCAAAAGTTATACGTGTAATGTATGTCTCTTTATAATAAAAATCAAATATGAAACTTTTTCTTTCTTCATATAAAAAATATTAGAATAAATATTTCCCATTAGGCGATACGCTGCAAGCTGCTTGGGAGCAAGAAGTAGAAACCCATAGGATTCGTAATGACAATAGCAAGCCTAGTTTAATGAAAGCATTGACAAAAGTTTTTGGTTGTGAATTAATGTTGTACGGTTTGATATTGGCGGCAATGGAGTTTGTACTCAGGTTTTAGTTTTATACTTAGTTTAATAGATCACAAGTAAAAAATAACATTATATTCAAATCGATAATCTAAAAGTCTAAAAGTTGATTCTTTTGCCAGATTGCAGCAACCCTTATTTTTGGGTCTATTGCTTCGTTACTACAGTCCAGCACAGAATTTACAAAGCAATGTGTACGTTACCTTTTAACATTTTTTTTATTGGCTTTTTATTTACATTTTGTTTTACTTTCAAATTACAAATACCTTCTTATTTTAGATCTAATCACAATTATTTTTCTCGTCTATATAAATATTATGAGATGTCCAGTGGCGTGACTTGGGGAGAGGCAGTATTTTTTTCTTTTGGAGTTGTTTTCTGCAGTATGATAAATGTTATGGTCCAGCATCCGTTCATGATGGGTGTAATGCATATAGGAATGAAAATGCGGGTCGGAGTTTGCAGTCTTATTTATAGAAAGGTGTGATTTTATGTACATGATAGAAATAGTGAGGCCAGTCGTGACGTAGGGGCACAAAGTGTGACTGTAGAATAGACCAGTTGTGAATTCGATCGCCACTTGAGGAGATTAAAAATTTACTTAAATTTATATTTTCATTTCTTCGCTCGGTGTCGAGGCAGAGCGCGGCGTTGAGTTATGCCACTCAACACGCAATGCCTCTAGAATTCGGCAGAAAGTGAGGAACGGAGTGTCTTAACATTAGGTTCCCTCTGCCTACTCTGCTGTATGCGGGATACAGCGTGAAGCTGATTTTTTTTAAATAGCGATAGAAAGGATAATAATTGGTAAAGTAATTATATTTTAGTCATTAAAAGTTAATCTTCAAGCGATGTCCGAAAACAGTGGCGGCCTAGTTGTAAATCTGATGGCTAATGACGTCAACCGTTTTGATTCTGGTCCACTTTTTATTCATTACCTTTGGATAGGACCTTTGGAGACTGTGGTAAGCCATACTTATTGCAAGATTTAAAATATTTTTTTTTGGTGCATCTTTCAATATTTTTATTTATACTAACTACATAACATTTCTTTATAGCTTATGACTTTTTATTTATATCGAGAAATGGGTATATCGGCAGTGTATGGAGCGTTGATTGTTATAGCAGTTGTACCATTTCAGGGTAAATATATATAAATTTAATAAAAAATAAGATACTTAAATTTAAACCTGTATTGATGACTATAATTTTATAGTTTTTCTTGGTGCACGTACGGCATATTATAGAAGGAGAACGGCGCTAAAGTCTGATGAACGAGTTAGATTGATGGAAGAAATTATAATGGGCATGGAGGTTATAAAAATGTACACTTGGGAAAAACCGTTCAGAAAAATTATAGATACCGTGAGAAGGTGCGATGTAATTAAGTTTATCTTAAACTATTTTATGTTTTCTGCTTAAAATTAAATATATGAATTTGATAGGTAAATCTCACACAGCAGGGTACGCAGAGGGAACCTAATGTTAAGACACTCCGTTCCCCACTTTCTGCCGAATTCTGGAGGCATTGCGTGTTGAATGGTAAAACTCAACGCCACGCTTTGCCCCACACCAGAACAAAGAAATGGAAATATAAATTTAAGTAAATTTTTCATCTCTTCGAATGGGGATTAAACCTACAACCAGTCGGCTTCGCCAAGACTGGCCTAAATAATTTACAAAATGCGGTTAAAATATATTCTTGGTATAGACACGTGTGCCAAACCTATTTAAATTTTCTAGCAAATTGCAAAATATGGGTAATATAAATTATGTTTCATAACAGATGAATAAATGGATACACGGTTTAAAGTTAGTATGTTAAGGAAAAGTACAAATATATAAGTAGTTAAAATTTAACATGACTCAGATGAGATATCTTAAAATGAGTCTTGCCTTTTAAATTGTATTGCGGCTCAGGACATTTGTCTATCCCTTCTAAGCAGGATTCCTTCTGCAAGTAAATAATCATAAGCATCAACTAAATATCTGTATCTTAACTTATAATTATGTAATAAATAATCTTCAACTTGTGTTTTATCAGACAGGAAATGTATTTTATTAAAATGACTTCCTACATTCGAGGAGTGGTAATGTCGTTCATAATGTTTACATCACGGTTCAGTATTTTCATCACAGTTCTACTTTATGTGATGTATATCAACCGTATAACAGTCGAAAATGTGTTTTTTCTTACATGCTATTATAATATTATGAAACAAACAATGACACTATTTTTTCCGCAAGCTGTGGGTCAGGTAAGAACCAATTTTACAAGGAAATATTCGTGTTTTGCTACTTTACTGAAGTTATATTGAGGATTTGATCGTAGGTAGCTGAAATGTATGTCGCTATACAAAGAATAAATGCATTCTTACTAATTGAAGAGTGCCAGTTGCCGTCTAGAGACCAATTAGTTGATGTTAAAGAAGTTCAAGAAAAGCCCAAGAAACGTGTTTTCATACCGCGTAAGATAATCATAATCATAATCGATATATATATTTTATTAATATATATTTTATATACATACCTACATGTTGATTCGATCGATATGTGACATTCGATCGTTATATATACCTAACATTAATAAATTTAAGCAATTTAACTACAAAACATTTTTTAAGTTAATCCTGTACGGCCACCGAGTAGGCAGTCACCACGAAACGAACCGCGCGCTTCTTCATCTAAAAGTCAAGATAAAATTAAAGGTTTATCAATCAATAAAGTTCTTGTACGTAACATTAATTTAAGAAAATAATTTTAATCATCAAATTGTTATATAGGATTGCGAAAAGATCAGATCGCTATAAAATTTGATGGTTCATGCAGTCGTTGGATTATGTCATCAGAGCAAAACGATGTCGTGAATATTAACTTGGAAGTAAAAACAATTAATACTTATTTCTACTTATCCCTTCCTACCCTCGCACATGTTATAGATTCTTAAAATATTTTTTTATAATTTACAAGGTATACTCTGGTTCACTAGCTACAATAATTGGAGCTGTTGGCTCGGGCAAATCAACTTTATTACACATGATACTCAGTGAGCTTCCCTGTTTAATGGGAAGTATGGAAGTCATAGGCAGTGTGAGTTACGCTAGCCAAGATCCATGGCTTTTTGTGGGTAAGACTAAACACAGAATTCCTTATAACTACTGTGATTATGAGGAGTTCAGTGTGGTTATAGGGAATAAAGCACTCACCTAATATCTTATATTAACCAATTTTCTATTAAAAGGTTCCGTGCGCCAGAATATTTTATTTGGTCAGCCTTTTGTAAAATCACGATATATGGAAGTATGTAAAGTATGCGCGCTTGAAAGAGACATTTCATTGTTCATTCATGGCGATAAAACGATAGTTGGCGAACGTGGTGTATCTCTAAGTGGAGGACAGCGGGCGAGAATAAATTTAGCTCGAGCAGTTTACAAGGAGGTAGGAAAGAGTTCTTGTTTCGCTTGCTATATTGATATAGAGGAAAGGTGCTCGAAATGATCTCCTTAAGGGAGAATGCTGGTGGTTTGTAACTTTATTGACGTTGGAATTGAATTTGAAAGCGGTGAATTATAGCATGTGACCAATAGTTTATAGATGAACATTATAATTTTTTACGTCTTTTAAAACTTTACTACGTACTACACCACTGCCAACACCGCCGATCTCTATTATATGTAGTTACGAGTCAAGTCTCGGCCACCAAGGTTTACGTACCAATTTCATAAATGTCAACAGGAAAGTATCGTAAAAAGTTAACAAATTTAAGCTTCCAGGCGTATGCACTCATTTAGTACTAAAAGAGCTATAAATATTAGTTTGTACCAAATGATTTGTTTCTACTCCAATTTTACAATTTTCAGATATTTTCCTTTGTTTATACTGTAAGTTTCACATTTTCCCATATGTCATAATGACCAACACATCAAAATATTATTATCAAAAACATATTTCGTACATAAAAACAAAATCAGAGCAGGATCTCCAAAGTTACTGCAATGTAAGTGTGTTCCACCGTTCGTTTACATTTGCGTTCTTTGTTCGCTAATACGATGACGTCAGTGCGAGTCGTGTTAGATTGTGGGTGATGCAGAGTGGTAACGTGCAAAAATTTTATTTCTTAAGTAGTTTTAACTTAACCTATTGCCAGATATGTGAAACAAAGCCAACTTTGAAATATTTTCAAAATATATCTAGGTTTATTTGATGGAATTAAAAGAAAATCTTATATGTACAAATATTTACTAACAATGGTTTCGCCTGCTTTTTTTATTTAATATTATTTAAACGTATTTAGGGAAAATTGATTGGTTACTTTAGTATGGTAGTTGGTTATTTATACTGTAATTCACTTATGTGTACTGTAATTATTTATACTTACAGTACACTATTTGATTTTTCCCGCAAATATTGTCGTATTTAATAGAAAAATATTAAGTTATTTCATATCTATGTAGGTTCATACATGAATACTGCAAACGGCTTTGAATTACACAATGATGCACTTAACTGGAGGTTGTGAGTGAATTTGGTTTTCTCATTACTTTTAACAATAATTTTTAATAGATTTTTTGTAATTGTAGGCTGATATTTATTTACTAGACGATCCACTGTCAGCTGTTGATACACAAGTAGCAAGACATATATTTGAAAATTGCATTAAAAGGTAAACGATTAACAATTGAATAACCTCCGTTCAGAAACAAAACTGTAAATCTTTGGTATTTAATCAAATTCAGATTGCTGTAGAAAATTTTCTGCCTTTAGGTTTTACTAAATTTAATACAATTAAAAGTAACTTATGGTTCTAGATACTTAGGAAATAAAACTGTTATACTGGTGACGCATCAGCTGCAGTTCATAAAATCTGTAGATCAAATTGTTGTAATGGAGAATGGTACAATTCTTGCGGAAGGAAGCTATGATGAGCTATCTGTAACTATGATTACAATACAGAATAAATAATAAAAACAATAAATTAATCAAATAAAACAAATAACTTATTTTTTGTTATAGAAACTGGAGTTACCTATTGTGCAATTGATGCAAGACAAGTCTCACGAAATACGAAAAGAAGATTCATACTCTAACACATTAATACAACCCACAAGCGGAATAAGCTTAAAGCCTTCACGTTGGTCACATTGGTCGTTGATGTTTAATTTTACTGTAATCAAACTCATATATTTTATTAAAATTTATTAATTTCATAAATTCAAACAATTTAAATTAACGTATAAATATATGACACAGGATCAAAAGCAAGAGGCGGAGATTCAAACTTTTGGAAGAGTAAAAGGATCAATCTATAAGGATTTTTTCTTGGCCGATACAACCTGCGTGTTGTTTTCTATTGTCCTAATAATGTTCGTATTAGCCCAATTCTTTGCTAGTGCGAGCGATTATTGGATATGTCGATGGTTAGTAGGATGAAAATACTTTAAAATTACGAAAATTAAGAAGCTACGAAAAAGAAGTACCCACTAAGAATACTATATATATGTAAAAATATCAACTTCACGTTATGGGATATAGCGTGAAGTTGATATTTTTATTTTTAGCGTAGCAGAGTCTGCTGGGCAGAGTAGGCACAGGTAACCTCGTGTTAAGACACTGCTTTCCCCATTTCCAGTCGAATTTCGGTTAGCGTTGAGTGGGGGGACTCAACGCAGCGCCATGTCTCGAAACCAGAGCGAAGATATGAAAATTTAAAATTGTTTCGAGTCACACACTCGAGCCTCTGCGCGATCTCATATACGTAAAATATATTTATATATAAATTTAATCAATATAATTGCTATTAAAAGTCGCTATTATTTTTAGGAGCCATGCAGAAGACCACTTAACCGGTGATGCGACAATGGACAATTTACTATGGTCCCAGTATGGACTGACGCGGAAAGATTTCGTTATTATTTTTGGTGTTTTGACATTAGCAACAGTAGCGATTGCTTTGATTCGAGCTTTTTTGTTCTTTACGTTGTGTATGAGGTCATCAATAAAGTAAGGATTTTACTAACTTAAATTTTAATATCACGGTTGAGTTAACATACCTAATAGGAACGTACTCATTAAGGGGTTAGTTTTTAAGTACCTACTAGATAGAACACATGGTATAATAACTTAGCGTAGTGATGTTAAAACAATTTGTATAACAAATACTTATATACAATATTAGAATTTCAAAATTAAAATCCAAAAATAAAAACATTGGTTGTGGCCCAGGGGCAAAAACTGTGTGACTATAACGCGACGGTTTTGGGTTCGATCTCTACTCGAGGAAAAGAAATATTTAAATATATTTATACTTTTATTTCTTCGCTCTGGTGACGAGGCAAATAGCAATATTGAGTTTCGCCACTCAACACGCCATGCCTCCAAAATTCAGCGTAAAGTGGGGAACGGAGTGTCTTAACACTAGGTTCTCTCTGCCTACCCTGTTGTGCGCGGGATACAGCGTGAAGCTGATTTGATTTTGTGATTTTAAATATGATAGGTAATTGTTATACTTCACAGATTACACGATATGATGTTTGAATGTATTTCACTGTCACCCATGAGTTTTTTTCATGCAAATCCTTCAGGCAGAATTCTAAATCGTTTTAGCAAAGATATGGGTTCAATTGACGAGTTGCTCCCTCAGGCTATGTTAGATTGTTTACAAGTAAAAAATATTTATATACTTTTATCTAAATAGTTATAGATATTTATTAATTAATATCAGTTAACTGCTCGTTATGATATGATGAAAAGTAGTTTCAGACTTAGTGTGGGTGTATAGTTCTACTTTATATCGTAGACGCCATCTTTTCCTATTTAGTAACAACTATAAATATTAAGTCGCGGCGCGGGAGCAAGGGAGACTGTAAAAGCGACTGGTTGTGGGTTCGATCCCTACTCGGGGAAATAAAATATATTTTTATTTCCGTCTACTTGACTCTGATGTTGAGATAGAGCGCGGCGTTGAGTTCCGCCACTCAACAGGCAATGTCTTCTGAATTCGACGGAAAGTAGAGAACGGTGTGTCTTAACATTAAGTTCCCTCTGCCTACCCAGCTGTGTGCAGGATAAAGCGTGAAGATGATTTATTTTTTTATAAAAATTGAAAGTAATAAGTTCTATTAAATATACATATATTTTAAAGTCAATCCATTACTTTTACTCCACAGATAATTTTTAATTTAGTTGGTGTTGTTGTGATCATTTTGATGACCGAAGTTGCCTTACTTATACCTATTGCGACGTCTCTCGTAGTATTTTATATATTCCGTTTGATCTACGTGAGGACGACGAGTGCTATCAAACGCTTGGAAGGAATAAGTTAGTTTGGAATTCAAGCTGTAACTGAATTTTCTACTTCACGCTGTATTCCACAAATAGCCACTAAGAGTGATGACTAGTATGAATTATCACACTCCACACTCCCCTTTCCTCTTTCAGGCCAAATTCAAGACAAAGGACGCGCGTTGTGTGACCGATGCCACACATTTTGCCTTATCAGAGCAGAGAAACGATTCATTGCCTCGAGATGGAATCGAATCCACCAACATCGCGTTTATAAGCGGACCACGGTCCATTGCGTCACGAATCATGTCTTATTTTATAATTAAATTTCATATACTAAAAAAATATTGTATATTAAAAAAAATATATATTTCTTAAGTTTCGTAATTAACAGCACGAAGTCCGGTATTTGGACATGTCAATGCAACAATATTGGGCTTACCTACAATTCGATCATTCGGGGCGGAAATACTTTTGGCCAAGGAATTTGACCGCCACCAGGATCTCCACAGCTCGGCGTGGTACCTGTTCATCACCTGCAGCCGCGCCTTTGGATACTTCCTTGATGTCATATGCTTGTTGTTTATAATATGCGTGACTTTCACTTGCTTAATGAAGACAGGTACGGCTTTAATATACTTATACTCTATATTAAGAACATTTTCGAAACTTTCCTAGATATTATTGGTTTTTTTATTTACTGTAGATATTTCAATTACAGTCACATTTCTTTTTGGTACTACTAGAAGTATAATCTATTGTATAAGTTTTATATTTGAAAGTTTTATTTCTTAACTGAATTCAAGTGGAGGTCAGTCGTGGTGCAGACTCGATTCCCAATCAAGGAAATTATATCTTTGCGCTGATGTCGAGACAAATGCGCGTTGTCGAGTTCCACCACTCAACGCACCATGCCTTCAAAAGTCGGCGGAAAATGTTCCCTATTTTGGAAGTCTCTTAATGAGAACGAAGTGTCTTAACACTAGGTTTCCAGGCTCTTTCTCTATATGCAGGATACAGCGTTAAACAAAAAAAAACAATCTATAGCGTGAGTTTTAGAATTAGTTATAGTAACTGATCGATAGATCGTAGAGCTGTAAACCAAATTGAATTAACATTAAATTTCCACAATTATACTACGATACTAAATATTATACTAAAATAAATTATTTTGACACATGTATTGAAATAGGAGAAATAAAAAAATTGTAAATAATTAAATATTTGTTAATAGACATCGAAGGCAGCCATGTCGGTCTTATTATAACGCAGTCTATATCGCTAACTGGTATATTCCAATGGGGAATGCGACAGTCCGCTGAAATGGAGAACCAGATGACGAGTGTTGAAAGAGTTTTAGAATACACTAAACTACCCAAGGAGTCTACTGTAATATTGCGTTATGTTATTTTTTTTGTCTTATTCCTAAATATCTCCCTTTCCTTTTACGTGTGTATGATATATAGAACAAATTTAAAAGTGTACTGTATTGTGTGAATGGAACATAAATCAGAAAAACTATTACTTGGGGCATTTATCAATGTATTTTTTTTAATTTGTCTGTTTGTCTGTGGGTTTGGTCACGAAATCTCAGAAACGGCTTTATCGATTTAAATGCAGTTTTCACTATAGCATTCTGCCAAACTTAACGTAAAATTTTGTATTCGTTTAATTACAAGCGTTTTAAAAATAAAAATTATATCAATTTCAAGTATTTTGTCTGACAAAATTTCGTAAAGTTGCTAATTACGTTGTTATATGTTTAATTTAAAAATAGAAATAAAATATGATCATTATTCAACATATATTTACCGCAGTTAGAGACAGCAAAAAGCGTTTAACTTAAATGCCAAGTCCATATCGGTTTTTACATTTCGCCAATTACCTAGACGCTATAGCACGTCACTGTATGCTAAAGTTTTAATTTTAACGTTTAGTATTTGAATTTAGTAAAAATATATAATACATCAATAATATATGTAGATATAATTTCCAGACATCTGCCCAAAAACCACCAGAAAATTGGCCTACAGCAGGTGCAATAAGTTTTAACAATTTAAGTTTGAAGTACATTCCTAATGGCGATTTCGTTTTAAATAGTTTAGAATTTCGCATTCTTCCTCAAGAAAAGGTTTGTTATTACACTATTCACTTCCATGTCATGGGGGCGGCCATGGGGGCTTTGGTGGACACAAGACTATTCTGGGGTGGGCACGGATAACACAATTAATTATAATTATTTAATATATTGACAGATAGGCATAGTGGGCAGAACCGGAGCCGGCAAGTCTTCTATAATACAAGCGTTATTCCGTTTGGCATATTTAGATGGAACGATCACGATTGACGATATTGATATTACATCTATAGATTTAAAGTATCTAAGACAAAAAATATCGATCATACCTCAGGTGAGACAACAAACAAAAGTCTTCATATAAGGAAATAATAAGGACAACGTAACATACTTTATAAGATTTAAAAGAGCCGTGGTGTCTATTAGTGGTTATTATAAATAGAATCTATAATTAATAATTATTAAAATAAAATAAAATAAAGTATAATCATTAAAATATTTATACATTATTTATTGAGGCCGGTCGTGGCGCAGCGGCACAAAGTGTGACTGTAAACCGACTGGTTGTGGGTTCGATCCCCACTCGAGGAGATGAAATATTTACTTTAATTTATTTAAAAAATATTTAATTTATTTAAATTTATATTTCCATTTCTTCGCTCTGGTGTCGAGGCAAAAAGCGCGGCGTTGAGTTCTGCCACTTAACACGCAATGCCTCCGAAATTCGGCAGAAAGCGGGGAACGGAGTGTCTTTCACTACGTTATTCTGCCTACCCTGCAGTGTGCGGGATACAGCGTGAAGCTGATTTTTTTTTTTTATTTATACATTATAATTATATATTAGAAGAGTACGCAGAGGAAGCCTAGTGTTAAGACAATCCGTTCTCCATTTTCCGCCGAATTCTAGAGGCATTGCGTGTTGAATTTCATAACTCAACGCCGCGCTTTGCCTCGACACCAAAACTAATATTTAATTTACAGAGTAAATATTTAATTTCTTCTAGTGGTAAACGAAACCAGAAACTGTCGCGTTTACAGGCACACCTTTGTGCCCCAACGCTAAGACTGGCCCCATAAATCTATGTTTAAAGAGTATATACGCAAGAATTACTAAAAAGTACTTACAAAACAAATATAAATAACATAAACTACCATAAACTGTTACCATAACTGAAGGGTTATTAAAATATATGCATTTTAACAGCTACGAGTAATTTTGCCAACGTATTCTATTATAGTATAATAGGATCTCTGTTAATATATCAGACATTGACTCTATATTTATATATCAATATTCAATTGTAGGAACCAGTATTATTTAGTGGCACTCTAAGAAAAAACTTAGATCCGTTCGATGAATATCCAGACGAATTGTTACTTAGAGCCCTTGACAAAGTAGAACTATTACCAGAAGATGGCGGAGTTGGTAACGATCTATGCATAATCAAATGAAAAATTAATATAAATATAATAGTAATCGTAACCAGCAATCAATATTTAGTAAAATTTATATTTCCATTTTAAAATACAAATATGTTTAGACGCACTCTACAAGCAAGTATCAGATTGCGGATCCAACTTCAGTGTTGGGGAACGACAACTCGTGTGTCTAGCGAGGGCTATAGTCAATAACGACAAAATACTGCTATTAGACGAGGCCACGGCCAACGTGGACGCACAAACCGACGCCCTCATACAGAATACTATTAAAGATTATTTCAAGACTTGCACTGTGCTTACTATAGCACACAGGTTGCACACTGTTATAGATTCTGATAAGGTATTTATTTTATGTATTTATTTATATGGTTATTTTGTAATGGCGTATTCATAATGATAATGCTTCTTAATTCTATAAATATAAAAAATAACTATTTTATGGAACTATTTCTTAAAATTTGATAACTCTAGAATAATAAAGTCAAGGTCAAGGTCAAAAATTATTAAAATTATCTGTGTCAAACATTGTAGTCTTTTTATATGGATAAAATTTATAAAATATATTACATTTATTGATTGCGACGTATAATATATGGGTTCGATTCCCACTCGGGGGAATGGATCTTTTTATATTGTCAAGACAATTGAAACGCTTCGCTGAGTCATGCCACTCAACACGCAATATCCTAAAAAAAATACTATATCACCAAAGTGCAATTAGCAATCATTACGTATACATTTTGCGGTATCTATAAACAATTAATTATTTCTTCTAAACCGTATATTATGCAGATCTCTGTTATATTAAACAGATACTAGTCCTCGATGCGGGTCACCTCGTGGAGTTCGACCATCCGCACATTCTGTTGCAAAACAAAAAGGGTTATTTCCGTAAAATGGTCGCAGAAACAGGCTCAGGCATGGCACAAATGCTACATAAGCTGGCGGCTGATGTAAGTATTTTGTATAAGAGTCTAAAAACGTATTAGCACACAAGCATGTGACTGTTAACGCGATAGGTTGTGGATTTGATTTCCATTCGAGGAAATGAAATATTTAAAAATTATTTATATACATAACAGAAAATTGTAGTGATTACAAAATTTTAAGCAGGAATATAAAAATAGAAATTGCCGGCCTCCAGATTTTAGTACTTTATAAATGAGGTCCATATAAATGAAAATTGTTAAATCGTTGTAAAAATAGATCACAATATCACATAAACATATTATTTCGTCAGCTTAACTGCATTACTATTGATATTATTCAAGTGAACTACGATTACTAGCGGCATTTGTCTTAAAAGACTTCAATATTAAAGTGAAATGAAAAAAAATATCAAATAGAATATTAATAATAATCATATTTTATCTCTTTGCAGAATTACAACAAAATAAAACAAGACAGTTAACAATATTTATAAATATATTTCATTTACACGATGATTGTCGTTGATTATTTAAAAATTACTTAATATTACATGTTTAATTGAGTAAATAATGTAAATAAACAGTTATATGCACGTTTAAGTTCCATTTATTTAAAATAACGACATTTTCAAATGATCCTTAAAATATATCGAAAATTAAAATAATTTATATTAGTGAGTAATTTTATAAAATAAATTAATATGACAGTGTTTGTAAATACTACGGGCTCGAATATTATATCTAATATTTATTTAGATATAAATAGCTTACTATACAGTCTCTATATTGCAATTGAGGCTTGCCAGTTGTAATTCCATTCGCTTTTTAAAGCCTTGGATGATGGTGTCCATACGTCTGAAAAGAAAATAAATAATAACGTGAGTTTTAAAATATAATATATCATAATGAATTTTAAGATTGTCTTAAAAGTCAAAGTATAAAATGTTTTTTTCAATTAGTTTTTAAATTCTTCAAGATAAATATTTAAAATGAAAAATCAAACCGTAATATGATGAACCATATATGAATAAGTAAGGTACACTGATTTAAAAGCATACTCACTTTTTCTCCTCTTCTGTCTTTAGCGGCGGAATACTCGCTAATGTTTCAATGAGGTAGTTCCTGAAAGTATAAATAAATAGTGATTATTATTTCATTATATTTTTAAATAAAACACATTTACCATTAAAAGTAACCATATTAAAATAAAATTGCAGATGGAACTATTTATATATGTGTACACGAAAGAATCGATTATGCACTAAAACAAAATTATGAACAATTTACGTTTAACAACGTCAGAATAAGCTGTAGCTTTGAGATATACATTTTTTTATTGAACTGATTTACATTTTCAAATTTCGTATGAATTCTATTGACGCTGTATTGTTTTGCTCTGACGTCAGTTGATTTTGTAAATAAATTTGTGATTTTATAAATACTTTGTAAATAAATGCAGTGATAATGGAAATGCTTATCTAACCTGCATAAAACTGACGTTATACGTTGATATACTTATTAAGAAAACGTATAAAAATTTGAACGTAGCGGGATTTGAACCTACGCCTCTTAGAATCAAATCCCCCTACATTCATTCACGGCGCACAGGCGCGACACCTCCCGCACACCGTCCCTATACGTATCTACTCGAGCACGGTGCACTCACTCTGCCTTCCTGGTGAGGTGCGCGGCGCAGGCCAGGCGCAGCAGCGTGGCCTCGAGGCGCGCGCGGAATGCGGCGGGCGGCGGCGCGGGCGCGGGCGCGGCGCACAGGCGCGACACCTCCTCGCACACCGTCTCGCTGATGTCGCGCACGTAGCGCGAGCACGACGCGCCGCATATGCTGTCCACCTGCCGGTTTAGATATTGTTCTTTTTTTTTAAGCCGTCGTGGCGCAGACTGGCCACGACTGGCCGCAACTCAATTTTCCTATCATCCATTACGTTATTACATTAGCAATGTGGTTAAAAAAATTATTTCGCAATTTTTAAACTTTTTAGAATAGTATTTAATTAATTTCAAAGAAATATATTTAAAAAATTATTTTAATTAATTTTGAGGTACAAGAAAAGAAAGTTTGGTATCCCTTTATCATAACGTGTTATTGTATCTTAGTGTGAGCTGAGCGCTACGTCCTTACAGGGAACTCATACCGACATATCTATATAAGTACAATCGAATTCACACTACACAGAATAAGAATACAATTAATTGTAAACAAACATGCATTTTACTGTTTTAAATGCTTGCTTTGTTATTTGTCAAAATGTATTGAAACTTTTTTTGCGCGCCCTAATTAATGTTTTAAGTAAAACTATAATAAAGTATTTTTTAAATTAGAATGAATATGGATTGATAAAGATTTTATTTATTAGCTTAATTAATTTTTTAAGACCTGTATTTTATTAAAAAAAAATTACATATCCATATCTTGATTTTGCTTAAAGCTAACACATTAATTATTATTCGTAATATTACTAGGTAAATATGCTATACTACGTGGTTTTGAATATATGACGCTATCATATGATATTATATTCATATTAAAGAACTGACAGCGTTTAACGTTGCGCTCGTTTGTACTTTAGTGATGTGACCGAGCTCACGGGGAAGCGGCGCGGTGTCGAGCGATCAGCGTTTATGTGCAGGTATCGAAATACGCGTTCTGTGAAAATCTGCCGCGCGTTCTTCTGATTTCATATGCATTAAAGATTTTGACGGACTAAACAGTATCGATGTTTTCTATTCGATACTGTGTCCCTACTCACTAATTGGGTAAAGACTTTGTTAATAATTTATTAGGCCTTTACAGCCGTACAAAAATTGCCATAGCGGACGGTATTTCACGTCCACACGGCGGGGTATTGGTAAAGTTTTCAACTAGCAATAATCGCACCTCGGATTAACCTCATTGGTTACGATATTGCCTCTGCGCAAAGTTAAATAAATACACATAAGCCAAAACTATATGAGTAGTCATTACAACCAAACGATAGCGCGATTTAATTTACCACTAACGCCATCTATTGGAACATTTGTGAGTTACTTTATTTATATTATAAGAATAAAAATGATATTATAATTATATTATTTATAATTATAATATTACTAATTTTAGATTTAAAATATATATATTTTTTATTAAAACTACTACTATACATATGTTTGTTTCCTATTATACTTTGCTTTACATATCGTGACAAAATAAATTTATATACAATTTTTTCATCCTTTAAAAAAAGTTTTGTTATAAAAATAAAAAAAAAAGAATTCTTATTATTATAATTAGTTTTAAACTTATATAAGGACTAAAATTAGACTCACCTCAGCATGGACAGCTATCAAATTATTAATTATTTCATACACATAAGGCCTCGCATCGTCTACAATTGCATCGGGGTCTATCCTATGTCTGCCCATATACATGCTAGGCTCTATCGTCCCCACCAATGGGTCTCCCTTGTGTTCTAAATAGGTTTCTGCTATTCCTGATTCTAAATTACTTAGTGCTTCTTTGGTGGTCTGCATTGCTAATGTCGGCTTTGGAAACTCGTAGCTGAAATTTGGAAGAATATTTATTTTTCATTTTACTATATTTTTAAAGTAAGTTAGTTTAGTTAGTTTGTTTATTATTTCATTGTCTTGAACTGACTGAACATAATATATGTTGTGATGACAGATTGCATCCAAGTATATTTTAGAGATAAATGAAATTGTGATTGTCTGAACTCAACATAGTAAAGTATTTTACTAGAGCAAGAAGATAAAAATAATTCATTCCATCAAGTAAAAATTAAAATCACAATCCGTCGTTAGCCTTACGATGTGCCGCTGCACTACTACAGTCTCATCTTCGCCTATGTTGTTTATTCCCATAATGAAAAATTGAAAAACAAGTACCACCATCTTATATCATCATATAATATCTAATATTTTTTTAATTTACCTTTCAAACGAATTATTTATATTTGTTAATATAACACGCCGTGTATACTGAGCATTAGCGGCCGCTATGAGTAAACGTTGTTGCCAGGATCGGGCTTTATTATCTCCTAGAGAGTGGGTGGGCTCTTCCAGTGGCTGATCGAGAGCTACAGATAGACTGGTATTATTGAAATCCTGTAATTATTACATATGTCTTTATATATGAATATAACATAGACTGTACAAAAACAAAAAAATGGATTTAGCAGGTTTACAATCTAAGCCGACAATATAGTCTATTTCTATTTTGCTTACCTACCAAAACAAGTAATGACTAGATAATAGTCAAAGTCACGGGACCACAATCACGAGCATAACACTAGTATAATAAAAGAAAATTCTTATTTAAATATTAATTAAAAATCATACCTGATTATCGTGTTGCAAAGCAAGATCTTGTAACACATTAACAAATGTAAGCAATATTTGCTGTATATGCTTTTGAAGAACCGCCAGTGGTTCACTGCCTTCAGCCAACAAGGGCGTCTCACGTCTACCACTTGTGAATACACATTTATGAATGGACGACAGTGCATCGTTTATGTACGTCTCGAGTAGGTGTGGCTGTAAATACAGAGAATAGATAAGAAATAAATGGCCGACCCACTCGCGGCTTCGCCCGCTTGAACTACGTAATTATAAATTTACTTAGTTGTATTAACACTAGAATGTCAAAATACCATAGAGATAACTGAAAATATACTTTTTATAGCATACAATGGCCCAAAATTAAAAAAATGATTAGTCTACTAAGTTTTTTCTGGTTACCTAAACATAAAATATAATATATTTTTTAAATCCTTTTTTTAAACAGAATATATACACATAAATAAACAAGATGATGAAAATATTTCGTCTTGTTTAAAAATATAGTATCATAAAATACTTTATGAGGCCACAATGGCGCCGGAGCACAAGCGTGGGACTATAAACGAAAATTTTTGTGGGTTCGATTCCCAGGCGAAGAATGAAATATATATTTTCATTTCCTCGCTGGTATCAACGCAAAGCAGGACAAGTTCCGCCATTCCACAAGAATTTCTCAGGAATTTAGCGGATAGTGGGCAACATATTGTCTTAATACTAGATTCCGTCTGTTTACTCGCTATATGCGGGATATATCGTGAAAAAATAGATAAGCAAATTACCAAATTAGTAATAGCTCCATAATCGGAGAACTCTTGTATCTTCCACGTCTCCTTGTCGGGCAGACCTTTGACTCGTTTGTGAGCGCGTTGCAGGAACACCGTCATGCCGTGAACTCGGTAGTCGAATATTATTTTCTCTACTATACTCAGTGGCTGAAAATTTGAAAATGATAATGATAATAATCAAGGTAAATTTATGATTTTTTTTTTGTTTGATTGAAATGAAAAATTTTAAAATACATGTGTAATGATTGAATAAAGTGACTGAATGATTTAGTAAAATCAAATTGTTAGCAGTTGCAAGTATAATTATTATATTGTTAGAAATCGGAAGCGGCTATAGTTTTTAAAATACACGATAAATACACACATCGTCTATATGTTTTTAAACTATTTGGAAAGCGATACCACGTAATTGCAATAGGTGATATGTATCACCTACTAACAATACTTCACACTAGTCTCCTTCCAATAGGGGCCGTCACTTACACGCAACTGTCTATTCTACTGCTTTTATAATTATTTTCACCTAAATCTACCCTCTTTTACACGAGTACGGTAACAATATATTATTTATATTTTCCAGATAGACGTCAGAGGTAGCGCAAGAGTGCGTCTATAAACGCGATAGGTTATGGGTGAGATTTCTACTCTTGTAAATGAAAAATTTAATATTTTCATTTTCTCGCTCTCATAAATCAGTGAAAAGTATGGTACGAAAGTATCTTAATGGGAACGAAGTGACTTAACACTAGGTTCCTACGTTCAAACCACCTGCTAAATATAGCATATAAAAAAAATACACTTTTTTGAAAAAAGTGTTGTCACTAGCAAAATTGTTATTAATTAATAACAATTTTGCTTATTTTTTTATATCTATATTATACCTGGGAAGGCAAATCCAGTTTAAGCAAGCTTTCATAGGCCTCCCGAAGACTGCGCAGGTTGGCGAGGAGGCGCGAACGTAACAGCTCAGCGCTGGGTGCCGCGCCTCCGGACAGTAGACACGTCCGCATTTGTTCTGAGAACTGTTGCACTAGTGCTATTATCATTTCCTGAAAAAATAATGTTGTAATGAGGTTCATGCATTATATTTTATTATATTTTAAAATATTTTTGGTAAATGTAGTAGGTCTCCTAGTGTTAAGACACTCCGTTCCCCACATTCTGCCGGATTCTAGAGGCATTGCGTGTTGAGTGGCAGAACTCAACGTCGCGCTTTGCCTCGACACCAGAGCGAAGAAATGCAAATATAAATTTAAGTAAATATTTCATCTCCTCGAGTGGGGATCGAACCCACAACCAGTCGGTTTTACAGTCACACTTTGTGCCCCTGCGCCACGACTGGCCTTAAAGCTTGGTACTAGGTTCCTTTTGCCTGCATGAAGCTGTATTAGGTCTCCATCCCACATCTCTTGCAAATGGTCCAAGTGCTTTAACTACTAAGCCACTACGAGTTTATCGGGCAACGTCGAAATTGTTACACGATTGTTGAATATTTTGAGGAGGTTTTTATAAATTGTCGTTCCCAAATATAATCGCTAAGTATAATGATTAGGCAAGATAATACAATTTATTAAATATTTTGTTATTCGTAATTAATAGTATATGAAGTAATAGTGATTATAGATAAATTATTGGCATACCTTGAGGTCGGCATGGCGCTGCGGGTCGCCGGGCGCGCCGGCCAGCTCGCCCGCGAAGTAGCGGCGCGCGAGCGGCCACAGCGCGTGCAGCTCGGCCGCCAGCGCGCCGCACGCCGCGCCGCACCAGCCCGCGCTGTCCGCCTCGCGCTTGCGTTTACCTATCATGGAATACTGCGTCACAATATGCTCAACTTTCTGTTATATTTATTTTTATTGACATTTTTAACCGTTTCAGTGAAGTATACCTTTGTCGCCAGATTCTTGTTCGTCTTTGTGTTTGAAATGCTCCTTCACTTTATTCATGAGACTGACTAGATAGTCCTTGCGAGTAATGATAGCGATCCACGCCGCGTCCCCTTCGAAGTTCAGGCTAATGAGTAACCTAGAATATTTAAACATTAAAATTATAATTCGACCCTGTTAACTTCTTGTTATTTATATTCTAATTAATCATGATTTTCTTTGTTTTTGTACGTTTAAAAGCACGTCTGTAAAATTATTATTTTACAGTAATGTCGACAAGTCGCCGCCGCCCTGAAGTCAATTGTAGATGGATGCGTAGATTTCATATTAGAGCGCAAAAAGATAGCCTAATGCCAAAGTGGCCATGACTTGTTGCCTGTTCTATACAATAAGTACTATAGGCTTAAGCCCTTACTCATTTTATATCTATATTATCTATTTATTAACTATCTATAATGATTAAAATAAATCTTAAAAGGACAAATTACTTTCCTTATATATTAATAAATTAAGCTTATCAAATAAAACACAAATAACTCTACAAAACACATAAGCTAGTTGTCATTAAAACATTTTATTTAAATTATTTACTAAGTGACTAAATTGTTTATTGCAATAAATCATACCTTATATATTTGGTTTGTTCTTGAACATTGACCGGCATTGTTTTCATTCTGGTGTGTAAGTTCTCTTTTAAATCTTCTATTTTCTTATCAATTTCAATAAGAATTTTTTGAAATAGCTTCAAAAATTAATTAAAACAAGTTAATTTATATCACAATATTGAAATTATTAACTTAATTATTAATAAACTCTGAAACTATTGGTCAGCTTTACCATAAGAAAAATGGGTGACTTACAAGATGTACGTATACGGGTGACTTATAAGATGTACGTATAGTCGAAGCCCGGCCTAACCGGGAACAAAGTGATGCTATGTATATGGTGGGATTTTAAAGGAATCGTCCACTACGAGATAGCTTTACCCTATGGCAAAAATGGGGTAAAACTATCGATAAGAAGAGCTATTGAGATTATCGGTTGCAGCTGGTGGATGTTTTTTATTGGAAAGCGACGTAGCTTGATTAGAACGTATGGCTTAATGGTCTGTGCGCTTGGTCAGTTTCCACGAGGCGCGGGTTCGAATCCCGCTACGTACAAATTTTTATACGTTTTTTAAATAAGTATCTAAACATATTCCTGGTATGTTCATTGGTAAGTTCAGAGTACTTATTTATTTTAATATAATCTTTAGGGATTTGTTTCGCATGTTACTGCAAGTCGTGCAGTGTTTCACGCTTTAAACTTTATAATGCATTACAAAGAAAACTTCCATGGAGTGAACATACCTTGACATCAGTATTTCCAAATAAATTTTTCACCCTTGTATAATCATTGACTACCAAGTCATATTCCTTTTTTCTTATGTTCTTGTCAATTGAAGCAGGAAGTTGAAAAAGAAATTTATGTCGCGTGAGTAATGAGAGAGCTTCCCGAGTTTTGTCAGCATTTTCTTTCCGAGACAGGATCTCGGAAAATAGCGAATCAGCGAGGGAAATAGATTCTGTAATGAAAAAATATGTTGACCAGAAAAAAACATGGCTCACTGTATTGAAATGTATTATAAGGTTGCGTGAAGTTTCAAAAACAAAATCAGAAATAAATTTACACCTTTCAATATCCATATTTATATTATAAATTCGAAAGTAATTGTCGTTCTGTCTATCATCTTTATGACATAATCACGTGTATTTCATATAGAGATACTTGAGAGTTTTGGAGTGTAAATAGGCAACTTTTTCTACTCCTTTTATCTTTGTTTTTTCAATTTCGTTGTTTTAAAAAAATGGTTTTCCTGAACGCTTACCTGTCGTGCCCTAACTCAACATAATAAGGCGCATAAAATCAATTTTCTACACAAATACTGTTCTGTAAAAAAAATACAAAAAAATTACGCGATAGTCTCTCTGAAGGTTGAGGCATATTAACCATTTTAATATACTTATTGAATTTGTACTTTACTGTACATCATCATAATAAATACTTATCATGTAATAAATACATTATAGCAAATACTTATTTAAATTATTAGATGTCATAGATTCAAAATGACCTAGGATACGAGCCGCGCTGTATGCGGGGGTCACAGAATGACGGACTCGAACGAGTAAACGGAGTCGACATTGATTTTTTTGTCAATTTTCATACATTCTCGATCTACTAATGTTTGTGTAGTTATATGCTGTTTGTTTTTATTATAATCCATATTTTTATTTGGATCCCTTCGCTTATTTGGATAGTAGATTAATTAGATTTTTTATTTCTCAGTTAAGCTATTTTTTTTTATTTTGCTATATTATGTTATTATATTTCGTGTTACCTACTTTGATACTTCAATCAAAAAAATCAGCTTTACGCTGTATCCCGCACAAAGCTGGTTAGGCAGAGGGAACCTAGTGTTGAGACACTCCATTTCCCACTTTCTGCTGAATTCTGGAGGCATTGCGTGTTGATTGGCAGAACTCAACGCCGCGCTTTGCCTCGACACCAGAGCGAAGAAATGAAAATTTATATTTCTATAATCTACTAAATTTATATTTAAGTAAATATTTCCTCTCCTCTAGTGTGGATCGAACCCACAACCTGTCGGTTTTACAGTCACACTTTGTGCGCCACAACTGATACTTTTATATACTTCTTTTATATTCATAATATTAATAATATAGTTGATTTTGTTTATTTTTGTTGTCAGTAATTACTATCTAATAGAATATGGCTAATTTCTTTTAGTTACATTAACTATTTTTTTAATTAATCGCTTTTACTTATTTTGTTTAATCATTTAAATGAAATGAGTATTTTTTCTAATATTATTTTTTTTATTTCTCCTACTTATTATCCTTTTTTTCTTTATTCTAGTTATTTAGATTTGTATAATAATATAAACCTAAACTAAAAAATTTAAATACTTTCTTAAATATCTTTAATAGCAGGCGAGCGGGTGAAGCCGCGCGGGTCCGGTAGTATTTTTTTATATATTTTTTAGCAATATTTTTTTAACACATCAACTCCAATGTGAGAGATAATGAAGTAGATAATAGTTATATAAAAATGTTTATCACCATGGCAGGTGATTTTTTCGATTGTTGTTTGAAATAGAACATAAGTTAGGCTAGTGCCTAACTAACAGAATTGAATGCTAAAAAGTATGTAGAAAATATGATTATGAAAATATGAAAAATATGTTTGTTGTGTTGTGTGTCGTAGTGTAAAAGGAGGCAATCATACACTATGACATACAATAGAACGAAACATGTAAATGTCTATAATACAAAAATTAAACACAATTGCTTCTGTAAGCTGGCTATTATTTATTTGATCATTTTGCAATGATCAAAATTATCCCTTATTATCATATAATAAAAAAATCAAAGATTATAACATACCCTCTATAGCAGCTTGAAGACTAGGTAAGGGTTCTTTTCCACTCTTTCTCTGGTCATCTTCATACATATTCTTTAACAAAACTAATCTGTCCAATTGATCCATAACAGCACCTGTATTAGCTTTTAAAAAACTTAGTTGACCTTCTTTTTGACCCTCAACCTAAAATAATATAATTTTTTATTGCATTATTATATTAATTTTAAACAATTCTAGGGTTCAAAATCAGTCAATCTTTTGAAAGGCATTTTGAACATGTAGAAATTATAAAAATGTTTTACTGTGAGACATTAGCTAAGATCCATCTCTGAGCAACAATAGGTAATTGAGATGGTCAATAAATACCTTTCTTTGTAAAAACACCATCCCAGCCTTAAGATCTTCAAAAGATGTATTGCTATGATGTTCCAACAGATACCAGCCTGGTTGAAAATTTTCATCAGACAAATTTCCTGATCTAAAATATATTTCAATTACATAACATTCACTTGATTGATTTTATTTATTAATAAAAAATTATAAATTATTTATTAACAAAATTGGGATTTTATAGTTCTAACAATTATGTCATGCCATGTATAAATAGATAATTTATATTTATTTGGCATTATCTTCATACCAGATAAATATATATTATTTATTAAAGCTTGTATATTTCTATTTTAAAAAAGGATGTAATGTTCTATATAGCTTTTTATATTTATAGTGTATATATTTGTAATTTTACCCATCAGGAAATAATTCATGTAATTCTTCTTCTGGAAATTTACAGTCTTCTCCCTCTGTAGACAAACCCAGAGGATCAGGGGGAGTGTAAGCTGTTGGTGACATTGGTCGCCTACCCCATGGCAAAGATGGTGGTGCAGCTTCTTCCACCCACACTGCACTCTCCTTCACAGGTCCTATTGACTCATGATACCCTAAACACAAAAAGGAATTTTAGTCAATTTGTTTTTCCTACAATAAAATGTTAATTAGTATTCAGTATACCTCTAAATTGTACAGTAGATGTCCCTTCACCACCAGACTTCGTTGTGACAATAATATCACCTCGTCCTTTACATGGACCAGATCTAGCTATAATCTTGTTTTTACTTTTCCATTCTGCTGATAGCAAACAGTCACATCCACAAATTTTTAAGCCTAAAAAATAACATTTAATGCATATTAAGATAAGTCGGCTATCGTTTATATTACATATTACTGAGAATGAGAGTTACCTATTAAATCAGTAGCAGTTGCTCCTAAAAACTCCCCTCGGATTGTTACTCTAGTACCAGGGGGCCCCTCTTTGGGGGAAATTCCGGTTACAACAGGAGGAGGCCCCATTATCTGTTAGAAATTGATATACCGTAAGTAATAAATTTATATTTTTTTAAAGTAATTTAGATTATTTAAATTGAATAATGTTTGACAACACTGTTTTTCTGCTATTTATGACATTTCATATTATCTCAAATTGTCAATTCGTAAATGTCAAATGAATTGTAATCTATTTACTAATAAGCATTTAGGGATGAATAAGCACCGTAAGTAGTTCCAAACTGTAATGATTTTATATGAAATCATGAAGCATAAAACCATAACAAAATATTATATAGAATAATTCGTATACATATTTACATTTTAATGTCAAATAAACCTAATATGTAATAAAAAAATATTTGGGCAATTATTTACTAATTTTGAAAATGCTAGCTTCGTTGTCTTTGTTAAAAATGCTCATTTAATTTTAAATATTATAATTAACTTATTTCTTTGTAAAAATCTGTACACTTGATTTAACATTTTATTAAATATACATTTTTCATTTTATTTTTTTCAGTTAACAGTCAATGGGTTAAGTGTCATAATTGTCAACTGTCGATAGGTGAAGGCTATTAAATTGGGCAATGTTCATCGCAGATAGCTGTCATGTTGGGCTGATCCGTGATACTTCGATCTTCGGCAGTGCAAGTGGGGTGTTTTGGGGGCGTAGTTACATTTATCAATTTAAAAACAATAATAATCATGCAGTATGCTTATCTTTGACACAAGCAAGTAAATATTTATAAAACTACAGAAATGGCTCACTCTAGCTTCAGGTAAAATTAATTAATTATTATAATTCACCGTGTTTGCTCAAAATATAATACAATATTTATTAAATGATATGTTTTAGTTCTGTGGATGAATACGGTTTCGAGAGACACGATGATTTTGATTATGAAAGTTATGAAGAATTCATGTCTGTTTACTTAAAAGTTTTGGCTTCAAGAGCACAAAAATGGTCTCTTTTATTGGGAGAAGGAAAGTCGGTCAAGCGAACAAATACGGTTAAAAGATATGTACGCAAGGGCATCCCAAGTAAATATATACAAATTAACATTTATTTTATTTATTTTAAAACATATATTTTAGCAATATATCTTATTTTCTTTTAATATAGAAAATAAAATTGTTGCTTTATTATTTTTTTTAAGAGTTGCACTTACTTATCCTTTTTTTCTTTTATCTAGGTGAGCACCGTCCATCTGTATGGATGGCAATTTCAGAGGCAGATAAAATGAAAGATCAAAACCCAGACTTATACCAAAAAACTCTGGACAGTCCCTTTGAAAAAGAATTAGTAGATCTTGTGAAAACAGATTTACCTCGTACATTTCCTGATAATATTTATTTTTCCAAAGAAGCTAACCATCAAGCTCACTTATTCAATGTTCTTATTGCTTATGCTCATAATAACAGAGTGGTTGGATATTGCCAAGGATTGAATTACATTGCTGGTAAATATTCTTTTTAAATTTATTATTTAAAATATTTTTTTTTTAACATAAAACAATGTATGTATATCTTTTTAAATTATAAAACATTTTCTTTTAAAGGTTTGCTTTTGTTAGCTACAAAAAGTGAGGAGACATCGTTTTGGCTTTTAAAGGTGTTAGTTGAGAAAATACTCCCCGACTACTATACAAAGACTATGGATGGTCTAATTGTGGATATAGAAGTGTTGTCTGAATTAGTAAAATCTAAGGCCCCTGATGTTCACCAACATGTGATTAACTTAGGTTTGTGCTCACATTTCGCAACAGTGTTATCTTATTTATCATTAAAGATTACTCAATGTCTATCATTGATAGGAAAAACTGATGTTATAACAACATAAATGTGTATAATGCCGATTTTATCAACATGAGTTTTATTTTAAGAACCAATTATAATAACAATTTTATATAATGACTATTATAATTAAATTATAATGGCCTAAGATCCCAGTGCATAGATCTGCAGGTATCTGTTTTTTTAATGAAACTTATTTTTGAGAATGATACCAAGATAAAAGAATAGATTACACCACAGTTGCCTAGCAGAATTGTGCCACAATCACTGTACCACAAATTTAATTAAAGGTGATTGTGACACAATTCTTCTATGCAACCCTGGTGTAATCCATAACAACATAACAACAGATTCCTGGATATTTATGCACTGGGATATCAACTTTTAACTCTGTAATAATAATGACATAGTTAAATAATTACACAGTTAAATAATTACACAGTTAAATAATTACAGGAATGTAATTACTATAATGTAATTATTTTATTTAAATTATTTAAAAATTGCAATTATATTAGTCACACTAATATAATTTTCCTTTATGAAATTTATTTATAATATTTTATATTTTCTAGAATATGATCCTGATTACAATATTTTTCTTGCTTGTCTGAGATAAATGATTTTTAGTGTTTATTATTGTGCACTTTATTGGTTGGTGTTTACTTTCAAAATTATATTAAATTTGTATTATAATCTCATTTTTTTAAAGGTTTACCCTGGGCAGTTATAACTACCAAGTGGTTTGTCTGCCTATTTGCTGAAGTACTACCTATAGAAACTGTATTACGCATATGGGATTGCCTTTTTTACGAGGGCTCCAAAATTTTATTCAGAGTTTGTCTAACACTCATTAAGAACAACAGAGCTTCCATAATGGCTTGTAATGATTTCACCTCCTTGGCTGAATGTTTTAAGGCCATAGTAAAAAATGTTAGTGCATTGCACTGCCATGAATTTATGCAGGTAAGATGATGAAAACATTATTAAAAGATATATTTTATATTAATATATAAAATGTATGTATATACACTTCTATACTGACTGGGTATGAATTTGAAATATCCATTTATGATTATAATTACAATATTTACAAGCCAGTTAGTCATGGTCTGTAGCATTTAGTGTATAGAATAACAGGAAACTAATTGTTTTAACTTTTATAGTCTGTATATACAACACAATATTTGTGTTCTAGGTTTATATTAGCATTTATAATAATTTCTTTCATACTCTTAGTATTAATTGAAAATTTATAAAAACCTTTGGTGTGAATAAAAATTTATTTTATTACATAAAATATTTAATAATTAGAGTTGTTATTTAACACACTATTTGAAAATCAGTGTCATATATAAATTAATACTATTTGTGTATTTTTAGTCCATATTCAAAGTACCTGGGACTTTATCAAATGCTACAATACTAAAATTGAGAGCCCGTTTTGCAAAGCAACGTCGAGAGCAGCAGCAAAAAGAGCCACGGTGAGCCGAAAAATGGAGCTTTAATGTGACCCAAGAAACTTTTGATCTCATCTTTTCAAATAATTTACCAAATTCTGCTATCTTTTTACAGAGATATTTATTAAACTACCCAAATAAACAAAATTAATATCAAATATTCTAAACTATATTTATTAACATTGAACTTTTTCATATTGTGTGTGTGTGTTTTTGTAACCCACCTAGCATTGCTATATATTTATGTGTACTAATTTTAAGAAGTTGTTCATGTTTTGCGTAATGCAATTTGAGGTAAAAGAAGGATTTTTGTAAAATATTATTTGTTACAGAAACTGTTATGTTTTATGTTGCAATCCTATTTTTTAAAATTAATAATTAAAATATATTAACAAAACTTGTATTATAGTCCGACACTATCGTTATTGCATATGGGAAGCACGCGCGGTAGAATTGCGCAGAAAGCGTATTTTGATATCTGCACATAGACACCCTCTCTCGCCGCACCGATTCTCCGAGAGGGCTCGCGGGGAATCGGTGCGGCGTGAGCGCGGGCGGTCACATCACTACGGTACAGTCGAGCGCTACGCTGTCAGTTCATTGCTATGAAATATGAATATACTATATATTATTATATATGATAGTGTCATATATACAAAATGGCGCAGTAAAGCATATTTGTCTAGTAATATTATAATAATTAGCGTGTTAGATTAAACGACATGCAAAATCAAGTTATGGATAAGCAAATTTAAAAATTAAATTAAGTACTGAATTGTAATTATTATAATGGGGCCACATCAAAGTCCTCATCAATTCAAGTTCAATAAAAAAGTAAAATTGAAAAGGTAATTTTAATATGGTTTTACGTAAAATAATAAAAAAATATGATTTTATGTAAAACCATATTAAAATTACCTTTTCATTTTTTAATTATAAAATATATGCAAAAAAGTTGTAAAAAATAAAGTTTAAAAAAATAAAATATTGGGTAATATTGGGATGTGTGGGTACGAATTTTCTGTAAAGACGTAGCGGTCACACTGACGCAAGTAACACGATAAGCCAAAGGGATACCAGACTGTTATTTTTTGTATCTCAAAATTAATTTTTATAATTTACCCAATATTTTTTTTTTATATAATCTTTAAGAAGTTTAAATATTGCCAGATCTTTCTTTGTCCATATTGTACATAACTAATGAAACATGATATTTATTTATATATTTATTTATTTGTACTATACATAGTACTGTATAATACGCATACTGAATATTTATGTTGTACATAGGTGTAGACAGTATATAAACAAATATCATGTTTCATTAGTTATGTAAGCAGAAGTTTAGTTTAGTTTGAGGCAGGTCGTGGCGCAGCGGCACAAGGTGTGACTGTAAACCGACTGGTTGTGGGTTCGATCCCCACTCGAGGAGATGAAATATTTACTTAAATTTATATTTCCATTTCTTCGCTCTGGTGTCGAGGCAAAGCGTGGCGTTGAGGCAGAAAGTGGGGAACGGAGTGTCTTTCACTACGTTCCCTCTGCCTACCCTGCAGTGTGCGGGATACAGCGTGAAGCTGATAGTTTGAAATGACTCCTGTTCATTACTAAAAAAAAATACTTTTTTCTAAAATTTTATTCTCGACAACGATGTATGGAACTGCTAAATTTTATAGATATCCTCATAAAATTTTCGTTTTGTATAATTATAAGAACAAAGATGATCAGATATTTCAATTACCTTTTAATTATGATTTGCTAAGCGTTGGGCAAAACAACATAACAGGGTAACACTGATCGAACGTTTTCTGCGCATAGGTATTCTGCGCAATTTTACGCGAGTACCTCCGATTGTCAATAAGAGTTTTGACGGACTATACATAATTGCTTGAACAATCCCTTGTCAAACACTGCACATGGTACAGTGGTGCATAGTTGTCATTTTTGTTTGTCATCCATATTTTGGCTAATATTGTCCTTACTTATTACATTTTTTTTATATGAAAAAATAAAACTTTTTTTCTGTTTTAATTGATTACAATATTTATTATGACAATTATATTGTAGTTATGGACAAGGATAGTATTAATTAATTATATTTTAAGTTCTATTATAATTTATATAAGGCCAATAAACTAAGCCAGGTGTTTTTTATATGCAAACTCTTTGAAAATATATCAACACTGTACATTATTACAACATACATATGTGTTTGTAACATGTGTTTTTGAATTTACAGGACACAGTTGATTTATATTTTAATTACAAATCTACCTGAGATTTGTAATTATAAAATACATACTTTAATTATTTTGTTTTAAATAATACTGGTAAGAGCAGTAAGAGAGGTAGGGGGAGACCTCGGTCGACCTTCGAAAACTCGTAAAACGAGGAAGGTCATGTAAGAAGCATGGGGACCCCTCATAGTGCATGTATAAAGAGGTTTATGACAGTGGACAAAGCGAAAGAGTTATGTAGAGACCGTAGAGTTTGGCACTCTGTTGTCTTTTGACTACCCCACTAGGGTTACAGTGTGAAGCTAAGTTAAATAATACCAATTATTTCTAGCAGAAATAAGTATTTATTTTGATGTAAGTTTTCCCATGAGTGAGATATGTTATAGCTTGATTATATAACATATAAATTCAAAAGCACTACCAAAACAGTTCATGTAAGAACTATTTTTATTTATTATTTGTACTTATAGTAACTACTCTTGCTGTATACTCAAAACTATTAATTTTCTATATGATAAATATACTGTTTAAAATACAAAATGAAAAACAACTAAAACCTCAACATTTTTTATGCATATTTACAACTGCAATGTATAGGTTTTTATAATTGCAGACACTGCTTATCAGTCATTTTTATAAATCTTGATGTTCTAGGCTTAGCTTGGTTAATGGTAAGGATTTTAATGTAAGATTGTGAACTCTTTATAATAATATAATAAAGTATTCAGATGTTAAATTTTACCTTTATTTTCTTAATTGATTATTATGAATATAAATTATTCAAAGAAATACATACAATACTCTAAAGACTGATGTTTACTTTGTTTTTTTTACTAAGAAGGAGGATCTATTTTATTGAATATCTACATTATTTAAAGGAGTTATGATTTTCCACTTTCTAATATATCTTTGGCTTCATTTATTTTGGCAGCAATTAATGGGGAACCACCTTTGTCAGGATGATTAAGCAACATTATCCTTCTATGTGCTTCTCTTATCTAAAAAAATATATAAATGAATTACTGTTATATATTATATTTATACCATATTTATTTATGTACTACAAATACAATTAGAAAAAATAATGTAAAATTTAATTTAAACCTTGGATTTATTAGCTGTAGGACTAACACCTAAAATTAATGATGCTTCTCTTTTTGTCATTTTTGGCTCAAAGCCACCCTTGTAATATTTAGAATTTGCCAAACTTTCAGTATCAAATTTCGGGAGATTTTTCATAGCTTCTGCAAATTTAACGGAGGCGTTGGGCATTTGTCTCATAACGTATCTACCAGCAAACCCTACTGCTGCCATACCTAAGCCAGCTAAGATTATAGAGCTAGCCTGAAAATAAATATTTTTTTGATTACTTAATTGAGAATGCTTTAATTAGTAATATTTAAGTTCCCTTGAAGGTTATGTTACATACCATTACGTATATAATAATTCATAAAACTAATTTAAAAATCTTATATTGAAAGGCAATTTATAATTTAATATAACAAGCACTTAATTTCATATACTTTAGTAAATTTCATCACATAAAAAGTGCGTAATACAGATGTTTCTTAAATTTTCGAAGTAATCAGACATTTATGATTGAAGCTTGAACATGACATTTTAAATGTCACTATGACAATCATAAATAGCAGCAGATAAATAAAAAAAAATAGAGTACAAATAGTTTTATTAAAACATAAATAGCAATTTTTCATATGAAGGGTACGGAGCACCATCTCATATTAGACTTCAGCTAGAAAAGTGTCCGCAAGTAAACAATAAATTATAGTTCAAAATTCGAAACAGATGGTGATATGAAGAAAGGATGACATAATCTGATAAATTTTAGAAAACGTGAAATGTATTGAATTAGGATAAATAATATTGTTAATCGATTTCAGAAAGGAGAAACTTTTCAATTCAGTTGGTTTATTTTTTTAAGTATGTAAACCAATAACGCCGATATTTTTGAACCAGTTTTTGTTTGATGTGTAATTATTGCCATTTGAAAAAATTGAATTCAGTTTGGCCCACTAGTGCTTATTTTATGAGCACTTATGCTTATTTAAACGATGTCGTTTTTACCTTATTTTGTATACGGCATCTGTTTGTATATTTGATATCATCTTCCGTAGACCTACCTTACAGTAAATTCTATATAATGTTAACAATAAAAAATAACTTTAATATAATATAAAAAATAAATATAATCGCCTGGCCGATGTGAAACATCTTGTTAGTACAAGTAATATGAATAAAAGAAAATGAAATGTAGCGTAATGAAAATATGAAGTGTTACGTCTTTCTTACAGAAATTGAGCGACTTAAAACATACACATACATATGTAATAAGCATTTATTTTCATCTAATATAGAATTCGATATGTAACATAGAATAGCGTGGCGACCCGTCGCCGATCGAATGATCCGTCCTGGTATAATCTAGAAATGTCCTATTGCTTTTTACAAAACTGTCTATTATAGACAGGGGCGGCTCTAGCTCATGTAGCGACCCCCGTGGCTATAACTATTAACTTTGCCGTCGTTACAAGAAAGTTTTTTCATATTACCAACAAGTTATTAATTAGTTAGTTAGTTAAGTAGGTAATATTTACAATATGGTCTTAGTTACGGGCTTTCTTCTTATTACGGCAGAATAGCATTAACTGTTTTTATGACTGTAGCACATATCTGTTGTTGTTGTCATATCATTGTTGTACCATGATGGTCCAAGACGATGCGATAATATATGCATCCCATACCCTGCACTATAAGTTAAGCCGCCTCTGATTATAGATACTAAAAAGTAAAATTAAGCAAATTAGGTATTTAGTTTAAAAAGAACTGACTTCAAGAATTAACTAACTTAATAAACATTATATTTAAAATATTTATTATGTAAGCCTTTAATGTTAATGCAATGCAATACTACTATTAGTATTTGCTACCTACTAATAGTTTTGAAGGACAAAATTTAAGTGGTAAATGGCGATAAGCAGCTTTAAATGCATTAACTCTTTACTTAAGATGGACATTAAAACTACGAACTAGAACACAAGAATTAATTAAAGTAATTTTGCGCTATTTATTAAACCTGTTTATAATATTAAATTTTATTTGTTTAGATCTAACTATGTAATCTTAAATATGTTACATAGTATAAATTTAACGGTGGTCGTATATAATAATTATTTTAATATATAAGTATATTGAAAATCAATACATTTTTGTGTTTATTTTGTTTTATAAATATATTTATTTTTACTATTTACTTTTTGTAAGAAAATGATACTGGCAACACGATAAATAGTGCCGACCGCGTAAAATTTTATAAAAAAAAACTGAGCCTTTTCGAAGAGGTTCAACATGGCAGGAGATCAGGCGCAATTTTACCAATTACTAAATACAATATTGTCAATAGATAATGACATCAGATCCCAGGCAGAAGTGAGTATTATTTATATTAATTGTTAATAAAATAATGTATGGGTGGTTTAAACTATGCTTATATGAAAAAAAAGGAAAAACTTTATAGTTGTGGCCTCGTGTCAAAACGTGGTCATGGAGGATAGACAATTTAATTACTTTTTACTTTAGGGTAAATCTACTATCTAATCATTCGTTATTTGTTTTACAATTATAACTTTTTTCTATATTTGTGAATACGCAACTATATATACATTTTGTCTATCCTACCACGTTAGCCAAATCTTAGCGGCAAGTCGGTACATGTGGTTTTTCAAGTTTTGAAATGGTTAATTTGATTGAAAGACAGAACTATTTATAATTAGAATTATTTTATGTTTTTTAAACATATATTGTATATTAAATTTTATATATGACTATTTAAATATAAAAGTGCGCATTATTGGTTAGGAAGTTTTTGTATTTCAATTTGAACACCTCTAAATTTTGCCGTCAGTTTTTATTAAGTTATTTCTTTAATGTTGACAGAAAGTATACAATGATATACCAACAGAAACAAAGGTAGTCCATTTAGTCGGTGCTATACAAAATGCGGATCTTGGACAAGACTGTAGGGAAACAGCTGCCGTACTCCTACGGCGGCTGCTTAGTGCAGAATTCTTTGAATTCTTCCCAAAACTTCCTTTTGAACAACAAGCCATGCTCAGAGAACAACTTCTCCTTACACTGCAAATGGATGTTAACCAAAGTTTAAGACGAAAGGTAAGTGTGTTATATTTTAAAAACAAATTAAATCCATAATTGATTTAACAATATTTATAGGATACAAATATATTACTCATTAAAGCTGCCAAAACTTTACTCTTTGTCTGGTTACATTCATTAAACAATTATATGTTTGCAATTGATGCTATTTATATGTAACAATGTCTTATATTGTGCTATTCTTTTAAATGGTTTTATGTATTCAATAGTAAATAGTAGGCTTTACTTTTGCACATTTCCATGCTGGTCTTATTTTGAATATGAATTCAAAATGCTTCATTTAAACATGACTCATAAAATGTGTTTCAATAGGTGAGCACCTCTACTGTAATCTAATTTTGGTCTACAATAGGTATTTGGTTGATTACTCATAATATATTTATACTATGCCTCATTTTAGATATGTGATGTAGTATCAGAGTTAGCAAGAAATCACATTGATGATGATGGAGTCAATCAATGGCCTGAATTCCTTCAATTTATGTTTAATTGTGCTAGTGCACAAGATCCTAATATTAAAGAAGCTGGAATTAGGATGTTTACGTAAGTCGACATTTTATTATTTTAATAAAAACAAAAATAATTAAGGCTATCATAGCACATTAGCAGAGTCTATAATGTGACAGTTATGGGTTTGATTCCCACTTACCTGTTACTGTGTACTAATTATTTTTATTTCCTTAATCTTATAATGAAACAAGACACAAAGTTGAGTTCTACCACTCAACATGTAATGTCTCAATTATTGAGGATAAAGCAGGCTCTCTCTGCCTGCTATATGTGGCCTACAGTGTAAAGTATATTTCTTTAATAGTGTTTTTCACTAAGATTTTACTGTTAATATATTTTGTATAATAGAAAAAAAATGTTAATGGGAAATAACTTAATACAGGTCAGTACCAGGAGTTTTTGGTAATCGTCAAAATGAAAATTTAGATGTCATTAAGAGAATGTTGCTCTCAGCACTACAGCCAACAGAGTCTGAAGCATTGCGCATGCAAGCTGTCAAGGCAGTGGGGGCTTTCATCTTGTTGCACGATAAAGAGCCAGCTATTCAGAAACATTTTAGTGACTTGCTCTTGCCTTTTATGCAGGTGTGTTATAACATGCATGAAGTTTGAAGATTTTTAAAAATATGTTAAAAAGTTTTAGGTAAATTTCAGTGAATTTGTTAATGTGATATAGGATGATAATACATAGTGTTATTATAATTTTGTTCTCATATTATTAATTTATTTTAGCACACAAACTCCTACGTGTACATTTTGTTATAATTTGTATACTGCCATAGTGTGCAATATTAAATTGAGGATTTCGCTAACACCGAACTTGCTATAGATCGGAGTTTGATAGTAGCCCTCAAAACAAATGTTTTTCAAAAATTTATTCAGAAGTAATAGACTACTTTTGTATGTATTTTTACTCAATTAAGTATATATTCTACAGGTTGTAGTTCAATCAATTGAAAAAGCTGATGATGATGCAGCTATTAAAGTCCTCATTGAACTTACTGAATCAGCACCTAAATTCTTACGTCCACAAGTGGAAACCATATTCCAAGTTTGTATGAAAGTAAGTAAAATCCTTTACATTATCAAAACAAATTTATTTTCTACATGATATTTATGTGAAATACTTAATATTAAATGTCATACTAAACATTCATCAGTCAATAATTTAGTTATGGATAGTTAAGCTTGTTTTTAAGAAATCTTTTTTTAACTGCTTATATTGAATACTATTTATTGTGCAAATAAAAAAATAGATTTATACAAAATAATCCTTTCTGTGTAATTATGTGAAACATATGTGTAAAAGTATATAAGGAAATAGAGATTATCATAGCACAGAGGCACAGGTTGTAAGTTCCATTATCAAGGCATGACATATTCATTTTCTCACTCTGGTAACAAGACAAATTGTGCCATTGAGTGCTGTCAACATGCCATGTCTCAAAAATTGAGTGGAACATGTAAAATGAAGTGTCTTAATATTAAATTCCCTTCATCAACCCTGGAAACCCAAAAGCTAGAAAAAAAATATAAATAGAATTTATTGTCTTAGCTAATTGGCGACACTGATCAAGAAGATAACTGGCGTCAACTAGCTCTGGAAGCTCTTATAACATTATGTGAGACAGCACCAGCAATGGTACGAAAGGTTGTACCAAATGCAATTCGTGTCCTTACTCCACTTATATTGGAGATGATGTGTGAATTAGATGAAGAACCTGATTGGTCTGTGCAAGATAACGCTGCTGATGATGACAATGAACTGTTAGTATGTTAGAGAAAATTTTAAAAGTTATATTGTTTAATGTACATATACACATTACTGGTTGAAAACATAAATGTTTATGGATCACCTTGACCTCTTCTTATGGTCAGGTTGTATTTTTGTTCCATATTTAGTAAGATTCATTCAATTAGCTTCATTAAGTACATAGTATGAGGTTTCAAAGAGTCTTACAAGAGCAATTACCAAGATAATTAGCATCCTATGTTCCTTATACATTTGGATGTCAGTCCCTTGATTACAAATATTTTCTACATATATACATATTTTTAATATTTAAGTTTTTACAATTAATAATGGTATAATAACTTTTACCTGATTTACTATATATACGTCAATTTGTTGAGGCCATCATAGCATAGTGGATCAGTATCTGACTATAAGCAAGATGGTTCAATCCCTACCCTGGGGAATAATTATATTGAAATTATTATCTTGAATTCTGCCAGTCAATATGCAATGTATGTATGTGACAGTGGTGAAAGTGGAGAATGGAATATCTTAAAACTTAACTTTTTTCTGCCAATGCTTCATGGGTAAAAATGTGAACCTGCTCTATTATAAATTATTTTATAAAACCAATAACAACCAAAATGCATATTTAAATATTAAATTATCACTTAACAGGAATTATGTCGCTGCGGAATCAGCTTTAGACAGAATGTGCTGTGGGCTTGGTGGTAAGATTATGTTAGGGCTTATCGTAGGCCAAGTACCTGAAATGTTGAGCTCAGAAGACTGGAAACGACGCCATGCGGCATTGATGGCAGTCTCCTCTGCCGGTGAGGGATGCCACAAACTGATGGAACAAATGCTTGACCAAGTTGTTTCAGCAGTTCTTAACTACTTAACTGATCCAGTGAGTTATCTCTTATTTACTAAATATATTTTTTGTCAATAAATTTTTAAAAGACTTTATTTTAAAAACTGATATGAAAATTTTCTAATAGCACCCACGAGTCCGTTACGCCGCATGTAATGCAGTAGGTCAGATGTCAACTGATTTTGCACCAATATTTGAAAAGAAATTCCATGACAAAGTTGTGCCTGGGTTATTGATGGTACTTGAAGATAATGCGAATCCTCGAGTGCAGGTAAGGATTTATCATATTACTTCGACATTTTTATTCCTTAATATTTTATAATTTATTTTTAATATGCTATTGTTTGTAGGCTCATGCAGCAGCTGCTCTGGTAAACTTTAGCGAAGACTGTCCAAAGCCTATCTTAACTCAGTATTTAGGGCCATTGATGAGCAAGCTTGAAGTTATTCTTACTGCTAAATTCAAAGAGGTAATTGAATATATATGATTTTTTTATAGTTACAATATTACTGTTTTAAAGTACTTGAGTTTTATCCAATGTTCGTTAATGGCTAATTACATAACTTGATTTGGCCATTTCCATAACATTGGAAAATTAATAGTGACATTTGCTCCCTTTCTATCTTTTATAGTTAGTTAGGGATCTCAGTTCACTTACAAAAACAATTATCTTTATTTTAGTTAACCATGTGTTATAAGTAACATTTTAATAAATTAAATTCATACTATTTTTAGTTAGTGGAAAGTGGCACAAAACTTGTATTGGAACAAATTGTCACCACAATTGCCTCTGTTGCTGATACAGTGGAGAAAGACTTTGTGGATTACTATGACAGACTGATGCCATGCCTGAAATACATCATTGCCAATGCAACAACTGATGATTTCAAAATGTTAAGAGGGAAAACTATTGAGTGCGTCAGTCTTATTGGTATGTATATCGTCGAATATTGTATATAATGCACTTAGTCTAATATCTAGGTCTATTGGAATCCATAATTACCTAGCCTCTAGTGTTTTTCTAATCCTGAGTGTGGAAATAACTTTAAAAGATATTGAAATATTCATAAATTTTATGTTATTATGTATTTATATATAATAATATTAGCCATTGATAATTCAAATTATTTTATATTGTTTACATTTAGGTTTGGCTGTAGGAGAAGAAAAGTTTATGTCGGATGCCTCTGAAGTAATGGATTTACTTTTAAAAACACATACAGAGGGAGAGCAATTACCAGCTGATGATCCACAGACATCTTACCTTATTTCAGCATGGTCCAGAATTTGCAGAATAATGGGTAAGATACTTACCTTAGCAATGTGTATGTTATAATGTATAATACTTTTGTAAAGTATAGAAATGTTTTTAGAATTTTTATTATTAAAATATTTTTAGTACATGTACAAATACCGATTTGTATATAAATTATAACTGTGACATTTATTATATGATCATCCGCATAATTTTCGTTAAAAGGAGTCAAATTTTATTTTTCTTAATGTTAAGAAAAAAATATATGTTATATTTTTTGGAAAATGTACTATTGTTATCTAGAGATATATATATAAATAAATGTATCTAATAATTTTTATGTGTATTTTTTAATCAACTAATATTTTTAATTAAACAGGCAAAAAATTCGCTCAGTACCTGCCCATGGTTATGGAACCAGTAATGCGTACTGCTGCTATGAAGCCAGAGGTGGCTTTGTTAGACAATGATGATCTTGAGGTCATTGAGGGAGATCTTGACTGGCATTTTGTCACATTGGGTGAACAGCAAAACTTTGGCATCAAAACTGCAGGTAGAAAACTTAAATATAGAAATGAATACTTGAAATATATTTGATACAATAACAATAAAATAACCTATTATGGGATACTAAATAATTTACATTGATTAAAAAGTCTAATATTTTTTTATATATTCACAAATTCCTCTACTACATGCCCACGTATTTGTAATGGTTTTATAGCATTATATAAGAAAATATGTTAAGATTTTATATTTGTCTATTAAGATTGAGATCGGTCATGTTGCAGGAGCACAACTTTGTGATTGTGGATCCCACTTGTATTAAACAAAATATTGAATATTTTCATTTCTTTGCTCTGGTGTCGAGGCAAAGCCAGGTGTTGAGTCCGGCCCCTCATCATGCAATTCCTCCAGAATACGGCGAAAAATGGAGAGTGGAAGTGTCTTAATGGAAACGAAATATCTCGAGTGAATTTGCACTAAATAATAAACCTTGTATTTTAGGTTTGGAAGACAAGGCCTCTGCTTGTGACATGTTAGTGTGCTATGCGCGCGAACTTAAAGAGGCGTTTGCAGAATATGCTGAAGATGTAGTAAAACTAATGGTGCCAATGCTCAAATTCTATTTCCACGACAACGTGCGCACGGCGGCCGCCGAGTCCCTACCCTACCTGCTGGAGTGCGCCCGCATTCGCGGCCCACAGTACATACAGGGAATGTGGGCATACATACTGCCGGAGCTGTTGAAAGCCATCGACTCTGAACCCGAGCAAGAAGTGCAAGTGGAGCTACTCAACAGTTTAGCTAAAGTAACCAAAATATCTATAGTATATAAAATAAACTGCTTTTGTAGCTTTTTTTATACTAACTAACCTAATTTTTGCAGTGTATAGAGTTGTTGGGTGGTGGATGCTTATCAGATGAAATGATGGCTGAAGTTCTTCGTATCCTTAAGAAACTTCTCACAGAACATTTCGAGCGTGCCACTGAACGTCGCCAGAAACGAGCTGATGAAGACTATGATGAGGTAAGATTATTGTATAATGGTTTTTAATTAGTTAAAGTAAAATAGATAAGAAAGATACGTATTAAAAAATTTATTTGTTAAGATTTTGAAATTTTTGGCAAACGCAAGATAAAAACGAAAACTAACTATTAATAACATTTTCTATGCCAATGTGGTCAGTCCCCATATATCATTCAAACTTTTTTTTAATTTGTAGGTAGTGGAAGAACAACTAGCTGACGAAGACAATGAAGATGTATATGGATTGTCCCGTGTGGCTGACGTTCTTCACGCCCTTATGTCTGCATACCACGAAAGTTTCTTCCCACACCTCGATTCACTTCTACCACACCTTGTACAACTGCTAGGCCCTGGACGCCCCTATGCTGACCGACAATGGGCTATTTGCATTTTCGATGATGTCATTGAGTTTGGAGGTAAGCTGTTGGTACCAAATAATAATATTTTGAGGTTTTCACATAATCCTTTATTAACAATCTAAATAATCATAATACAGTGTTTTCTTATAATATTGGGAGGTTTTCACATATATGGAGTAAAATAAAAATAGATTATTTTTTTTCAATAACTCACAGAGAATAATTATCTAATAACAAAATATTTTAGGTCCTGCATGTGTAAAATATCAAGACATATTTCTCGAACCTATGCTTAACGGACTACGCGAACCTGAACCTGAAGTAAGACAAGCTGCTGCCTATGGATGTGGAGTACTGGCTCAGTTCGGTGGACCACAGTTTGCGAGTGCTTGCGCTAGGGCAGTACCGTTATTGGCCGCCCTCATCGCAGAGCCGGACTCACGTTCTGTTGAAAATCTAAATGCTACCGAAAATGCCATCTCCGCTGTTACCAAGATTATTAAATATAACCATTCCCAAATTAATAGGGACGAAATTATTAGGCATTGGTAAGTTACAGTTTTATAAGATGATGTTAATATATTTTTTTTTGTATTATTACTTAACAAACATTTTACTGTTCCTATAATAAATATTACAATGGAATACAGTTAATATTTCATTTGAATATAAATACGAATTATATATTAATCATAATATATTACAGGTTGACATGGCTACCAGTAGTTGAAGATACAGAAGAAGCACCTCATGTTTACTCTTTACTCTGTGAGTTGGTTGCAAGTGGTCACGAAGCTCTTGCGACTCCAGATGCACCTCAAAGAGTTATAGCTACAATAGCAGAGGCCTTTTTACAAGATGCTGTTCCCGAGGACAACCCAGTTTTTGCGCAAATGGTAGCCCTCGTCAGACAAATACAGGTAATTAATTCTATTTACTAGGTTTTTATAATATGTTAAATTGAAAATAAATATCATTTTTTAATTTGTATCTAGTTAATAATATTTATTTTATTTGATTTTTTTTTCAGAGTAATACCGAGCTGTTTAATTCATGTGTGATGCCGCTGAGCAATGAGCATAAGGAAGCCCTCAAATTGGCGCTGTCCACCTAATGCCAATGTAACTTGTTAACTCTATTTATTCATCAAACGCCCCTCGCTCTCGCTCGCACCGCCTCCTTCGACGCCAGTTCACAAGCCCTGTGTCTATCCTGTGATTGACGTATCTTTGACTGCCTAAAATATGATAAAACTATAAATAATATTTACTGTTCAGTAATTAACTCTATGGTAAAAATATTTAAAAAAGTCTGTATATTTACACACATTATGTGTTTGTCTAGATAAAATTGGACCTAGTGCATAAAATGACTGGTATAAAATATAATAATTATAGCAATTGTAATTGTATATTACCCCCTCTTTTTGTGTTTTATCTTCTTCGATCTCATAAACTTTTCATCTTTTGGGCTAAAAATTGCTGTGATATATTTTATACTAATTTTGATGATCAGCCATAAGAAAGTAGCTCCACTATGATTTCTAATACCATGATTTCTAGCGTTTTTTTCTAATGTCAATATTTTATCTTTAAAAGCGATTTATTTATCGATGGATGGTCCAATTTATGTTTTTATACTTATATATATATATCTGTATTTTTTATTATTTAATTTAAATGCATATGGTTGCATACTGTACTTGGTATAGCGTATTTTTATGTTAATATTTTTATTTCATCACATTCATCATTTATCATTGCATTATATTATGTGTTAATATAATAAGGTCGTGAGTAAAATTGGGCCATTACATTCCTGGATTTGTTTTGCCATATTTCGGCTGCGTTGGGATATTGGTAGCTGTTTCTCGCAATGAGCGGGACTTATCTGTTTATAAGAAATCATTTTAATTCTATTCATTAAAATATATGATATTACATATACATTTCTTTGTTTAACTAAAATAAAAGTTATTGGCATTGAATGGTTGTTTTATTTAATGGGATAATCATGTAAAAATGACGTATGGCATCTCCGAGATCCCAGGGCCCACAGACCTACGTCCTTTTAGTAAAGCCTAAATTTTGAGGACCTAGTACGAGTACGCATACCGTCTTTAAGACAGTATGCGTACTCGCTAACATGTAGTTTTTTATTTATTTACGCTTTATTGTGCACAATTGGAGACAAGACATAAGAGTCTTAAAGACAGTATGCGTACTCGCTAATTTGAGAGTGAGGCTCATTCAGAGGTAGCGCCAAATAAAGGTCTGTGAGGATTGATCTGAAAAAAGAAGAGTTGAAATAGTCCGTAAATAATATACAGAGTATTTTTGTCATCACCACTTTAAATAACACAGTTTTAACTACTCTATATAAAAAACTAATTCAAGTAATTTACTTATTCATTTTTGGAAAACAAGAGATTTTTCCAAAATTGAAAGTGATTCTTTACAAAAAATATGTAATAAACTTATCGCTGTAAAATAAAACGCCATTTGTCAAGAATGATGCACACGCCAAATCCCGAAATCGAGTCGTATTGGCGGCAAAGTTCAAAGTTATTTAACCTAATACAAATAGTATTTTTGTGGTAGCATGTATTTACGTTATTGGTCTCGGTAACTGCGTCACACGAAATACAGTTATGGATAAACATCGTGAAATGAAAAAAAATCTACGTCTAAACTGTTGAGGTTATCTTAATTAATTTCTTAAAGTATTGATTTATAATATTTTAACCTATATGCTGCTCCCGTAAAAGGAGTGCAGACACTTCCATTCTGTATATGTTTGTGGTTGACTTTGATATGAACTCTGTCATGATTTACTATTTGTGTTAAAACTATTTGTACTATAAAGTGTTGAATATACTTAGTTAACAGTGAGTAGACTTTCATTGGTTCGTTCGTGCTAAGCGTTAATTCTCCCTTCTTCAATATATTAAAATCAGTTTTGGCGTTTATTGCATGTAATTTGGATGTATACTTTGCGAAAAAATAAATTAATAATAACCCAAGAAGTTTACGAAGTGACATCTCTGTGCCTGAATCTGCCTCTGTGCCGTCCTTGAATTTAATCTAAAATACATGAAATAAACGTATAGCTAAAACTCACTACTGATATCTTGCTCTAAAAAGATACGTGTATGTGTATCTCATATTTTATAATATTTTATAAGCCTATGTCGCGCTTTCTCAGGGATATAGATCTCCGCTGAACCCTATCGCTGTATAGGGTAGTAGATCTAATAGCATTAATCTTAAGTTTGAAAAAAAGCTCAAAGATGTAACCGTGGAGGAAGTAAAATCAAAGGAAGTATAATTAACCTCAAGTTAAATAATATACTGAGGCCAGTCGTGGCGCAAGGGTACAAAGTGTGATTGTAAACACCTGGTCTGTCTGGTTGTAGGTTCGAACACTACTCGAGGAAATTAAATATTTATTTAAATTCATATTTCCTTTTCTTCGCTCTAGTGTCGGGTGTCGGAACCCTAAAAGTAGCCTATAATAGAATGCATTTAGGCCACTCGTGGCGCAGGGGCACAAAATGTGACTGTAAAATCGACTGGTTGTGGGTTCGATCTCCACTCGAGTAAATGAAATATTTATTTTCATTTCTTCGCCCTGGTATCCACCGAACACATATACCCAAAAGGTATATGTGGCTGGTATTGAGGCAAAGTGTGACCTTGAGTTCCGCCACTCAACACGTAATGCCTTTAGAATTCGGCGGAAAGTGGAGAATGCAGTGTTAACACTAGGCTTACTCTGCCTACACTGCTGTGTGTGGTTTTTTTTTATTATTTAAATAATATACAAGTTAGATTCTATCCCTATATACAAATGAAGGTTATGTATTTTCGGCGTCGTTGTATTCAATTGTTTTATTTAAGTAAAAAGCGGGCCGGGAGTGGGCCGTTAGTGACGAAATAAAATTGAAATCGCGTAGTGTCTGAATATTAAAGCTATTAACTGTAAATCTGCAAGCTCACTTAATTATTTTTATTTGTGTTTATATTTCATAGGGTACGCGTACGGGAAAGAAGGAACGTTATGTTCTCAATTTGAAAGAATAATAATTTGTTTTCTTTTCATGATCTTGGCATGATCGTCGTGGCTGTCACATTGACAGTTTATTTTATTTTCGTCTGTTCCTATGTATTTCATTTTAGATGTATATTCGTGTTTTGTTGTTGTCACGTTATTTTTTCTAACAAGACAAAATATAAAAGTTAAATTATAAAATTTCTTATTGCAATAATTATTTATATGATCATTCAATTGCTTAAAAATCTATCTACTTGCTCGCTTCATTATTTTAACCATTTTCCATAAGAGGTTATGACACAATAATATCGCTATTTTAATAACGCTATGGATTCATTGCGTTCTTTAGTGAATAAATTAGTTTTCAAGTGAAAAACATTTAGAACAATTAATACTTATGATTTTATTTATTGGGAAAAATATTATATCGAATGTGCGCCAATTCATAAATCGGTGTGCCATGAAATAATGTCCCGTAAGCGTTCACGCCTTGGAAAAGAAGAGGAAATGAACTCAAATTTGTTAGTAGCAGGAAGCGGGGAGGGACCAAACGGGAGTGTCACAAGCTTTGAAAGCATCAGCGAAGTATGCCTAGAGTCCAACCAGGTGAGTTAATTTATTTTTTCATTCTCTAGATTCAATTTAACACGATTAGGTTCCTTTTTTCTTTTTCGAGATACACTTCACATAGACTTACATGTTAATTATAATTTTATCATACTATTCATATTTTCAATTCATTCAGTTTATTTAAAACACTGTGCAGTGCCACCGGCTTTGCCAAAGCTTAGTGCTGCAAAGCGTTACAAATTGGGCAGAAAGTTGAAGAGTGTTGAAACATTAAATTTTGTTGCTTATCCTGCTGTAAACAGGATAATATAATAATAATGTAAACAGGATAATATAATAATAATATAATACCATGTTTAAAGTTATTTCTTAGTTATTCAAATCACAAATTCAAAATATTCTTTATTGAAATAGACTATTATAAGCACATAATTTGTTTAATGAACATATAAAAAACAAGCTACCATGGTTCGCAAGGCAGTTCTGCTGAGAAGAGCCGGCAAGAAATTCAACAGTTGCTCTTTTCAATGTCAATGGTATAATTTAATTATTACATAAGCTAGCAGCTATCCTGCATGACATTCAATTTATCTTAATTCCATGCATTTTTATCCTGTAAATATTCTTGACCAGTGTAATAAGCTTTACTTGTTAATATTTTTTTACATATACTTTAAATTGTTGTAGTGGCAAACTTACAATAGATTGCACTCTTATATACATGCATACTCAGACCCATAAAAGGTTAATTAACTTTTTGGAGTTGATAAATTAGTGTAACAAGCTTAACTTTATTTCTCATTACTATCGAATCACAATTTACGGTATATGCAGTCGGACAAACAGAATATTATAGTACACAAATTGTGAAACAACTGTATTAATATCGGCATCTTTTAAAACATCTCGCAGAGACTCTTGAGCTTTTAAGTTATAAATAGATCTCATGATCTTTTTTGGAGAATGAATATATATCTGCAGCACTGCCCCATAGCAGCATTCCATAAGATAAAATACTATGAAAATAGCTGTAGAATATTATTGTGGTTAAATTTAGAATTATTATTGTTATTCTTCAGCATATGAAAAAGTTAAATTAAGTTTTTATACTGTTAAATTATAAAATGAATGAATATGTACATTTAACTTATATTATGAGTGCCTGTACATATAAGTGTCTTTCTTTTTATAAAAATATTAATATACATTAGGTTGATCCAAAAAGTTTGTTTCTTTCTTTTTTTAAATTGTAGTGAAAATATTGTTCTGGACACTCAAAAAAAGTAAAGAAATGGAAAAAGTTTGGCTCTGTAATTTTATTGTGATTAAACAATTAGTATTGGCATAAATACCACAATATATTTTTGTAAAAAAATTAGCTATCTACAAAGAAGGTCAAATATGTTTTTTGCTAATTTGACCCATTTAAAAAAAATCGAAGTTAAAGTTGTAAAATGGTTGAAATGGTTTAAGTTTCAAATAACAATAAAAAAACATCTTACTTGATAGTAAAATATAAATGATACATTTTTCAATATTTCTAAAGGAATAATTAGTTTAATTTCAATATTATTCAAAGAAGAATTGAGGCCTAGTTGATTTTTTTTTCTTAACGATTATTGCTATTTTGTAATCTTGTAAAAAAAAATGTTTTAATAAATAGTACTTAATAAACTTAATGTTTGCAGGATCAACTTTTAACTTTGAATAATTTTTACATCAGTCAAATAAGCAAAAAAATACATATTTTTTGTAGATCGTTTCATTTCTCCCAAGAATTTATACCATTACTTGCTTAGAAAATGTATAAAAAAAAGTATGTAGTGGTATTTGGACCCGCGTTTCTTTCGGGACCGTCCAAGCGCTCTGACCAACTAAGCCATACGTCCTCATCGAGCTACGGTGACATTCCTATTATTAATAATAGGATCAATATTATTATTAATAGGTCCATTTGGCGGAAAGTAAAGAACGGAGTCTTAACACTATTTCTCTTTGCCGAATCTGCCTACCCCCGTTGTATACGGGATGGATTCCTGAAGCTAAACAAAAAATAATAATACGGCATTGAAAGTATAAAAGTATTGAAAAGTCAACATAAATCTATCTGTTCTTATATCAAAATATAAATGAAAAGAGTCTGGGCTCGTCGCCAGGTATGTGGCGTGATCACTGACCATGCCACCGCCAGTCTACTTGTGCGTAGAAGTATGTTTTAAATACATATATATACAACGTTACGTCGTATGACGAGAGATACATTATTTTTTATATGAATTTTTATTTTATTTTCACATGAATGACGTATTGTATCTTTTTCTGTCTATTCTATACTATAATAATGTTGTAAAAAGTTGTATATGTACATTAATTATATGTATTTGTAAAAAAAAACAGTGTAAAAAATTCTCATTGTATCTTGCCGAAACCATGAGGGCTGGTTGGGATCTAGGCTATATTTGATTTTGAAGACTTCCACTTCTGATAAATACTTAAATAAAACAATACAGCTGGACTATAAGAAATAATAAAAAGCCGACTTAGCAAAACTTATTAAACAAAATAAGTGCAGGCATCCCCAAACTTAAATTTTATAAGTAGATACCTTACTAGATACTTCCGTAATCTACAATCCTGAAATGATTATGGAACCTTTGGTGGGTGGGTGTGACCCCCACTTGGCCAGTTCTATTTTAAGTGCACATAGTTATTTATACGATTGTATTGACGTTAGTTACACTAAAACAAAAAATATTTTTAGATTTTTGACTTGACTCATATCCGAAACAGTTAAATCTAATTTTATGGGAAATTTTACTATTTGATAGAGAAGGTTAACGTATACATATTATATTAAATAAATCTAATAAAATCAGTTTCACGCTGTATCCCGCACACAGTAGAGTAGGTAGAGGGAACCTAGTGTTAAGACACTCCGTTCCCCACTTTCCGCCGAGTTCTGGAGGCATTGCGTGTTGAGTAGCGGAACTCAACGCCGCGCTTTGCCTCGAAACCAGAGCGAAGAAATATTAATATTAACTATTTCTCAGAGTGGTCCTCAATCAAACGTACAATCTGTCGTTTAGTGTAAGCGACCAAATAAACGCGGTTTATTCCGCGCCATCTCGCGGGAATTCCAGTTTAAAAAAAACAGACAAGCGCGAGCCCGGCAAGCCCATCAAGGATTCCGTACGAAAATTTCAGGTTTCGGGCTTTATCTGAAATTCAGGCTTAGCTTAGTCAGAGCCCTTTTATTTGATACCTCATTTCAACTAAAACTAAAAACTAAATTTGAGCTAGTCTACAAGAAATTGTCGTTAATATTCTTACTTGGTTCTGTTATATTCTTTTTTAACTAAAAAAATAAACTTGTTTAATATTATTAAAAAAACGATAATTTTCACATGAAGCGATTTTTTTTGTTTATGTTGCAATAAATAAAGTAAGCCGGTCTTTTAATTAATTCTTTATTAATACCTCATGTGTTCCTAAAATTTAAAATAAACGTTGGCTTCTTAATCATTTTTCTATAAAACGGCACAAGGATACAAGTTCTTTGCACGAGCTCTTCAAAGATGCAAGAAGTGGCTACGGTCCGCGAGAACGCTTGCAAATATCAAAATATCCGAGAGCCACTTTGCCCAAATCCACGTCGCACTAGGAAGAAACTCGCTCTTGTATTTGAATTTCACGCATTTCAGTGAATAGCAAACGAAAGGATTAGTGCCGCAATTGAAGACTGCCTAAACGGTTTAAGGGATGTTTTAAATAATATAAGCATTTGTTGCTTATTAAGGGTTAGATTTTTTTGTCAGTGTCCCATTGTATCCCGCGCGTAGTATAGCTAGATAAATTCTGGTAATTTTGTGTTAAGACATTCCAACAGGAACAGGAGGTTCCACACTTTATTTTTAATTATTTTAATATAATGTAACACATTTATTCGTGACATTTTTATTCATCTGAAGACTTATGAACATACGAAGTATGAATATGATATGGAAAGTTAGTATAAATTTATAATACGCATGAATCATCTTTCTACTTTCATATTATATAGAAATATGAAAAAAATGTAATACAACTTTGTGTACGTAGATTATAATAATACATAAGATACTATGTAGCGCCAAAAGCCGTTACATTAATGCTAGATTACCGCAGCGCTCTACGTGATAACGTAGGTAAATGTTACCACAACGCGACTGTACGGTAACTGAAGTAAATTTAAAAATATATTCGAAATAGTACGTTAAGAACATAGCCAATTCTATACCAAATATTTACATTTAGGCAAAACGCAGCGTTGAGTTCACCACTCAACACGTAAACTAGAATTCGGCGGAAATTTGGGAACCGACATATCCTAATGGAAACGTCTTAACACCAGGTTCATTCACACACACACTTCGCACTTAACTTAAAACTTTCAAGGCAGTACAGAAATTGATAACTATTTAAATTTACATTTTTTCTTATGAATTTTCATACTATATGTAATTTTTGATAATAAGCGTCCTTGTTAATATTATCAAATAATTAACGTTTTAGTTTGAGTAACAATTTCAATATTAAGCAAAGGTGTATTTTAAGCCTTATTTTGCAAAACTCACATCATTTTCAAAATAACTGCCATATTGTGTTGTATATCGTCTTGGAGTCTAATAGATTGGTGTAAAATTATATAAATATACTATATGCATTTATTTAAATTTATATTTTTATTTCCTCGCTGTGGTGTCGAGACAAAGCGCGATGTTGAGCTACGCCACTCAACACGAAATGAATCCAGAATTTGGCGGAAAGTAAGGAACAGACTGTTAACACTAGGTTTCCTCCGCCTACCCTGCTGTGTGCGGGATACAGTATGAAACATTTTTTTTTATGTAGTATAAAGCAAGACGCACACTTTCAATTACTTATTTAAAACATGATACAACAACATAAGTAGGTACTTTAACTTTCGAAGCTCCATAGTATGATGCTGTAGTGATTTTACTCGTTCGATAATTTTAAAATTTAATGTTTAGGATAAAGATAAGAATAGAAATGAATTATTTAAATTCGTTATGATTTGTCACAGTTCAGTAATCGTTGTGTGATATTCTTTGTTCCGCTGAGTATCCCGGTATCATCGTTGCCCCTCCGATTTCGGGAGGGTGTCCCGATTTTTAGCCTAATGTCTCAATCGAGACAAGCATTGTTCCGCTTTTCACGGATTATACATAGTGTGAAACATCTTTTTTATTGCTGTAAGATTTTAATATTTTTTTTGTGCCGTGTGATCCCGGCCTAGAATAGGATCATCCTGGTACTGGTGGTGTCGTAAGAGGCGACTAAAGTACATGTGGTAGAGTCACGTCGCCAGCAATGGCAACACGCATGGGCAGACTCGACCGGATCATTACCACCCCCGGCATTTAAAACCGGCGTGAAGTAGTGGCTTTATGCCACTGCGTTTTGCATCAGGTAATGCCGGGCCCCGGCGCCGAACCCATCTTAAAGGCCGGCAACGCACCTGTAGGTCCTCTGGGGTTGCACGGGGTTGTGGGCGGCGGTAATCACTTACCATCGGGTGACCCGCACGCTCGTTTGCCGTGTCTTTTCTATAATAAAAAAATAGCTTCATAGAAATACAGATTAATATATTCGTAAGTTACGTATATTCTGAAGACTTACCTGCCTTGTGTAAACCAAAACAATATCGTTTAAGTATAGTTACATTTTTCTATTAAAAAAACAATCTATGTTTATATTTACAACAATTGGAAGCTTTATTTTTAGAATTTATTCACAAATCTATGGTTTTCAGTTTTTTTCCTGAAATAGTACTGTAATAAGTTTAGAAGAGTTTGTTTGTTTAAAAGCTAAGATCTTTGGAACTACTGGTCGGATTTTATTTTAATTTTTTTATAGCATATAATTTAGACGCAAAAGTTAATAGAAAATATAAAATTACAATATTTAAACACCTGTTTACGGCCACAAGCCTATGCTCGAGTTTCGCGGGGGCGCCCTTGCCGCCGATGACATCCTCGCATGCAGCCGCAGTACTTGCACTATCTCAAATTAATAATTTCGTGAATGAATGTATAAATAATATAATCTATCTGTTGGAAAATGCAGCGCAATAACAGAATTATAGATGGTATGCGGGCTGCTAGTTACTTATAAGTGCATTAATCATAGTGGATATAAAATTAGCATACCATTTCACCTTGTGTTAGTGAAAATGTATTAATATTATAATATTATAGTTCAGATCGCACAATTAAAGATTTTAATTTTTAAGGTAAACACTTATTGTTCTTTTAATGGTTTAACCCCAAAACTAGTTTATTATATGATAGCTATCATTAAATAAACAGAGTGATAAAGGGATACCCAAATTAGCGTTAAACTGTCGGAGAAACAATAATTGATATGAAATACGATGACATTTAGTCGAGGACAGCCGGCGTTCACCGTGAGTGTGGTCGTGGCGCGTCGCGTGTCTGACGAGCTTCCACGTCGACGTCGCGCCACCGCCGGCGCCCCCCCCCCGCGCCGCCCTCCCCACCCGCTCGCGCCCTCCCCGCTACCGCTACACAGTCCTCGCTTACTCACTTCACATCACCTAACGTAACTAAAGTCAGTCGGCTGTGCAACGTCCTTGTTGTTGGAATTCACGTAGCGTTCTTCACATAATAAACCTATGTTGGAAGACGGCAAGTTTCTGTCAAATCAACATATAAAATTCGGTACAAATATAATTTCTAACTTCGAGGACAGTTTCGATTTATAAATTGGACAGTTTGCCAATGATGCGACGGTCGTTCGGTGAATTTATGTGCTAGCAGAACTTTTGTAGTGTCCCATTTGTTAAAGAACTGATACAATTTTTTTAATGATGTCATCTCTTACCCTGACCACGACACTGACCAATGGACAGCTTAACGGAAAATTGGAGAACGGCAAAGGTTACCGGAAGAATGGTTACGTCAAATCAGAAATGCCGGGCTCAAGTAGCGTAAGTGTTTATTGCAGTAATACTTTTTACCTATCTCTAACATTTGTAAAAGTTTTATTATTAAATTAAAATCAGAACTGAAATTTCTTCCTTTATAAAGATGATGTAACGTAGTTTTATTATGACAGCAGCATTAAAAATGTGGGAAAATACACATGTATTGGAAGAAAAAAAAGCCTTTTCGTCTTTTACATTACGATGAGTGAAAGTATTTTCCATAGTGTCCAGTACAGTAACATAGAAAGTTTTGTATAAACTACACACCTACGTCAGTTTTCTAAAATCAAAATATTTACATTAGGTAGAGTCGGTGACTGGTCGGTACGACCTATTGACGGAATTCTATACTTTTAATTGAATATATTATGTAGAGTTTGTCACGAAGCAATATCCGAAAATTTTAGAATGAGTAGCTTTCTTCGATTGTTCGAGTTTCATTATTGGTCAATTTGCAACGAGTAAGTGACTGCAATTGATCTTCGTCTAATGCACATACTATAAAAATATTCACAAGAATGCGTTATGATGTAGTATATTTTAATATGAAAATGTAAATTTATTTAAAATAAAAGAAAGAAAATAATTTCGATTGTTTTAATACTTTAATGGACCTTTTACCGTTGAGCGCAAAATTATTTAAAATATATAAATACAGTATGGATCTACACAAATTTTATATATATTTTTTAAATATAAAAGAAATAAATTTAATTTAACAAATTTCAATGTAATTAGTTATAGCTGATATAAGACATTCTAACCGTGTTTGCTCTGGTTATCTCATTTATTCAGTTTTAATGGCCTTAAATAAACATTTTTCACTTGCGTCATTACTATCATTTTAGTTTGCAAATGCTTGTATATACAGAAACAAATGTCTCAGTTAATTTTGTATGTATACCTTAGTTGCAGTCGAAACTTCGAGTAACTAAGTAATACTATTCAATATTTATGATTTTAATTTAATTTATCATATGCATGATTCATGTTATTGTGTGTCAACAAAAGGTACATGCTACCAACCTACGGGCGTTAAAACTGTTTTACTTTAGTAATCCTTAAGTACTTCTGATGTCATTTAGACTAAAATATAGTGGATAATAAAATTAAGTCCACACAGTTAACATTCGATATTCCATTGTGGTTAACCAAACCGGATATTACCCTCGGTTCTTGAACCGCTCTTCTGATAATCTTGTTACAATAACTAACGATAAACTTTTAACCGTAGGATATTAGTTATCGTATGTTTTTAATAAACATTTCGATAACATTCAACAATGTTATACAGAAATGTTTAGTCTGTTATTAAATCTACAATAATGCTGCTAAACGCCTGATTTTACCTCGTTGCCAGAGCGAGGAAATGGATTCAATTAGGACATATGTAAATGTTTTTTTAAGTGACATAAACAGTAATTATCAACATTTACAATACAATGTAATAACATCGGCCGAGTTCAATTGTGAATGGCGACCTTTAGGATGGTAGCTTTTTATATGACGTTAAGATTTTTGACGTAAAACGTATTCAAGGATAAAATAATTAAATTATTGAAGTTTATTTTTCCATGTGAATAATAATTAAGGCATGTAACGAGGATTTCTATATTTACGTTCAAGAGTATAATTTCAATAAAAATAATTGTATACATATGATAAGTTATTATTCAAAGCAAAAAAATCTGAAAAAATCTCCAAGCTGGCAAGCGAAAACAGGGCGGTCAGTGGCTGCGATGTAAAGATGTGCTTAAGCGCCACATGAGAAGATGTGGCCTGAATCCAAATAAATGGGAGAATATGGCTTCGGATCGGCCACACTGGAGACGTATTGTTTGGGTTAAGGTATAAGAGTTTCAGAAGAAGCTAACAGATGAGCTCAATTTTAAACGCGATGATCTCAAGTCCCGTACGTGTGAGGTGATCTTTTACAACTGTGTGGGGGGTGTGCTGACATGCAGCATGTGTGGCCGTGTGTGGTTTTCAGCAAAAATCGGCTATGTCAGTCACTTAGGAGCACACCAGCGAGGCTCTTGTTAGTCGGACGTCAGTCGCCATGGCCGAAAACGATCAGGATATATATATACCCATATTATGAATAGATGTAATTATCTCTCTTAAAACAGTCACGTGCTTTATTAGGCCGCTCAAGTATATATGAAATATGTCAATGTGTTAAAGATACCACGTCACGTACTCGTACTAATTGGCAATATGCTTGACCCAATGGTTAAAAATACTATAGTAGTATGTTTACCAAAGAAACACGTGACACGCAAAGCGTTTCTATCGTGTTTATTCGAGAAACTTGCCAGGTTTTGAACTTCGTAATTAATTTTGGCTTGTTAATTATTTATATAATTAATAGGTACTTAATTCGGCAGATAGTGAGGAATGGAGTGTTAACACAAGGTTCCCTCTGGATACTCTGCTGTGTGCTTCTTACTTACTATTACACAAAACATCATACAATAGGTGACAGTTATTTAGAGCATGATTTAATTTACCTAGAGGTAAATACAGAGGCCAGTCGTGGCTCAGTGGTACACACACGACAGGTCGTGAGTCCGATTTCCACCCGAGGTAGTGAAATATTTAATATTTTCTTTTACTTCGCTCTGGTAACGGGTCAAAGCGCGGCAAACAATGCGGAAAGTGGGGAACGGAAATGTCCCCAGGTTTCCGCTGCCTACCTATGTACTATGACTATGTGGAAAAACCAACGTGAACCTAAAAAGATTAAATATAAAAAGACAAGAATACATACTAATAATTGTTAAGACCGTGATTTTTCTTTACAAAATTAAATGTGGATATATATATATATATATATATATATATATATATATATATATATATATATATATATATATATATATATATATATATATATATATATGTCTGAACAAAAATATGATATTACATACTTGTCTACTCTGTTCAACTAACAAAATAAGTGATCATCGAAAATACGAGTATGTAGAGCGATTGCGAAACAATTCAATGTCGTTTCAGAGCTGCAAAATGTAAGTGATAGTTGCCAATGTTGTTTCCACATATTTGATACGACTGTATTGTAGATATTTTCTATTCTATAAAAATGTGTGTATCAAAATGAAATTGTACCTTATTGAATTTAAAGTAATAAAGTTAAGATTTATTGTTAAAATATAAAATAATTAAATTAATATTAGTAGCTTACTCTGTTAGTACGCAATAGTTTTTATCTTTTTCTCTCACAAGCATGCGTCAATTATTGAATAGGTATTCAATAATTGACGCATGACAATCTGCTCCAGGAAATACCTATGTGATCTCATATCGAAATAGAATCATAATATTAAATACGAAATTATTAAAAAAAATTAAGAAGTCGAAGGATTTATTGAAAAATTAAAAGATAGCAAAATCACAAGCTACTATAATATCGTGTAGTTCATACTAAACTCTCAAGAAAATCTTTAGTGTCCTTTACATTGAAATTATGAAAACGTTACTTAAGTGGAATAATTATGTGGTGGAATTATTAATTGATGATTATAATCGACTGGCTGTCCTCGTCCAGTGCTGGGCATGGGCCACTTCGGTGGTATCCGGCTGACCTCGATCCATGGCTTTTCGCTTCTTACCTCTTGCTGTGCTCCACAGCCTGGTCGTCCGTGTCTTTCTTGATTAGGTTTTGGATGTTCACTTAACATTTAAAAGAAAATAACTGCAATTTACTTACGTCGTCCTAACTGAATGAAGTCCTACACTTGTCCCTCGCATGTCGAGGCGTGGTCTCTACTACAAAACGCGTTTCCCCTAAAATAAATAATTTCTTAATTATGGTAATCGTAACATCTGAAAGGTGAATCATGAGTTGCATTCGTATCTTAGTCGAATTATTATGTCGAAAATACTACTGTTTACAAGTTTTTACATTACCTATTTAAATATTAGTCATAAGTCATAACTAACCTATATTTGGAATGACGTTATTAACTCATTATGGATGATTAGTTGATATAAGTTATTAATACTATTAAAATTCTTGAAACGCATTAACACTAATACAAACAATTCCAGAAATATATTAAAAAATTGTTGAAATCACATTTTTTTTATAAATGTCAAATTCATGATCGTGTTAATATGTTTCTATTTCTATAAATTAATAGATATGTGTGTGCAAAAAATTATCAGTTTTCAAACTTAATCTTAATCTACATAACTTACAGACAGATAACAAAATTAATAACGCGCAAAATGCACACAAAGTCATGCGTTTATTGCAAGCATAGCAAGAGCGAGGCGGACGGTCCGCCGTGATAACGCGTGATAGGGCTCAATGTTCACGTCACATCACGCCACCGCACTATCGCTCAATTGTGCCTGATCCTTGACATCGTAAAGTATGAATCATAGACACTACATGCTAATTACTTTGAATTACTTAATTACTGACAGTATTCTTGTTATATTCCTTTCCTGTATTCCGAAAAACTACTATTTATTAAGTTATTTCGGCATTATTATTTATATATAAAAAAAATATAGTACAAAAAAAGGAAGGTTTTATATTTAATTTGCAGCCATCACTTCCTACTCAAAATACTTTTAGTTCATCTACTTTAGTACTTACATAGGTATTGGATTTATGTATGTTAAAGAAGCGTAACGCTGAACAGTTATTCCTATTTACAATATAATACAAGGGCATAGAAAAATATGACGACGGTTACACAATATTTTTATGACAACTTTTTTTTATAGTACATGTTTATTTATAAATGACATTGCTTCTTGAAAACTACTTAACTTATAATACTTATTACATAACATAAATGAATAATATAATATATAAAATTTGCTTAAGTTTTATTATTGAGGAAATGACGTTAATTTAAAGCCACAAATGTTAAATAACTGCATTGGACAGTAACGCTCACGTAATTTTACTCATTGGTTTAGAAACCACTGCAATATCTTCCTCTTAAAATAATTATTTAACCTATGACTTTACGTGTTTTTGTATTTTGTATTTTACTTAAGCGGCTTATATGTATACTTACAAATTACAATATGTTGGAACATAATACTTTGTTCGATCTTGTAAATAATTTGTTATTTTAAATCATGCGGTGTTTAATTTTTTTACGCCGCGCTGTGCCTCCAAACCTGAGCGAGGAAAGGAAAATATTAAATATTTCATTTGTTCGAGTGGGGATCGGACGCACAACTTGATGCGTTGACATTCACACAGTTGTGTACGCGCCACGACTGGCCTCCCTGGCTAACTATTAAAATAAAAATTAAAAGTTTCTGTTTATTTCCAGTCGTTACGGACAGCGGCTCCCTTCAGCACGGACTTCGCGGCGGTGGCGGAGCGGGATAGGTGCTCGTACGGCCGCATACCCAGGGCGATGGCGATAGCGGGCACGGCGTCCCGCAAAGTGAGAGTGTACTCGGATGGCATATACGATATGTTCCACCAGGGCCATGCGAGACAGTTGCAGCAAGCCAAGACAGTATTTCCCAATGTTTATCTTATAGTTGGAGGTAAAATATTAACTATTTATTTCATTATTATGGAATATACATGTATTATAGGTTATATTTTATAGGTTATAGATTCAAAAGTGTTATGGAATGTATTTTATTAAAAATACAGTTGTTCTACTAACGCTTTGATTATAGAAATTAGAACTACTGAAAATGCTTGAAATACTATTCAACGATGTAACCTATTTATAAAATAGTACTTCTACACTTGTATGTCTACAAATCATATCAGTAACCAATAATAAAAACGTAATCTGATAACTTCCTGGTTTTAGTATCTATGATCAAAAAATATTTACTTATACGTACCGATTTTGATGTATTATTTACATATAATTATTAATTTTATCAAAATTCACCTTCTAGTACAGGTCTCTTAGGTATTTATATAATCATTTATCTTTATGTTTTATTATAATTTATATGTATATGGCATAATCTTTGTTATCCAGAGCAAGAATTGGTACGGAACGTACTATACAAATATTGTTACTGTAAAGAAACAGTGCAAACGCGTACTTCAGTACCTTTTGTGTTTTAACAGTTGTAATGCAAAATAGAAGCGGACTCATTGTTCATGGACATAAAACAGGTTTTTCAGAACACGTTCCACCCACTCGTTTTGCAATCTCGAAATTCCGGTTTTATTTTGATTTAATTGCATAAATCTCTTGATAATATAGGCTTTCAGCCAATAGAATTTATACATGCACGTCACACACGATGACGGCGATAAGAGAGAGTGAAATTAGAACTTGGAGAATTCTATTTGTACCGAGAACATATTGAAATTGTAAACGAAAATATTTACATAAATACACAATAGAATATTATAATGTTATATGTTTGTGATATACGTTATTTATTATGAAATGGAACTGCATTCAAACTGCATAATATTAAGCCCACGTGAGCACATTCCTTACGTGTGACAGTAGTGTTGTGCATGTGCGTTGACGCTATAAATCCTTACGATATATGTGTGTAGTTTAATTCTTTTACGATATAGATATGATACTCACTGATCGTACGATTTTAATTACGAAATACACAAAATTATATTATCTGCGATAGTATAGAGATAGTTATGTTATCACGATGAGCCGGCAATCTTGATGTGCTCCCCCGATAAGTAGGTGCGACATGAGACGATGAGCGGCCCCGGTTTGATAATTGCTACATGCTATCCACTATCTATTTTTATATTTAAAATATGTAATTGTTTGTGTTTTATAGTCGCTGTTATTGCATTATTTTCGGGACTTTTTCTTATCTAATTATTATGTATTTCTATTAAGTGTTAATATTATCAATGAAATAAAAAAAACTCTCTTAAAAACTTCTGTATTTGTTATTATGCTGTCGTACGTTATATTCAATGTGTGTCAAATATTTTGACACCAGGTACAACATTTTTTTTATTTTAGGGTAGATAAAACATATAATTTTACACTATTGTTGATTATCGAAGATACTTTTTGCCCTTGACTCACTCTTATCACTTTATCTTTTTAATTAATACATTAATTAAAGTATAATATTATTTGCAAACCTGATATTCTCAATTTAATACTAATCAATCGACAATTGTGGAACCTTGGTCGTCTACCAGATTAAAGTTAACCTTCAGATTTAAATGAATTCTAAGATAATTACAAATTAAACTACGCCCAAATATAAAACGTTATTTTTTAATAAAACTAAACATGGTTAGTACCATATTGAGTATAATATATTATGACGAATACAGACAAACGGACGGTTTGCTTGTGGGGTAACAGAATTTGATGTAAGGTGTAATTGGGCATTGTACGCGATCACGTGATCAAATGTCCCTATTGATAAATCCTATTACACCATTTGCCTTTGAAATCATACTACAGTATCGTCTACCGAGGAAACACCTTTTTTTTCTTACTAAATATTGAGGCCAGTCGTGGCGCAAAAACAAGTGACTGTAAAAGAGGACATTAAATATTTAATATTTTCATTTAGTATTTCTGGTGTCGCGGACTCAAAACGCAATCACTTTGAATTTGGCGGATAGTGGGGAGCGGAATGTCCTTATACTAGGTTGCCGCTACATGCAGGATACAGCGTCAAGCTGATTATCGATAGTCAGCATGCTATAGCATGATGTTAAACTGCAACTCATATCTTGCAATAAATCTGTTTTCAATATTATCCCTTTTCAAAAATCTTTTTATACAGCATGCATTTATTATAATGTACTGTAAGAGTGAAGAAATCAAACCCAACATCAATTTTGACGCTCTCAGGGAACGTAAACAATTGATTAACTTCTGAATAGTCCATATGTTTGCCCTACACCTGCGGTTATAACTCCTTTTATTTATTTTACTTAGTATTTTTTTTTTCGAAAAGGGTTAATCAAAACAACAAAAAATCACGTTGTCTATAAATATATCCTATTACCAATACCTACTGAAGATGTCTCTAAGTAATTATTATTTTTCTTTCATAAGTGTGGAACTATTCCGCATCGAACGAAAATTTATCGAAAATAAGTGTAATCGATGTACAGACATAAAAAATTGAATTGGAAACTTCCTTTTTAAGGTATTTAAAAGAATAGCATTTGCAACACGTGAACCTCATTTGTTGTAGAGCCGGTAACCTAATATGATATTTATTGTTTACATATATTGGATAATCTAAAGGTTTTTATCAGTCCCGCAGAGATATAAGCATGAAAGATTATAAGTAATCATGGCTCAACTGGTATTATTAATGTTTTATATTATTATTTTATTTTCAAAATACCGATAAATGTAATTAATACACAGATAGTAAAAACAAACTCTATAGGAAGTGAAATTCACGCTATACATAATTTTTTTACTTCATTTAAATGTAAATTATATATTATTTTATTTATTACATATGTGAATGTACTATTAAAATAAATGTTATATATGTTTATTTTATTATTATCATTAAATTCGCTAAATACGTAAAAGTATAATAGCCATTAAGGGTAATCGATATAAAAGATGCTTCAGACACTGCACTGCTTGGTATTGATCACTGTTGACACACTTTTATCTTTATATAATTATATTGTAGGTCAATGTTAGTGACACATATACCACATAATATAAGAATTATTTTTAATCTAATATAAGTGTACATAAGGACTATTACTTAATTAGAAAAAAAAACGTGAAACTAGCTATTAATAGCTGTAATAACGTATGTTTGTAATAACTTGTTACATTACGACAGATAAAATAATAAAAATTTACTTTTAATACGGCCTTTTCACATGATAACATTTCAAGGTTTTCAAATATTTCTTTTTTTTTCTCTTTTTGCGTCTACTTTAAAATGGAGACGTGGAAGGCTATATGAATTTTGTTATAATTTTCACTAGTCTGTGTCAAAATAATTATTACAGTCCGGAAAATAGTAAATTTATTATTAAAAATTACCAATTTACAGAACCAATGATGAAACATTTATGTTTGTCCTATGAAAAGCTATATAAAGATATTTTTAAAGATTGCAATAAACAATGCTTACGATTTTTAAATATCTGTTAATAGTTTTTTTTTTTAATAAAAAAAATCAGCTTCACGCTGTATCCCGCACACAGCAGGGTAGGCAGAGGGAACCTACCGTTAAGACACTCCGCTCTCCACTTTCTGCCGAATTCTGGAAGCATTGCGTGTTGAGTGACAGAACTCAACGCTGTGCTTTGCCTCTACACCAGAGCGAAGAAAAGGAAATTTAAATTTAAGTAAATATTTCATCCCCTCGAGTGGGCATCGAACCCACAACCAGTCGGTTCTACATTCACACTTTGTGCCGCTGCGCCACGACTGGCCTCTAGTTTTTTTTTTTATAAATAATAAATGAATATATGCTTTACGTTTTAATTTTTTCTTTCAGTATGCAACGACAAACTCACACACAGCCGTAAGGGGCGCACGGTGATGACAGAAGACGAGAGATACGAGGCCGTCCGACACTGCAGATATGTTGATGAGGTATTTTATATAACTACACTACTTTTTCTAACTCGTAAGTTTGATTAGAAATATATACTTTTTATTAGAATAACATAAATTATATTTATATGAATACGAAATAAACAAAAGTATTTCAAATGAACGACAGCCTACACCACATTACATACATTTTTCTTTATTATTTATATTCTTCAATTTGATTTTGAACTTTCAAATGTTCATTAGGTAGTTATTTTTATTTTATATTTGTTTCTCACATGTAAAAAAGTAGGCGGGCAGCTGTAACTACGAATTAAGGCACACCGTTTCCTTTGAGGCGGCCAATTTTTAAGAAATTATATGTTGAGTGGCGCATCTAAACGCCGCGCTTAGTCTTCTTACCTACCTTTAGTTACAGCTAAATCCGCCACGATGTTAAAATATGCGAAACACAATTCATAGAACTGTGTGTTAGGTTATTTATCTTTGACCTTGTTTTTGTTCGTGCCAGAATACATCGTAACCGTTTTTACCTGAAGTAGTACGCTGAAACCGTCGAAACAACAATTTTACACTCTGTCACTAATTGAAGCATGCTCGTCACACTACCTACGCTTTGAATAGATCTTGTGGACGTGTAAATAAGATATTCTTAGAAAAAAATGTGGCAGTAGGACTATACGTGATAATTAATTACTATTAATAATATTATATTAAATTTAGATTAGCTTTATTCAAAAATTAAAATGTAAAAAAGTAAGTTTTTTTTTAACAAAACGCCAAGAAATTAATTGAGTACACTAAGAAAGAAATTTTGTTTTAATCAACTTTGGATTAAGGCTTTGCCTATAGATTACCCATTTACTTTGCTGTTGATCTCATCACTAATACAAACTGCAAAAGACAATTGCTTATGTTTTTACAATAGAGAATTTCCTATACAAAATTTGTATTATTATGAGAGACAATATGCGGTATGATGTTTTGTTACAATATTATACATCACGTTGCCGACAATAACCAGAACACATTTAGATACATAAATATAGTATAGTTAAAAATTTTTTTTACAATTTTTCCATGTATTTAATTTTACAATAGCAATTACAAAGTATTAACAGTAAAGTTAATAATTATTACAATTATTTAAATTTATTTAGAATCTCTATAAAATGGAATACAAATAATATGCGGCGATGGGTTTTCATTATTCGCGGTGCATCACATTCCAGCGTAATGGAGAAATAGAGTGTCTTGACACTTGCAAGGCGTTCTCTGACTTTCCTGCTATATGTGGGACAAAGCTAGCTAAACATCTTTTTGGACAATTACAAGTGTCTCACTCTTTGTCCCAAGGTTGTACGAGACGCGCCGTGGGAGTATGACGAGGAGTTTCTGGAGAAGCACAAAATTGATTTCATAGCGCACGACGACATACCCTACATTACAGAGGACTGTGATGATATATACGCCATGATTAAAGCTAAGGACATGTTCGTAGCGACGGAGAGGACGGAGGGTGAGTAAATGATTGTCTATGTATTCCTAAGATGTAGATTTCTTCTGGTGAATTACCATTTCTATAGATATTTTTTTCATATTTAAGCAAAATTTTAATGCTAGGAAATTTGCGTTGAACGCTGTTGTAGGGTACTGTGTATGTAACTTAATGCTGCACTTTTCAAATTGGACCTGAGAAAACATCTAAATGGAAGACAAGCATCACTGAGTGTGGTTTAAGCTCGCGTTACTGTGTCAACTCTGTCTGACTCTGACTCTGACTGACGGATCGATACGTACATAATATCTGTTAAGATACTTTTGGTTCCTCGAAATTATGATTTAAGACATTGTGCTAATGCTATTTAATTTGACGTTAGATATTGTTAATCTGAAAAATTTTACTGAATCATTATTTTTGTCAAAAATTGATTTTTGCGTTATTGAACATTAAACAGGACATTTTTCTTATAAAAAAAATAAACTAAATATCATCATGCATCATATATTTGTGCGATATTAACTATTTATGTGATAATGTGGTAATGCAGAAACGGATCGGCTCATGGAGCACATGCAATCGGCTATTAACACGCCACACTCAATAAAAGGTTTTCGCTATGTCCAAAATAACTGTCAGGCCCTCCCCTTGCTTTCCATAACCGTATATCATAAAAATATTTCAAATCAATAAATAAATATTCATGTATTGATTTGATTTTTTTTTGCATTAATAATTTACTTTGCATTAACATCCTATATTAATTTAACTCTGTACACTCTTATGTATCACAAAATATAATAATTACAATAACTAATAATCACACTTCCCTGCACCCACTCAAAAGTATACAATTCTTAGATGAAATATTTCAAAATGTTACTCAAATATTCAGACAATTAAATTTCAACATAATATCTTACAAAAGTGATGAAATATAGAGGAATTTTGAATCCCCTTGTGACAATTAATTATATGCGATAATTAAGCCACACATTAAAACGCAACCACCGCGAACTTTTATCTTTAGTTTTCACTTTTATACGAAATCTCAACACGACAATGAACATTCTTTTTGACGTACAAAGTTGAAGGTCGTTTAATTTTGTTATAGAATAACTTAACATATTCTTACTACTGTTCTTGCCAACAGAAAAAAAAAAAATGTATGTATGTGTGTGTATTTTTGACGTATTCAATTGAAAAATGCATTTAAATAAGTTTGCAAAAAGGTTTTACTTTTTGCACAGTCTTAGTAATTAATGCAGGAATAATGTATTTTTTGTACTTATGTGAGTAAATTATGCCTCTATCGTTAGGCGGAATATTTTTTAATTTTTAGATCGGATACTTTAACATTTTCAAGATATAAAAAATATCGCTACGCTGTATAGCACGTCGCAGGGTAGGCAGAGGGAACCTGGGAATCTAGTGACTTCCGTGGTCGACTTAACGCCGAATTGTGGTGGCGTTGCTTGTTAAGACGCGCTTTGCCTCGTTACCAGAGCGAGAAAATGAAAATATTAAATTTTCTATTCCTCAAGCAGGTATCGAACTCACAACCTGCCGCGCTTACAGTACACGCTTGTGGCCCTGTGCCACAATTGAACTCAAATAATACACATTTTTAAATGAAAGCCACATTTGTTCGCTTGACTGAGTTACTTGGCGAACAAATCTAATAATATAAAATGAAGTCATTAATTCATTATCGCGTATCTATCTATAAGGTAGTGGGTACATTTCCCAGAACAGGAGTGTTTACAAAGCCGAACTAAGTCTAGGTCGCGACACCGAACATCGTGTGACCTAATGATGATTGGAGCGACACTGGTCATAAATAACTCGCTATTAGTGCTAGCCTGGTCTGGGGTGACTCTGCTTTTATTACATTATATATTATGTAGATAAGTTAAATTTGTATATAATAACCCTAACCTTATATCATACGATTATGTGAATATATTCATGATAGTCATATATTTAGATGTGTTCTACGTATTTGTTGTTTAATATTTTATATTTAAATATTTTAAAACTTGATATGATCACTACTTACGGTTTTTATTAATAATATATTAGGATATTAGCATCGAATTTCGATAATTAAGTCCATAAACATACTATATATAGAACGTTTAGCCGTTTACACGATGATGTTCGACTTCCACTCGGAGGAATTAATTATTTTTATTACCTGGCAGGTAATGAGACGCAGCGTTGAGTTACGCTCCTCGAAACGTTATATCAAAAAATAGGAAACTAACACTTGGTTCCCTCTGCCTACCGCCCTTCTATATGCGAGACTGCGTTAATCTAGACTAGACTTTGTGAATTAGCTTCAATTTACTTTATTTAAAAAAAAAAAAAAAAATGATGAAATATATTATTTTCTTCTTTAGGTGTATCCACGTCAGATATCGTCGCGCGGATAGTGCGCGACTACGACATATACGTGAGGCGGAATCTCGCTAGAGGATACTCTGCCAAGGAGCTCAACGTGTCCTTCCTAAACGAAAAGAAGTTCAGGTTGCAAAACAAAATGGACGAACTCAAAGATAAAGGAAAGAAAGTAAGTGAATTTTCTCATTCTACTCATTTACGCGCACAGTATATGAAAATAACTAGGCATAGATTCATTAATTGAGGCCAGTCGTGGCTCGAAGTGTGACTGTGAAACCGACTGGTTGTGGCTTCGATCCCCACTCGACGAGACGAAATATTTACTTAAATTTATATTTCCATTTCTTCGTTCTGATGTCGAGGCTAAGCGACAGGATTCGGCAGGAAGTGGGGAACGGAGTGTCTTAACACTAGGTTCCCTCTGCCTACCTTGCTGTGTGATACAGCGGGATACAGCGTGAAGCTGAGTTATTTGATTTTATTTATCGACTTATTAATATTAATAACGTATGTTTTATTATTTAGTATTAAGTTAGGATTTTTATTTAAATTGCTATGTTTTTTTAGTAGTTTCAATTTATAAAAATATACATTTAAATATATTTTAATAGAATTAGTATTTAAATTATTATCGAACTAACTACATCATTGTACATTCAAGTATAGGTACACAATATGCACGTCATACTCGTATGCAGTCTGCATTCGATACCCTCTTGTAATTCAATACGTTCAATAATATCTCCCTTTCAATTGAACAACAGAATGTCGTTCACAGTGGCCGAATACAATATATTTAGTTAAATTCATAAAATAATAAATTATTATATCATATTGATATCTAATATAATAAATTATACATAACAGTGCATATTATTTATATTATACGTTATAAAATTGTTGTTTTATGTTTTTTATTGCGAGGGTGCCGTGGCGCAGTGGCACAGCGTGTGATTGTAAACTCAGTCGGTTTTGGGTTCGATTCCCAATCAAAGAAATATTATTGTCTTATATTTTGATGGTGACATGACAAAGCGCGACGTTAGTTTCCGTCACTGATCACGCAATGTTCAAAGAATCGACAGAAAGTGGGGAACGGACGTGAGGCTGTGTTTATTATTCTCACCTACCTTTATTATCTAGAACTACATTTTTTAGAAGTTTTTTTGTTACTATAAACCTATACATATAATAAAATTTCAAATGATAGCTGTCTGTACATAAAAAATATATCATAAAACTATTCATTATTAAGACTTTTATCAGTTTAATGGGACATAATACTAGTACTATTCAATACTTATCTAAAAACGTATTATGTAAATGTATTTTCAATTAGTATTTTTCTTTCCTAAGTGTGGAATAACACTTTAAAAATAGTATTCAATATTGTGTGTTGGCAATTTTTGGCAATTTCTACAATTTTTCGTGTAAATTGCTATAAAATAATTGTTTCACTGTTTTCTCTAAAATGATAATGTTATTGGAACACATATGTGGTCGCTAGTATAAATTAAAATTGTTTGTTTTCAAATAATGTGATAGGTGCAATATAAATTCTTATAATCTAAAGTATTAGCGGATAAGTCCGCCTCCGCTAAGCTAGCTCGTAGATAAGAGAGGAAATTATTCTGTTGATAGTAGAATTACATCGTTTTTTTTGCAACATGTGATAATAAACAGTCGTTTGGTTCATAAATTGCGTAGTTACTATTTATTTTAATGTTAATTTTCAGCTTTATGTATATCTCGCACACAGCAGGGTAGGCAGTAGGAACCTTGTGTTAGGACACTCCGTTCCCCACTTTCCGCCGAATTCTGGAGGCATTGCGTGTCGTATGGCGGAACTCAACGCCGCGCTTTACCTCGACACCAAAGCAAAGAAATGGAAATATAAATGTAAATGAATATTTCATTTCCTCGAGTGGGGATCGAACCCACAAACAGTCGCGTTTACAGGCACACTGACCTCAATTTTTGATGTAAACCATGTAAATAAATTTAAGTTTTTGTATTGCCCTGGTATGCCCAACAGCTACGCCCCCTAGTGGCGCAGCCAAGGCCGAATTAATATACATAAAATAATATGATTGGAAGATTAGCACGATAGAACCGTTAATTTGATAAGAGTAAAGAATTTAAAACGTGGCTTTTTGTGGACGTGATTTTCTACTTCCATTAAATTATGTAAATATTAAGAATTTTTGTCGCTTATCCGTCCTGTAAGACCATTAGTCAGACTCTAATAATATATTAATTTAACTCCACTTCCTTTGTTAACCAGGTAATGACAAACATAGGAGAAAAGAAAGTGGACATACTAACAAAATGGGAGGAGAAGTCGCGAGAGTTGATAGACGCGTTCCTCCTGCTGTTCGGGCCGGACGGCCGCCTCACGAACATCTGGAACGAGTCCAAGGGAAGGTTGATGCAGGCTCTGAGCCAACCGCCCTCCCCGAGGTCGTCACCGCCACCCAGTGAGAATGGAGACGACTCGCCTGAGCATAGGTATTGCTCACTTTTAACCTACTTTTTTTATAGTACAGTTGACGAGTCGTGTCAACCGTTAAGTGAGACTTTCTGAACTTTGGCGTATTTATCCCCCACTTGGACAGAAAATAATCAAAAATAGAATTCAAATTCCAATGCGGTTTACAATTGACTCGTACTGTTTATATATAAAATGTTGTATATATAACAAGTGGGAGCAGCAGGGTCTCGTGGCTCATGCTCATGCTCATGCTCTCATGGCATAGGTTCTGCAGGATAGACTTACCTCAGGGTAAGTCTCCTCTCCTCTCTGTATAGAAAGAATGTTCTGCAGGAGAGACACTACACCGAAAACCGTGATTTAATTTCTTTTAACTACTTCCTCGCCAGTTCTACTATTAGTACTTCATTCCCAGAAAAGCCCATTATTTTAAAATGCTTTGAAATTACCATCAAATCAATATTGAATTTAAAGATGTTAAGAATATTCTTTATTTGGTTCTAGGGGATCGCCATCACCACCGCCGCCTAAGTCGCGGCGCCGCGACGAGCTTCGGGAGCACCAAGCAGGTAACTGGGTAACTATTTGTAGCTTTTATTTGCTTTCCACTTTAATAATTAATGTACATAACGCAAAAAAAAAACACGCTATTCGCATTTTATATGTATTTTGCACGTAAATAGTAACCACGTGGTAGCCTTTGTTACTGTTTTGTTTGTATTACTAAAATATAGTATAGAAAGTAGTTGTTTAGTACTTTGCAACGAAGATTGTAGTGCTATTTATGTAAGCGAGTACTATTTTTTCTATATTAATTTAATAAAATTATAACACATAACATATTTTATATTTGTAAAAACTAAAAAAATAATTGAAACTTAATATAGCTCATGCTTATTAATAAAATAAATAAATCAGCTTCACGCTGTATCCCGCACACAGCAGGTAGGCAGAGGGAACCTAGTGTTTTAGACACTCCCCACTTTCTGCCGAATTCTGGAGGCATTGCGTGTTGAGTTATGCTTATTAATAATCAAATGAATTTTATATATACAATCATTCGTCGTAATAGTATGTTTATCCGTTGCGGATCTGCGCCACCGCATCTCATTGTAAGCACGACGGTAGTGGGTTCGATTCTCACTCAGAGGAATGAATTATTTTCATTTCGTTGCTCTGGCATCAAAACAACGCGCGGGGCCGATTTCCGCCTCTTGACACGTTATATCTTAAAAATTTGGCGAAAAAGAGGGAAAGGAGTATCTTAACTCTTTTTGTCTTCATAAGTTATAAATATAATTATTATATGAAAAAATCTATAATATAAATAATAAATATCAGATGCATCAAGCTCTGAATGCGTGGGGGACCCGGAAGAGACCACACACCGCCAGCTGACGGACGACGGCTCGGACAGCGACGACGACTATCAGGACACCAGCCCGTATCTATAGAAAAAAAAGATAAGATGAACACCACATACAAGTGCAAAATGGCACTGCATTTCTCATCGAAATAAATTATTTAAATGTTGCTCGAGTTGTATGTCTCTACCAAATAATGAGTGAATGTATTTAATCCTATTAGTTGTAATCAATTTTTTTATTTATAATTTCTTTATTATTATTTTTATTATTGTACATTTTGTTTGTTAGATATGTGTTTGCAGAATGCCTGCAATTATGTTGGCACCATGAAGTGCAGAGTATCAGATAGATATTATTTGTATAGTACTTTTTGATGGTTGATTAAAGAGGTGCTTTATGATATTTTGTCGTTATTATTTTTATTGTCCTTCATATTTAATCTTTCTTACTTAATTTGATATTTAATAAGAAAACGTATAAAAATCTGAACGTAGCGGGACTCGAACCCGCGCCTCCTGGAAACCGACCAGGCGCTCTGACCACTGAACCATACGTACTCGCCAAGCTACGTCGAAATTCTTATACGCTTGTTACAACTTATTTATTTTGTTAGCATCTCTGTAGGGAGATTTTTACAAATTTCCGCTACCCAAAGATAATTACTAAGAATTATCGTTAGGCAAGAGAGAATACTATTTTTTAAACATGTTAATCTTTTTTTTTCCTTTACAATTCTGTGTATCGTCCAAGCTGTTATTGAAGCAGTGTCTTAACTGCGAAATATTACATTATTTTATATGGGTTTTATTCCCGCTTGAGAGGAAAGGACTGTTTTTATGTTGTTGTTCTGGTGATTGAATATCATATCCCGAAAATTGGGCGAAAAGTGGGAAACGATTACAATATCATTTGAGTATGCATAAATAATAGTGTGTTTGCTTTTCCAAATATTGGTGGTTTTTGTAACTTTAATGGTGTTTAACAAATATAGAGATTTTCTTGATATTCATTAAAATAAATATTATAGAGAGAATAATTAAAGAATTATTATAATATTACAAACTTTAATTTGCACTTGCACATTACAGCTTTCATATACCATACATGCAATTATTATAAAAATAACAAAAAAAAAGGCAAAATAGATTTTGTTAACATTTCATGATCTTTACAATAAATATAGATAAAAAGAGTAATAAAATTATAATTGAAAATTATACTAGATCGCAAATATTAAAATAAAAGATTAATTAATTTGATAACAATGCATATTATATTCTAATAAATGAGACAATAAATATAAAACAAAACATATTACATATTTATCAGCAGATAGATATTTTTTTTGATATTCATTCTCTAATTTTTTACTGTATTCTGAGTAAAGTACAGTGGCAAACTATTTACGTAAGGTAAATCCCATTTCACTTTCTTATTTTTTTACACTTGATAACATCTTTTTTTCAGTAGCAGTACATTGATAATTCATTTAAAAAAAATACTAGCATGATGCTATTAAATATAACAAATTAGATTTTTTATACTATATATAATATGATAAATATTGATAAAAAGTATAAGCTTATTATTCACAGAGGTTAACCTATTTGAATCTACATAACAGCAGTTTTATTATCAATACAATTACTTTTGTTGTATTATATTTTGATTTAATTCTTATGAAGAACGCACAAACATTTGCAATCTGTAAACCTTCACTTAAGTTTCCAAGATTAAAGATTTACTTTATAAGTTTGTAAGATTTTTATTTCATAGAATGCAAGTTTAGCATTTCCTATAAGTGGATTCCTGTTAAAACTTTCCGGAAGAAATATTTTTTGGGCCTGAAAGTCTCAAATACTTCTTTTACACATCACAAACAATGAAAAGAGATACTCTAAATAAGAAGCTTGTTCTGTATCTCTGTATGTTTATCTATCTTCCTTTGAACTGTTTAAATTGTTAATTTGTTAACATTTCATTTTGACTATTTGAGTATTGCAACATACACATATTTTAATTCCACTTAAAATTCCTTACTACTTATTATTAGGTTTTATATATGTCAGCATTACGTGTAACTCATGTAATATGATAGAGGGTCTACTCATCATTTATATTATTGATATTATAGACTTATAATAATAGAAATGCACTTTTGATAAAAAAAATAATTAAAAATTGTCATAAATCACAGAATTTAATACAATTGTTTCACATACTACAACTCGTTGCGTACCCCTGTTTCACCTTTAAGTTCCTCAAACAAGCAGGAGTCATCTGTATTCCTTAAAGCATTTTTTGTACACAAATGGTGTTTTAAATCTATTTCTCCTTGGAATTTCCAATACCAGTCTTCAATAGCCATTTCATTTTCTTCTAAAAGACTTTCACATTGAGTTTTCATATTTGTTATTTCTGCTGATGGTTTGTCCCAAAGTTCCAGAGGGATACCTAAGTCAACTTTTACACCTTTATCGACAAGGCCATGGAGAGTCTTAAATGTTTGACTCATACCTTTTGCAAACCTTGTACTATCTTGACGTTCTTTATGAATGTTGTACTCTAAAATTTTTTCACAAACTCCTTCTAAAGATTCTATGAGCCGCAATTCGGATTTCTGATATTTAGTTCTCTTTTTAGGTTTAACATCATCTAAAGAGTATCCTATTTCAATAACATCATGAATCTTGCCTGTTTCTTCTAGTCTCCCTTGTAGCTCAGTAGCCAATATTTTGCAAACTTCACAACGATTGGCATACTTTACACCTAAATCTTCTTCATTTTTTATTTCAACGTCATTATTACACAAAACGATCGAAATACATAATAAAAAGTGACTTATAATATTAAGCCGGGAAGCCATGTTTATATTTGAATGATGATGGTTATATCTCCTAATCTGAATATAAAATTTAACATACACAATTATTATTTGTGTAAGCACTTTATATATAAAGGAGGAGATGAATAAAATAATACGTAGATAAGTATGATACTAAACAATATTCAAAACATTTTAAGTTACAAAATACTTTTAAGGGTTTTATCCAAGGCGAGCTACGATTGCTTCAGAAGTTTAGAATTCAGATTATCCAACAATACTGTTCAGTACACCTATGCGGTTCAGCAAATAACAAATCATATACAGTATACTCTATATAGTGTTCACTAAATAAAATAATGAAAAAAATGACTAAGGAAAGGAAGTATTAACACCGAACTACTTTACATATACAGAGACACAGAACACATATACCCAAAGGGATACAGAGATAACGATAATGACATAAAGGGATACAGAGATAACGATAATGACATTTCTGAAATAATGAGTGTTGCCAGAAATCATAAAAAGAAACTTTTAAATAAGATTGATTTTTTTTTTTAAATAATGCAACATCGCGTATAACCGTTTGTAATGAATGGCTCGGAAAAACCTCACAAACTCTAACGCCAAGCTTTGACACGTGTGAGCCAGCAACTCCCTAGTCCCGTTGACCTGTGTTGAAAAGGAGGAGATTATCAATTCGACTGTATAGTCTATTGATAATCTCCTCCTTTTACAGAAGTCGGTTAAAATTGACACCATCAAAAGCCATGACAAACGGGGTTTTTACATGTTGATGTGTAAAAAGTAATAATTTAAACCACCCATCCACTAGGATGAATAGAATTCGCGGAGTGAAAAACACAAAACCGGAAAATCTTTTTATTTCATAATATCCAATGGTTTTTGTTGGTGATTCTACTATTTTATTTGTTGATGTCAAGTCAGAAGAATTGAAATTAATATACGTTTGCATATCATTGATATGCTTTAAAGGGTGAATAGATACGTAATATTGGTTGATAAAAACTAGAGGATCATGTTTAGAAAAACTGTTTTTAGGGTTGATATAATCCTCATTCTATTATAATTTTTTTAAATTTCTTGCCGTGTGATCCCGGCCTAGAATAGGATCATCCTGGTACTGGTGGTGTCGTAAGAGGCGACTAAAGTACGTGTGGTAGAGTCACGTCGCCAGCAATGGCAACAGGCATGGGCAGACTCGACCGGATCATTACCACCCCCGGCATTTAAAACCGGCGTGAAGTAGTGGCTTTATGCCACTGCGTTTTGCATCAGGTAATGCCGGGCCCCGGCGCCGAACCCATCTTAAAGGCCGGCAACGCACCTGTAGGTCCTCTGGGGTTGCACGGGGTTGTGGGCGGCGGTAATCACTTACCATCAGGTGACCCGCACACTCGTTTGCCGCGTCTTTTCCATAAAAAAATAATAATAATAATAATATTTGTAGCAAATACTACCATTAGTAGGTATTATCCATATAAAACTTGTAAGATAAAATAGGTTATTTAGGGTTATCGTTAAGAGAAAAGTATATGCTGCCGCTAACTTTTCATTGAACTTTTAAAAGAAAACCTTCGTCGAGTAGAGGTGGTGTGACTTTAACGCAACGGTTGTGACGCGACGTCTATGGCTTAGTGGTCAGAGTGCCTGGTCGGTTTCCACGAGGCGCAAGTTTGTATCACGCTACGTTAAAATTTTTATAAGTTTTCTAAATAAAATACTTATTCTTTCTTTCTTATTAAGTGTGGAATAACCCTTTAAAAATGTTACTACCTATTGTTATACTAAATCGTGTGATAAAACTTTACAAATTTAAATAAATCATGAAAACTCAAAATGAACAAAACAAAATGTATGCATAAGCCAGTCACGACATAATTATGTATATGAACAATGAGCAAATGTCCTTTTTCGCCAATTGGATGGAATTTAACACACCAAATATGACCAATTACAGTGCGAGAACTCCCTAATAAAGTTGTGCATGAATTATGACATAGGACTATTAGGCACCTTTTTATTTTAATTCTTATAGTTTTATTTTTCAATTTTATAATTTTGTAACATATTTGTAAATAAAATGAGTTTAATAGCTAATAGGTTTTTAATTCCCATTTTACTTGATTTTCAAGCCAATTAAGCCAATCTTCAGTGACAATTTTTTCTAAAGTTATTTCGTTGAATATTTCACTTCGAGACTTCTCTAAAAAACCCAATTTATTAAACAGCTGAAGGCTTTTATTGTTTGTGATAGATATTTTGGCCTCTATGACCTTTAAGTGAATGTAACTTATTCCATATATCAGCATTAATATGACTGCTTCCCAACCAAGTTTTTTACCACGGGCAGCTTTCTCAGCTACCATTACTTCTATTTCACCAATAGAATCATCTTTATCTGTTATAAATATATTTACATCTCCAATCATAGATTCTGTAATATAAAAAAATATATAGTGTATAAAATTTTCAGATATAAGTCATCAAAAATTGCAACATAGTTTATGCTAAGCTCACCAATTTCATTTTGTTTATCTCGATAAATATTTCTATCTAATATTATGAAGGTACATTCTAAAAATAAATATTATATTTTATTAGTTGTATGATTAATAATCTGCAGAATTCTAATATTATAAAAGACAAAAGTTATAAAAAAACAAGTATTATAATAAAATATTTCATAAAATGTATAAAAGTTTCACACATATAGCTTAGTGGTAAGTTACATAGGTTCAAGCCCATTAAATAATTTATACATTTTCTAAAATATTTTTTATAGGTTGTAAATGTTAAAAATGTGAAAAGTGCAAAAAAATGTAATGTTTTCATTTACTGTCTTCATCGTCTCTCCAAGATTTTTGCATATTGTATTCTTCATCCAATGTTAAAGGTTCAGATGCTGTAAGCATCTGTAATTCTTCTGACTTCATCCAATCATGGTACCTATTATAAACTTAACTTATAATAATTTATATTGATTATTATTTAGAATAAATTTTTGTATATAATTGATAAACATACTTTAAAACATGATGCTCCATGTAAGGAACTAAAATAATATTGGTACTAAGAATTTTAGTATTTTCGTTAATTTTCATTTTATAGATTTTTTGAGTTTATAAACAAGCGACAACGCTTAGTATGATGATGACCATTATTTAAATTGTTAGTTTGGTATTACACATTTCTATGTTCACATAAACTTAACCTACAAAGTACAATTTTGAATATTTTGTTTTGATTTGAACTTTTCAGTTTTGACATTATATTTAGGGTTGTACTTTCAAGTGTTCAGAAGAGTTTGACGTTTATAAAAATTATCTCCATAGCCTCCTTAGTCTAATTTGTACTTATATGGTAAGACATGCAAAAGTATATTATGGTATTTAGTTTAATTCCATTTAACTGAGTCATATTTTTTTTAATCAATTAGATTTTATTTAATTTTAATTTTTAAGCGTTACATCACTGACGGGCGTTTCAAAACTTCATATAAACAGTACAGACAGACCACAGAACATATATATTATATACAAAGAGACAACAACAAAGTATTAGGTATATATAGTTGAACTAATTGTTGTTTATTACAAGTTGGCTAAAACTATTAAAAGTTTATCTCTTATCGACTTAGGAGTATGTGGTGAATCGTGTTATCTGTGATTAATGATAAGAATATAAAATGTCGGCGTTTTTCTAATTTCTTATTTGTACTTGGGGATTTATACAGAAATTGATATAAATCGTGAGTAGTGAATGGAACAAATCAATTGGATATAATTTATTATTGAATAGTATTGCTTAATGTGAATTATTTTAGTAAATAAACATGAATCAATATGAAACAGAGCGTCGCCTGAGCTGGTGTTACAGTCTATTAGCAGTTTCACTTGCAGTGTCGGTCGTCTGTATAGCTATACCTTATAACCATTGGAGAGCCACTCTTGATGTCTGCCCAGGTAGTTGGCTCGAAAACTTAAGCTGTGGTTGCATATTTTATGGAATAAGTACATTCCAGTATTTTAGTGGAGGCCGAAATTCTTATTGCCTTTATGCTATCTTTGCACCACTTCCTTTAATTGTATATGCACTGGTAATGGCTCTATTTCATATGTATAGAGTATGTATTAATAATATTGGACAGTATGAAGGAGAAAAATCGACAACCATGGAAGAAATGTAAGTGATACACTGTAAATTATGAAAAATATTTTGAAAATACACATATTTTGAAAATCCTCCAAAAGATTTAAGTATCCCTTGTCCTGGCTTACAGTCTTATCAAGGGTTCAAATCCTGCAACACTAAAATTTTTATATTGTTATCCTAGCAAAGCAAAAATGCTAATTAGCTTTTTATTACAGAAACAAGTAAATAAGTGAACTGAATATTTGTTAGATAATATTAATTGATTGGTAATGCAATGCAAATGATAATTAAAATAAATTAAATTTGGTAATTTAAAAATTAATGAGAAAGTGGAAAAATCCTGTTAAAAAAAACAAGAGCAACATGGAGTTTCATCACTCAACATGCATTGACTTGAGTAGAGTCTTAACACTATAACCTAGTGTTTGCTTACTCATTTGCTTTATATGTGATACTGCATGAAGCAGAAACAAAATACAACTTTTATATTTCAGAGAAGGTGAGACAATAGTAGTAACATCCAGGGCAAGGATATCTCAACAGAATGATGCAGTGATATACTGTTGGATACCAACTTCAAGCATTGCAGCCATCTTTGCTATTTATAATCTTGTACATGCAGCTATTGTGACTGATGGATTCTTTAAAACATGCCTTCAGCACAGAGGCTATTTAGTAAGGGTAAGGTTACCGATAATATTATTACAAGAGCAATACTTTGATAAATATTTCATTTATTGTGAAAAATGTTTAAATGTGATGAAAAATTTTATATTCTTTTTTTAATTAACTGAAATAATTTACAGAATAAAAATATAAAATTTCAGTTTTAAAATTTATGCTTTATCCCACACCAATTCAAAGAAAATAGAGATTTTAAATATTTAATTTCTTTGAGTGGGAAACCCACAACCTGTTGTGTTTACAGTCACAATTTGTTCCCTTGTGCTACAACTGGCATTAGAAAAACTAAATAAAATTTTTAATATTTAGTCAAAATGGTCAGCTTTAATCCTGCTCCACTCATAGGACAATGAATTATTTTTTACCCTGAGTGGAGATATATATTCAGAATAAAGTGTGAAACTGAACAAAAATGAAATATACCAAAAACATATTTTTCTACACAGGAACTACATGCCACTGGAGACCATGCCACTGCAATACATTTCCGATTGAACTGCCAAGCCATTTACGACTTTATGGATTACATCCAGAAAGATGCACCAAACAGTCGGAGAGGTGATTTTATAAATACAGGTGTTGCTTTACAAATTGCTCTTTTTACTTCTTGGTTATCTGTTGTTTTATGGATAGTTGTTTCTGTACATACAGCTATAAGAGCATACAGGGAAAGGAATGTTTTAACATGTTGTGGAAATTAAATTATTATAGTGTGTTTGATGTGTTGTGGCCATCTTAAAGTTGCTGTCTCTAATTTTTTTCATATTGCTTACTCAATACGAAAATTCTACAGCTGACTTGAGGACGGCCACAACTCGTTGACTGTACTGTATATTATACTAGTGGACGCGACCAGATGTTTTGTCTGTGTAGAATTACATAATATACAAGATATAAGATTAATTGTATTCAATTAAAAGTCATGTATCAAAATGTTACAAAATTTTATGTATATTTTTATTTAATTGCGTCCAATATTGAAATGAACTACATTTGTTGTCTTTTTCTTAATTATTTATACTTTTCTTTATCTAAAACAGCATTTATATTGACATAATTGTATTTAAATATTTTGTTGTTTTCATATAATAACTACTGCACATTTTTGCAATAATTTTATATTAAAATACAAACTAATTAGTTTGGTACCATATAATTATAATTTTTAAAAATAAATTTATAACATTAAAACTCAAATCTTACTGTCTAGAATCTAGATATTTGTATGTATGTACTTACTAATGTTTACTTCAGGTCCATTTTTATTTTATTTTATTATTTATGATAACAGTAATTAGCTAACTAAAAAGTAGGTTCGATTCCCACTCAGTTCCACCGATTCAATATTTTTATTTTCTAGTAACAGAAAATAGTGTGTTGAGATTGGAGTGACACTAACGTCTTTCTGCCTAGACTGTTATATGCGGAATATAGCGTGAAATTATTTTAGTATATAAAAATAATTAATGAATACCAGTCCACTGTAAAGTCAGTTAAGTTTAACAATAGTAACCTCAAAGACTGAACGCGACACAATCATATACATGTTATCCATATAGTAGTTAAGGCTTTATACCACCTTTTATTTTGTAATGTGCCTAAATTTACATGTTTATAGGATAGAAATTTTTACATATTCTAATTTAAATATTATAGTTTAAGGTTGATTAATCACTTAAGTAACAATTGTGCCGTCCATGTTTTTTGAAATAAATTATTTTTAAAATCATTGCCTTTTTTGTGTTTTTATCTTAAGCATATTATTACTATATTATGAAATCAAATACAAAATATAACGTTTTTTATTAATTATATTTGCATATCATATCATATTTAAATCACTCACCATTCAACATCAAATCAAATCAAAGGTCTTGAATCAGAAGTTTCTTGACACTAGGTTCTTCACTTTGTCGATCCTTATCTTATACGGAACAGTGACATTGTCCACTACACTATAGAATTCAAATAAATCAACGCAATTGTCTTCTTTATAAATTTGGGTTCACTTTTGTATAATTTGTCAGTCAGTCAACAGTTTCACTGTTATATATATCGCACTTTTAGTATTATAGTGACCCAATAAAAAAAACCATGATTTTGCGTTTTGGTCAGAAATTGAACAAAAACGACGCTGTACACAGCAGGGTAGGCAGAGAGAACTTAGAATTAAGACACTTGGTTTTCCGCTTTCCGCCGATCTTTAGAGGCGGAATGTGGAAAACAAGGTCAATTTCTGACAAAACTCAAAATCATGATTTTTTGATTAGGTCACTATAATTCTAAAGGTGCGATATGGGAAAAACAAAATACAGAAAAAATGGTGCATAAAACCGTTTATTTTAAATTACAACACGTAATAACATTACAATTTATATGTATATTATACAAATAGCAAACATTTAACATAGTTCATATAAATCACATTAAAAGTAACTTACAAACTTATAGATATTGAATAAATGGTTTTTATATGTATCTGAAGCTTACGTATTAATATTATTATGACTGAGTAGCGCCTTATATTTATCACAAAGCAAAAACAGTGTAACAAAATAAAAAGTATAGATAAATTTTAAAAATAAAGTTAAATTTTATATTACAGTAAATATTTATATAGAACAATTATAATCTTTATGGTGTGTAAAAAACAATTTGAGACTTATTTAGTACAAACAAAAACAACTCCGTCAAAGAACAGATTTAAAGAATACACCTACCCACATAATGTTAAAATATAAAATGATTTCTCCAAAGAATAACAAATTGTTCTTACATATTAATTAAGTAAATGTAAATACAACACTGACAAACAACAATTATTACTACCATATTTGAGTTCAATTATAACAAAAAAAACTTAAAAAATCTATTATTGCGTAAATTATAATATTAAAAATTTTAAATTTCTCATTAATATTATTTAAAATAATATTTACATTAATGAGAAATGTTTAAAAGGTAATTTAATGACTATTATATTATAAAATGGACATTGTATATAGATATAAAATTATAATCTAAATATTGTAATAAAAAATAAAATTTTACAGTAACAATAACATTATGGCACATTAAATATTTTTATTTAAATATTTGGCTATCCTATACAATGAAATATGTTTGTAAATATTTATTTATTGGTGTAGTCAATAAAAAAGTGTTGGTAACCTTAAAAATGCAATAAAGTCATTATATAAATATTAATATAGAGTCAAATAGCACAATGCAGTTATAAATATCAACACCTATTTAATTTAAAAAATATTAAACTCTGAAGAGAAACTACAGTTTAAATTGATATATTTATGAATCATCTAATAAATTAAACTAAGTGCAAGATTGCATTCAAAAAGTAAAATTTCAAAAGGAAACAGTCATCACAGATAATAGATTAAGTATAGTGTAAATTCGGAATGTAAAAAAAATGGTTGAATAGAACCATATTTCAATAATTAATTACTAAAGTATTTACGTATATTTGGAATGTTACAGTATCATTAAGTACTCACAACAATTTAATATTGGAATAGTACAATTGGTATTTTAAATTATCCGTTAAACATTAATGTAATTATAAGATTTCCCTGTTACATTGAAAATATAATTAGTAGCAAGAATAGATTAAAGAAGAGCTTAGATTTAATTTATTGCACCTGTGTCTTATTATATATGTCTATAATTTGTTTTTATGTTTATGTCTATAATATGTTTTAATATTTTTCTACATATTGTTTAATGGGGTGCAAGTTTCAATTTTAATTTGTAATTTTTATATATTTGATATATTTAATGTGTGAGAATAAGATTTTAAAAGTTACATGTACCTATATTTTTGAATTTAATATCATCTATTAATTTTTATTTTGGCATTCTGCTTCCCAATCATTTGGAATCATAGTGTTCAGATGTTCTTCAAACCTAGTGTAAGTGCAGGGAACATTGCAGAACGGAAGATTCAATTCCATCGGAACTTCAACTTTAGTATTGTTTCTATAGAAAACCTGTCAATATAATGATATCTTATTATTATATCATTCATAATAGAATGTTCCATCTCTCAGCATCTGACTGTAAATAAAATGGTTATGGATTAACCATTTGCTGATTAAGGAAAACTGCAAAGATGAGTTCAGCCGTCAACTTTCTGGAGGAAAGTGAAGAGAATGGAGTTTCTTGGTACAAAGCTCTTTGACTACCCTGTTAGATGTGCGATAAGGTGTAAGGCTGAAAGAATTAAACAAATTAGTTAAATAAATATATACCCTTATGAAAAAGTTATCTTGTTCCACTTCCTCATGCAGTTCTATGGTCAGACTTGCCCCATAATCTGGTTGAAGCAATTCATCAAAACCAAATGCACGCCACAGTGACACTATGTTTATGTCATGTCCAGAGTAGATGTACAGTGATCGATCATCATTATTGTGTTCCACAATTTCTCTGAGATTTTGCTTTATTTCACTAAGAAATGGCCCTGCAAGTGGAATGAAATTTCTGAATTTTATAAGATTTTTTTCACTTAATTTTTTTTTCTTAGGTCTACCTACCCTGCTATGCTGAATACACATAGCAGAGTAGGCAGAGGGAACTCTCTGCCGAATATTCGAGGCATTACGTGTTGAGTGATGGAACTCATCGCCGGGCGTTTAGTCTTAGTGCCAGGGCAAAGAAATGAAAATATAAATATAAAATAAATATTAATTTCCTCGAGTGGGGATCGAACCCACCTGCCTGCCCTGCCTCATTTTTGTAACTTTTGTCCTTATTACAGTTTTGTTTTGAATATTGTTAATTAAGTTATATCAAATATATTTTTACTCATATACTTAATATTCTGATATTAAATAATAACCAAATCTGAAAATTGGACGGTTTCCAACTACCAAGAGGCAAGGGTTCAAATCCCGCTACATTAAATATTGTATGTTTAAGTATCTAATTCTTTTTTTTTGATGATAAAACTTACCAGTATGAAACTTTCTTAATGTTTCATTATATGAGAGCATTGCCAAACTTAACATGAAAGGAGCATGCATTTTATGTGGAAATACATTTTTAGTCCACTCAGGGAGTTTTAGACCAGCCTCCTGTTGTGTTTGTAAAGTGCTGTATAAGTAATCCACATGAAGTATGCTGCGCATACTTTGATTTGTATGTTTGGTCAAATATTCAAAAAGATCAGCAAATTTAGTGTCTGAATTTTTTTCCTCTAATAATTCATTGTACATAGCTTTCCATGTCTTACAAGGTTTAGTTGCTGCAACTATCTAAAATGAATGTTAATTATTTGTATTACAATTAAAAAATAATAATTGAGATATTGCACCATGCAAAGGCACAAGTAAGTAACTGTAAAAACTCCAGTTGTGGGTTTATCTCCCAATGTGGGGAATTAATTATTATTTATTGATATTGTTTCTTCACTCTTGTAACAAGTTTCACCACTCAAGACACAATACCTCTAAAATTCAGCGGAGCAGTAGAAAATGGATCGTCTTAACACTAAGTTCCCTCTGCCTACTCTGCTAAATGAGAGATATAGCAAAAGCTAAAAAAAGTTTTAATGAAAAAGCTTGGTAAACATAACAATTCTTACATTATCCAAATGTCTTGGCAATGAATGTACAGGAATAGGTTGCCAAGGTATCTCCGGATGCCACACTTGCTTTTCTGAAGGAGGATATAAGCCAGCTAAAAAAGTATATGCACTCATCATACACCTAGATTTGTCACTACTTCGTATAAACACATCTTTTTCATAGTAATCCTCAGGGATAAAATTTGCATAATAGTTACGGTATTTCTTTCCTAATTCATACAATTGGAGTTTACCTAACTGTAACATTATAAAATTTTATTAATTAATTGTAAACCACCATAACATATTGAGTTAATATTATTGTAATGAACTCTTACATTTGTCAAGCTGCCCAGCCCGTCAGGCCATTGATAGTTCTTAAAAGGATCACTTTTATATGAAGATATAGGAGTTCGCGCACCGTGACGAAAAAACTAAAAAAATAATAAACAAAGTATAATTTGTGATCTTTAATAAATGTAATAAAGTTTTATATCTGTCACTTACAATAATAACTAAACGTAAAGTTTTAGATTCATAAGGTAAAGTTTCGCTTAACACACAGTAACCAAGGAGACAGCTTAAAACTGCCAAACCTAACACGATCACTGCTGCTGTTGTTGACTTCTTTGGTATAGGATGGCAAATTTCCTTTGGCGAATTCGATCTTCGCCATGTATCATCGTTGTCATATTCCATTTCTTATATTATGTTATGTTAGTATGTTATGTATGTTGGGTTTTAAACTTGTCAATAGAATTCATAGAAATTTGTATTTTAAGTCCAATACTGCACTTTCATATTTATCAGCATATATACTCTGACGTATTGTATTTACACAAGTGAAATTTTTCAGTGTCGTGAGAAATAAAGTAGGTATTGCGTAAATGATAACCGTTTTTTATATGAACTTATTAAACTTAACACTCACGTTGTATTTGATAAAATTTGAATAATAATATTTTAACACTGCACAAAGGCATATCACGACTCACGAGTGACATTGACATTTGACATTTTGACATACAATACAAGTATATTTATTATTATATATAACTGTTTAATCCACGTTTAATAATGTTGTTTTGATGCTAGTTATAGTCTGTCTAAACTCTTATTGATAATCGGAGATACTCGCGAAAAATTGCGCAGAAAACGTTCGATCAGTGTTACCCTGTTATGTTGTTTTACCTAACGCTTAGCAAATCATAAATAAATGATATTTAAAATATGTATTGAAAATTTAATGAGGATATCTAAATATTGAAAAAAAAATAGCAGTTCCATACATCGTTGTCGAGAATAAAATCGAGACTAGCCCGAAAAGTATTTTTTTTAGTAATGAACAGGAGTCATTTTAAACTAAACTAAATTTCTGCTTATATAACTAATGAAACATGATATTTAATTATATACTATATACACCTATGTACAACATAAAAATTCAGTATGCGTAATACACAGTACTATACAATATGGATAAAGACATATCTGGCAATATTTAAAGTTCTTAAAGAGTATATTAAAAAAAATATTGGGTAACTTATACAAATCTATTTTGAGGTACAAAAAATTAAAGTCTGGTATCCCTTTGCCTTATCGTGTTACTATGCGTCAGTGTGACCGCTACGTCTTTACAGAAAATTCGTATCCACACATCTTTATAAGTACAATCGAGCTCACACTATATATGTATCTATGGTTCAAACAAAAATGCCTTTTACCGTTTTGATTGCTTGTTTTTTTATAAACGTTTTAAATAAAACGGGAATAAAAAAAAAATATTTGAATTTTTTTTGATTGAATCGAGGAAGATATCATTTATTAACTTAATTAATTTGTTAAGACCTCGATTCATTCATTTTATTGCTAATTAGTTTTGCAAATGAACACTGTAGCTGAACGCCATTCCTTTTAATTTTTGCTTACATATTTAATATTTTATTTATTGAAACTTATTTTTTACAATTTTTTGCATGTATTATAATTTTCACGCTCTATCCCGCACACAGCAGTGTAGGCAGAGGGAACCTTGTGTTAAGACACTTCGTTCCCCACTTTCTGCCGAATTCTGGAGGCATTGCGTGTTGAGTGGCAGAACTCAAAAAGAGCGAAAAAAAGGAAATATAAATTTAAGTAAATATTTCATCTCCTCGAGTGGGGATCGAACCCACAATCAGTCGGTCTTACAGTCATACTTCGTGCCACTGTGCCACGACTTTTGATTTATTTTATTATATTTTTTATTATTTTTTAATTTTACTTCTTTATTGGATTTGGATTGATGAAGACTTGGACGTGGCCCCATTATAATAATTACAATTCAGTACTTTGATTTTGCAATTTGCTTAATCTAACACACGAATTATTATAATAGTACTAGATAAATATGCTTTACTGCGCCATTTTGGATACATGACGCTATCATATGATAATATATTCATATTTCATAGTAATTAACTGACAGCGTTGCGCTCGACTGTACCGTAGTGAGGTGACCGCCCGCGCCCGGTAGAATTGCGCAGAACGCGTATTTTGATATCTGCACATAGACACCCTCTCACGCCGCACCGATTCCCCGCGAGCCCTCTCGGAGAATCGGCGCGGCGTGAGAGGGTGTCTATGTGCAGATATCAAAATACGCGTTCTGCGCAATTCTACCGCGCGTGCTTCTCGTACGCAATAACGATAGTGTCGGACTATACCTACTTTATGCCAGGCCCTTTGGGTATATGTGTTCTGTGCTTTATGCTATGTATATATATTTCTGTTAATTAAACATTTGATTTCAATTGAGAGGAATGATTACATGTCAAATTATTTTTATTTCTCTTTTTCTGATTAAAATAGTAATGATTAATTCTTCATGTATTTCGTTACAAAGTCCGTTCTAACGTTTAAGTTACACATTTAGATTCAGATTGCTAAATCAAAAGTTGTTAATCTGATCGCCAGTCAAGGGAATATTGTGCAATAAGTATTAAATATTTGATGTTAATTTCATATCGTTCATAACAGAAAGACAGAGAACCTAGTGTTAAGACACCATTCCTACCCGACCTTTACTTTTTTTAAATATTTAGTGGTGGGATTGAATAGCGCGCGTCACTAGAGCGAGGAAATGAAAATGATTAATCCTCATAAGTGGGAATCGAACGTTCAATCGTCTAGTTTACTGCTGTACCATGACGGTCTTAATTTATTCATAGCACGTATTTAAAAAAATATATATTTATTATTGACGTTAATCTACAGTCTTGTTTTATTTTCTTTATATACGATATAAGTTACAAAAAAATGAAAACACCATAAATTAAATCCATATTCATTATTCCTGATAAAATATAATAATTAAAAAAAATATTAGTAGTGAGACACCATACAAAATTAAAATAACCTTAAAATAAAAAAAAAACCAATAATCATATCTCCTTATTCTTGTATAGTTAGATTAATATTTAAAGCAGGATTTGGACGGTTGAAACAAGAAGTATATAATTACCAAATACCATTTACCAACATTTCCTTGTAGTTTCCTGAGTACACCTTATTAACATACATATGTAAATTAATTTATGTCAATTTTTGAGCAATATATTTTTAACATCAGTGAATAAAATAATTAAAATATTTACTAAATACTTACAAAATTATAATATGTAAGAACTTATGTTATATAATAACTTATTGTATTCTTCTACTTAGAGTGTAAAAGGTTTAACTGGAGTGTTAAGTGATGACTGCTGATATAAGTGACAATATCTATTTTTCTGCTAATTACTAACATATTTAATACAAAACATATATTTACTATTGAAGCACTGAGTTCTTTATGTTGAAACATAATTCTTGAGATATTATTGAGACACGGAGACAGTCCCAGGATCATTTGCAGTAAATGGATTATAGTTTTCTAATTTGACAAGCTCCTCTGACATTTCCCATAATTTCTTTGCATATTCCTCATTGAAGGCTTTTTGGTTGGGTGTTGTTACTACACAATCACTGAAATAAATAATATTGAGAATATTATTATTCTATAATTGAAAGGGTTAAACAAATATATAGTCACAATTAAATTTGCAGAACTTATTATCATAGTACAAGATTTGATTATGAATTTGACTTAGATGAGATGAAAAGGTCATCAAAACACCGCAAGGATATCAATCACAGGCTAAGGAGTATTGACATATTCTTAGTATTATATTTCTTGTATTTTTGTCCATTACAAATTTTATTTTATTAAAATCATTCAAACATGTTACCTGTAGTACAATCCTGTCTCATTAGCACATTTTTCATCAAGTGAACAATATATAGTAGTTTGGGCGCCTGACTCTGGTGTTTTCATGAATGGATGAAACATCATGCCAATTATCCTTCTTGCACCTCTGAAGAACACTTTATCTAAATGTCGACCAAGTTCAGTTTTGATAACTCCAGGATGCAGACTATATGTGTTTACACCATCAATATTGTGACTCTGAAAGCATATATTACATAAATTTATATTATTTTGGTAACTTAGGTAATTCTGACTTAACCTATACACTCATGCGCTTCACCAGCGTCTCCATTTCTCTCTCCATTTACTTTGTAACTTCTACTTAATAGATGGTAAAGTACAATTGGAACATTAGCTTTCATAAAATTAATTAAAAAAACAATATATTACATAATGGGTGCATTTCCCATCTGTGCCTATGGAGCTATGACTATAATATCAAATAAGTCAGAAATGATCACACCTAAATTGTCTTCTTCTATTCAGGAATAAGCCAAGTTATTAATTACCCTGTATAAATGTATTTAATTTTTTAATTACTGTTTGTAAAATGATTAAAGATATATATATATATATACACACATTACCTTTAACTTGTTGGCCAACTCTCTTGAAAACAAAACATTAGCCAATTTACTTTGTGAATAAGCTTCACCAGCATTATATGGTCGCTGTTGATAGTTTAAATCATCAAAGAATATATCATATCCTGAAACAAAAACATAACAATATGTTTTACTTGTATGACTTACATTTATTAAGTCACTATAATGGAAGAGTTTACATAAAAACATTTTTAAATAAATGGACATCATTATAATAATATGTATATTCTTACTAGTATGTGCTCTTGATGAGACTGTTACTATTCTTGCTGGTGTGCTATTTCTTATCCTTGGCAATAGTAATAAAGTTAATAGGAAATGTGCCAAATGATTTGTACCAAATTGCATCTCAAAGCCATCTTCTGTAAAACTTTTAGGGCACATCATTACTCCTGCATTATTAACTAAAATATTTATTTGTGGTTCTGTGTCTAGGATTTTCTTCGAAAATTCTCTAACGGATTTTAGAGAAGATAAATCGCATTTCTCTATTAAAATATTTCCTTTTTCAGGTAGGGCTTTGCAACTTTCCTCTATATCACATTTCGCTATTTCAGCTTTTTCAGTACTTCTACATGCCATAATAACTTTAGCTCCTGAAAACAAAAGCATTTAACATAATATTAGTTATTTTAAAAGAAAGTGTGAAGATAAATAATATATAGAAATTTAAAGAATAACTTAATATAAAAAAACCCATTCACATACAATAAACATTTAATTAAAAAAACACAGACATAAAAGTTAAATAAAGTTTTTGGTTACCTCTTTTATAAAAATCCAATACAGTTTCTTTCCCTATTCCGGTATTACAACCAGTCACAATAGCCGTTTTACCCACTAATTTAGCATTACTATAACAGCGGCCGCTAAATAAAGGCATGATTATTGTTTTATTAAATAACTTTTAATAAAACTGTATAAACTATAAACCGAACAAGTATTCTTCTACAGGTGATTTGTAGGTATAAAAAAATAATGAGTTGGGAAATTAAAACTAGAACCACAGATGAAGAATTCGAGGTCATTAACTTATGATATTGAAGTGAGTCGCTTCCAAGTCTAAGCTATATTATAGGCTATGACATTATAGTTAACTGTATAAAAGCTTCAATATGTTAATCTATACATACCATAAAAATGTAACTGATTAATGTCTACGTGAAAGATATAGGAGAAAACCTAAATTGCCTAAGTCCCTCTATTTATCAATGTAATGGAACTTGAAATAATATTTTCAAAATCTTAATGTTTGTCTACATTTGTGCACTCTAAACTTGAAAATAACTTAGTTAATGCAATTTTCTCTCATTTTTATAGTAAACTTCGCTTAATATTGTTGTTTGTTTTATTTCAGTCGGCTTAAAAATAAAATAAATTTAAAATATTTTGATTCCCTATTTTATTTAGTTGCTTGAAACTTAAGTTTTCGATATATCGGTACATATTATCTGTAAAATTTATATTTCTATGATGAAAAATAAAAGAAAACCAACCAAGAGCTGACATATCGCTCTGGTTTGAAAAAGGATGCGCTTTGTCAGTTTGGATGTTCAATTTATATTTTGATAGCTGTCTCCAAAGTGTGAAACAAGGCGACATGGGATTGAAGCGTAGAAGAAGATTTGATAGGTGATTTTAATGTGAATTGCCTGTTGTACGCAGACGATCGCTCATTGCGTCATCAGAATGCGAGTTGCAGGCAAGGTAAGACAAAGATATTTGAAAGAAATGAAGAAAGAACGGAATGTAATATCAATATGGATGTTAAGATATTAGAACAAGTGAATGAAATGGTATATTTGGGAAGTACGTTCAGTAGAGATGGAAGATACGGCATGGATGTGGGAAGGCGTATTGTTACCGGTAACAGGGTTAACGGAGCTTTAGCTGCATTAATGAGACGACGACACGTCAGCACAGCTGCACGTTTGGCCGTACACAATGCAGTGTTGGCACCGACGCTGTTATGCGGCAGCGAAACGTGGGTATTGCAGAAGAAGTATGAACGCAAGGTAAATGCTGTGGAGATGCGATCTCTTCTTAGGATATGCAGAGTCAGTTTAGATGATCGAAACCGCAATAAAGAGATACAAAAGTACTAGCGAGGATGTCACGGTGAGAATGAAGAAAAATATACCTAGCTGGTTAGGGCGTGTCGAACGAATGTGTGATGAAAGAATGGCAAAAAAAGATTTATGACAGACAAGTGAGCGGTAAGAGAGGTAGGGGAGACCTTGGTAAACCTTCGAATACACAGTATCGAAGATACTGGAGGAACGTCACGTAAAAAGCATGAGGAACCCCCGGAGGGCATGTATGAAGAGATTGATGACATTGGCACGAGGTGACAGAGGTATGCAGGGTCCGTAGCGTTTGGCGCTGCATTCTCTCTGACTACCCCGCTAGGGATACAGCATATAATTTCAGTTTTATACTTGGACGCAATCTTGATATAAATGGTCCTGACAGAAGAAAAAACGGTTACGGACATAGTGTAATCTATAGGATCAGTATTATATATTGGTTTCCGTTTATCCCTTTTGAAATAAAGAATTTTAAAAAAAATTCGGTATCCATGATTTTGCAACATAGACGACGGAGCGAATCATATTTTTTACCGGATTTTCTAAATTTACTTTTCTACGAAGAGGAAGACGCAGGCTAAACAGTTAATAAAAATCGAAACAGAACGTGGTAGTGGTTCGTGACCAATAAACTGTAAACCAATCAGAAATAATAATAAAATAGAGTTTATATAAAATATTATCAATTATCCATATTGATATTAATTTATATATATAATAGAATAATAGATTTAATATATATATTAGAATTCGACAGAAAACGTGGAACGGAGTGTCTTAACACTAGGTTCCCTCTGCCTAGGGTAGGCTGTGTATGGGATACAGCGTGAAGCTGATTTCTTTTATTTTTTACTGTAGTGTCGATGCAAAGCGCGGCATTTAGTTCCACTACTCGACATTCAATGCTTTCTGAATTCCGAGGAAAATGGTGAACGGAGTGTCTTAACACATCCTAGGTTACATCTGCCTACCATGCTATGTGCGGGATACAGCGTGAAGATGATTTATATATTTTTGCATTTGTATCTATCTCTATATATAATAAAAGGATAAAAAAGTCAATTCTGTACATGAAACATATAAAAAAAATAAAAATTTTGAACATTTTGAATATTTCGCGCCATTATGATGAAAAACATAGACTATTTTTTAATTTGAAAAAATAATGTATTAACTATAAGAATAAATACTTATTTAGAAAACGTATAAAATTTGAACGTAGCGGGACTCGAACCCGCGCCTCCTGGAAACCAACCAGGCGCTCTGATGTGTTATGTTCAAATTTTTATACATTTTCTAAATAAGTATTTATCTTTCCTAAGTGTGGATTAACATTTTAAAAAATGTTTAAAAAAAACTATAAGAATGTTGGTAGTTTTTCAAAAGGTATAAAAATTAAAAAAATGCCTAAAATATGCTTTCTTCGCAAGTTTTATAATAACTATCCACCAAATAATCACTGTAAATATAAAATATGCTCAATTATATGGTATGTTTTTGTAAGAACCACTAAGGTAAGAACCACTTTAAATGAAATCATAGTTTTAACTATTCTATAAAAGCCTAAAACCATTAAAAAGATCCCAAAAATGAAAAAGATATTTTTTCAAACAAAATAAATTATAAAATTATCTTTGAAAAATAAATTGCCATTTGTCATGAACGACGCACACAGCCATAAACATATCAAAGGGAAACCGCCGCATACGCCTCATTCCGAAATCGAGTTGGCGGCAAAATTCAAAGTTGCTTAATCTTTAGTAGTATTTTTGTATCTTGATTAATTTCTATAGGTATGGATTTAAAATATTTTACCCTTGATTATACTGTTCCCGTAAAAGGAGCGTAAAGGAAGCTTCCAGTCTGTATAAATATTAAAAGCCGTCGTGGCGCAGGGGCACAAAGTTGTGACTGTAACGTGACGTTATGGGTTCGATTCCCACTTGGAGGATTGAATTGGAATTTAATAATATTTTCTTTTCGCACGTCAGTGACGTATCATACGCAGTATCTTAACGCTAAGTTCCCTCTGCCTACCCTGCTATAGGCGGGATACAGCGTGGATCTGGTTTTAGAGTTTCCGCGGTCGTGTGAACCGAATAAAAATAAAGCTAATACTAAATATTTAAGAGAAGTTAGCCAAATAACCACAGTACACTTAAATCGGTTAAGCCGCTTCTGAGATTATCATGAACAAACGCACAGACAAACAGACAAATTGACCAAGTTCTATTTCATTGATATAAATTAAATGTCCGTAATAACAATTTATCTAATATATCTTCCATGTACAGACACCGATGAGTTAGGATTTTATTGTAAGTATTGATAAGTTGTATTTTTATTTTAAACATTCAATTGAAGATTCTTATGGGAGGTTCGAAAATGCGACCTAAGGTTTTAATAATTTTCACATTACAAATCTTAAGTGCGTTGAAAATATACATTAGATTAGGTATATTAAAACACAGACATAATTCTTTGTATAGTAATAAGTAAATAATTCTGTGGTTTAAGCGGGCGAAGCCGCGAGCGGCTCGCTACTTGTATAAATAACACGAGCGTTCGTCACCTGATGGTAAGTGATTACCGCCGCCCACGCCCCGCAACACCAGAGGAGCTACAGGTGCGTTGCCGGCCTTTAATGTGGGTTGGGCGCTGGGGCCCGGCATTACCCGATGCGGAACGCAGTGGCATAAAACCACTACTTAACGCCGGTTTTAAATGCCAGGGGTGGTAATGATCCGGTTGAGTCTGCCCATACGTGTTGCCATTGCTGGCAACGTGACTCTACCACACGTATTTTAGTCGCCTCTTACGACAACATTAGCAACAGGATGATCCTATTCTAGGCCCGGGATCACACGGCAAACTAGCGTTCCGGAGCTGAAGACTGGCCGTCGTTTAGTTCTGATCTTAATCCAATCAGTCAGTTCTAGAGAGTAAGGCTTGCTTTGAACGCCATGATAATTTCTAGATCTTAAACCAATCCATACCGTTGGCAGTGATGATTTATTCCACAGAAAGAGTGCGTTGTGCTGATAACTGGTCTCAACGTTTAAAGGACTATTTTGCAGCAATGGACACGCTGTATTCCGCATGTAGCAGGGCAGGCGGATGGAGTAACATGCTGCAACTTTCGTTCTAATAATAAGTAAATTAATAATTATGTTTATAGTTTAGGCAGAGTAGAGTATGTTGTTAGTATATATTTTTTACGCTACAAACAATTACGTTTATGTACAAATACTAAAATGTAATCTTATCTTATCCTAATCCATTTACGTGATTCTCGCAGTTTGAGTAAAGTATTGTAGTGTCGATACGTTTTGATGTCAATGTCAAAAATAATGTTATACCATAAATAAATAAGTTAATATATTTTTAAGAAATAAGAATTATACTTAAGTTCAAATTATTAATAAGGTTTGTAGTAGAATTATAATAAAAAAATATTTTAATAAACTAAAATATTTTTATCAGTCAAGCTTATAAGGGTAGGGTAGTTGGTAGTGACACTATAAGTAAAACTAACGCTGGCAGATACATTTATTTTTATCATGAAAGGTATATAATATTGAAATATTGTGAAAGAAACAAATATTT